>CM048745.1:93450314-94658231 GCA_026315105.1 Locusta migratoria
TATAAATGCCTGCTTTTCCCAGCGGTTTGCGAGCATCCTTTGCCGATTTCAGGTGATCCTGTATGTTCCGAGTAGGTTTGTAAATAACGGCAACATTCCGTTTCGTCAAGATTTTACCGATGCGGTCGGTGACGTCCTTAATAAAAGGCAGGAAGACATTAGATTTCACAGGAACCCTTTCATCGTTTTCAACTCTACGTGTCGGTCTCAGCCGCGGTGGAGTAGCCGAGCGGTCTAAGGCGTCTCGCTGCGGAGCGCGCGGTTGCTCGCCGTCGGAGGTTCGAGTCCTTCCTGGGGTATGGGTGTGTGTGTTTGTCCTTAGGTTAGTTTACCTAGGTTTAAGTAGTTTGTAAGCTACGGACTGATGACCACGCAGTTTGGTCTGATAGATTTACAAACATTTGAACGTTTTTTGTGAATCTCAAAGCTCTCCTTATCTCTGTAGACGAATAGCCATTCTTAAGTGAAACATTACTCACGTGTTACAATTCCGCGTGGAGTAATTCCGGTTCGCAGATGTTCCTTACTCTCTCCGCCAACGTCTTTATAATGCCCCGCTTTGAAGAAGAAATGTCACAGTCTTCAACCATGGGACGATATTAACGGACGGCGGCAATCAGCAACGACGAATTTCGCGCGCATGTCAAACATCTGAAGTCACACCTCTGCGCGTGAGCCCCCGTAAACGGAGTTTGGCTTCAGTCAGTAGCGAGCCAGGGTGTGTATCGGACATTCGAAAGTGCCACGATCCCCCTTGAGAATGTCCTCCGCAGTCGGGGACGAAACGTTGGGTTTCCGCAATGAGTCCACTAGACTACGGCATAATAGCCCGGAAATTTTTAGTAATTTTGACCATTCCGTCCGTGAAAGTTTGCATTTTACGATAAGACGAACGCTGTGCCACCTGACGGTATAGTGACGACATGTGCAGGTTTTCCAGTTTTCGTCAGAGAACGCGTCACGCCGGAAGAGCAGCTGCAGTACCCACCAGAGAGTGCATGTCTTCGCTGGGTTCGGTCCGGCGGTCGCTTGCGGACTGCGTCACTGGCTGCACCCGCGGAGCGCCCGCTTATATAAAGGCGCCAGCGGCTGCAAGCTGCAGTGCTCCAGTGCAGGCAACCTTCAGCTACGAAACCGCTACTAGAGAGTCTGGCCACCGCCACGGGCGCGCGGGGGACGACAACGTCACTACTCCGGGATACTATCTGACGGCATTATCATGTGTACACACTGTAACGAAGGCGGCAGAAGCCGAGTATCGATAAGAAATGGGAAAATAGTTCATTTTTGGAAACTAATTCACTGATGATCGTTACTTTTTCTTTTTGGGAACCGTTCCTGTCTACTCGTTTGCCGTTCCTTTTTTATCTCATTACTAGTTTAAACCCGCGGTTCCGCTCGCGTGTTGGTTGATTATGATAGATACGCTATCTTTCAGTAGTGTGCTATTTATTTATTCTTACATTTCCTTATTCGAATGCTTATCCTTACAGAGAAAGAGCTGATGACATTGTAGCACGCAAGGAGGTCTCTAAGAGAGACGCCCTTAGGCTGAAAAAGTGAAGCCTGCCTCCGCCATATTGCTAAGTTTTGGAGAAGTGTTCGTATTGTAGAGCTAATGTTATTTGTCACAAAAAACAGAAATAAACCGTTCGACGGTTTTGCCTTGAAGTACAACGTGTTAAACGAGTGCAAATTAGCCGTTAAAAATTAAGTTTTCAAATATAATATGCTGAGTATTTATTACTATTTATTCAAGAAAGTATATTGTTAGAAAGTACATATTCGCAGTGACTGTCAGTCCAGTGCATTAACAGTAAGAAGGTCGACTTAACGCATAGTTTTAACGGAGAAATAGCAATCCAGCACTGACCAAGATGGCGGACAGGCTTCAACTGACATGTGCTCTGCATAGATAATGCCACCTCCCTTTATTCTAACCTCCTTGGTAGCACGCACAGACCAAAGATATGGTCTGTGCCATCACGTTTCGCTGTACGTAACCTCCTTGCTATAGAGTCGCAAACGTCATCACTGGCCTTCAGTCCTATTTTTTTTAATAATTTGACGACTTTCAACCACCGTATCTTCCACCCCCTTATAGCTATCGGCATGGAACTGCTATGGTGTACAACGGGAGACGTCGGACAACACACAAAGACCATTCGATTGCGTTCTGTAGTTTTCGCTGCAGAGCGAAATATTAACACACACACACGTAGATTTGAGGAGATCACCTTCAAAGGCTTCGAGGCAGCATTGTCACTATGTTAAAATCGGAACGATTCTGCAGGGCACCGTCAAAAATTATACTTATCCACATGAAAATTCAGTTTTTGGCAATAATGGCTACATTAAAATTGCTTAAAGTACACGAGGTAAAGTACAGTAGTATTTTCAGAATTAATTTTATCATGTCTCAAAATTAAGTAATTCTTCAACTACTAGCAGTACAACCACGTACATATTGTAGGATAACAGTTCACGCAATAGTCAGCATAATAAGCGGCCTAATTCTTTACAACAGGTTTCAGCACGACGAAACAGCGGATTTAAAAGGTACGTTCCGTCGAACATTCAGAATCGTTTGTGAAGCAGCCAGCAGAAGATAAATTAAAGCTCAGAAAGGAAAACTTAGTGGTTCACTTTTATTTGTGGACAGATAAAAAGTTTCGTCTCTGTCAGTACAGTTCAGTTTCCCTAAGTTAAACGTTGACAGATATTTTCCATTTTATTATATATTTTGAGTCTGTGCTCTGAAAGCTATCTAATGGAGTGAGGCAGTGGGTATTTCGTTTACTGCAATCACTTCCTCCTTCCCTTAACCCATTTCTGTACTCTTCGTGATAGTAATGACTTTACCTCAACCTGATCGCTCGTGGTCTATGTAATTCTATCATCATGGTCTTTTTATGTGACATACTAACCATGTTAGTAATGACTTTACCTCAACCTGATCGCTCGTGGTCTATGTAATTCTATCATCATGGTCTTTTTATGTGACATACTAACCATGTTACGGGACCGTCTCTTGCATCGTCAGCCGCTGGAATTGACTGATAACCTCTGTAAGTCTTTCGCGCCTACAAAATGGATCTGTAACCAAAGCGTGCCGCTCTCCGTTCAGTGTTCTCTGTCTCATCTGTCAACTTGTACGGCCCAGTACCTGCCGATCGAATGCTTTGCAAGATATTTCGTATTTCGATGGACTCTCCTGCCAAAGATATTGTGAACAGCTGTTACTCCTTGCACGAAGTGTCCTAACGCTACACATCGTCCTCCATTTCCCTAGAATTTTTCAACTTCTTTGTACACTACAGAATCATTCTGAAAACCCTCATTCAACTTCCGATATCATTTATGAGATCATTTGTTTACACTGGTGAAAAAAAATTTGGGCATCAGTTGAGATATCTAGATTCTGAAGTATTGTCATCGGCATTATCACCTAAAATGGCTCGACACCTTTCTCTCGGCTATACGGAGTGGCGACAATAATATTACGGGAACGAAAATAGTGGTAAAAACTGAAAGATGCTGCAGAGGGACTTGGTGTTGACTATGTTTACCAAACGATTTACACAAGTTTTTTGTTCAAAAAAAATGTTCAAATGTTTGTTAAGCTTATGGGACTTAACTACGGGGTCATCAGTCCCTAAACTTACAAACTACTTATCAACTACCTTACACTAAGGCGGCACAAATATACATGCCCGTAGTGGCCGTGCAGACTGTGACTGGAGCGCCTCAGTCCCCTCGGCCACCGCGGCCGACCAAGTTTTTTGGTTCAGATAGTGTAGTGAGCAGGTAGTGCAATGCAAGTACAACGTGATTTACCCAAAGCTATGTCATGGACAGCCATAGCAATATTTGAAGCAGGACAGACACATAAGAAAATGGCTGCAACTCATGGAGTGCCAAAAATTTAATTTTCAGGAGCTGGACTGATTTCAGAGTAGAGTAAGCGTTAAAAGAAGGCAGTGCCAATGTCATCCAAGGGCAATAAAAGCAGGAGATGCCCATTATCTCCGGTCGTTGAGACAGGACGCTGAATGTAACTCGCTGCCGCGCGGGAGTAGCCGAGCGGTCTGGAGCGCCTCGTTGCGGATCGCGCGGTCTACCGCGTCGGAGTCTCGAATCCAGCCTCGGGCATGGATGTTTGTGTTATCCTCAGTATAAGCTAGTTCATAAGTAGTCTGTAAGTTTAAGGACTGATGATCCCGCACTTAAGTCCCATAAGCTTAACAAACATTTAAACATTTGTAACTCGGCTGCAACGCACGCTCCAGGCAGCAACAGGACGTACAATATCAACACACACAGTCCGAAATCGCTTCCGGGAATGTGGTCTATGCGCACGGAATTCTATAATGTGTGTCCCATTAAAATCACGACACCGTTTAGCGTGCAGAAGCCGTAAGGAGGAACATCAGGAGTCGTAGTAAATGGTACTGGTTTCTGTCCACAGATGAGTCAATATTCTGTGTTCATCCTGACAGTCGTCGTTCTCTCATCCGGAGATACCGTATAGCTCGGAACAATCGTACTTATGTGCAGGAAACATCACCATATCAAGATGATGGGCGTATGCTGTGGGCAGAAGTCAGTATTGGTGGAAGTACGAACCTCTATCTAGTTCAGAATGACGCTTTCACTGCTCGGAGGTGTAGAGATTTGATCCTTCGACCATTATTAGTGCCCTAAGCTGGTGGACGCTAACACTCGTCCCCACAGATCTTCACTGGTAGACAACACGCTTGAAACTGAACTGAATGGAGTGGCCATCTAGTACACTAAATCCGATTGAGCTTGTCTGGGATACACTTGGCAGATGAATTCAGACCAGCACCTCCCACAACGGCTGCATTCATGGAAGAATGGCCAACTATCCCTCAAGAGTTGACTGATAACCTCATACTATCTGTACCACGAAGGTTTGCAATTGCACTTGTCGTCACATATTGGAAAACAGAATTCACCGTTATGTTTATCGTCATATGATAACCTGTAAACAAGTATGACATGACGTTCTTCCACGGATAAATGTGACCTGAATCCAATATGGAGTGATGTCCCCGTAGTTAAGTCCCATAAGCTATACAAACATTTGAATCCAATATGGTGGATACCATGATGGCGAACGGCTCTCGCCGGTCGCCCAAAACGTTATCCCCCGCTCTTTGTTCGTATCTATGTCGACTCCATCCCTACTAGACTTGTGCATAATAGTACGGGATCGGGAGCACTCACTTTAGTTCGCGGCTCTGCCGCGAACTAGTTCGTTCTTTTAGTTCGTCCGCTTCCAGTGACGGCTGAGCGGCGTGGTGTGCGCATGCAGGTGGAGGGAGAAGTTCCCCCACCTAGCTGCTTCATGCGCTTGCTGCTTGAGCCGCTAACAATATCACGCAAACCAAAAGAAACAGTTTGAGGATAATTTCACGCGTTTTAGTTTATAGTTATCTCTATATCTTGGCATTATGGAATTTATTGGTCGAATATTCCAGAGTGCAGAATAAGCAGACGCTAACCTCGAAATGGCTCTCATCAGCAGAAGGCAAACACGTGATTTTTAATTCTGTTCGCGACCTATCGCGCGTATCTTAGTTCGCGACCTAACGCGCATATTTTAGTTCGCGACCTATTACGCATATTTTAGTTCGCGAACTATCGTGTATATTTTAGTTCGCGACCTATCGCGCATATTTTAGTTCGCGACCGGTAGCTCTCCTTTTACTGCAAAGCTCGGCTGCGAAGTAGGTCGCTCGTTTTAGATCGTCCGCTTGTTTTGTATTTTGCTACCACAACTGAGCTGCATGTCAGCTCGAAATGACGGCAACTGGCAGAAGGGAATCACGCGCGTTCTTGCGTCCTCTCGCTGTTGCCCGTGAGTAATCGGAAAAGAAGGGGAAGAACTAAGAGGCGAGGGATCTGCGAACTAGTCCGCCTTATTCTCCTTTGGGAGCGCTCTTCCGAACTAGTTATTTCGTTTGCGAACTACACAAGTCTAATCCGTAACTTCGGTACTGACTTTTTGGAGCACCATGTCTAATGATTCCTACAGAGATCTTAGGTCTCCAGGAGCGTCTTAACACAGGAGTTTAAAAAATGCCCGAAAAAATGTTCTTTCTTGTTTTAGTCCACTTGTGCCATGGTTGTCTTTTTTTCCTCTTCTCGATTCAGTGCTGTTTTAAGCTCGATCTTCAGCATTCTCCCGTAGCACCGTATCTGAGAATCTTCTACGCTGCTTTTGCGAGAACTGCTACTCTTTGTCATTTCACATGTAAATGAGCTCACACCCCAGTCAAATACCTTGTGGAACGAGTCCCATAGTTCACAGGCGATGGAAACAGCACACTCGCTCTATCGTAAATCCTGTCATCAACTGCTTTTCCTCAACAATATCTAATTGTTTCTAAGTACTCATCACTGGGAACATAGATAATTACTGAAACGGTCTCGTTCAATTAAAATTCAAATGTTTGTAAAGCTATAGGACGAAACTGCAGTGGTCATCAGTCTTTGAACTTAGAAACTAGTTAAGTAACTTATGCTAAGGACAACACACACCCATGCCCGAGGGAGGACCCTGACAGGGAGCAGACTTGAACTCCGCAGCAAGGCGCCTAAGAGCGACGCCCACTTCCTCGTTAATTTAGAGTAGGCAGAAAATGTTCTTAAATGGCTGTATATTTAGACATTTAGAATATTACATATTAAAGATAATTGTGAAGATTACCTGACATAGACGGGTTTGGAGGCTATCTGATCTTTTTATAGTTTTCAAAATGAAAAGCCAAGATCTCACATTAATAATTTATTAAGTGACGACCAGTTTCGGTGCACTCTGTCACCATCATCTGGTCACAAATATTTTATAAGGTGGTCATCTTGTTAAAAACAATTGGGTATAAATTAACAAGTGCAACATTGTTTATATAGTGACTAAGTGCAATGTTGCACTTGTTATTTTATACCCAATTTTTTTTTTTTTTTTTTTACCAAGATGACCTGATTATAACATATATGTGACCAGATTATGGTGGCAGAGTGCACCGAAACCGTCTGTCATTTAATAAATTATTAATGTGCGAGCTTGGCTTTTCATTTTGAAAACTATAAAGATAATTGTGTTTTCTTAATGTAACACTCAAGTTGAACAGCAAGTAATGATTAAAAAGGTTTGCGAACGTCGCTGTTAGTCTCATTTTTATAATATAAAACAATACCCTGTTTTCGAGAAGGAAACTATGTTTTCAAAACGTATTAAGAAAAGATTACCCTAGAAGATATGAACTAAACCACCGAAGTATTAGTTATTCAGGAGACGACCGATAACAGTTAACTTCTGCCTCACTTCAGCACTTTTTTAGGGTCTCCAAAACGGTACAGGGTTATAGGTAGCACAACCCTTCGCCGCAAGGAATAGTGTGTTGTAGCAGCGACATGCTTTCACCTAAACCGACCGTAAAATGCACGCGGTTTACGGCAAAGAACGAGGAACATAAAGCGATACGCATAAAGTACTCCGATTAAAAACCAAAGTGCTGATTTCCTAGCGAACAACGCAGCGTGAACGCCTTAACTGTGCTGTAAAAAAGCGCAAACTGAATGCACGTGCAGCGGGAAAACGGCGCGCAGTTTTGCGAAACTCGGTCAATGGTTGCTTACAAAGTTACGACGAAATGGAAAGAAGTACCGCGTGTGGGGGTTGCTACGCCAGTGGTATGCAGCGCGCCGATAAATTACATCCGGTAAGAAACTTAGTATTATTACTGTACTTCACGCACCAGTTGTCTATAATAAAATATATATGTCAACACTACATGTTTCGGGACGACATTATCCCATTATCAAGTCTGTAAAACAAGGGACCGTAGAATAATAAGGCCACTAAATACATCGACTGTACCAACAAATATTCCAATAAAACTAAACATTGACAATATACACACACAGCTATTGTTTGACGTTGCTTCGTAGCAGCAGATAAGTTTTATGGTAGGTGGTTTAGTTTCATTGGAATATTTGTTGGTACAGTCGTTTGTATTTAGTGAGCTTATTATTCTACGTTTCCTTGTTTTACAGACTTGATAATTGGATAATGTCGTCCCGAAACATGTCGTGTTGACATATATATTTTATTATTCACAATTGGTGCGTGAAGTACAGTAATAATTGTGAAACAGTTGTGTGATGGCGTCTAAACAGATGAAACTTAGTATGTTAGAGGGAAAAGAGACATTTAATTATAAATGTGAGAATTGTCGGACGATACGTGAAGGTCACCTTTGATGAAGATGTAGCTCGCGTTTGGAAGAGAAAAGTGTCCGCGATTAAAGCCGACATAATGAGCCGAACAAATATCAAATACTTTCTTATATCTCGCGAAGCTATTAAGAAGCCTCTGATAATGGAACGTGTTGACAGTCGTTGATAATTTAACACTAAATTACAGTGACAAGAGGTAACCTGAAGAGAACCAAGCTGAAAAGTGGAAAATAAAGA
The DNA here is from genome assembly GCA_026315105.1 of Locusta migratoria. Taxonomy (NCBI): domain Eukaryota; kingdom Metazoa; phylum Arthropoda; class Insecta; order Orthoptera; family Acrididae; genus Locusta; species Locusta migratoria. Next base: position 93,458,820 of record CM048745.1, read on the forward strand.
AAATCCATGTTATTAAGAGCAGGATTGCAGCCTATGTGTGCCTTTCTTGATTTTTACATCATGTACGAAACGAGGGAAGATGAAGAAGATTTCGTAACAGAAGTGTTAGGACAATATAACTACTAGTACCCCTCCCTCCTCTCTCACACATTCACTTCCGTAAACAGTTGAAATCCCAGGTTATAACAGCGACAAACGTATGATCTATCATAACTAGCTGAAGACACTGGATTCCAACGGAAGATAAAAAAGGGCGGGGCTTTCAGCCTTCACCAACTACGCCAACTGCCTGTATTGACTGAGGATAACCTCTGAACCCAGCCGGCAGAAGTCATTGGTGTCGTCATTAGCAACAATTTGCAGTCGGATGCACCCAGTGCTCTCTATAGCCGCCAGAAGGGCCTCATCCACATCTCGGATTACACACACCGGTAAGCAAACAGTCAAAATTACTAAAAATTTCCGGGCTATTACGCCGTGGCCTTATGGATTTATTGTGGAATCCCAACGGCATAATAGCCCGGAAATGTTTAGTAATTTTGACCTTTGGGGCCGTGAAAGTTAACATTTTACAAGCAAACAGAGTGCGCACTGGTCTTCTTCCCCGACCAATCCGCTATTTTCCTAAGGGGCTCCATAACCCGCCTAACATTGGAGCTCCCAATCACTAAGAAACCCCGTGTGCCTGCTCGGACCCTGCTGGCCGGCCGCGGTGGCCGAGGGGACTGAGGCGCGCCAGTCACGGTCTGCACGGCCACCACGGTCGGGGGTTCGAAACCCCCCTCGGGCATGGATATTTGTGCCGTCCTTAGTATTAGCTAGTTCGTAAGTAGTTTGTAAGTTTAGGGACTGATGACCTCTTAGTTAAGTCCCATAAGCTATACAAACATTTGAACATTTTGATTTGGACACTGCTGAAGGCAGAGCGGGTGACGCCGCACGGCCAGCCTCCACATTGACTTTCGCCCCGAACGACGCGAACGCCGTTGACCCGCCACACCCCTTGAGGAGAGGGTGGTTCAACCGCGTCCGGCACGCGCGAAGATATCCCGACAGCAGGGACCGTGGGTGAAGCTTGTAACACCTGCGACGCACCAGAGCCCCCACTGCCGCAACACTCTGAGGCAGCGGCCTGAAGACGGCTGACCGCGGCCAACAGCACGCTCGGCTGCTCGCCAACAGCGGCAAGCAATTCCTGCGTACGTACGCGGCAGTCACACATCCTATCCATCCTAACACATCAACAATTGTCTGTAGAGAGTTAAGTATCTTGTTACTAGCGCGAGATTATAAAAATAGACACTGTTCAGCCCACAAATAAATCACAATAGTTCGCTCCTGCTTAGCTGTATCTCTGCAGGTGTTGCTGTGTGTACCTATCAAAACGATGTGACTCTAGAGACAGCTGGCACTGTACTGACTGATAACGAGCTGTAGTAACGGCCCCTTCTTGAAATTCATTCGTCATTTAAAAAATTGAAACCAGAGATGTAATATATATTGAAACTCATAAGTACACTTTTAAACATCACCTTTACTGAAAATTTGCCTTTTTTGTGGTAATTTATCAGTCTCCTGCTGATTAAGATCTGTGATTTCCATGATAACATCTCTTTCAGTGGAAAGGCTGACAATATTTCCTGCAGTACGAGGTTGCATAAAACTGAATTTATACCTTTCAAGCTTTGAAAGCACCAGTTGTCTTCGAAAGACGTTTCGGGACTGTGAAATTAGATTCGACAGTATAGAGTACTCAGTGAACGTCGTTTTGGATTGATTGGATTGATTTTGGAAAGGGACGAAACGACAGCCGCGGTGGAGTAGCCGAGCGGTCGAGACGGAGCTAAAGCTCGGATTTTTGGGTGAGGATGGGGGAAGGAAATCGGCCTTGCCCTTTGAAAGGAACCATCCCGACATTTGCCTGGAGTAATTTAGGGAAACCCGGAAAACCTAAATTTGGATGGCAGGAGGTGGATTTGAACCACCATCATCCCGAATGCGAGTCCAGTGCGTTATCACTGCGCCACCTCGCTCGGTTGTTTGTTATAAACGCTGCTATGCTAACAAGACAATTAGAGAATTAGTCAGTTTGAAACCAAATTATTGCGATTAGATTAAATGTCAATACCGGGTGGCAGAATGACATATCAAGAATAAATAATTTTGGGACATGCATGGTGAGAAGTGTCCTTTGTAGAGAGGTGCCACCTAGCGGAGCGCTGGACACTGCTTCTAGCCAGAGGGTTTGCCGGTAGTCTATGACGTCACTAGCCAGTCTGTTACGTAGTGCCATGGTCAGGTCTGGACTTCGCTGCCACAGTGATATTAACGAGCCAAGCCGTCGGCCAGGGAGTAGCAGGAAGTGCTTGTTATGACGCTGGTATAGTTTTACGGCGCGTTACGGGACAACGGGGCTTTCTACGACCGGCATTACTTGATTGTAACAAATTGCGTGGTAAAGGTTTTGCTTTATAAACGAAAAAATATTTAAGAAAATAGGGATGTAAGTATTTTTTTTAATGTGAGTTGTGCAACACCGAAACAATACCACGCACCGCCACTGGTTTTTTCCAATGAGCCATGCTGGCCTGTTTGTGGTTTCAGTGAGCTGAGACAAACACTGTTAGAATTTTGCCCTATGATTTGCACCTTACGGAGAAATAAACTCAGAATGGCGAAAGGAAAACCCCAGAGAACTGCATAACTTATTTTCAATCCACTCTGGCTGAATTTACGCAATTTGGACAAACATTTAAGAGTTTTGGTTGTAGGGGCGTGATTGCGACGAGTGAACGGTCTGCCCCTAGTACACAAACGCAACCAGTATTTTTGTTAAAATTCCAAATGTCCAGTTGGGTCCTTGTTGGTAATATTTTATTGGCCTTTCATAAAATAATAGCTGATTTTTGGCACATATCTACTTGAGCGCTGGGGTACATCATTTACACAAAGTGTGATTTAGTTATCGAAACTCTAACGAAGCAGCAGACAACGCCGAACTCAGTATTAGTGCATGAAGAAGCATTTCTTTACCTCATGGTGATTCATCGCAACGTGCGCATCTCGACTGGCGCTGTCAGAAGGTAAATGGCAAGATGAAATGGCGACCCATGATCTTTCAGTAATGAAAGCAGATTCTTACCGCAAGAAAGCCTCCTACAACAACTCCCTACTTCCATGTGCCCCATATTGCCTACTGCGAGCTCGTATATCGTACTCAGGGAGTGACTATTATTACTACTGTTGCAAGCATAGCTACGTGGCTCATTTAAATACGATGTGCACTCTCCGTGTGTATCTTTGGAACATGCCCGCTTGTCTGAAGGACATTCACATTGGTGCCATCGATAAACACAAACACTGCACGGGTGTGTTTTGATGGGTCGCACAGCTACTCTTGCGTCAATAGTAATAAACGTCTCTCCGTGTCGGGGACTTACATCGATGAACATACGAGCACTGATATGTAATAACCAATGAGTACCGTGTGGAAATTTCAGTAGAATCCGGGAATAGCTGAAAATTTGGGTTTAATCGGACTCTATTAAACCTTCAACAGCCTTGCTTCTTGACCTGAGATAAAGAGCATTGCATCTTTTTTGTACATACGGGTGAGTGTTTTGTTTTCTCTTGCTTTAGTATGGCATCATTTTCTTGGGTAATTCATCATTAAGTAAAAAAGTATTCATTGCACAATACATATAATCACAATAACTGCTGTAGCCACTCCAAGATCATCCTGCAGACACTTATTCGAAGAGCTAGGGATCTTCACATTAGCTTCACAGTATGTACATTCACTTATGGAATTTGTTGTTTCAAATCTCACCGAATTCAAAACCAATAGCACTGTACATAACTAAAACACTAGGTGTAAGAATGATCTTCACCATTCAAGGTTAAATCTAGCTTTGTCACAGAAAACAGTGAATTATGCTGCCACAAAAGTCTTTGGTCACCTACCAAACAGCATCAAAAGTCTGACAGCCAACTAGCATTAATAAAAAAAAATCTGAATGGCAACTCCTTCTACACTAAAGATGAATTTTTAAATATAAATTAGTAAACCTGAAAAAAATTAAAAATTGAAATAAATTGTGTCATGTAATATTTAGTGCAAAGTAATAATTTGTAAATACACCTTTCATTAACCTGACGCGTTCCACGCTGCTAGTCTTTGAGTTCTTTTATGAGGGGTGCACTGTTGACTATCGGAAAGATCAAATCGGCTCTTGTTCACTTTTTCTTTGTAAACGTCGCCTTTTAACTATCCCAACAGCCAAAAATCCAAAGAGGTAAGGTCCGTGGACGTTTTGACAAAGAAACGTGCTCATATCTACGGACACATACTTTAGGAAATAGATTTAGATGATATGTGATCTGACGACTACAACGCGCAAGAGCCCCTTCATGCTGTAATGACATACGGATTGTTGTATCAAAAAGAACCTCTTTCAATAAAGCTTCAAGATCATAAAAAAGTAGAAAAAGCGAACCTTTGAGACGATTGAGAAACTACACCACACCAAAAACGTATAGAGGAGCGTTCTTGGAAATGTGTCTTCACAGTGACATGTAGGTTTTCTTCGGACTGATGCCGTCACGAGTGAAAGTGGCTTCATCAGTGAAGAGCAAAGACGGGATTATTTGGTGATTTACAAGTCTGATACGAACGAATTCTGCAAATTTCACTTCTTTTGAATGTTTATTTCAGGATATTGAACTTTTCTTGGCAAGCAGAGTACTTAAGGGAAGTCAGATAGTTCTATCTAGACCACGTTGAATTATATTTTTCTCCCTAGCGAATACTCATATTATCATGATTATTTTTGTTGCATTCCTGATGTCTTTAACGTCAATTTAAATTGATAAATCTTAAAAATAATAAAAAATATTTCAAATTTTTTACTCTAATTTAACTTGTATCATAGTTCTTTATAATATATGTAAATTTTCTCAGATTAAATCAACAACTAACAATTTACTCTTCAAACACCAAGCACGGGCAAAAATTGTTCGTGCATTTTTCTTTCATTAAAAGTCATAATTAATAATGTTTTTCGGCCTTTCTCTATTTGTCTCTCACCTTATAAAGTATTTCACCGAATATTTCTATGGCTACAATTTTAAGAACTGCAAATAAAATATAGAAATTTTATGCCTAATGGCACTTTTTGCCTTGGATCGGTAATCCATGTGACCATAATTCTTAGTGTCTTCGCTACAACCACCAAGCATGGAGAAAAAAATGATGTTGTAAAATCAGTGTCATGTCTAATTTCAGTTTATCCCGGCTATTTACAAGCATAACAGACATAGTAACTGTTGACATTATTGTAAATAATAGTATGTCAACAATATTTCACAAGACTGTGAAAATAACTCTTTCGGTCCTACATCTGCAGGTAATCCAAGACGGCAATACTGCAATAAGGTAAAGCAATGTACATATATTTGACAGACCACAGCTGATGGCAAAGACAAAAAAATAAATGCATTTTACAGGATTCACAGCTTATTGTAATACGTACAAAATTTGCCTTTGCTTGGTGGTCCATGTAGCCTAAAATACCTTGGTGCTGCTAGGGTTAAGGAACAATTGGAAAGAAATCATGTTCAGCCGAGGAAAATGTTTCTAGCCATTCAAAAAAGACAGTGATCAGGGAAACGTAAATAAAGACGAGACGATTAAATAAACCTGCTTTTAGTCTTACTTTAGAACATTCCAAATTCATATATCAGTATCTTCTAGTTACCCAAACTGGTCCTGAATCTTTCTTCTTGCTTGCTGTACTACCTGGTGACACTTTTTTTCAGTTTCTGTGACAGCTTTGGCCGTTTTTCTTTTGTCGGAATTTCGTCGTCCTTTTTCAAGAACTTGACACATTTTTTGGCCTGGAGATGTGCCTAATTGACTCCTAATGTTACATATTGCTGACGTTCCTTATCTGAAAAATGTAACGGATTTGTACACACGCAACTCAAATGTAGACATTGAAATAAAAAGTGGGTTTTGGTAGACGCGACCATATAACACTGCTGAACGACTCTGAAAACAACAAAGTAAACTGGCGGCTGATTTCCTCATTGTTGCCAACGGTATTTTAAATTCAGTGTTTCGAACAGTATTTCATAAGTGTTCTCAACCAAGGTTTCAAACAACTGTACTTTAACAAGTAGCCACTAACGAGTATGAAGAAGGTTGAGTTCATGAAATGTATGCGTTGCCATGGTTTAACTAACACGCTTGTAAAATGGAAACCACTGAATATAAATTAATAAATATTGTATCAAGTTCAATCCAAATATGAGCGGATGGTGGGGTTCCGGGTTCCGCTGAATAGGTCAGCAGTCCACTATACGCAGGTAACAGCTACACCGGTAGCGGTAGTTGTGTGGCGTGGACTGGGCGGTTTTTTAGGGTAGAGGGCTAGGGAGAAACACTAAATGGGCTGTCTCAAAGGGTGCAGGTCGATCACAGGAGAAATATAAATCCAGGAAATATCGGTATAACAGTTGCAAATTGTCGTAGCTGCATCGGGAAAGTACCAGAACTCCAACCGTTAATAGAAAACACCGAAACACACATCACTATGCGTAAAGAAAGTTGGCTTAAGCCGGAAATAAGTACAGCAGAAGTTTTTGCAAGAGATCTAACCGTGTTCAGAAAAGATAGATTAAACGAAATAGGTGGAGGCGTGTTTGTCGCCGTCAAAAGTAGTCTTTTGTGTAGCGAAGTTGAAGTTGATAGTTCCTGTGAACTGTTATGTGTAGAAGTTGTACCTGAAAATCGTCAGAATAATTAATTCCTTTCACCGGACTCCCGACTCTGACAACTCAGAAAGGTTCAACGAAATCTGTATCAAATTGTTAACTCATACCCGATTCATAGAATAACAATAGGCGATGATTTTCATTTTCCATCAATCGGCGAAATTATATTTACAAATCAGGAGGTACGCAGAAAACTTCGGGGGAAATTGTACTCAATGCATTCTCTGAGAATCACTCCGAGCAATTAGTTCATGAGCCAACTAGAGTTGCAAATGGATGTCAAAATACACTTTATCTCTTAGCAACGGATAATCCCGAGCTTATATCGAACAACGAAACGGGTGCAGATATTAGTGAACACAGAGTTGTCGTAGCGATTTCAATATCGGAAGTCCCCAAGTTAGCAAAAATAGAAGAAAAGTATATTTTGTCAAGAAGCAGATAAAAATACAATAGATTGTTTCTTGAAAATAAACGTAAGTATAGACCAGATATGGCTCTAATTCAAACAAGTAGTATCGACAGCAATTGACAGTATTATATCAAATAAATTAATAAAAGAAGGAGGTAATCCATCTTGGTACACAAAACAGGTTGGACACTGTTGCAAAAACAACGGAAAAGGCATGCTAAATTTAAACGAACACAAAATCAGGATTGGAGGTCCTACACAGAAGCTCAATATTTAGCGCGGACTTCAATGCGAGATGCCTACAATACTTTTCCCAACGAAATTCTTTCTCGAAATTCGACTGAAAACCCAAAGAGGTTTTCGTCATATTTTAAATAAACTAGGGGCAGAACACAAAGAATACCCTCACTACTTGATAGTAATGGCGATCATGCCGATGATAGCGCTACTAAAGCAGAGTTACTAAACTCAGCTTTTAGAAACTCATTCACCAAATAAGACGAAAACATTATTCCAGATTTCGTATTACAAACAGAGACCGTAATGAGTAGCGTTGAAGTAGGTTTCATCGGAGTGTGCAGCAACTAAAACCACGTAACAAGAACAAGTCTTCTGGTCCGAATTGTATAGCCATTAGATTTCTATCTGGTTATGCTGAAGCGATAGCTCCTTACTTAACAGCCATATTCAACCGCTCTCTCGTAGAAGGATCTGTACCGAAAGATTGGAAAGTTGCACAGGTCACACCTATATTCAAGAAAGGCAGTAGGAGTAGCCCACTAAACTACAGGCTTATTTCATGGACGTCAATTTGCATCAGGATTTTGGAACATATCCTGTATTCAAATATTATGAATTATCTTGAACAGAATGATCTATTGACCCAAGGAAAACAACGCTCATGCGAAACACAACTAGCTCTTTACTCGCACGAAGTGGTGTGTGCTATTGACAAGGGATCTTAAATTTATTCCGTATTTCTTGATTTCCAAAAGGCTTTTGACACCGTACCTCACAAACGGCTTTTAATGAAATTGCGTGGTTGTGGTATATCGCCCCAAATTTGCGACTGGGTAGGGGATTGCTGTCACAGAGGATACAGTTACACAGTTTGTAGTAATCGATTGTAAGGCATCGACTAAAACAGAGGTGATATCTGGCGTTCCACAGGGTAATGTTATTGATCCTCTGCTCTTCCTTATTTACATCAACAATTTGGGAGAAAATCTAAGCAGCTCTATTAGGTTGTTTGCAGATGACGCCGTCATTTACCGTCTAGTAAAATCATCTAAAGATCATAACCAACTGCAGAACGATCTAAATTAGATATCATTATGGTGTAAAAATTGGCAATTGACTCTAAATGATGAGAAGTGTGAAGTCGTTCACATGAGTACAAAAAGAAATCCGTTAAACTTTGTTTACGAGATAAATCAATCAAAAGTGAAGGCCGCAAACTCCACAAAATACCTAAGAATTACTATTACTTCAGACTTAAACTGGAAAGAACACGTAGATAATGTCATGGGAAAGGTGAACCAAAGACTGCTTTTTATTGGCCACAGAAGTACTACAGAAACTGCATACACTTCGCTTGACCGTCTTTTTTTTTATAGTATTTATGCCAAGTGTGAGATCTTTATCAAGCTTATTTGACGGACGACATCTAAAGTGTCCACCGGAAAGCAGCTCGTTTTTTATTGTCACGATACAGAGGAATCAACTTTACGGAAATGATACAGGATCTGGGATGGGAATCATTACAAAAACGGTGCTTATCGCTGCGGCGTGGGCTAATTACGAAACACCAATCGCCAACCTCCTCCGAATGCGAAGATATATTGTTGATTTCCACTTACATAGGTAGAAAAGATCATCAGAATAATATACTTGAAATCAGAGCTTGAACGGAGAGATTCAGGTGTTCTTTCTTCCAGCGCGCTATTCGAGAGTGGAATGGGAGATGAATAGTTAAGGCTGGTTCGGGTTCGTTGAACCGTTTGCCAGACACATAAATGTGCAGAGTATCCCATGTAGATGTAGATGAAACTGCTACATTTGAAATCAACGATAAAAATGTTTGTACAGCCCATGGGACTCAACTATTGGGCCATCAGACCCTAAACTTTCAAACTACTTATACACTAGCTTATACTAAAGACAACACAAACATCCATGCCCGAGGGGTATTCGAACCCCCGAAAGTAATCGGACGATAAATGAGAAAATTGACAACAATTTTTTTTTAATAATTACTTCATGCGCCAATAATTTAAAAGAAAGCACATGTCATGAAGTTATCCTTTAAATGAGTACTTTTTTTGGAATTCGGTGAAGTTAGCAACATTTTCCGAATGCGACACATTGTTTGCTGTGTGACTCAATAAATTCATACGGCATGTTACTGAAGTACGGTTCATTTTGAAGCTGAATATCTGAAGTTGATATAGGTATTTAAGAATAATATGAAAACAAATTCATTATTGTGAAACGTTTTATACAAATACAATTTTTATTAGGATTAAACTTACTTAGGCTTGAATGTCTTTTTATTACAGGTTGATTTCCGTTTTAAGTATTTTGGAGTCCTTTATTTTCTATATTAAAAATTAAGTAATAAATACATACCTCGCGCTACACTTACAAGTTACACTGTGGAGGACTGCTGTTTTACACTCAACAACAGAATACGCCTCACAGCTGGACACGATCAACAGCGGTCATAAGAACTGACTGGTTGCATCTTACGGTGCTGCGCAGATGTAGTTTCTAGATACTTGTTACGTTTTCTATACCCCTCTCTTTTTACTATATAACGAAATAGTTTACTGATACTGTTTTTAGATCAAATACTGAAGAATGTACATAATATTCCATTTAAAAAAAGCATATTACAGACAAAAGATCACAAATCATATAAAGTACATGGAATTTAAATTCTAAAAATACCGCATGGATATCACAACAGTCTATACAACAGTGCCATCTTTTCGTAATTTATTTGAAAATTTTGCTTTGAATAGTTTACGAGCTATGACAGCAATTTCCAAGAATGCTTGCAATCGAAGTAGCTCGGCTTGAAACGATACATATCGAACGTGCAATTCTAGCTCGATTAAGGATGCACATATTCGGGGGAACACAAGATATGGTTGTTTACACATTGATGATTTTGATGAGCGCTAATGTAAAGCTGCTTTGACGTGAATATTTTTACAGCAGAATCGCAACACATACATAGGAAATAGTTTAATGCTTTTGACGAATTTCAGTGTAAATGACATTGCACGGCCCCTGCCTAGATTTGAAGATGTGATGGTACATATCTACGTGACATTTTCGTAGAAATTTGTTGAGTGTATTGTGAAATACGTGTTAGGTTTCCTTGCGATATCTATTTCTGACATAGGGGAGGACCAAAGATCAACCATTTTTTTGTATGAATAAATGACAATTGTAGATAAGACTTTCAATGCATAATAAATCACTGCAGAATGTCTTCAATCAAGTACTTCGACAACTAGCCTCTGAATTGGTGTGACAGTTTTACTTCTCATTTTCGTAGTTTTGACTATGAAGTCTTTTAAATCATAATAGATAAATGAAAAAGAAAGGAAAAAACTTGACCGTCACTCAAGACTATAGAAACCAATAAAATACGTTCCCATGACTACCAACAAAACGCGCGTGAATAGCCGCGCAATCGATTTAGAGTTTCACGTTCGATATACATCATTTCAGACCGAGCTACTTCCATTGCAAGAATTCTTGCAAATTACCGCTGGGAGTGTCATAATCGCTTGATTCCATGAATATACGTTATTTTCTCTCCTAAAAAGCAACCGGAAGCGTTTGCGTATCACAACTGCGAGTTCGTCAAAGATATTAACTTAAAGAGTACTTTATATGACAGAAACATGAAACCCCACCAAAAATACAAAATTACCTGCTGTCCAGTTTGAAATGGGGTGGATCAAATATGCGCAACAAAAACGTAAAAAGAAATAATTAAAATTTTATCCTAAATACCCATCCTAATCCCCATCAGGGAAGGTGGTTAGAGCCAACCCACAATACTACCAGTGAAGTGAAACTATGACGTCATTCTTACAATTACGAGAATAAAACACCTATTCCTAGCTACGAAAAATGTTACATTAGCAGTGAGAGTGCTCAGTGAAATCATTTAAATGAATCGGATTCGTAATCACGAGCGGATACGGCGATGATATCGGATATCAGGGCTGCCCCGGTAGCTGAAATATACGAGCCCCGGCGCCTGCAGGAAATTAAAGCGCAGACTGACTTATGACGCAACCTTCCGGCGCAGGGGGGGGGGGGGGGGGTGAGGCGGACCCACGATTTACGCGCTGAGAGGAATTTGCATCCCACCTAATCGCCTCCACTAATCGCCTCTCGCCAAAATACCAGCCGACCGACTAAAGCTAGCGGCGCCATTAAACTCGTGACGAGAAATACTTTTGTTGTTGCACGAAAACATTGAAACCTGAAACCGAAATTTCAATATCAACGTCTATCAATTTGCACTGAATATATCCATGCATTGTATACATATTCGCAAAACAGGGGAACGGGTGAGATATCACACACAAAATACATAAGGTAACGAATTGTATTCAGATTTTGGTTACAATTGTAATTTGTCTTCGATACAATAGGGTATTTTGCTGCCTCGCGTCTCTACATCGGGTTTTAGAGGTGTTTACTTAGAGCTACGCTCCATGGGGCTATCATAATAGTGAAGAAGTAATTCTCGTTGCCCTCTAATATAGAGTCTGATAATCTCGGACCGCCAGTACAGTTGCACATCTGCGCGGTATGAGGTTATCTAGATCTACATGGGACACTCTGCAAATCACATTTAAGTGCCCGCTATTCTCGAATAGCGTGGGAAGAAAGAACACTTGAATCTCTCCGTTTGAGCTCTGATTTCTCGTATTTTATCCTGATGGTCATTTCTACCTATGTAAGTGGGAGTCAACAATTTATTTTTGCATTCGGAGGAGAATGTTGGCGATTGGAGTTTCGTAAGTAGCCCACGCCGCAGCGATAAGCGCCGTTGTTGTAATGATTCCCATCCCAGATTCTGTATCATTTCCGTAACGCTGTCTCCCCTGTATCGAGACAATACGAAACGAGCCCTTTTCTGGACTCTTTCGATGTCCTCCGTCAAACCCACCTGATAAGGATCCCACACTGGGCAGCAATACTCCAAAAATGAACGGACAAGCGTAGTGTATGCAATACTTCTTTAAGGGTTCTGTCAGTAAAACGCAGTCTATAGTTCGCCTTTCCCATGACATTATCTACGTGTTCTTTCCAATTTAAGTCCGAAGTAATAGTAATTCCTAGCTATTGTGTACAGTTTACGGCCTTCAATTTTGATCAGTTAAACAAAGTTTAACTGATTTTTTTTCGTACTCATGTGGACGACTTCACACTTCTCATTATTTAGAGTCAATTGCCAATCTTTACACCATAGTGATACCTAATTTAAATCATGCTGCAGTTTGTTTTGATCTTTAGATAATTTTACTAGACGGTAAATGACGTCATCTGCAAACAACCTAAGAGAGCTACTTAGATTTTACCCTAAATCGTTTATGTAAATAAGGAATAGCAGAGGTCTAATAATACTACCCTGTGGAACGCCCAATATCACTCCTGTTTTAGTCGATGCCTTACCATCGATTACTACGAACTGTGTCCTCTCTTACAGGAAATCCCTTGGCCGAGGGGACTGCGCGCCAGTCACGCCCTGCACGGCCACTGATGTCGGGGGTTCGAAACCCCCCTCGGGCATGGATATTTGTGCCGTCCTTAGTGTTAGCTAGTTTATAAGTAGTTTGTAAGTTTAGGGACTGATGACCCCGTAGTTAAGTCCCATAAGCTATACAAATATATCATATCATATCTGGAAATCCCCTATCCAATCGTAAATTTGGGGCGATATACCATAACCGCGCAATTTGATTCTACTTCGGGTTTACATGGTGTTTAGTTAGAGCTACGCTCCATGGGGCTACCATAAGAGTGAATAAGTTTCTCGTTGCCCTCTAATATAGTGTGCGATCACCTCGGACCGCCAGTACAGTTGCACAACCACCCGGTATGAGGTTATCAATCAGCTCTTGAGGTACACTGGGCCATTCTTCAATGAGTGTAACATCCAGTTCAGCAGCCGTTGTGGGAGGTGCTGATCTGGGTGCAATGTGTCCGCCAACAGCATCCAAGACATGCTTAATCGTGTTCAATTGTGTATAGGCTGGCCACTCCATTCGTCCAATGCTCTTAGCTTCAAACATGTTGTCCACTAGTGCAGCTCTTTGCGGAGAGGGTTATCGTCCACCAGAAGGAAACAATCTGCTATGGCAGCAGCGTAGGGCACAACAAAAGATCGAAAGATCTCGTCTCTATACCTCTCAGGATTTAAAGCGCAATTTTGTACGACGATACTAACTCCTAACCACAACATTCGTCCACCACCATGATTCGGCGATTGTGTGGTTTTTTTTTTTTTTTTTTTTTTTTTTTTTTTTTTTTTTTTTTTTTTTTTTTTTTGCACATAAGCAGGATTGTTTTACGACTCCGGTCCTGCTGTTTTCCGCCTAGTTCAAGCGAGCTAAACGGTGTCCTTTTAATGGAACACACACAATAGGCCTCTGTAGCTAGAGGCGACATTCCCGAATGTAATTTCGGATTCTTTGTCCTGATATTGCGCCTCCTGTTGCTGGATGATTGGTGCGATGCAGCTGTGTTACATATCGTCTCCTGTCTCGAAGGTCTGAGGGGGACCTGGACGTGGAAGGGCTGCATCTTTGTACTTTGCTTTCGGTGCACAGTACTCTTGATCTACAGTGCGGACGACGTACCAACACTGAATGACATTAACCCATTACTGCCCAGAACATTTTTGTAAGTAGAATGTTTCATTTTACTAGGATAGGTTCAATAAGATAAAAGAAGCATGAATAAATTTTTTTTTAATTTTTTTTTCTACATAAACATTACAAAATATGATGTGGTGCACAAACGCACCACCGAACATATGGAGTATCAAATGTCCTATTTTAGAGAAAGAAATGAATAGAAACATTTTTCATGTAAGTCTACATTACATTTTGTGCCCTTGCGAGTTGTGTGTGATCTACAAATTGCACATCTTGTTCTTTTGTTTTGAGGAACAATAAAATGACTTTTTTCATCGAAACGGACCGCCAAAGAAACTACAAGCAACTGGAGTCACACTTGGTCCTGCTTTTTATATTTTTGTATCGCATATTTTTGCAACAGTTCTCTTGCTACACTTCTGAATGTGAGAAGATCGATTTATTCGTTGCCAGAGTGTCTGTAAAGTAGCCCCCAATTTTGAATTATTACATCTAGACCCCACAAAAAAATTGGCCACCGCCATTTCTTGGATATGATATTTGATCTGTAGTAACTCATATTCTGATCCAATCTGTCTGTTCCACCCATATTATAATTGTAAGACAACATTATATGTGGCTGTGAAACAACAATTTTCTTTCTTAGTGCAGCAGATTATCTTTCCACTTTGTAGGTGGGATCCAGACATCACAGTTTGATTTCTTTCAGGCAACTCAGAAGCCAACCATCTTCTGCCAACTGTTTTTGTCCTTTGAGACATGATGTACATCTGTTGATGAAGTTGTTCTGTTTTACTGGAACCTAATTGTTTTGTCTTCATTGGTATTTCTTACAGGTGCTACTTCACCATATGTAGTCAAATTTTCAGTGTTTGTCCCTTGATGTTCGCGTTCAGTGTCACAGAAACCAATTATTTTATCATCGTTAGCCTTTCGTACAACAGCTTCATATTTTGCTGTCACCTGATGGCAATTCAAGTTATTGATGTCACCACATAATCCTCATCTGCGCTGCCTTCCCTGATATCAGGGGGAGCAAAGGACAGATCCAAAGAATTTGCCAGTCAAAATCTTCAATATCGGACTCCTCTAGCAAAGGCAAGATCTCTTGCACACTTAGGCCTCTACAACCACAATAATAAGCTCTTTTTTGTGTGAAAAGCAACGTATAAATTAAGCTAAGAGTATAATCATTCATAAAATTTGATCTAGAAAGCTGAGTTGCCGTTTCGGCAGATTGTATACCCATGTGACCGGTGGTGCGTTAGTGCACCAGCTAAGTTTCAGTAGAAATTACAGCCACAGCATTTTGCATAAACTTATGCCATCTTACAGAAATATGGTATACAGTCCTCCAAAGGCAATTCAAACAGTAGTTTCCAAAATATACAAGATTTTTACAATATATTTATCTTTTGTTGTAATGATGTACAGCCATTTCGCTGTCAGAAACGAACCAACAGTTTAAGCCCTGAACAGTAGCTCACACTTCAACAATTCAGCAGCTCAACAATGCTGTAAATGTAGTGCCATATCTTTGCTGCACTGAGAGAAGAACAGGAAGATATATCTACTTTTCTTTGTTTCCAAGGTGCAAAAGTCAGAGATAGTGCAACGTGGTGCACAAACGCACCACCGAGCGCTAATAGGTTAATTCAAGCTGTAATGGGAAATATCCGTTATAGTTTAACAATTACAATATTTTTTCCTCATAGATATTTTATAACACACGTTGGCATTGTGGAACCATTTTCTGGTGCATCGTCAGTCCAATAGCATTTAGACTGTGGCAGGCTGCTGTCGACATTCGTAGGAACACATTATGCCCTTTCGTTCTGTAGTTTGGAGTACATATGAGGAAATAGAAAAACTCTTGTTACACTTCATTTTTATTTTGTCTAAAAATTACAGTTACAATTATATACAGAATGACAAACATAGGTCATTTCTGCAATGTATTAGGCATAATACTAATATAGTCCCATTCTACAATCGGTAGAAATTTTGTGAACATTGCTAAAACCATTGTGAAGATATATGTACCTAATGTTCTGAAAATGTAGTTTCGAGAACATTCCAGTGACATAATCTTGCTGGACAGATGCTTCTTTATCCTCTACAGATTTTCAGGGATCTCTTCCTTACTCTGGACTCTTCACGGGTGGCTTTCAGCTTCAACTAGTCGCTGACGATCTATGGTAGTCAGAGCAGATATCATAGTATTTCCTAGTTGGATGCCTAATTTGTCAATTACTTTTTTCCTCCTAATTACACCACCATTGAAACAGATAGCAGTATCCATAACACCTATTTTGAGTACTGCCTACCCAATAAACACTGCATTCGGTATTCGTTTGCACACGCAGCTGTTGTGACTCTCATTTGCTAAGTAATTTTTTACCTGCAATGTCCCTGAATATCGGCTTTATTGTTTACATGGCTGTGGCAGGCATGTAATGTTTATGGTGATATTCCTTGCCTGAAACATTAGCGTGGCCAGTGTGAAGACATTTGTTCAAAGAGCGTTTAAGACTAAAGTAGCTATTTTTGGATTCGGGAGAAATTTGTCTTTCATACGAGAGCAAAGTTTTTTCCGATTTTTCAGTCCTGTTTTCTGAAATCGCGTCCAGTTCCTGGAAATTACACTTTTGGAGACTAAAATAACTGCAGCCACCTCCCTCTGTGTCTGTCTCACTTCCAACCATCCTATGACTATCCAAGCTGTAGCTTCGAGTAAGTCACGTTGTTGTTGCATTGCACTACCTGGTCACTACACTATAGAACCAAACTGCTTTTGTAATTCGTTTGGCAGAGTAAGCACAAGTAAACACCATCCCTCTAGCAGCTATCTTCTGCTATGATCCAGTAATGTTTCTTGTCTCCATAGAAACGACAGAATGACGTCGTATCATTTTAGTTCATTTTGCCGGCGACAGCAATTCAGAACCTAAATATCTCAACTGATCACCTAATTGTTTTGACCGGTGTACAGTAATAGGCGGCGGATCATTCATAAACAAGGAAAAAAAAACACCAGAGATATATTTCTTCCCTTTTGTAGCTGTCTGAAACGAAATTTCAATGGGTAACCATGCGTTCTTCCCCAGAACGCTTTTGATACACCTTATATTGGTTTCACACTGCTACTAGCTTGCAAATGACTCACAATTTACGTTTCCTTTTTCTCTAATGCACAGCTTTAGGACTATGTAAACAAGGTCATGGTGTAGAAACATAATGCGTTTCTTCTTATGCATACAAATTGTTCTGTGCCTCGTGGAGGACAAAAGTTGTCGTAAAAGTCAAAATGGATTTCGGAAACCTCTTGAGTAACACATGTTGGCTCCGTTGGAAATTGTAGTGGACCTAGCCTCTCAGATCGACGACTAATACCTTCACTGTTTTCCACTGTCTATAAGTTAGTAGAGTTTAAGCTTACGTACATGACAAGTTTAGGATTGGATTTAAGAACACGTGATAGACACTAATTCATCATTTACATCATAGAGCGACGAAATCGATAGACCTTTAGGTCCTTCTTTTAGACTCTCTCCTTTCTTCACTGTGGTGTATTATTGTTAAAACTAGTATTGCCTGTGGTCGATTAGTGTATCGTACAAACCATGAAGTAAACAAATAATGCTGTTCCTGCTTTATGGTTGACAGGTTCTTGTATGTACCCTCGTCCGCTCAATAAAATAATTGCCCTCGTAAAGCGAAGATTCCATGAGAAAACATCAGCGTTGTCAAACGATTGGCTAAAATGAAGACTCACAGGATTCTCACTATTCAGCATCTGTTGCCAACATTATCATAGGGGGCCGCTGGTATATTTGGTAAAATTTAACCGGCACTGGGAGGTATCAAACGGTATCTATTACGTGTTAAGGAAAATGCCTGACACAATAACCACAAATAAGAACGGAAGTATATACTTCTCATGCCATTTTCGACTTATATATCTTTCATTAGCCTAATATTTGAAATGGAACTACAATTTCGGTGTCCGTACTTATACAACGCAAAGAAATAATGTTATTTCGATACTGCGATATTCAGAATTCCAGAGCTTACAACATGTTGACTTCGTAGTTCCACCCGAGCACCGCTAGATGCCTCTCCCGGCGCATCGCATCATCATTTATATCGGCATTCTCGACTCGTAGTTCCACCCGAGCACCGCTAGATGCCTCTCCCGGCGCATAATCCTTTATATCGGCATTCATATGAAAACAACTATTACCTTTATCCACTCTTAATCACTGTGAAAATTAAGCATTTGAAAGGCACAAGAAATTGAGTTGGGAGCACTCCATGTTTCGATAGTCACTTATTTTAATACGTTATTTTAATACTGCAGATGCGCTGCATTACAGCGTCTTTGGTCGAGGCGAATAGCCAATCAGTGAGCTGATTGTTGGAGACTGTAGAACTTGATCCAAGCTGTAGATAGGAAAATTTCTACTTCCTTTTACCACTTTTAATGGCTAAATGCGCACACAATATTTATATTCGCGAAATCTACAACAAACAATCTTTCGAATCATATAACTTTCATTGGCCTTCTTGTACGAATAAATTAGTCATATGTACCACAATTTTCGTGTTAGCGTATTTATATACTGATCTGGATTAAACACGCCGAGGATTGTAAAAGCATAATAAGCAATCTGTTTAATCGTGTTATATAGAATGTTGTAACAAATAAAACACATATATGCATAGATTTTTTATGGATATAAAGTATAATTTCTTCTCTAGCCAACTCTGGCGGATCGCCTACAATAAAATCCATGCGGTTACGCACTGCAATTTGTTCACGCTCTCGCTTTGATTTACAAACTTCATCGCATAAACTCACACAGAGCGAAATGTATGTTTTGTCATACGACTTATTAGAGGAAATACTTTGTGTAAATCATTAGAATTAATTATTGCGTTTTTGTATTTGAAAGAATGGTCACACTTGCTTCGTAGTAGACGCACTGGGAAGATGAGAGGGTGGATGGAATTGAACTGTGTGCGTTGTTGACTATCAGGAAAGTGTATTTACATGTTGCGGAATAGTTAAATACGCGGCGTAGTCGATGTTCAAAAAGCAGGGTCGAAATGAAAAACATTTCTAGCGACTTCGCTCCACAGCTGAGTTCCAGATACGTCAAAAAGTATCATAACATTCTTATAAATATTCGTACATCCATATCAGGTGATTGAAAAAACATCATATAAACGGTGTCGGCAGGCAGACATTCTGTTACTACAGACTGCGCTGGTGAGGTGCACACTGTACATTAAGGAACTGTTCAATCTGACGCTGAAACGCACCCAAAATTATAAAATATTTCTCCAGAAAATCCGGATGAGAACGAACGCAAAGTATTTGTTTATGCTTACCAAGAGAAACCAACAGTGTCTGCTACTGAGGTCCCGCTTCAGAGAATGAAGAAATAGCACCAGTACCTGCAACAGAGAAGAACAGTGCCCGTCAATAAATTATCGCTTGCGTGTGTGACGAGATACAAGTTTAATTAGCGAATCTGCGACTATAGGATATCGGAAAGGTGAAGGAATCTAAGCATGTTACAGAAATGAAAAGAAACGCAATGAAAACGTCCTTGAGAATAATTTAAAGTTAAGAAAAAACGTTTATTTAAAAGGCACAGAGAACAATTGTACACAATAGTAGTATAAGAAAATGCCCTACAGCAAACAAAGTGTACATTGGGCCACAATGATGTAGAGCTAAAAGTTTTCTATTGTTTTAACTAAAACTTTGGTTCACAATAGTCGTGTGTAGTTCGCGAACGAACTAGTTGGGAAGAGCGCTCCCACAGCCGAACGTCGCGAACTAGTTCGCAGATCCCTCGCCTCTTAGTTCGTCCGCTCCTTTTCAGGAGACTGACATGTAACAGCGAGAGGACGCAGAATCGCGGGATTCCCTCTTGCCAGTTGCCGTCATTTCGAGCTGAGATGTAGCTCAGCTGTAGTTTTCGTAGCGGTAGCAAAAGCCAAAACGAGCGGACGAACTGAAATGAGCTACCTACTTCGCGGCCGAGCTCCGAACTAAAAGGAGAGCTACCGTTCACGAACTAAAATATGCGGGATAGGTTGCGAAATAAAGTATGCGCGATAGGTCGCGAACTAAAATATGCGCGATAGGTCGCGAACTAAAATATGCGCTATAGATCGCGAACAGAATTAAAAATCACGCGTTTGCCTTCTGCGGATGAGAGCCATTTCGAGGTTAGCATCTGCCTGCTAGATTACATAGTTCAGTGCTACAAAATTTCTGCTTTGAAGTATTCTGCACTCTGCAATATCTGACTAATAAATTCCATAATGCCAAGATATAGAGATAACTCTAAACTTAAACGCAAGAAATTATCCACAAACTTTTTTCTTTTGGTTTGCGTGATATCGTTAGCGGCTCAAGCAGCAAACGCATGAAGCAGCTAGGTGGGGGAACTTCTCCCTCCACCTGCATGCGCAGATCACGCCGCTCAGCCGTCACTGGGAGCGGACGAACTAAAAGAACGAACTAGTTCGCGGCAGAGCCGCGAACTAAAATTAGTGCTCCCGATCGCGAAGTATTATGCGCAAGTCTAGTTCACAATACATAAAAGATCATACAATGACAGAGCAGACCCATTCCAAAATGCGCAACTCCAATCGAATGGCATTTATGCCATGGCACGGTGGAGGATGCTTACATTAACAAGGCATTGGCTCGTTGCATGAGTGTGTGTGTGTGATAAAATGACAATGCACTACTTATTAGATTGCTGTAACAATTTCCACACAAACGTTGAATTGCGATGTTTTGTCAGATGACAGTCGCCGGATAGTCAGTGTTTTGTTCTTAGTTCCTCCTAGTTACTCGAGTAAACATGGGTGGCGCAAGGCTTACATTCGATGAAGAAAGTCAGTTTTGAAGTGGTATTTTAAGTACGAAAACATTAATGAGGTTCAACGGTAATGGCGAAATGACTATCAAACAGAGCCACCGACACGTTTAACGATTCGTCGCATTCGAGACAAATTTGAAGCCGAAGGCTGTGTTAAAGATGTACACAAACAACAATCTGGAAAACCTGTAACAGTGACAAGTCCAGTTCACTTCCGTCGTGTGATACAACAATTCACCCGCTCACCACAGAAGTGTGTGAGACAGTGTGCCCGTGAAACTGAAGTGAGTCGCTCAAGTGTTCGGCGAATTTTGAAGACAGCAAAGTGGAAGTGATTCATCCCACGATTGCTGCTCGCAATGAACGAGGACGACACAGATCGTAGAATAAATCTGCCAATTCCATTATTACGTGGCGTGGTACAGCAACCGTGTTCATTTGAATTCTTGAATAACACAACATCTTGATTGCAAATATCTTTTATTACAATGACGCGTTTGGACAGTTAGGGCATCTTTAAATATCTGACAAAGAACAAAAGATTGAATCAGATCTTACAATATTTACATGACATTATTTCGAAAATTTTTAGCTACAAACCAGTCTGAAACAGGTTTTTGAAATTGTGGTAATGTACGGTACTAATGGTTTATCTACTCTGTGGTGGAGGGTGTTAGATTACAATGCGGTCATAGGGTATCTTACAGAGACAATAATATGTAAACCGTTATTATTAATGTTACCGGATATTAATGGTTTACATATTATTCTCTCTCTAAGATACCCTATGACCGTATTTTAATCTAAACACCCTCCACCATAGAGTATATAAAACATTAGTACCGAACATTATCACAATTTCTTAAAAAAAATTCAGATTGGTTTGTAGCTAAAAATTTTCGAAATAATGTCATGTAAATATAGTAAGTTCTGTTTCAATCTTTTGTTCTTTGGCAGATATCTGAAGATGCCCTAACGGGGCGAAATGTGTCATTGTAATAAAAAATATTGGCAATCAAGAATTCAGATCGTAGAATGGAGTACCGCTAGTGGTTTAATAACATGATGTGCAATGATGAAGAGTTTGCAGAGGTTAGTGTTGGTCTGATAAGGCACAGGTCGGACTCACGGATATAGTAAATCGCCACTTCATCTACTGGGCCGCCGAAAATCCGAACGTCCATGTAGACAAAGCCGTGAGTTTTCTAGGTGTAAATATGTGGTGTGGGGTATCTTACCGGGGCTTTATTGGGCCATTCTTCTTTGACGGCACAATTACCGGTGGGTGTACGTTCAGAAGCTTCACACTTCCATTTTACCTGCCATCTGAGACTTGTATGGAGACGGAAGATTTTACTTTCAACAAGATGGTGCCTCAGCCCACTACCATAATCGTGTTATCGACGAAAATCTACCAGGAAGATGTATAGGCCGCAGAGGTGCTGTGGAATATCCACCACATTCCCCAAAATTAACTCCTCTGTGGGGAACACTAAAAGAGGTCGTTTATCAACAAAAGCCACGCCCATTTGATGAACTTCGAGAATCCATCGTACATTCAACAGAACACGTTCCAGTCAGTAGTTCGTGCTGCAGTTAGGCGGCATCGTTTGTGTGTGGAATGGTGACCATTTCGAAGACCTACAGTGCTATCTTTAAGATGGACTTTAAGCTACACTTTCACCAAAAATGAAGTCTGTTTATTAATTTGCAAGTTGTTGTTGTTATTGTTGTTGTTGTGATGGTTGTCTTCAGTCCGGTGACTGGTATGATGCAGCTCTTCACAATCCACTATACTGACCAAGCCTCTTCAGCTCCACATAACAACGGCAACCTACATCTGTCTGAATCTGCTTAGTGTATCCATCTCTTGGCCTTCCACTGCTGTTTTTACCCCACACACTTTCCTCCAACGCTAAATTCACAATTCCTTGATGTCTAATAATGTGTCCCACCAATCGATCCCTTCTTTTAGTCCTTTTTTACCTCCTCATTAGCTACGCGATCCACCCACCTAATCTTCAGCATTCTTCTATAGAACCACAGTTCAAAAGCCTATATCCTGTTACTGTCCGCACTGTTTATCGTCAATTTTTCACTCCCATACAAGGCTTAAATCAATATTAGATGTTAACAAATCTCTCTTTTTCAAGAATGGTTTTCTATACATTGCCATTCTGCATTTTATATCCTCTGTACTGCGACTATCATTTGTTATTTTACTGTCCAAGTAAGAAAACTCATTGCCCTCCTTTATTGTTACCTAATCTAATTCCTTCGGCATCACCTGATTTTCTTAGGCTGCACTCCATTACCCAAGTTTTGCTCTTGTTAATGTTCATCTTATATGCACCTTTCAGCACACTGTCAATTCCGTTCAACTGCTCTTCCAGGTCATTTGCTGTATCTGACCGAATTACTATGTCGTCGGCAAAACGCAATGTTTTTAATTCTTCACCCTGAACTTTAATTCCTTCTCCATATTTCTCCTTGCTTTTCTTTATAGCTTGCTCAATGTACAAATTGAATAACATCACTGCATCCCTTTCATGCCCTTCAACTTTGACAACCGCTGTCTGGTGTTGAGACAAGTTGTAAATAACCTTAGGCTCCCTATATTTTACTACTGCTTGCTTCAGAACTTGGAAGAGTTTATTCCGATCAAAAGCCTTTTCTAAATCTACAAAAGCTATACATGTAGGTTTGTCATTTCTTAATCTCTCTTCTAGGATAAGCCGTAAAGTGAGTATTGCCTCCCGTGTTCCTACATTTCTGCTGAACGCAAACTGATCTACCCCGAGGTCGGCTTCTACCAGCTTTTCCATCCTTCTGTAAATAATTCGTGTTAATATTTTGCAACCATGACTTATTAAACTGATGGTTCTGTAGTTTTCACACCTGTCTGCGACTGCTTTCTTTGGAATGGGGATTATAATTTTTTCTTATAGTCCACTTCGCCTGTTTCATATACATCTTACACACCAGGTGAAACAGTTTTGTCATGGCTGGTTCTCCCGAAGATTTCCAAAAAAAAAATGTTCAAATGTTTGTAAATCTATCGGACCAAACTGCGTGGTCATCAGTCCGTAGCCTACAAACTACGTAAACCTAGGTAAACTAACCTAAGGACAACACACACACCCATGCCCCAGGGAGGACTCGAACCTCCACGGCGAGCAACCGCGCGCTCCGCAGCGAGACGCTTTAGACCGCTCGGCTACTCCACCGCGGCCCGAAGATTTCAGTAGCTCTGAGGGAATGTCATCTGCTCCATGGACCTTGTTTCGACTTAGATCTTTCAGTGCTCTGTCAAATTCATCTCTCAGTATATTATCTCCTATTTCATCCTCATCTACTTCTTCTCCCCTTCCTACAATATTGCCTCTAAGTTCATTTCCTTCGTACAGCGTCTCTATATACTCTTTCCCCTTTCTCTTCTTTTGCAATTTATGGACCTTTAAACAGTGGATACATTTTTTTGGTATCCTTCTGTATACTAAGAAAAATATTGAAAAATTATTGTGCACTATGAAGAACAAAAAGTTCACACCTCGTCAACCATATAGTACTTCCATTATCTACCCGAGGTAGTAAATGTCACAATTATGCCTCTCATCTTTCCAGAAAGTAACTCATAATGCAACAGTAGTATGGTTACTTTTACATAGCAAATGAGGAATACTAAAGTAAACAAACGCACATATTACGAGTAATTCATTCTGCGACTTTTAATTTCTAAGACGAGCTACTAGCATATGTATGCATGCAGTTACAAATGAATTTGTGGTAAAATGTTGATCAGTTTGAGAGACAATGTGTGTGTGTGTGTGTGTGTGTGTGAGAGAGAGAGAGAGAGAGAGAGAGAGAGAGAGAGAGAGAGAGAGAGAGAGAGTGCGTGTGTGTGTTGTTCTTAGGATAAGCTACTTTAATTAGTTTGTAATTTTAGGGACCGATGACAACGGTAGTTAGGTCCCAGAACATTACTAACATTTGAAAATGCCTCAGAAATTACTCTTCAGCTTTTGTAAACCTACTACTCAGTTTCTGTTTTGATTTTCTGTTGTTGGATAATAATCGGATAAAGAAGTAGCGGTGAACAAGTAAATTGGCATGTGATGCATATAAACAAATATTATAAATAAAAATAGGCCAACAAAACCTATTACCTCACTGGAATCATTATAATGCACTGACAACAAATATTGCTCTCACAGACGCAATTAATGCTAATAACACGAGTAATTACCAAATAGATAAATATAACTGTACTTTTCAAATCCAGGTAAATATTGATCACAAACAAACGAAATAACTACACGAAAATACATTCATTAAAATGACACACATTTGATAACACATGAAAACTCTACTAAACTGTCACACAAAATGTGAAAACATATTTCCGTTGATAAACAAAAGGCCGCCATTTTTCCAAGTCAAAATAAAACACATGTTAACAACACGTTTCAAAATGCATTTATGAACACACAAGATAACACACACCGATTTAAAATAAGAAAACAAAATTCTTACACTATAATCTTTATTTACGTAATTATTTTTCTGTGTCCAACAGTCTTAAAGAATTGTTTATTTAAGTGACACTCATTTCAAATCAGATGTAAAGGAGGAGTGGAGGACAAAGTTTTCCATTACAAAAACTATCTGCTTGGATGTGGAAGGAGACAGACGCTTTTGTAACAAGTTGTAGAAATCAATTGTTTGTGAAAAAGCAAACTTTCTATATAAAATAAAACTCTGATGAGCTTAATTTGAAGTACGTTATTTCAAGAATTTCCTGCAAGATTTTACAAGTTTTAGCTCTCGCCGACAAAACAACGCAATGTCAAGAAAAGAAGAAGAAGAAGCAGATCAACAACAAAGAAGAAACCTTCAAAACCAAGATGAGTACATATTAATGTGTATTTATAGTTTTACGTTTTATTTATTTTTGTGGGCTCTTATTCCACTAGTCAACAACATAAACGTTTCGACTTGCCCAAAACTACGTATATGTAGAGGATAAGTGGGAAGAAGATTGGTAAGAAATGAAGAGGTACCGTCACAAGGCGACTTGTAATAGTGGCCGAAACGTCTTTTACACGATAGACGGTTCGGTCTAGTACCCCGAAGAACTTTATTGAAAGCAGTGTTGCCAGACGTAGGGAATTTTCCCTACACGTAGGTACTTTTAAGCATTAAAATCATGCAGGGAATTTTCATCTCAAAGTCCCCAACGCGAAGGTACTTTGGTAAAATTTTACAATCGCCGACACAGGCCTAGCGGATAATGTTGGCAACAGAACAGTTGTTAGCACGCGGGAATGACGCCGACGAATTGTGGCAAAGTTTGAAGTAGCCAATGATATTTTAGACGGCATAGTTGTTTTCTATTCATAGTAAACATTATTAATTTGAAAATCTAGTTTCAGACACATTAAAATTGATGCGAATTACGATGATATCAGTGGAATGGAGAGTCAGTTTGGAAACAGTGTTATAAAATGTCACCACAATTCATTGTTTCCATGAACGAAAGACGTTTTTTATCTTGACTAGACTTATTTATTTACGACAGGGCGATATACCAATAAGTACTTGCAAATGAGAAGATCCTGACAAGAAAACGCTGAAACATTTGCGACAGCCAACGTTATAATGAATAAAGCTCTAGATATTCGTTGTCAACATAGCATTACTCTTTGAAAATCGAATCATGTAGAGTGCCGGACTTCCTTTTTTCTGCTGACTGTGAACTAAATAATTACTACTGTTCCTACTCTATGGTTGATAGTGTCTCGATGTATCCTTGTGCGGTCAATAAATCAGTTATTCTCGTGTAACAGTGCACTCGGAATTAGCGGCGTATTTGGGGAAACTAATTAATGCTGTTTCTCTCTATGGTTGCCAGGTTCTTGAAGTGCCCTTGTCCGATCGATAAATCAGTAATCTTGTTACAGAACACTTGGAATTCGCGGCATAATCTACACTTGACTCCATCAGTAACGATCAGTCACTGGAAAAACATATCTCGCAAGTGAAGCATGATGCCAAATATTTATTTTAAAGATTTTCTAAATTGTAACATGTCACATTAATCAACTGGTTAACGTCTGCTGGCCGGACTTCTGGATTCACCCCCCTCAGACCCAAATCCTGGCTAAGACCCTGATGTAGGGACATTAATGAGGTGGTAGGGAGAAAGTAGGGAAAACGTAAGTACATTTTGGTGTGACTATAGGTATTTTCTCTGTCTGTCATCTGGCAACACTGATTGAAAGTGACAATGGCTCCGGAGGCCTAAATTTAACATTTGAATCGCTGATTGGAAAAAGGAAGAAAGTCCACACACCACTGTTTTGAGAAAACTAAGAAAAACTTGTTAACTCCTAAAATATTGTTCCGACAGTTTATGATCCAAACTTGTAAAACTAAATTATCTGCACTAAATGACGAGTCGTTCGAACGCCTTTGATAAATATTTTTGAAGCAGGCCCCTTTGGATGTTGGTGGACATTCTTCCTTTTTCCAATAAACTATTCTCTTGAGAGTAGCTTGCAAAGAAATTCGCTGTCACACAGGTTTAAACTGCTATTTATTGTCATTTATGTTAGATAGTGATAATACTGATGTCAATTTGGTCCAACATCTTAAGACCAATACTTTATTTTGATGTAGTATTAAAATTTTTAATTAACTATTTTTAATGCTTTTTAATCTTCTTCAGCAGCTTGTACAGCTTTGTTTCCTGGAAATACTAATCTTCTCCTTCAGATAGGACATCATTATTTCTTGTGGGCCACTGAAGAATGTTATGAAACTCATGTTACTCTGATGGAATGAATTTTATTACTTTATTAAGATCTTGTAGCTTCTTGTGATCAATAGGAATCATCTTGCTGTATGCCATATTTCTCGGATAATCAGGAACTTTGCGTCACTTAAAAAGCCAATTTGTATTGTGACGCAGTCCATCTACCCATTCCATACAAATGATCTATCCTGGGTTTTGATGTGTGTAGGTCAAATGCCGGAATTTAGCAAAAAAATGTTCAAATGTTTGTAAATCTATCGGACGCAACTAAGTGGTTATCAGTCCGTAGCTTGCAAACTACTTAAACTAAAGTAAACTATCCTAAGGACAACACACACACACACAGACACACATACAACACACACACATCCATGCCCGAGGGGGCACTAACACCCCCGACGGCGAATAGCCGCGTGCACTGCAGCCCAGCTCTCCAGTACGCATGGCGTATCCGCCGCGGCGTAATTTAGCAAGTGAAAACGTCTCCTTCGTTTGACAATTTAGGGCAAATGAGGATTTTTTAAAGTGCTGTGGCCACCATTCTTTAATGTTAGTGATATCTTTATGTTCAACAATCTTGAAAAGAATTCAGTGTTTTTCTTGAATTAGCTATCATTTAAACATCCTGTTTGACAGAATAGATTATGTCTTGTTGTCGTGTCACTCTTTATTATAGCAAAATCCGTATAGCATGGGAGGAAGGAGTGACCATGTACAGGGTAATAATGATGAATTATTGAAAATTGGCCAGTCATTGCTAGGTACATCAGGTACGGCACATATAGTTCATTCGCTGATTCGGATAGCTATTCATGCATGTAGTCGTTGAGGAAAGTACACACTTCATTGGGATCTCGATTAACTTGCCCTTCATGGTAGCAATAAAACTGTGCAGTATTGTTTTTCAAATTATGGATTTTCTATTCTGCTTCTTCTCCTTTGAACTGTAAAATATTCTATCGGTTCTATTAAATACAGATCTTTCTCCTTTTTAGTTTTACCATCGCACAATTTTGTAATAATTTCCATTTCATTCTCATCTTTGAAATGTTCGAAGCATATTTTGGAACAACTGCAATAAAACAAATTATACAGTATACCACTCCAATACACAGTACATAAATATTTTGCAGTGGAATGTATACAAATAACACCAGATGCATGAATAAAACTTTTTTGCATGATGGACCAGGCCGTTTCCCTGGCAGAACCAAACCTTTTGAAGTTATGTATTCTTTTCCTAGTGACCTATCTCTCTCTCGCGTTTTCCTTGACATATTCGTCTATATTTCGTACAGCTTTTTCTTCTATGGTGTACTTGTTCATTATCACTTTCACTTCCACTCATTATGATGTGACTTTACAGACAGCAAACTTACGTAACCCCACTGAGAATAATGCGGGACAGTAAAACTGAAACAATGTGTTCAACTGTTATTTAATAACATTGTTGGACCGCTCCTTGCCTGACATCTGGTGGTGCTGCTCAGACCAGTGATAGTAAAACAGAAGAATGTCCGGACATTCTTCCCTATTCCAACAAGAAAAAACTTTCACAGGCTGTACTTTTGGCATTATTGCTGGTTGTTTCTTCCCTATTCCATTAATCGATAAGTGGACAGCTGCGGAAGAAAATGTATATATCAGCGTATTTTCGTTAAAATTGGACTTTCTTCCTTTTTCCAATCAGCGATTCATTTACTCTCTTCATTTTGTGAGAAATATTTTTTTTAATCTGTTGTTGTTATGTTTGTTATGGTCTTCTGTCCGGAGACTGGTTTGATGCAGCTCTCCACCCTACTCTATCCTGAGCAAGCCTTTTCATCTCCTCATAAGAACGGCAACCCACATCCACTTGAATCTGCTTACTATACCGTCTCTAGGTCTCCCTCTGCGATTTTTACCCCACACACTTCCCTCCAATGCTAAATTCCTCGATGTCTAAGAATGTGTCCTACCAAGCGATCCCTTCTTTTATTCAGGGTATGCCAAAAATTCCTTTTCTCACCAATTCTGTTCAGTACCTCTTCATTAGTTATGCTATATACCCACCCAATCTTCAGCATTCTTCTGTAGCACCACATTTCAAAAGCCTCTATTCTCTTCCTATACGAAATGCTTATCGTCCATGTTTCACTCCCGTACAAGGCAACACTCCACACAAATGCCTTCAGAAAAGACTTCCTTACCCTTAAATTAATATTCGATGTCAGCAAATTTCTCTTTTTCAAAAATGCTTTTCTTCCCATTGCCATTCTGCATTTTATATCCTGTGTACTGCGACCATCGCACGTTATTTTACTACTCAAGTAACAAAACTCATCTACCACCTTCATTGTTTCGTTACCTAATCTAATTCCTTCAGCATCGCCTGATTTTCTAAGACCGCATTCCATTATTTTTGTTTCGCTTTTGTTAATGTTCATTTTATACGCTCTCTTCAACACACTGTCCATTCCATTCATCTGCTTTTCCAGGTCCTTTGCTGTCTCTGACAGAATTACAATATCATCAGCAAAACGCAATGTTTTTATTTCTTCCCCCTGAACTTTAATCCCTATTCCAAATTCTTCCTTGCTTTCCTTCACCGCCTGTTCGATGTACAAATTGAATAACATCGGAGAAAGGCTACAACCCTGTCCTACTCCCTTCTCAACAGATGCTTCCCTTTCATGCCCTTCGAGTCTAATAACTGCGGTCTGGTTTTTGTACAAGTTGTAAATAACTCTCCTTTCCCTGTATTTTATCCCTGCTGACTTCAGAATTTGAAAGAGTGTATTCCAGTCAACATTATCAAATGCTTTTTCCAAATCTACAAAAGCTAAAAATGTAGGTTTGCCTTTCCTTAATCTATCTTCTAAGATAAGACGTAAAGTGAGTATTGCCTCCCGGGTTCCTATGTTCCTCCTGAATCCAAACTTATCTTCCCCGAGGTCAGCTTCTACCAGTTTTTTAATCTACCGCTACGATTTAAATAATACTGTTGTTCAGTCTTTCCAGTGTTTCTTTTTTTCAGAAATCGTGAAGCTCTGCATCATTTCACAGCCGACAGCCAGTATTTCTGTCCCGACCGGTAATTTAGGGCGACATTCGTGCAGGCTGAGCGGTGTTGGCGGGGCCGATCGACTCCTGTTACCGCCCGTGCGGTACCCGCGCAGCGATTACGAAACGGCCGGAGCAATAAAATCGCTCCATTTGGCACCGGCCGACCGCGAAAAGCGATTGTCTCCGCCACAGCGGGACGGGGCGAGGGGTCCGCAGCAAGCAGGAACCAATGACCAACGTGAAAGCCGGCGCCAGTACAGGGGTATGGGCTGACGGGTCGACCGCTGAGCCCTCTGGCCACAGCTACGGCCATTACGTAACACACAAACACGCACGAGGACAGTGCCGGACCCTCACGCGAAGCCGTCAGACACGGCCGAGCCACGATGTAGACGGCGTATCGGCTGCCCGCCATCTGCGAAGGACACGCGGAAGCCATTCAGGGAACACGAAAACTACCGGCACACACTCAGTCTCTCTCTGCCTCCCTCTCTCTATATCGCCCTCTCTAATTGCTTAATATTTGACGTCTCGCACATGTAACAAGATCTACATCTACGTGGGATACTCTGCAAATCACATTTAGGTGCCTGGCAGAGGATTCATCAAACCACCGTTATACTATTTATCTCTCATACATTCTCGAATAGCGCGGTGGAAGAAAGAACGCTCGAATCTCTCCGTTAGTGCTCTGATTTCTCATATTTTATTCTGATGATCATTTGTACCTATGTAAGTGGGAGTGTTGACGACTGGAGTTTCATAAATAGCCCACGCCGCAGCGATAAACGCCGTTGTTGTAATGATTCCCATCGCAGATCCTGTATCAATCCTCTCAATACGTACGAGGATCTCAGTTTCGTTTACAAGCTACATATAAGCGATACTTAATTCCCCCCTCCCCCCGCTAGAACCATCTAAATTCCACCATATGTATTTATATTAGTAAAAGGGTGTCGCGCAAAACTGTAAGCTATAAAAGGATGTCGCCATGAGGGAATGTTTGGAAAGA
Source organism: Locusta migratoria (assembly GCA_026315105.1). Taxonomy (NCBI): domain Eukaryota; kingdom Metazoa; phylum Arthropoda; class Insecta; order Orthoptera; family Acrididae; genus Locusta; species Locusta migratoria. Next base: position 93,490,693 of record CM048745.1, read on the forward strand.
ACTGTGTCTAGCTACTCAATATCAAACTGTCTCTAAAGCGCATTGCTTTATTTAATTTTGCATCACAACTGCAATCGTAATTTTACGATGAGTGGGTACTGGTTTGTGTCTACACCTCTCCTCTGTACGACATCACATCTATTGCACCCGTCTTGTGTCTGTCATCTACATCTACATGGGATACGCTGCAAATCACATTTAAGTGCCTGGCAGAGGGTTCATCGAACCGCCATTATACTTCATATGTCCCATTCCATTCTCGAAAAGTGCGCGGGAATAAAGAACACCTGAATCTCTCCGTTCGCGATCTGATTTCTCGTATTTTATTCTGATGATCATTTCTACCTATGTAAGTGGGAGTCAACAATATATTTTCGCATTCGGAGGAGAATGTTGGCGATTGGAGTTTCGCAAGTAGCCCACGCCGCAGCGATAAGCGCCGTTGTTGTAATGATTCCCATCCCAGATCCTGTACCATTTCCGTAACGCTGTCTCCCCTGCAACGTGACAATACGAAACAAGCTGCCCTTCTTTGCACTGTTCCGATGTCCTCCGTCAAAGCCACCTCATAAGGATCCCACACTGGGCAGCAATACTCCAAAAATGGACGGACAAGCGTAGTGTATGCAGTTTCTTTTGTAGCTCCGTTGCAGCTTTTAAGGGTTCTGACAATAACACACAGTCTCTGGTTCGCCTTTCCCACGACATTATCTACGTATTCTTTGCAGCTTAAGTCTGAAGTAATAGTAATTCCTAGGTATTTCATGGAGTTTACGGCCTTCAATTTCGATAGATTCATTTTGTAAACAAAGTTTAACGGATTTCAGATCGTTCTCCAGTTGGTTTTAATCTTCAGATGATTTTACTAGACGGTCAGTGACGGCATCATCTGCAAACAATCTAAGAGAGCTACTTAGATTTTCCCCTAAATCGTGTATGTAAATAAGGAACAGCAGAGGACCAATAGCGATACCGTGTGGATCGCCCGATATAACCTTAGTCGATGCCTTACCATCGATTACTACGAACTGTGTCCTGTCTTACAGGAAATCCCCAATCCAATCGCAAATTTGGGGCTTTATACCATAACCACGCAATTTGATTAAATTTCGTTTGTGTGGTACGGTGTCAAAAGCCTTCTGGAAATCAAGAAATACGGAAGTAATTTGTGAACCCTTGTCGATAGCACCCATCACGTCATCTGAATAAAGAGCTGGTTGTGTTTCGCATGAACGATATTTTCTAAATTCGTGTTGAGCTTTGGTCAATAGATCGTTCTGTTCGAGATAATTCACAATATTTGAATACAGGATATGTTCCAAAACCCTGCTACAAATTGACGTCAATGAAATAGGCCTGTAGCTTAGTGGGTTACTCCTACGATGTAACGCTAAATAATGAAATTAGATTTTTTTTATCGATCTGCGACGCACGTTGCCGTGTTTCCTCGTAGTAGTATTATTTTAACTGTTAAAAGTATTTTTTATTCATTTTCTTTGAGGTTTTCAGTTCCTCGATATTTCTTAGTAATATGATGTTGAGGTGCGCCTCGGTTGCACAGTGGTAGAGTGCCAGAACTCAAATCCAAAGGTCGCGGGTTCGATCCCCGCCAGGTCCTAGTATTTTTATCTGTCACTTTCCACTTCTTTCACCTCTGGCAGTACTGCTCATGTGAAAAATACCGAGTAGCACCGTGGTTCGGAACCCACGTTAAACTGTAGGTCCCCCTATAACTGGCTGGGTAAGTCAGTTCGAAGGTCGGAGGAAGGCAACGGCATACCACCTCCAAACAGGGCCATGCCTAGTAAAGCACTGTTGTGTTCAAACCAATCTTCGGATTGTTGACTGCTTTACCTTTTATGATGTTGAGATGCTCGTGTATTGCGTTGATTAAATTCCGATCAGTTAATTGAAATTCCATATGCAGTAGGTTGTCAAAGTAGCGCAAGCACTAGTGTGTCGATGATCGTTACTCGGTTCTACCTATCAGAACCATTTCTTTGTTTGATTGTGTGGCCTTCTTCCGTAGCAGCTGTTAACTATAACAGTTATTCCGTAATCAAAAGATAAATGCGCCTTGGACAAAATAAATTTCTCAATTGGACTGAGCAGAAGACGCAATACCTCATACTTAATTCTTAAGTTGCTTTAAAAATTGTTTGGTAGTATTAATGATATACACTACATCTTAAAGAACTTTATTTACGTATTGATGGTTACACACACACACACACACACACACACAAAAAAAAAAAAGAAAAAAAAAAAAAAAAAAAGGGTAACAATATTTTCTTCTGAAAAAAATCGAATAATTTCAAATGCATTTTACGCTTATTGGTGGTAGATTACAACGTTAAATACTAGTGCCATTACTATTTTGTTACGAAGTTTGGACTCCAGTTCTTCTTCTGGCTACCAATGGTGAAGCACTTAATCAACATATTGACCAATGGAGAACACAGTATATTACTATACTGTGTTCCTCGTGTTTATTTATGACGCCTACAGACGAAACTTAGTAGCTATAAATGTCGATCAGTTAGTAATGTTTGTAATGGTCAATTGGTATGGAACAAGACGTCGAATTCAGGAGTTCAAATGCTTCATCATGGACGCAAGAACATGTCTAATTTTAACTTCAAGTATGAAAGCATCAGATGACAAAGGTATTATGGCAATAATTTACCAAACAACATTTGATATGTACAGTGCTATATCAATTCTAACTTTAAATGTACAAGAATCAGGTCAAAGATATTATGTCCATTGTGTACCATATAACATGTGATATGTACAGTGCTGTATCAGTTTTCAATTCATATGTCTGGCATTTTGTAATAAGTATTTGATATTGGCTACATATATAGAATATCCCTCATAACTATTGTAATATTGCATCGATGACACGACGTCTACAATGTTTTGTGCCTTTCCGTAACCACTGTAATTCACGAGAGTATAAGCTGAACTTCTAGTCTAAAATTCTAAAATGACTGCTAGAGCATGAAAAAGAAGCTTTGTGGAATCGGAGGACGTTAATTCTCCGCTGCTTGTATCGACACAACTCGTGAGTCGGCGACTGGATCCTTCGCACTGCAGTGACCGCATTGGCTTGCCCGCCACATACAACTTGAAAGTCCGCTAGTAGTCCCATTACGGTTAACAGTCGCTCTGGATCACGCAGAACAGATTAATAGACTCAGGCGGCATTTACTGCACGAGCAAAATGTAGCGGCTTAACCGGGATTCCCGTCACTGATCATGCTGGAAAGTTCTGGAATGTTTTACTGTTCACCCTCCTGCTGTGCACAGGCGTTTCTTTCTCTACAATCCCTGTATTCTACCACTTAAATTGGCGAATAATCAGTTTGATTACCATCTGTAGCTTGTGTTTAAATACCTCTAACCATCTATTCAATACTAATAATTTCCATTCCATTTCGAAATCGTTGTGCTCAGTATTTTTTTTTTTTTTTTAATTTTAAATGTGTAGAAGATGAAGATCAATGATAAAATTACCTGACATAGTCTGATCTGGAGACGATCTAATCGTTTTATAGTTTTCAAAATGACAAGCCAAGATCGCACACTAACAATTTATTAAATGACGACCGGTTTCGGTGCACTGTGTCACCATCATCAGGTTACATAAATCATGAGGTCATCTCGTTAAAAAAATTGGGTATAAAATAACAAGTGCACCATTGTACTTAGTCACTATATAAAAACATGACAGCTTACAAAAAGTTTTTAACTTATGTATTTTTTGTATAGCGACTAAGTGCCATGTTGCTCTTGTTATTTTATACCCAAGATGACCAGATTATAACATATATGTGACCAGATGATGGTGACACAGTGCACCGAAACCGGCCGTCATTTAATAAATTGTTAGTGTGCGATCATGCCTTGTCATTTTGAAAACTAGAAGAGCAATGAATTGCAGTATTTTTTTATTATTTTTCATTGTGGCAGGTCTAGTGATCGGTCATTCGACCGTTATCAGTGCTTAAAATGTAGATTAAAACATACAAGTATTCTGAATCTTCATGTTAAATATTTAGATGAGGTACCTACATGGTGCGAAAATTGGCAGTTTACGCCAAATAATGAAAAGTGTGAAATCCATATGGGCACTAAAAGAAGTAATTTAAACTGCATTTACACGATATATCAGTTCAATATAAAGCCCGTAAATCCAACTAAATATCTAGGAATTACAATTACGAATACCCAGAAAATATAGGCGGAAGGTGAATCAAAGACTGCGCAACATTGGCAGAACACTTATAAAATGCAACAGTTCTTGTAAAGAAACTACGCTTTTATGTCCTATTTTGGAGTATTGTTGGCAATTATGGGATCCTCACTTATTTGGACTGATGGAGGACATAGAAAAGTTCAGAGAAGGGCAACTCGTTTTGTGTTATTGTGATTCGGGGGAGAGTGTCACAGGGAAATCTGTAAAAGAAGAGCACCATTCGTAGCGACGAAATCTCTTCACAAAATTTCTCCAAATGCGAACATACTCTATTGTCACCCACCTACAAAAGGAGACATGATCAGAATAATAAAATAAGAGATATCAGACCGAAAACTGATAAAATTTACCCAGATAGCGGTGACGTCCTTCCAGAAGGACGAGAACGCCATCTTCCTATTTTATTCTTGTCTGTAAGACTTCATGTGCAGTGTCATAGTTTATTTCTTTGAATCGCCTGCTTTCATTGCACATCAATTTTCGCTTGTATTGTCAATTGCAATGTGGATGCATACAGCTCCAAAGTTGAGGTTCATATAAAAGATACTGAAACCTTCTAGTAGTTGGGTTTATATTTCTTGAACTTTCTTCAATTTTTTGAGACATTTATATGTATATGTTTCAACTTGAATGTTGTTTTAGTAATAATGATTCGTCAGATTAAAATTATTAAATTAATTTTGACTTCATTTCAGAAAGAAGGGCAGTATTGCAAAATTACTGGCGAGACTGTAAAAAAAATTACTTATAACGATCTTGTGCACTCATATGAAGAGAAAAAATTAAACCAAAAATAATTCCGTGCTATCTGGTTTAAATGCTTATTTTGTCCTCGCTCTATTAGAGAATGCAGCGGTAGAGGATTATTATGAAAATGTGTTTTAGGGAGCATATATGTAGATGTAGAAGTTGACAATTATTACCGTAACGCAGTGACGGAAATCAGAATCTATAACAATAAAGAAATAATAGCGAGAAATTGTAGTTCTTCTCTTACACACTATAAATGTTGGAAAATATTTACAGAAAATTACTCGTTTACAGTAACTGACAAAATGTTCCAAATTCTATGTAGTGCGAACATTAGTACCGAATCGACAGATATTGTAGAAATAGATGCATATTTGTATTTGTGTCTGTGTGTGTGTTTGTGCCGAACAACAATCGCTTTTGCATAAGAACCACCTACGGCACATTATTCCGTATATTTATAAGTTCATAAAGAATAATGTCCAAGACAAACCTACCCAACCCTTACGTATTTACCAACTGTAACCATAACACATTTTGCAAACAGTTTTTCATTTTCCGCTATAGGTTTTTAGAAAACTAAGTTATAATAAGATACTCTGTTCAGAAGATTTCATTAGAAACCTACTTTCTGGCAGCCTCCTATTTTTCTGCATGGAAACGAATTTCATAACATAATACCTTACATGATCTGAATTCAGACCGGCATGAGCCAGGTCGGTTTCTATCCTAAGAATTAATATTATTATATTAGTACGAAAGGACCATATAATAAAAATATTTTTTTATTTATTGATTAAAGTTAATTGTTTACTATTTTGGCAGATAAGTGTGTTGAATTTAAAATTCATTTATGTAGATTTTTTCTACAAATAGTATTGATAATATATGATTTATTTACATTTATTTCAAATTTTTTAAATTAATTATATGTGTTTTAATTAGAGTTGCCTTTTTTACTTTAGTGTAGCAATGGACGGACGGTGGGGGAGAAGCACATAACCGGAAAACACCGTGTCCTTGGTTTAGTTCTACTGATAAAGTGGAACCTTCATAAAATAAAAATAAATGAAATTCTACTGGTCTTACATTTTCGCTCTTTTCTCTTGCTCTTTTCATCTGTAAGTTTCTTTTGCGGAGTTGGAATGACAAAACCAGATCGCGAAATATTTCATGTAACATAATCCATTCGTGACTAAAATATTTACACAAGTTCTGAAAACTGCCTGGGGTGAGCAAGACTCATAAAATTGCCATTGTTATTCTGATCAGTAATATACGAACGCGGAGAAATCCAAGTGGAAATTTGCGCCATACACTGAGGTCAATGGTCCAATGGCGGCATAAGGAAATTGAGCATGAATGACAATAAAATCAGTTAGCAACCTTTATGAAGTACTAGCTGAAAACTCGGCGTTGCCCGGAATGTTAAATATCTGCCAGGCTGCATGTTAAACTGCAGTAGGTGTAAATGGAAAGCACATATTATAAAAATCAGGTTCCAGGCTTACAATTCTGACTTTCCGGATATACACCAATTACAAACCAATGGTTTATTGATACCACTTATTCTTGGATTTCTTTTTAAATTATAAAGTAAATAATTTTATCATTTCAGTATACTTTAATTTCGAAATAATAAATAAATGAAAATGTTTCCTTGTAGCTCTATGGAAGTAAACTGCTTTCGCTTCCAGCCGGATGGAGCAATTTTCCATGAACGTTACTGTTTACATGCTCATATCTCATGAACTACGTGTCGGAATGTGATACAATTTAGAAGCTACATTTAAATATATATGTGTATACCGTCTGAAAAATTTCCTGTCGCTACAATTTGTAGTGTTCAAATTATAAATTGTAACGTCATACCGAGAGCCGTAGTTTTACTCCATAAACAGTGGAAAAGTAGTAAGCGAGAAACTTTTTTCCTTTCATCATTTTACTATGTTTGCCAGCGAGAAAAAGTTTAATAAAGGTTTGAAATTATGTTTAAAGTTTGTTGCAAGTTGCTAAGTACTGTCATTCTCATACAGTGTATTTCGAAAGTCTCGCCGCATTATATGGCATTTTTTGCGATTTCTATTGGTTATGACGTAATATCTTTTGAACCATATGTCGTATGCGATTCTTAACCATGCAGTAATTGTTACCTCACGGTATGGAATGTGTGTACCAAATTTGGTTGAAATCGGTCCAATGGTTTAGGAGAAAATGAGCAGCATTGTCGCAAAATGCAGCAGTTTTTCGCGCATCTCATTGTTTATGACGTCATATCTCGTGAACTATATATCGTATGTGATTCTTACATTTACGGCGACCGTCCTCATGGATTGAAGTTTACGTGTTCAAAATTTCATAAAGATTGGAACAAAACTGTAGATTTGTATGCAACACGTACGAACATATGGATACTCTGGTTTATGTGTTAGAAAGATGGGTTGTTCGCGAACTAACGGTTCCAAAGGAGCGTAAGTAAACTGAGGGTCCACGGCACCACAGACAAGGAACGGTAGTTCGACGTGCTCCTACAAGGTCCCCTTCGACGGCCCCAGTGTAAAGCAAAAATGTGGTAACTTTTTTTCGTACCAACAAAACACACACGCCCGATGCACAAAGTTATGTTGACAACACGTGTAGACAAACGAATTCAAAAATAAGATACATCTGCTAGTGTGTGAAACAGTAGACATCGAAAAAGTGCCATAATTATGATGTGTAGTGGGACAAGATAGTCGTACTCCATTTTATTATGTCAGCCCTGTTTTGAAGTTCTAAATATGGAAAACCAAACTTATTATTTAAAATGTAGACATATTTGATGTTCATGTAAATATTGTTATTTTATAATATGATTCTTAAAATGTTTTTATTTTCTGTATGTTACATGTACGATCGAGACGCCGCAATCAACAAGGGCAGCGTCGTCGCAGCCAACCTTGAAGTATGTGACCGCTAGCAGAATTTAACCGACGGCTACGAGACTACGAATGCAGCCGCGCCTTCTTTATTGCCGTGCGTCAATAGTTTCATCACCTGATGATGGCATAAAAAGTCGAAGGCCGACTGTAACGAATAAATAAATTTTTGCAGAACATCAGGAAGTTGTTCCTTGTTGCTATTATTATCAGGTTCTGTCAAGCAGCGACGGAAAATTCAATAACTTTTTTATTCATACAGCATTCCATGGTAAGGTATTAAATTTTAAGGAAAAGTTTAAAAAAAATAGGACAATATAAAATGTTTGCTCAATACAAGTTGATTTGTATGTCAAATAAAACTTAGTAAATACATTCATTGTGTGTTTACACATTTCGTAGGAATTATGTGGATTTTTTTAATCCAGGGTTCCATTGGACAGGTTACAGAAACATCCGGAATCAAAAATGTAATTTCTAGGTATGGAATACACTGATGATGTTGTAAAATGAGAGAAAGCGAAACGCTTATGAAGGAAATCAAAAGACTGCATCAAGAAAACGGTAGTTTCGTTACCGGAGTCGAATTATTCGGTGTTTGCTATGGAAGATGGCCACACTGCAAGATACCTGCTATGGGAAGGTATACATTTCATATTCAAATGTACCGCGAATTTGAGACCAGTGTCAAGCTAGTCAGGCATGGGTCATTTATCTTTGGTTGCAGGCTTATTTTTGGATGGCAGTAGTATCGATTGTGGAGACGGTGATAGTATTGTTGCCGGGAAGTAGGGTTGTGATTATTGAGAGTGTAGACTTTGCTAGGCGAGCGGATGAGATTGCAGAAGCGTGGGGACCGTGGTTGTGTGCAGTTGTCGTTCCGGCGGGATTGCCGAGGAGATGAGATTTTGAGACTTGAATGCTGAGCCAAGCTGTTTGTTTAAGATATGGAGACGAAAAGGAATAAACGACGTTGGAGAAACGATCTTTTGAAGTTTTTATAAGGTAAAGTTTTTCATGAAATACTTGGCATGTTTCTATGGCACAAGTTCGCATTGTTAGGCTGAGCTGATGGTAATAGTAACGGTCAGGAAAGATCTTGCTGTTAGCTTGTGGTCTCACGATTCATGCTAGGGACTCCTTTCGTGTTAGGAAAAGTATTTATTGTAATAGTTTAGTTTTAGAGTGCGTCTTTTATGAAATAGGAATTTCATGGGTAGTATTCTTGAAATATGGTATTGTTGTAACATTGTTTGTGTGAATCGTGTTAGATTTATTAACAGTTTTGAAATGTTTACTTATATAAAAAATAATTTTGTAGGCAGATTTAGTATCTGAGGCCGGCCGCGGTGGCCGAGGGGACTGAGGCGCTATAGTCACGGTCTGCACGGCCACTACGGTCGGGGGTTCGAATCCCCCCTCGGGCATGGATATTTATGCCGTCTTTAGTATAAGGTAGTTGATAAGTAGTTTGTAAGTTTAGGGACTGATGATCCCATAGTTAAGTCCCATAAGCTTAACAAACAAAAAAACAAAATATCTGAGTTATAGTTTTCTCTGAAAGATTTTAAAATCATAAACGTGACATTGTTAGTAATTTTTATGAAGTTACATCATTTAGAAATAAATCAGATATTTCATTTTTTAATAATTAGTTCGAGTTTCTTAAAGAGATTACCAGTTTATCGCTCCTCACATTTTTATTAAAAGTGTCATAGATGTTTTCTGTAGTTAGTTTTCCAGTAGTTAGTACAGCAGGAAGCAGTTTGGTGTTGCGCAGATGTATGCAGTAAGTGAAGGTGAGAAAGAATCAGTTTTTGTCAAGCTTACAGTTCAGTATGAATTACAGATTTCAGAGTAGGGCAATTCGTACAGTGTTCAGGTTAACAAGTGTTTGCACTGAGTCAGATTGCGTTGATAAATATTGTGTTCGTTACATTTCGTTAAAGATTGTTAGTTCAGTCAGAAACAAATTTGTATGACCAGAATTATTAACACAGTGATTTTTATTATCAGTAATTTTCAGACAGTTAACTTTGTTATGACATTTTCATACAGAAACAATTAGCAGTTCGTGTGTCATTATAATAAACATTACGCAGTCACATAGGTTTTGGAATACCTTTACATTCACATATAATACAGTTAAAAATACGCAGTCAGATGAACATAACGTTGTACAAAGGCATTCAACTAGAATAAAAAACACACAGCAGACGGAAATTTTGTAAGAGAGACACTTGTCAAAACTTTTATTTCGTGCCCATTAACTAATTTCCCGCATTAAGAAATCCGGCACTTGAACCTTACTCATAGTCGGCTACTGCGCAGCCTTGTCTGTGCCACGGGAATGCGTTTCCCCGCTAATACGTTTACACTCTGCGGCCACGGTAGCAGCAGCGGTACTCGCCTCGAAATTGAGGTCTGTGGTACACTTCCTGCCAGCCGCACACACCGACTGACTATCGGTTTTACCGAGTCGTGCTGTCTCCGGCACAGTAGAAATATCCTCTAAAGATCGATTAAAGCCGTTTCATCTCGATAGCGCGGTCGCAATAACCGTTCGGCGGCAGTGGCGGTGAACGGCAGCGGCAGCGGCGCCGGAACCGCGCGGTAAAAGTCCCCGACTTCGGCGCGAGTTGTCGAAAGTCGCGCGGGATCAGCGGTGCGAGGCACAGGCACTCGAAGGCCTGGCCGCTCGTTAACGTTAATTCACTCTGCACGCGACTCCATACCGGACGTAGACGGTGCATGCGCCGAGTCTAGCAGCCCGTAACAATTATCCCCGCGTTCGCAGTGGTACTGTGTGGGACCACGATCTCGATGAGGATACGATGCTCACGAACGTAATCTTGAAGCGAAAGCCTTTGACTGCCATAAGGCATTCAGTATCTTACAAAAAGGAGCCTGATGATAACGAGCTGTTAAGTTATAAATTCTTCGTTTGTGTGGCCATAATATCCGTAGTTGCTTTCATATTTATGAATAGCAGTATTTGTCCGTCTTTGCAACTACAATAAAACTGCCATTTTTCTCACCAGATGCGTTTCGTTTTAATGACAGTAAAACATCTTCAGTGGTCTGTAATAATAGAAATCTACAGTTTGTTTTGTTTTTAGATCGAAAACACTTCGTTAACGGAACATGAAAAGTAGGCCTAATGTTTTGTTACTTACGGAAATTTTGTCTTGTTTTCGCTCATGGAATGCCGGTCTGTTTCATGCAGTACCGCCGGTTCTTCATGCTGTCACTTTTGCACTGCCCATAATTGTTTTCACAGATCAGACGTGTTTGTTTTTGTTTTGACTGAGTCTGCAGAGAGTGCTATTGGAGTCTCGCCAATATCACGGATGTAGATCTTTTTCTATATTTTATAATAAATTATGTTTTAGTGTATTTAGTTTTGATGTAACTGGACTGGAATTATTTAGCAAAATAATGTTGTTGTTGTGGTCTTCAGTCCGCAGACTGGTTTGATGCAGCTCTCCACGCTACCCTGTCCTGTGCAAGTCTCTTCATCTGACAATACGTTCGTCAACCTACATCCTTTTGAATCTGCTTACTATATTCGTCCCTCGCGCTCCCTCTACGATTTTTACCCCATACGCCTCCTTCTAATGCTAAATTGACAATTCCTTGATGTCTCAAAATGTGTCTAACCAATCTATCTCTTCTCTTAGACAGGATATGCCAGAAACTCCATTTCTCCCCGATTCCATTAAGAACCTCTTCATTAGTTACGTGATCTACCCATCTAATTTTGATCATTCAGCTGTAGCACCACATTTCAAAAGCTTCTATCATCTTTTTATCTGAACCCCTTATCGTCCACGTTTCACTCCCATACAATGCTACACTCCATATAAATGTTTTCAGAAAGGACTTCCAAACATTTAAATTAATATTGGATGTTAACAAGTTTTGATTCTTTAGAAACTCTTTTCTTCCCATAGTCATTCTGCATTTTATATCTTCTTTACTTCGTCCATCAGAAGTAATCTTGTTACCCAAATGACAAAAGTGATCTACCACGTTTATTGTCTCATTACCTAATCTAATTCCTTCAGCATCGCCTGATTTTCTGACAATGCATTCCACTACCTTCGTTTTACTCTTGTTAATGTTCATCTTATATCTTCCTTTCAAGACACTCTCCATTCCATTCAATTGCTCTACCAGATCTTTTGCAGTCTCTGACAGAATTACTATGTCTTCGGCAAACCGTAATGTTTCCTATTTCTTCTCCCTGCACTCTAATGTCCTCTCCAAATTTCTCCTTCCATTCCTTCACTGACTGTTAAATGTACAGATTGAACAACATTGGGGAAAGGCTACAAACCTGTCTTACTCCCATCCCAACCTCTGCGCCCCTTTCTTGCCCTTCGACTCTAATAACCGCTGTCTGGTTTTTGGATAGGTTGAATATTACTCTTCGCTCCCTATATTTTACCCCAGCTACCTTCAGAATTTGGAATAGTCTATTCCAGTCGACATTGTCAAAAGCTTTCTCCAAATCTACAAACGCTAAAAACGTAGGTTTGCTTTTCCTTAGCCTATCTTCTAAGATAAGTCGTAATGTGAGTATTGCCTCCCATGTTCCTACATTTCTCCTAAATCCAAACTGATCTTCCCCGAGTTCGGATTCCACAAGTTTTTCCATTCGTCTGTAAATAATTCGCGTTAGTATTTTACAACCATGACTTATTAAACTGATAGTTCTGTAATTTTCACACATGCCTGCACTTGCTTTCTTTGGAATTGGAATTACGATATTCTTCTTGAAGTCGGAGGGTATTTCCCCTGTTTCATACATCTTGCATACCAGGTGATACAATATTTTCGCGACTGGCTCTCCTAACGATATCAGCAGTTCAGACGAAATATCATCTACTCCAGGGGCCTTGTTTCGATTCAAGTCCTTCAGCGCTCTGTCAAATTCTTCTCGCAGTATCATATCTCCTATTTCATCTTCCTCCACTTCTTCTTCCCTTTCTAGAATACTGCTTTCAAGTTTATTTCCTTTGTATAGGCCCTCTATATATTCCTTCCACAGTTCTACTTCCCCCTCTTTGCTTAGTACTCGTTTTTCATCTGAGTTCTTGATATTCATACAGCTGCTTTTCTTGTCTCCAGATATCTCTTTTATTTTCCTTTAGGCGGTATCTATCTTTCCCCTAGTTATGCATTCTTCTACGGTTCTGCATTTGTCCTCTAGCCAATCCTGCTTAGCCAGTCTTCACTTCCTGTCAATCTCATTTTTCAGACGTTTGTACTCCTTTTTCTCCTGTTTCACTTCCGGAATTTTTATATTTTCTCCTCTCATCAATTAACTCCAGTATATCCAGTGTTATCCAGGGAAAGAAATTTCGCGTTCTCGATCCGTTTCTAAAAGACAGAACGCGACGTTGAAAAGTGAATCTGCAGACGATTTGAAATTTGAAATTTGTAGACGTTGTTTATCCTACAATGTAGCCATCTATTACCATTCCTAAGGGGGTGAAATAAGGGATGAACGGTTCTTGGAAAATACGTTGCTATTCAGGCAATTTTTAAGCAAGAAATTCAAAACTTCGGATTTAGATTTTTGATTGAAGTTTTAAAAATTTTTGGAAATTCAACCATTAAGCAAGTGAAATAAGGGAAAAATCTTTTAAGGGTGTTACTAAGACTATTTTGATGCTATAAATGCAAAATTTTGCATTTGGATCCATGGTTAGATTTATTTATTTATTTATTTATTTTATTATTATTATTTTTTTTAAAGAGTGTTTCGTGATGTTTTGAATTATGCCGTCAACGGTGCAATATGGGGTGGCAAGTTGTATCAAAATAATTGATTGGGAAAGCATCTTTAAAGCTAAATCTATGAAAAATTATATTTATAAGTAGAAGCAGCCAATGCAGACCATCCAGTCTACGCGTGAGAAGCAGCGGGGATTAAGCTAGTGTGCTTATATAAGTGGAGTTGTGTTGTTCCTTTACGTCATTATCAGGAAGCCGGAACTAATTCTCTATCAGAACAAGGCTGTCCCGACTAGAGTGGATAATTAATTCGGTGCTTTAGAGACGCTCCGGGCATGGAGTGGGCTGACAGATGCTTTCGTAAGCCACGCAGCTTCAGCCTTCACTATATCACTGCTGGGGGCTTCGACATTACAGCGCGTGCAGTCTGTGAGCCCTACAGAAAAGGGGAAACCGTGCTGTAAGGGAATGTTTTAGCGAAATTAAACAACTAAATCCTATAGTTATGGGAGACGATATATTTAAACGTCCGTGAAGTCGTTGGCGTTTACTTCAGTTAAGAAGCTAGTATTAAGTCCTTTTCGCTGCTGGGTGAGTTGACTAATGAAGAAAAAAATCAATCAAAGCACAGTTTTCGTCGTGGCCACGGAGAGGCAAGAGAAGTTTTTCTTAGGCTAAAAGGACAGCAGGACCAGTGAAAGGGAAAAGGTCTTTTGAACCTTCCTCAGTTCTTTGTGCGACGATGTGAAGGACTGACTTGTTGCGGATGACTGGTCTTGGGGAACATATTCAACTCACAAGGAAAGTACATGGGCTCGAGCAAACTTATCTGTATGAACGTTTGGTTACACGATCTCTACGTACACCTCAATCTGCTTCTGGGTGTCGTTTTTATGCAAAACTCTGTAATGATGCTCTAGATGGCACTGTAGATGTAATTGTAGACGCCATACGTAATGCAAATATCTTAACTGTAACTTATGTAATAATCATCGAACATGTTCTCTAGCGTATTGTCATCAAAAGCCATGATGATAGTTGCAACTTTAACCTTCTTCTCGGAAGACTATTGGTATTCATTGCCACTGCTTCCATCGTCTCTTCCAGCACTTACCGCAGCACTACCGCTTGCAATGAGTTGTTCGTCATTATCATCCCTATTATCATCATTATGTGTTGGTGTTACAACAGTATCTAACTTATGCTCATATTTCTGTACCATAAGAGATACGAGAAAGCGTCATCTTCTACACTAATACCATCTTCACGAAGAAGGCTTCTTCGTAACTTCATCTCAATCAATCGCATAGCAGGATTGATTACCAATCGCCGTCCCATCTGACGCTTCACCACACAAATAACGTCACAAAACGCAACTTCGGAGGCACACTGCAACGACCCTACTGGCGAACCGACAGGTCAAAGTGCAATGTGGCAAGGCACACGCAGAGGCCTCTAACGGACGACTGCAGAGTTTTGCAGATGCGAGAGTATCACTGGTGCAATAAGGGATCTTTACATTATCTCTCATACGATTTTGGTGTATAAGTGTTTGTTCGAGCCTAAGTACTTTCCTTGCCAGTATCATATTGAATGAAAAGCCTTTTCGTTTTATGAAGAGTAGTTTTTTCTAGATAATATGTCTCTACATGCCGGGTTCGACGACGACAAGATGTACTATCACCTCGCGTATAATCAGCGTGCCATCAACATCGCTTAGTACTGCAGTTTCTTTTGTAGTTCTGTTCCATCTTTTAAGGGTTCTGCCAATAAAACACAGTCTCTGGTTCGCCTTTCCCACGACATTATCTAAGCGTTCTTTCCAAGTCTGAAGTAATAGGAATTACTAGGCATTTTGTGGAGTTTAGGGCCTTCACTTTTGACTGATTTATCTTGTAAACGACGTTTAACGGATTTCTTTTCGTGCTCATGTGGACGTATCACACTTCTTATTATTTAGCGTCAATTGCCAATTTTTCATCATACTGATATTTAGATCGTTCTGCAGTTGGTTTTGATCTTCCGATGATTTTACTAGACGGTAAATGACGGCGTCATCTGCAAACAACCTAAGAGAGCTACTTAGATTTTCCCCTACATTGTTTATGTAAATAAGGAACAGCAGAGGACCAATAACACTACCCTGTGGAACGCCCGATATCACCTCTGTTTTAGTTTTTATTACTATGAACTGTGTCCTCTCTGACAGGAAATCCCCTATCTAATCGCAGATTTGGTGCGATATACCATAACCACGTAATTTGATTAAAAGCCGTTTGTGAGGTACTGTGTCAAAAGCCTTCTGGAAATCCAGAAATACGGAATCGATTTGCGAACCCTTGTCGATAGCACCCGTCACTTCGTGTGAATAAAGAGGTAGTTGTGTTTCGCAGTCTGCTAGTAAACCCTGTTTTGCAGCAAATCACTGAAACATAATTCAAATGTTTGTAAACTTAAGGGTCCGAACTGTTGAGGTCATCGGTCCTAACTTAGCTAAGGAGAACATACACATCCATTCCCGAGGGAAGACACGAACCCTCGGCGGGAACGTCAGCAAGACGCGTTACACCACACGGCCATTCCACGCGGCAATGTGTATTAGGATAAACCGGGGAGATTTGACTAGAGGGACTATATGAATAATTGTAAGCATTTGTGCGTGTGCCGCAACAACAGAAAAGTGGGGGCTCCATTATGTGTTTCTTGTTGTCGGAGAAATTGACGCAAGATTTGTTTAAAGTGTAGAAGGTAAGTGGTTGACAACTGGTTGTGAAACTGACGTGTGCGCTAAGGATTGCTGCAGTCTGTAAGAAATGAAAGCCATGAAATAAATCAACACGTGGTCATTACCATTGGCAGAATCCACATTTCCATCCCATCGCCTAATCTTGTTTCTGTTAGAACGTTTCACATTCTTTCTGATTAGTGCGCCTGATCTTACTTTCAAAAGACCCTTTTTTTTTCAATGAAATATGGTTTCTTTCGCAGTGTGAAACACACGAATCCTTTCCAGCTATGTCTTTGCGGGGAAGTTTTAGGTTGTGTTACCAAGTTTGATGGCTGCAATACCATCGTCTTTCTGTGTCAGTCACAATCCTCTTTTTTCTATATACAGGGTGTTTCAAAAAGGTACGGCCAAACTTTCAGGTAACATTCCTCACACACAAAGAAAGAAAATATGTTATGTAGACATGTGTCCGTAAACGCTTAATTTCCATGTTAGAGCTCATTTTAGTATTTCTCTTTAAATGTGAATTGAAATAATTCGTGCAGACAATTGTCAAAATACCCAATTGTTTCGTTAGTATGTACTGCACTTCCTCGATTAACCGCCAGTTGGCCCAATTGAAGGAAGCTAATGTTGACTTCAGTGCTTGTGTTTACATGCGACTCATTCCTCTACAGTACTGGCATCAAGCACATCAGTACGTAGCATCAACGTGGTTTTGCAGTCAGTGCAATATTTACAAATGCGGAGATGCAGATGCCCATTTGACCAAATGTAGAGACTCTTCGTGCTCGTATTGTGGACGGCTGTGATACAATACGACATTCTCCAAGGCTGCATCAGCGCATCAGGGATTCCATGCGACGGAGGGTGGATGCATGATGCATGTATCGTCGCTAACGGAGGACATTTTGAACATTTCCTGTAAAAAAGTTTGAAGTCACACTGGTACATTCTGTTGCTGTGTGTTTCTATTCCATGATTAATGTGATTTGAAGAGAAGTGATAAAATGAGAACTAACCTGGAAATTAAGCGTTTCCGGACACATGTCCACATATTTTCTTTCTTTGTGTGTGAGGAATGTTTCCTGAAAGTTGGGCCGTACGTTTTTGTAACACCCTGTATATTATTCTGTTGGCAAGAGGGTTTCCAAATCTTAAGAAAATATATTTGAATGTCCAGCGGGATTACCATATTCATAGGTTTTGGTAAGAGATTATTGTTACCCAAACTCGTGTATGGCACTCCGTAAGTTTTACTGACTCCTAACAGTGATATGCATCTCATCGCTGGTTCAACTGCCTCCTTCATCAGTCTCTATCCCATTCCGTTCACCCTCATTTCCTTTTACAGATCCTCACCATCTGAAGAAAATGAAGGAATAATTTATTACAATAGTATTACAAAACGGAAAATCTTTTGTAAATGTCCTTTACCCCGTATTCAATCAGTTTTCCATCACTGTTCATAAAGTCCCGTTCTTAGTTATTCAAATAGCCCCAAAGTACACGCTACTGCGGCCTTTCCCAAGTGCACTAACAAATGACAGCACAAATCACCAATGTGGCGTAGGAAGGATGAACGAGAATGGATACAATCCCAAACGTGTACGGCCTGGTATCACGAAAACTGTGTCGTTGCGACAGGTCGTAAGCGATATGTCTGTGGATGTTGCAGGTGATTTATGAGAACAGAAAAATTACCCGAAGGTAGATTCCATAAATGGGTAATTACTATTGTAAATATTATTGTAATTGAAATTAAAAGTAATGAGTATTAAATAGAAATTAGCGTATTTTCAGCTAACCGTCTATGTAATTTAGTTGTGTATCTGCCTATCATTTACCTTATTCAAAGTGCCCCGCCCACTATCCGAATAGCCTCACTGAATCCAGATCAAGAGGATTAAGTGGGGCAAGATTGCGCACTTAAGGTTTAATCACCGATATAACCGAGAAAACTTCACAAATTACAATCATACTGTAATTGGCAACTGAAGAGGCGTGTAAGATTTTAGATTCCAAAGAAAGCAGGATCTGAGAGGTGTGAAAATTACAGAACTATCAGTTTAGTAAGTCGCGTCTTCAAAATATTAACTAGGTAATTTACAGAACAATGAAAAAAAAAAAATGAAAAAAACGGGGACCTTTAGTTTGCATTCCGGAGACATGCAGGAACACGCGTAGCAATACTGACTTAGGAAATATCTTAAATGATAGTTTAAGAAAAGGTAAATTTACGTATGTATTTTTGTAGATATGGAGAAAGGTTATGACTATGTCGACTGCAAAATACACTTTATTAAATACTGAATACAGCAGGAATAAATTCCGGAAATGGAAGGTTAATTACAAGCGGTACAAAAACAGAATAGACGGGGATAAAAGGCAAGCAGTGATTGAGGAGGTGAGTGAGACTTTGCTGTAGCGTATTTTTGGTGTTATTCAATCTGTATATTGAGCAAGCAATAAAGGACAACACAGAGAAATTATCAGAAGAAACTAAAACACCAGCAGAAGAAATAAAGACATAGCGAATTGCCGATGACAGTTTAATTCTGCCAAAGACAACAAAGGACATAGTAGAACAACTAAATAGAAGGGACAGTGTCTTGAAAGGGAAATGTAAGATGAACATTAAAAAGAGCAGTACGAGGGTAAGGGAATGTAGACGAACTGAAGCGGCGCTACGGAAGGAATGACATTATGAAACGGGACAGTAAGAAGAGGGTGAGTTTTGTTATTTAGTACTGGGGCCGAAGTAGGGAAGAAATAAAATACAAAATGGAAATAGCAAGGAAAATGTATATTGATAAGAGAAATCTGTTATGAACACTTTCTAAGGAGTGGAGTATTATATGGAAGCGAGTCATTCACGGTAACAGTACAGACAAGAAGGTAATGAAGCTTTTATATAAAGGTGGCACAAATTGTTGAAGATTAAATGTGTACATCAAGTTAGCCATGAGGATTTGCTGAACAGCATTGGGGAGCAAAGAAATTTGTGGCATAAATAAAAGAAACAATATGTCGATCGCACAGATTTTGAGATATCAAGGGGTTAAGAACTTGAATTGAGTGGAGTAAAAATTTTAGAGGGCAGTCAACAATTCAGTACTGTATGCAGGTTCAAATGAGCGTGGATAGCAACAGTTATTCGGAAAAGATGCTGGTTTCACAAGGTAGAGCGTGGAGGTGTGAAGACATCAATATTATAATACCTTGCATTAATGAAAAGAGGAATTTCAGCATTGATCGTTTTTACACGTGTTGAATTGTATACAAATGGATATCGAAGACGCTGATTAACCTCACCAGTTGTATCTCTAACACATTGTTCAAGCAATTCTAATTGTGCATGATACAAAAACATGTACGAAATGTCGAATTACAGTTCACCACACCACTCACAAATAAATGTAATACATTCTTCAATAAGAATAAAGAGCCCTCTAGATCGATAAAATTGTATTCCTTTATTACGTCGTTTCGGCATCTGCCATCATCAGCTCTGTATAATGACAGAAACATGTGTTGAATGTACAACAGAATTGCACAAATATTGTTCACTCGCCTAAAAACATACGAACTTGCAAAGTTTAGCTTCAGTAATATAATCGGTGCCTAGTAGGGGTGTCGACTAATAGTATCAAATTTATGCCATATAAATTTGTTTTAGGTAAAAGATGGCGTTATTATTTTACCATTATTAATATTTGGATGTGTAAGAAAAATATAAGTACAAAAGGAACCAAAAAATGTATACACTGTTTAAAGGTGCATAACTTGCAAACTAATTGACGGAGTTGTGTCATCTTTGGTAGTGTAATAGTTTGTAGATCCTGCAATCGCCACACAAGCGTTTAATTGCGTCGTTTTGTTTTGTCAGATGACAGTCGCCGGATAGTCAGTGTTTTGTTCTTAGTTGCGCCTAGTTACTCGAGTAAACATGGGTGGCGCAAGGCTTACATTCGATGAAAGAAAGTCGGTTTTGAAGTGGTATTTTAAGTACGAAAACGTTAATGAGGTTCAACGGCAATGGTGAAATGAGTATCAGAGCCACCGACAGGTTTAACGATTCCTCACATTCGAGACAAATTTGAAGCCGAAGGCTGTGTTAAAGATGTACACAAACAACCATCTGGACGATGTGTAACAGTAACAAGTCCTACTAACTCCCGTCGTGTGATACAACAATTCACTCGCTCACCACGGAAGTCTGTGAGACAGTGTGCCCGTGAAACTGGAGTAAGTCGCTCAAGTCTTGGGCGAATTTTGAAGAAAGCAAAGTGGAAGTACTACATCCCACGATTGCTACACGCAACGAACGACGACGACCCAGATCGTAGAATGGAGTACTGCGAGTGGTTTACTAACATGAAGAGTTTGCAGAGATTATTGTGTGGTCTGATGAGGCACAGTTCAAACTCAATAGTACAGTAAATCGCCACTATTGCATCTTCTGAGCCGCCGAAAATCCGAACGTCAATGTGATAAAGGCATGAATTTTCTAGGAGTAAATATGTGGTGTGGGTTGTCTTACCGGGGCTTTATTGGGCCATTCTTCTTTGACGGCACAGTTACGGGTGAGGTGTACCTTCACAAGCTTCAGACATCCATTTTACCTGACAGCCGAGACTTGTATGGAGACGGAAAATTTTACTTTCAACAATATGGTGCCTCAACCCACTACCAAAATCGTTTAGGGTGTATGTCGACGAAAATCTACCAGGAAGGTGGTTAGACGGCAGAGGTGTTGTGGAGTATCCACCACGTTTCCCAGACTTAACTCCTCTGGACTTTTACCTGTGGGGAACACTAAAGGACGTCGATTATCGACAAAAGCCACGCACATTGGATGAATTTCGAGAATCCATCGTACGTTCATGTTCAGATATCCAACTGAACACGTTACAGTCAGTAGTTTCTGCTGCAGTTCGGCGCCATCGTTTGTATGTGGATGTTAATGGTTATATATAGAGAACAGTCTAGAATGCAATGATTTATTTTTTTCGACTAGTTTTGGTCTTCTTTTAGACCATCTCCAGGAATTTTAGCTTCATTGATGTTGCTAGCTGTGACGCACTGGAAGGCTCCAAGTTACCTGCCAGCTACACAACATCAATGGAGCTAAAATAACGATTACGGTCTAAAAGACGTCCGAAACTAGTCGAAAAATAGGCTGTTATCTATATATTCTCTTTTTCCCAAAAAGTGAAACAGAAATGTTTACAAAAATATGTTAATGGTGATCATTTCGAACACCTATAGTAGTGCTTTCCAAACTTTCACTCATGGCGACACCCTTTTATAGTTTAGTTTTGCGCGACACCCTATCATTAATATAAATACGTATGGTAGAATTTAGATGGTTGTAGCAGGGGGGTTGGAAATAAAGTACTGCTTAAATGTAATTTGTAAACGAAATTGAAATCCTCGTACTCATTAACAAGTTTAATGTTGATCCTGACTGCGGCAACTATGTACACTCATCGCAAGAAAAGGAAGCATTAGGAACTACGGAGATATACAACAGAGTGACACCGCAGACAACAATGCCTAACTCACACAGTAATACTTGCTTCTTCTATATGCGACCCAACTTCCGAAACACGAAAACTGAATTTCGGAAACCGTTTTTCGCTGTCGTGTGTACTTGTCAGGGCCAGATACAGGTTTGCTGGATCGATTGAAAACGGTATCTGGAAATTAGCTGCTCGAATTTCTAATTTATACAGCACAGATGCTGTTCCCTTTCAGCTCAATATTATTACATTATTTTCAGAGATAAAGAGGATGCATTTCTGATAAGTGATGAATTATTATTTAAGTTCTATTTTTAGGTTCTTGCTTCATCACGACCTCGGAAGTCCCCAAATATTCAGAAAAAAATGGATAAATATTTGTGACAAGTAAGAATATGAATGCCATTTCTGGCCCCAGAAACTGTTGTTGTTGTTGTGGTCTTCAGTCCGGAGACTGGTTTGATGCAGCTCTCCACAATACCCTATCCTGAGCAAGCCTCTTCATCTCCACAAAAGAACGGCAACTTACATCTGTCTGAATCTGCTTACTGTATCCATCTCTTGGTCTTCCCCTGCGATTTTTTCCCCACGCACTTCCCTCCAACGCTAAATTCACAATTCCTTGATGTCTAAGATTGTGTCCTACCAATCTATCCCTTCTTTTAGTCAAGGTATGCCAGAAATTTCTTTTCTCTCCAATTCTGTTCAATACCTCCTCATTAGTTACGCGATCCACCCACATAATCTTCAGCATTCTTCTGTAGCACCATATTTCAAAAGCCTCAATCCTCTTCCTGTCCGCACTGTTTATCGTCCATGTCTCACTCCCATACAAGGCAACACTCCATACAAATGCCTTCAGAAAAGACTTCCTTAGGCTTAAATCAATATTCGCTGTTAACAAATTTCTCTTTTTCAAGAACGCTTTTCTACCCATTGCCATTCTGCATTTTATATCCTCTGTACTGCGACAATCATTTGTTATTTTACTGCCCAAATAACAAAACTCATCTACCTCCTTTATTGCTTCGTTTCCCAATATAATTCCTTCAGCATCACCTGATTTCCTTACACTGCACTCCATTACCCTAGTTTTGCTCTTGTTAATGTTCATCTTATATGCACCTTTCAGCACACTGTCCATTCCCTTCAACTGCTCTTCCAGGTCTTTTGCTGTTTCTGAGGTTATTACAATGTCGTCGGCAAAACTCAATATTTTTAATTCTTCACCTTTAATTCCTTCTCCAAATTTCTCCTTGCTTTCCTTTACAGCTTGCTCAATGTACAAATTGAATAACAATGGAGAAAGACTACAACCCTGTCTTACTCCCTTTCCAACCACTGCATCTCTTTCATGTCCTTCAACTCTGATAACCGCTGTCTGGTTTTTGTACAAGTTATAAATAACCTTACGTTCCCTATATTTTACTCCTGCTTGCTTCAGAATTTGAAAGAGTTTATTCTAATCAACATTATCAAAAGCCTTCTCCAAATCTATAAAAGCTAGAAATGTAGGTTTGCCTTTTCTTAATCTATCTTCTAGGATTAGCCGTAACGTGAGTATTGCCTCCCGTGTTCCTACATTTCTCCTGAACCCAAACTGATCTTCGCCGAGGTCGGCTTCTACCACCTTTTCCATCCTTCTGTATATAATTCGTGTTAATATTTTGCAACCATGACTTATTAGACTGATGGTTCTGTAGTTTTCACACCTGTCTGGACGTGCTTTCTTTGGAATGGGGATTATAACATTTTTCTTAAAGTCTGAGGGTACTTCTTCTGTCTCATACATCTTACGCACCAGGTGAAACAGGTTTGTCATGGCTGGTTCTCCCAGAGACTTCAGTAGCTCTGAGGGAATATCATCTACTCCAGGGGCCTTGTTTTGAATTAGGTCTATCAGGGCTCAGTCAAATTATTCTCTCAATACAGTATCTCCTATTTCATCTTCATCTACATCCTCCTCCCTTCCTACAATATTGTCTCGGAGTTCATTTCCTTTTGTAGAGCCCCTCTATATACTCTTTCCACCCTTCAGCTTTCCCTTCTTTGCTGAGAACTGGTTTTCCATCAGTGTCCTTGATATTCATAGATCTGTTTCTCTTATCTCCAAATGTTTCTTTTATTTCCCTGTAGGTTGTATCTATTTTTCTCCTATTTATACATTCTTCTACATCCTTGCATTTGCCTTCTAGCCACTCCTGCTTAGCCATTTTGCTCTTCCTGTCAATCTCATTTTTTAGTCGTCTGTACTCCATTTTGCTTGCATTTTTATATTTTCTCCTTTCATCGATTAAATTTAGTGTCTCCTGTGATATCCAAGGATTTTTTTGTAGGTCTTGCCTTCCTACCTATTTCGTCCTCTGCTACTTTCACTATTTCATCTCTCAATTTTACCCATTCCTCTTCTACTGTTTTATTTTCCCCTGTTTCTGTCAATTGTTGCCTAAAGCTCCCTCTGAAATTCTTAAGAACCTCCCGTTCCTTCAATTTATCCAGGTCCCATCTCCTTATTTTTCTACCTTTTTGTAGTTTCTTTAGTTTCAGCCTACAGTTCATAACCAACAAGTTATGGTCAGAATCTATATCTGCCACTGGGCATGTCTTACACTTTAAAACCTGGTTCCGAAATCTATGTCTTACCATTATAAAATCTATCTGATACCTTCCTGTGTCTCCTGGTCTCTTCCACGTATACAACCTTCTTATGTGATTCTTAAACCACGTGTTTGTTACAATTAAATCATGTTCCGTGCAAAATTCTACCAGGCGACTTCCTCTTTCATTCCTTTTGCCCAGTCCATATTCACCAACTATTATTCCTTCCCTTCCTTGTCCTACTACCGAATTCCAGTCTCCCATAACAATTAAGTTTTCCTCTCCCTTAATTGTCTGAATAATTTCCTTATTTCTTCGATTTCCTCATCATCGGCAGAGCTAGTTGGCATATAAACCTGTACTACTGTTGTCGGTGTTGGCTTCGTATCTATCTTGACAATGATAATGCGATCACTGTGCTGGTCATAGTAGTTTACCCGCATTCCTATTTTCTTACTCATTATCAATCCTACTCCTGTGATACCCCCAATTGATTATGTATTTATAATCCTGTACTCACCTTACCAGACATCCTGTTGTTCCTGCCACCGAACTTCACTAATCCCCACTATATCTAACTTCAACCTATGCATTTCATTTTTTAAATTTTCTAATTTTCCTACTCGATTAAGGGATCTAACATTCCACGCTCCGACCCGTAGAATGCCAGTATTGTCTTTCCTGATGATCCCATACTCCTGAGTAGTCCCCGCCCGGAGATCCGAATGGGGGACTATTTTACCTCCGGAATATTTTACCCGAGAGGATGCCATCATCATATGTTCATACAGTAGAGCTGCATGTCCTCGGGAAAGGTAACGGCTGTAGTTTCCCCTTGCTTTCAGCCGTTCGCAGTAGCTGTGTGGCAAAGCCACATTAGCTGATGTTACAAGGCCAGCTCAGTCAATCATCCAGACTGTTGCCCCTGTAACTACTGAAGAGGCTGCTGCCCCTCTTCAGGAACCACACGTTTGTCTGGCCTCTCCACAGATACCCCTCCGCTGTGGTTGCACCTACGGTACGGCTATCTGTATCGTTGAGGCACGCAAGCCACCCCACCTCGGCAATGTCTGTGGTTCATGGGAGTGGCAGAAACTGTTACATACAGGAAACTGAGAGAAAATTTTTTTTAACGCTTACCAGGGATCGAACCAACGATCACTGCATTTAAAGTAGTACTCTCTGTCAATCACCCGGCCATACTCCATACTAAACATCGCTACAGAATAGCTTTAGTCAGTGGACAATTGTGACTGCTTTCACAATCTGTGACAGATTTTACAGCCACTGACATTGATATTTAATTGTAGAAACGCTACCGAGGCTGACGTGTCTTTGATAAATTCATTACAAACGCTCAGGTGCAGCTTTTTGAGAAGGAAAGCAGACTACAGTGAAGGTTCGTTCAAGCACCTGCCAGTTCCAACAAACTGCGCACGTGAAGAGCTGTTATCGAGTATCAGCAGCAGCTATGCGCATGCACAGTTTGCTGGAGTCTGGAAACTGGCAGCTGATTGAACGAACCCTGAGCGTCTAATGCTGCTGAAGCAGACCTGCCGCCTAGCGGCTGAACACGCAATTAATGTGCACCGATCATTCCTTTAATATGTGATCTGTGGTGCACTGAATGAAGAGAAGGATAATTAGCTGCAGGCGAGTCTTCAGGGTAGTATGAAAAGAAGGATATTTTGTGTTATTTTATGACAAGTTTTTTTTATTATAGTCTAAATTTCTTAGTCTCGCGACACCCTTGATACTACTACGCGACAACCCAGGGTGTCGCGACACCCAGTATGGAAAGCTCTGACTTACAGTGATCTCTACATTTTTCAAATGTTCAAATGTCTGTAAATCTATCGGACCAAACTGCGTGGTCATCAGTCCGTAGCTTACAAACTATTTAAACCTAGGTAAACTACCCTAAGGACAAGACACACAGCCGCGGTGGAGTAGTCGAGCGGACTAAAGCGTCTCGCTGTGGAGCGCGCGGTTGCTCGCCGTGGAGGTTCGAGTCCTCCCTGGGGTATGGTTGTGTGTGTTTGTCCTTAGGTTAGTTTACCTAGGTTTAAGTAGTTTGTAAGCTACGGACTGATGACCACGCAGTTTGGTCCGATAGAATTACAATCATTTGAACAACACATACAACCAACCCCAGGGAGGAGTCGAACCTCCACGGCGAGCAATCGCGCGCTCCGCAGCGAGGAACCTTAGAGTCAGAAACATTCAAATTTACAGTAGCCATACATATCATAAATTGATAATTAGGTACAATTGTAAATATGTTATATGTGCCCAATACATGGCAACTTCCAAGGCGTTTTGAGTGGCTTTCAGGAGATCAGTCTTTGTGCAGGATGTAGGGACCAAAGGGCACTGGAGCATATGGCTTGTGATTTGTTGTTCTCCACAGTCACAGGAAGTGTCTTCTGTCTTGAAACCCCATCTGTTCAATTTGTCTCGGGATCGTCCAACTCCTGATCGTAACCTGTTCAAAGCTTTCCACACGAGCCAGTTTTCATTGTGTCCAGTTGGTAGTTCTTCGGCTTCCACTGAGGCGTTACATTTTTTTTGACACTTATGTATACAGAGGAAGAATAGAGCAAGATGGACGAGCAGAACACAAATTGGCTTCCAGCTCACGCCCCGACAAAATTCTAACTTTGGACAGCGCGAAATGGACCGGACTGTAGCACTACTTGGGCGTCGGGACAAGAAGAATCTCGTCACGTGAGTCGCGGGCTACGTGTGTAGGAGATGACTTGTGGAGGCTCTGACGTTCCTTCAGTGGCGCCTGGCGGGACGCGGCCGTACGTCATCGCCGTACGCTGCCGGTTGCCTCTCGTACCATTTTGTGTGAGTGGAGGGGGTAGGGCGTAGGGGAGAATGGAGTAGGCTGACAAGGAGTGGACGGCCACCCGGCGCCTGGGCAGCAGGCAACCCGCGGCGTTCACCGTGATGTACGCGGGGCCGCCGGCCGTCAACACACGATATATGGCCGCACGGAGGCACAATGTTCTGCGTGGACCAGAGGCGCTAATGCCAGCAGTGGCCGTCCCGAGTACACTAAAATGTTTGTAAATCTTATGGGACGTAACTACGGGGTCATCAGTCCCTAAACGTACAAACTACTTATCAACTACCTTATACTAAGGACGGCACAAATATCGATGCCCTAGGGGGGATTCGAACCCCCCGACCGTAGTGGCCGTGCTGATCGAGCACACTATTTCAAGGTACGTAGACTAGAAAGGTATGCCAATTTGGGCTTCTTCGCTGTCACTGGTTAACGGTTATAACGTTTCCCTTGCTTCGTATGATGCCATAATTGTTAAAGTAGATTCCGCGATTATATTTTTTGGACAAGGAATTGATGGTACCGAATTTTTTTTGAATTTCGAAATAAGTTAGTTACAGTACAGCACAAAATGAACATTAAAGCAAATAAACCGCGGGTTGCATATTAAAGTCGGGCCCCATACAAGCAACAACACGTTATAAGACTTACGAAAAGAATCTAACTGGATCCTGCACTTCGTATTGTAGAAGTTGGAAATAATAACCCTTTTTTTAATATATGAACTTTGAAGACACTTTCCGTAGTAGATGAATGTTCAGACTGTTCACTTCGCTTTTCATTGTTGTGTGACCGTGGGTGGAACAAAAAGTTACTGGAAAAAAAAAAAAAAAACATCGGTCTTCGTGAAATTACAAAAGAAATGACTACAAGTTCTAAATTCAAGCAAAGTACAGTATAAGGATGATTGATGGATTGAAATTTTGCAGACAACGAAGCAATTGTAATGGTGTCTGAACATTAAACTATTACGGACGCCGAGGAGCTGAAAACAATAGAAAATAAATATTTGATGTGGAGGGATTCATTTAAATAAAAGCCAAAGAGAGGGGATGATTTTAAATTTAAGTAATATATTTTTACAACAACTTGCATCACAATACCTGACATTGAATAGATAGATGAATGGAAGACGTCCGTACAGAACGAACATAGACAAGAGAGTGAGTAAAACCTACTATCACGGTTCCGTCTTCTCGCTTGTTTTTAAGTAAAAAAATGACAAACGAAATTAAATTAGTTGTATTGGGGTTCAGATGGAACCGGAGGCGATAAGCATCGCTGTTAAAAAAAAAAACAAAAAAAAATAAAATAAAATAAAAAAAAGTGTATCGTTACACGGTGAATTACGTCACTCGGCAGCAAGCCGCTGTATTATAAGGCCGCCGTGAACTCATTTTCTCCGTCTTTTCGTTTATCATTCGACAAAAAACATTGCTTTTAAGGGGTAGAACACGCTTGTGGTTGATATATACATGTCTACTAACATACAAAGGTCTGAAAAAGAAAAGCTTGAAACATTATTAAAGCTCAATGTAGACAAGTGTAATGTGCTCGGAATACACAGAAAGAAAGATCCTTTATCATTTAGCTACACTATAGCAGGTCAGCAACTGGAAGCAGTTAATTCCAATAAATTATCTGGGAGTAGTCATTAGGAGGGATTTAAAATGGAACGACCATATAAAATCAATCGTCGGTAAAGCAGATGCCAGACTTAGATTCATTGGGAGAATCCTAAGGAAATGCAGTCCGAAAACAAAGGAAGTAGGTTACAGTACACTGGTTCGCCCACAGCTTGAATATTGCTCACCGGTGTGGGACCCGTACCAGGTGGGACTGATAGAGGAAGTGGAGAAGATCCAAGGGAGAGCAGTGCGCTTTTTACAGGATCATTTGGTAATAGTGAAAGCGTTACGGAGATGATCGACAAACTCCAGTGGAAGACTCTGCAGGAGAGACGCTCTGTCGCTCGGTACGGGCTTTTGTCGAAGTTTCGAGAACTTACCTTTACTGAGGAGTCTAGCAGTATATTGCTCCCTCCTACGTATATCTCGCGAAGAGATCGTAAGGATAAAATCAGAGAGATTAGAGCCCACACAGAGGCATACCGACAATCCTTCTTTCCGCGAACAATACGTGACTGGAATAGGAGGGAAAATCGATAGTGGTACTCAAGGTACCCTCCGCCACACACCGTCGGGTGGCTCGCGGAGTATGGTTGTAGATGTAGATGTAGATGAACTACCTAACCCGTCACGACCCGCGACTTGTCACGGGTAATATTTAAACGTCTCTCGAGAACCACTGAACGTATAGTGATGAGGTTTGTTTTTAAATTGTAGAGTTCATGAAGATTTAAAATAAAGTCTGTGAGAGCACATGTCTAACTTTTATAGATTTCCCACAATAACTTTACTATGTAGTCTGAAGCCATGCGGTGCCAGCACCTCAGGAGAGAAAAATGGTACATATGCTTCACTCTTAAAAGTTAGACATATGCTCTCGCTGCCTTTTTTTAGACCTTTGTGCGATCTACAATTTAAAAGAAACCTCATCACGATACGTTCAGTAGTTCTCGAGTTATTGGAGGTTAAAGGGACAGACAGAGAGAAAATGTGTTTCTGTTTTATATAATATCATGATTTCACCCCCTTAGAGTGCGAATTTAGAAATTTTACTATCCTATAACCGTGACGCTAGTTCATGTAATAAGTGGCCGAAGTTTAATCGCAAGCGACTGAATGATATTGACAGGCATATCATACGTCCAAACAGAGGCCTTCATTTTTATATATTAGATAAAGAAAACTTTCGTTAAACGCAAATTTAGCAGCCGATTTTCGCATTAATGCTTTTGTCTTACTCATTTGATTACTATAAACATTGAACTTCACACTACTTTCATACATACTATTTTATCAATACAATATCGATGGTCTGAATCCTTACAATTCATTCTGCAAGTCTCTTTTGTAAGCTTTACAAAAATGTTCGCAACAAATTCTGGAGATTTTGATATTTATCTGGCCTTGCCGTCTACAGCGAGAGATCCATATGCGCAGAATTTCCTCATCTTTTGGAAGACGATGGTGCAAAATGTCTTCCGTCTTGCGTCCACTGTTATTGCACTCCGCAACAGCACAACACGAAGTATTCTTACTCATAATTACAGAAAAAATATATGGAAAAATTGGTCCCTAATACAAGAAAGGTACTCACTATCCGAACACTTAACAGGTGCCGGCCGCGGTGACCGCGGGGACTGTGGCGCTCCAGTCACGGTCTGCACAGCCACTACGGTCGGGGGGTTCTAATCCCCCCTCGGGCATGGATATTTGTGCCGTCCTTAGTTGTAGGTGGTTCATAAGTAGTTTGTAAGTTTAGGGACTGATGACCCCGTAGTTAAGTCCCTTAAGCTTAACAAACATTTGAACATTTTGAACAGGCCACGAAACGAGTGAGCGCCAAACACAACTTCCTGCTTGCACGTTTCATAAGGGCACTGCGGCAGCTGCTCGGTGCTTGCTGCCAGGTAACGTCACAGAAGCAAAGCGCGCCAGTCAAATTTACACCCCCCTGACACTAGTTAAGGCCTTATTACACGATACACCTGAGGCGTACACCTATGCACCAGCGCTACAAGCGTGATTATCTTGAACTACGTACTGCTTCTCGTAGACCAATTAACACGATGCAGGGCGGATATTCCTCGGCGTGAATCTGCGCATGCGCAATAGACAGCAATAACGCGCATGATAGCAAAGGACCTGGAAGAGCAATTGAACGGAATGGACAGTGTGCTGAAAGGTGCTTATAAGATGAACATTAACAAGAGCAAAACTAGGGTAATGGAGTGCAGTCTAAGAAAATCGGGTGATGCTGAAGGAATTAGATTAGGTAACGAAGCAATAAAGGAGGTAGATGAGTTTTGTTACTTGGGCAGTAAAATAAC
The DNA here is from genome assembly GCA_026315105.1 of Locusta migratoria. Taxonomy (NCBI): domain Eukaryota; kingdom Metazoa; phylum Arthropoda; class Insecta; order Orthoptera; family Acrididae; genus Locusta; species Locusta migratoria. The sequence continues at coordinate 93,522,024 of CM048745.1, forward strand.
AAATGATGGTCGCAGTACAGAGGATATAAAATTCAGAATGGCAATGGGAAGAAAAGCATTTTTGAAATAGAGAAATTTGCTAACATCGAATATTAATTCAACTGTAAGGAAGTCTTTTCTGAAGGCATTTGTGTGGCGTGTTTCCTTGTATGGGAGTGAAACATGGACGATAAGCTGTGCGGAGAGGAAGAGAATAGAGGCTTTTGAAATGTGGTGCTACAAAAGAACGCTGAAGATAAGTGGGTAGATCGCATAACTAATGAAGAGGTACTGAACAGAATTGGTGAGAAAAGGAATTTTTGGCATACCCTGACTAAAAGAAGGGATCGCTTGGTAGGACACATTCTTAGACATCGAGGAATCGTAAATTTAGGATTGGGGAGGGGGGGGGGGGGGTAAAAATCGCAGAGGGAGACCAGGAGACGCGTATAGTAAGCAGATTCAAGTGGATGTGGGTTGTCGTTCTTATGAGGAGATGAAAACGCTTACTCAGGATAGGATATTGTGGAGAGCTGCATCAAACCAGTCTCCAGACTGAAGACCATAGTAACAACAACAATGCGCATGAAACGCAAAGAAAACTGAGCTCCTCTAATCGTTGATTCATACCACACAAGAATCCGAGGGAAACTATAATTTTATGGAACGTCATTCATTTAAATTATTTTTGTGAGTTCAAGATTCCTATTAAATGTCAAGTTGTCATTTTTTATTTATTATTTCGTTTTCTCTGATGTATTTCGCACGGGATTGAGTTCTACTGCTTTCAATTACAGACTCAACACTTTCGTTTCATATTTAAATTCAAAGTTTGTGAAACTAACGGGAAAACTGCTTAGGTTACCGGTCTCTAGACATAAACACTATTTAAATTAACTTATGCCAATGACGACATCCACATACATCTCCGAGGCAGGCCTCTTAACTCTTGAGCAGTAGCTCAATTCGTGACATGGAGCCTCAGACCGCGCGGCAGTTTTATATTACTGCACTTGGTTGCCAAAGAATATGTCTATCTAAATTTACATTTATACAACACTAGCTGAAAACCCGAAGTTGCCCAGGTATTTATCTATTTATTTTTGCCGTTTCTCTGGTATATATTCATGTGTATAAGGGCCTGTATAACTGTAAAATCTCTTGAGAATACAATTACTAGTAAAGAAGCAATAGATTAAACCTTGGTGAGTGAGGGGGCAGTTTTCCGTAAAAGTTACTGTTTATGTACTCATATCTCATTAATTACGTGTCGGAATGTGATACAATTTAGAAGCAACATTCAACTGTAGTTTTACTCCATAAACAGCGGAAAAGTAGTAAGCGAGAAACTGTTTTTCTTTCATCATTTTACTATGGTTGCCAGCGAGAAAAAGTTTAATAAAGGTTTGAAATTATGTTTAAAGTTTGTTGAAAGTCGCTAAGTATTGTCATTCTCATACAGTGTATTTCGAAAGTCTCGCCGCATTATATAGCATTTTTTGCGATTTCTATTGGTTATGACGTAATATCTTTTGCACCATGTGTCGTATATGATTCTTAACCCTGAAGCAATTGTACCTCACGGCAAGGAATGTGTGTGCCAAATTTGGTTGAAATCGGTCCAGTGGTTTGGGAGAAAATTATCGTTAAATGCAGCAGTTTTCAGCGCATCTCATTATTTATGACGTCATATCTCGTGAACTATGTATCGTACGTGATTCTTACACTTACGGCGACCGTTCTCATTGATTGAAGCTTACGTGTGTAAAATTTCATAAAGATTGTAACAGAATTGTAGATTTCTATGCAACACGTACAAATATACGGATACTCTGCTTTTATATATTAGATTTTGCACATAAAACACATTTTTGGAGCTGTGACAGTAAATCTTCAGATTACGGCACAACGACCACTAAAACTAGATATTGGGTTCAGTCAGAAAGAAGGCAGGCAGGGGTATATAGTCACAGCTAATGAAAGAATCGAGTTCTGGGATTCCGCAACAATTTCAGAACTCCGTGAGGAAAGACGTGACCTATTTTGCAGAGCTGCTGTCGGTAAAGATGTAGCCATATCATTGAGGAATGAGCGATTGCTGACGTAACTTATGATAGAGGAATCGCGTGGATTATAGAAACAACTTTCCTTCCTGTACGTCTGAATTATGACTCGACGGCTCTCTCTTTTTCCATTTCATTTCTAAATTACGAAGCAATCAATACAAGAATTCCTTTTTATAAACATTTAGTTTAAAGTCTGCTGCAAACAAATTTTTTTTTCTTTTAACTTACAGTAATGTATTCGTCCTTTCTCGTCGTCAGTCAGTTCCTATTATTGTTCTGGCGTGGATTGCTTACTGGCAATTTGAGGAAGGTGCAAGTGGCTGGCAGGGGCGCTGACTGAGACACGTTGTACTCCAAACAGAACACACTTTTATTTTACGCTGAAATTCTTCCATAGTGGAAACAAAAGAACATAACAGTACTTATCTTTCCACAGTCACTGCTGTATCATGAAAACAGTAACAAAAATCAAACTTGGTACAATGTCCTGTTCATGTCTAACTGAACTTTCAATAGTAGACAAGATCTCTGTGACTTGAGTATATACAGTAAAACTTGAAACAATCTGTAGCGGACCACATAGTAATACAGACAACCTTTCCTGTAGTCCACTCTTCCAGGGCACGTCTACCACACAACTCACTTTTCACTTCACATAACTTGCTTAGCTAACGTTGGTTGGCGGTGGCGCTGCGAACTTCAGGAGGGCGTGGCGGCCACCTTGCGATCTCATTGGGAGCCGCTGGCAGCGACCGTCTCTTACTTCTTCTTCCATTGTGTGGTGAAAACCTTGCCTTGGTGGTTAGGACACCACATACCGCATTTATGAAAAGCTACTAACTGAAAAAAACGGGCAAAATACGTTACACGAATGTCGGTAATCAGGCCTAATCACGAATGTCATACACAAGTAATAAGCAGAAAGCTTACTGCTGTTACTTGTGTGCATGCGCGCGTTATCGCTGCCTAGTGCGCATGCGCGAATTCACGGGATTTTAGAACTGGCCTCTATTTCGGCGCGCCAATAAAGTGTATGCTAATAATCAGGTTTCCGCGGTGTTTCGCCGCTGGATGGCTGTCGCGCTAGACCTATACCTTTCGCGGCGGATAGTCGTGTAATACCGCCTTTAGAGTCATCGCAGGATACGGTGGACAATGCAGAGAGACGAGTTTTCGTCCGAAGCGCCGGGCGAATTTATGCCTCCGTTCAGAAGGGGAGGCCGCGTCAGTCCACTTCCGGTCAGTTCACGTCGAGTGAACGCGCTGCTACAAACGGCGTGGCAGCGCAGTCTCCAAGCGGTATAGGTGATGGAAGAGCTGTGCACAGCTAGGCACGAGAGACTGTTGTCGTGTAATTAAATTCATGTCGGAAGAAGCAAAAGAAGGGATAAAAGTCCTTGAAAGAGTGCAGGCTGCTAGGGGTGTTTCACATCGGACAATTAAAAAAATTAAATAAAATAAAAGATAACATAAAAGAGAGAGAGAGAGAGATTAGTTCTGAACGTATCTCTAGTTCAGGAAAAAGCGGAATAAAGAGAAAAAAGGTCTTAGATTTGATGATTTTTCGTGAACAATTTGTCAGGAAATTGATAAACAATTTCGAAGTGACAACAAACAGCACGCACAATTAAGTAACTTTTTCCTGTAATAAGGGAAAATACATCTTTCGAGGGAAGTATTTCTTCATTGCAGTACCTACTTCAGGAGTTAGACTTCAGGTACATTATTATTTTTTTTTTTTAATTTCAATGTAATACTTTTTTTCTTGCAATTAACACGTTTAATCAGGTGGCTAAAAAAAAAAGAGGTTACAGGAAGGTGCTTTGGAACGTTTAGAAATAAGCTGTTAAACGTGTCGATTATTCAAATGAAATGAAATAGTACTGTGAAGAGGGTTGACCTCACATATATGTCGATAAGACATACAATCGCAGTTCGCATACTACGTCCAATGACTGGACAGATGGATCAAGTAATGTAGTAAGGGCGCCACTTTCTAAAGTACAACGTCTGATTGTAATACACACAGGTAACTAATAAGGAGAAGTAGTTCTGTAGACTATAAGGTTGTAATGTGACTAAACTCTAAAGGAAACGTTTACGAATTTTGCTCTACAATACTGTAAAACAGGAGAAAGTGACCATTCCTTTTAAATTAAAACACATTCTATAATGCAGCGACAGAAATACCATAGGTTTTATCAATGCGTTTCATTTTATGGGCGTTTGATTTAGTGTGGTTTCTGGCTGATTGTGTTTATGCTATATGCAGATGAGTGCAGTAAATTGAAGACTAATGAAAAATTTTTATATTTCATACTGTGGGTGTTTGATTTATTATTGTTTCTGACTGACTGTTTAAGCTGGATTTTTTTTTCTTTTTTGTATTTGCAAGATAAACAGAAATAACATATTTTTTACATGCACACCAGTAATACTAACAAATCAGACCATATCCTGTATCACAAATGTTACATAACTAACGCTTTAAGCAACATTATTTCGATACTGCGTTATTCAGAATTCCGGAGCTGACAACATGTCGACTTCGTAGTTCCGCCTGTGCACCGCTACATGTCTCTCCCGGCGCATCATCATTTATATCGGCATTCTCGTTTTCGTAGTTCCACCCGAGCACCGCTAGATGCCTCTCCCGGCGCATCATCTTTTATATCGCCATTCATATGAAAAGATCCATTTCCTTTAACCACTCATAATCACGGCGAAAATGAAGCATTTGAACGACACAAGAAAGTGAGTTGTGATCACTCCATGTTTCGATATTCACTTATTTTAATATGTTATTTTAATACTGCAGATGCGCTGCATTACAGCGCCTTTGGTCGAGGCGAATAGCCAATCAGTGAGCTGATTGTTGAAGAATCTAGAACTTGATCCAAGCTGTAGAAAGGAAAATTTCTACTTCCTTTTACCTCTTTTAATGGCTAAATGCACACATAATATTTATATTGGTGAAATCTACGACAAACAATGTTTCGAATTATGTAACTTACATTGGCCTTCTAGTACTAATAAATTAGTAATCTGTACCACAATTTTCGTGTTAGCATATTTATATGATGATAATGAAATATTAATAACATTGAGTTAAGCATTTAGAAAAAAAGTATTTTTGATTGTATGGGAAGGTACAGAAGTCAGCTTTTATAAAGCTCCGGCGGCAAGTAGTGCAGCGTAGCCTCCATTTTAGAGCGGCAGTTCAGTTCCACTCAAGCGCTTGTCCATTGCTCGGCCGCTACCCTCACCACTATCTCTCTCCCCACGCGTGTCCAGCAGTCTGCACATCTACCGGCCAATTTATTGTGTGTGTGCACTCCACCTGGGAAACTGTCCGTTGCATTCCTAACAACTTTGCTAAACTCCGGTCAAGCACGAAAACAAGAGGAAGCTGTCCAGAAGTAGACATAAATAAATAGCACTGACGTGTTTTAAGGCCCACTTTAGCTTTTACTATAGTTTTATGATTTTTCGCTAACATTTGAGAGAAAAATATTAATAATTAAAAATAATGGACAATACGATTATTACCCTAATATTTAGCTAATATCTATGCACTTAACACAGATCATTATCTCTGACCATATTTTAAACAAAGAGTCAAAATTATTCGATACAAGCTTAAACCCAAGGCTCCGCTCGCATGTTGCTGATGGTGATAGATAATGCGCGAAACGTCAAATCGTTTTTTTCTTTAAGAAAAGAAATTTTTTTACTGCTTTATTTATTTATTCTTATGTTGTCATAAAATAAAATAAAATATCATTCTCTTCATACTACCCTGAAGACCCTGCAGTTAATCATCCTTCTCTTCATGTTCAAATGTTCAAATGTTTGTAAAGTCTATGGGACTTAACTACGGGGTCATCAGTCCCTAAACTTACAAACTACTTATGAACTACTTACGAACTAGGACGGCACAAATATCCATGCCCGAGGGGGTATTCGAACCCCCGACCGTAGTGGCCGTGCAGACCGTGACTGGAGCGCCTTAGTCTCCTCGGCCACCGCGGCCGGCCTTCTCTTCATTATCTAATGTTTTTAGAGCTTATGAGACTTAATTACGGGGTCATCAGTCCCTAAACTTACAAACTACTTATGAACTAGCTAACACTAAGGATGGCACAAATATCCACGCCCGAGGGGGGATTCGAATCCCCACGTAGTGGCCGTGCAAACCGTGACTAACGCGCCTCAGTCCCCTCGGCCGCCGCGGCCGGCTTCCTTATTCGTTTGCTTATCCTTACTGATAAGGAGCTGAAGACATTGTAGCACGCATAGACCAAAGATATGGTCTGTGGCATCACGTTTCGCTGTATGTAACCTCCTTGCTATAGACTCGCAAATGTCATCGCTGGCCTTCAGACCGATTTTTTTATAATTTGACGACTTTCAACCACCATGTCTTCTGCCCCCTTATAGCTCTCGGCATGGAATTGCTATGGTGTACAACGGGAGACATCAGACAACAATTACACAGGAACCATTCGTTTGCGTTCTGTAGTTTTCGCTGCAGAGCGAAATATTAACACACACACACGTATAATTTTATATACACCGATAACTTTCCATCGCAATATACTCCACCCTTTTATCATTATCAACCCCCCCACCAACAATACAACCAATAAAACCATTTTCAAAGATTAATATAATTTTCAAACAGTAATTCCGCATTTCGAGTTATAATCTTTAAATTACTAAATATCTATCAGATCGCTATAAAACCGTACCTAAAACCTTTCTCAGGTATAAATTAGTAACTGTACAAATATTTAGGTCTCTGCGTCTTGTCGTTCGGACGTGATAAGCATACACCGAACAGACATTCACAATAATATATATAGATAAATAGCTATCCGATCGGCATCAAAACCGTGCCTCAAGCTTTCCCCAGGTAGACATTAGTAACTGTACAAATTTTAGCTCTTTATGTCTTGTGATTCAGACGTGGTAAACGTACATCGAACAGACATTCACATTTATAGATATAGATTAAAAATAATGGACAATACTATTATGACTCTATTATTGTGATAATATCTATGTACTCAACACACAACATTCTCTCTGACCATATTTTTGACAAACAATGAAGATTATTTGATATTTGATAAACATACTCTTGTTTTCAACTATTATTTAGTGTCTCTCCCATATTTTCATTATCTTTTCGGATAAAAAATTATCACCTGCCTTGCCATGGTAGTTTGTCCTCTGTTTCAAGTGTATTTTGTTTGCCTCTACAGGTTTAGTAAAATTAAGTGACAGTGTCAGATCGTCGTTATTTTTGTAAATATATTTGAAAAGATGCGAGTTTTGGAAACGACATGGGAGAGCAAAGTTGTAGAAAATTTTATCCTCTAGAATTTGGTTTCTTCAATTTTCGTGTCAAAGAACGGTTAAGTCGTTAATTTAATTTAATTTTTTTATTTTTCAAAAGGCGATCGAAAAGGCCCATCTAGGAGAATGGATTGGAAGGAAAAGCAATTTGTGTCAGAATGAGGAAGCTAGACCAGGCATGCCGGCCGCGGTGGCCGAGCGTTCTGCGGCGAGCCAGTCACGGTCTGCATGGCCACTACGGTCGGGGTTTCGAATCCCCGACTCGGGCATGGGTATTTGTGCCGTCGTTAGTATTTGCTAGTTCATACGTACTTTGTAAGTTTAGGGACTGATGACCCCGTAGTTAAGTTCCATAAGATCTACAAACATTTGAACATTTTTGAGACCACGCATACCAAGTGATAAAAAAAAATCTATAACAGAAAGTCTATAAGTATAGTTGCCAAATTTATAATAAATCTGTAGAATCTGCGGGATTATATGCGTCCGAAACGTTGACCACGAATAGACAAGGTTTTGCGGAGCGGCTGGAAAAGTGAGAGCTTAGGATATTAAGGAAAATCATAGGTAATAGGTGTGTTAATATTAAATTGTAAATAAAAGCAAATAAGGACTTTTACACCAAGACATAAACTATCACAGCATCCATTAAGAAGAGGTGATTGTTACTTTACCGTCATCTCATGGGGATAAAGGGTGACGACTAACGAAAAAATATGGGGTTCCAACCTATCTGAGAAAACGAGACCGAGATTGTTCGAAGAATGTGAAAAAGCCATATTGGTATCTGAGAGAGAGAGAGAGAAGAGAGAGAGAGAGAGAGAGAGAGAGAGAGAGAGAGAGAGAGAGAGAGAGAGAGAAATCCGTGACAGAAGTCATCAACGTAAAAAAGACATCCACTTCTTGGCGGACTCAGAATATATTGACGGGAAGTCAAAGCTGGGACAAGAACAACACGTAGACAATAAATTGAAATTTCATGTAAGGAGAATGATTAAACGGTATACGAAGAACTGTATGAATGTCTATTATTAACTGTCTGCTCTAGAGGAACAAACGTTGGCGGTGACGTGTTACTAACACTATAAGGCGTCCGCCTATGTGTGGGACAAAGAAAAATGTAGCACATGGCAGTTTGGCCGGGGAGCATGCACGGGTGGCTCCGGAAAAGCGGAAGACCCGGTTTCAAGTTCAGGCCTGCAGAAATTTTCATGTGTTATACATCTTTAAAAGAGTAACCGATGTTGGAAAAATTCGAAATTTGCGAAATATTTATGAACTTGTATGTCTGAATTATGTGTACATATATATTTGGATATGCATCAGGACTACGAAGCTAAGAGAAATCAAGGATTTGCACAGAGCCTCCAGTTACGAGAGGAACACAGAAGGAACCGTAGCACCTCCAAAGCAGCACAATACAGTGGTTCGCGAAGTATGTATGTACATATTGTACATTCCGCTAGGTATTACTGTCGCGAAACTGATATGATCCCGTAGTGTCAGTGTGTGAGTATCCTTACGTTTCAAGTGACACCGTAATTAATTGAGAGATATGATCCCTTCTAATCCAGCTAACGACAAACAAAAGCAGTCTTTTAGCAAGCACGCTTTGAAACAGCTAGAAGTTTACCGCTTGTACGTTTCACAGTGTAATATTCTGTAACACGCTACTGATATTTAAATGACAGTTCTCTAGAATTTCACTTCGTTAGCACTACCGGTTATTATCGCTCCAATGAGTCGTCATTTACGGCTAATTATCAGCATCGGCGGAAATTATTTTCCTGTTTGCGGTCTCTCTCAGCCTTTGATAACAAACGTAGCCGAACGATATAGCATTACAACTCGCACACCGCTAGTTGTTTTGCTGATTGCGAATGTAGATGTAGACGTGAACTAGTTAATGTAATCCGTGTACGCAAGCTAAGTGGTTTATTTATAGCGCCTCTCCGAAGAAGCTATGCGGCAAGTGGATCTACGGGAGCAGAGTGCTCTTTGAAATAACCCATCTCCCAGCGAAGTGAGCCGCAGGCTTTGAAAGTAATCTGAAACTTGGGTGCGCAGCGATTTTCCCCCAATTAAGCTCGCCGTTCCCTGCGCAAACAGCCATAAGTTTGCATTCCGCGGGCCTTTTTGTTACTCTAGCTCCGCTCAGAAGTTGAGATGTCGCGTAATATTTGTCTCCGGGTTTCTCCGAGAATTTAGGTCACTGCTAGCGACCATTCTGTAAATGCACCAGTGCTGAGAGTGGAGGGCGAGTAGTTTTTCCCATGTAATAGGTAAAACCATAATCCACTTTACCGTTGATTCAGAGGACTGGTGTGATTCGTAGAAGCGTTTTTCTTTAGTGCATGAATTCTTTACCACAGCTTAACTCTTTCACGCACTGGGATATTAGACAGATTGGTGCTCAAGACTTTCAGTTGTTGAAGTATTTTTTAAAAAAAATTTGAAATTTTATAGAACTACATTCCAATGAATGAAATAAATCGCAATTTGCGATAAGTTATGACTTCACTGTACTAGGTTTAGATGAAATGCCGAATTGCGGCGAATGAAAATTTTGGCCGGCTTACTAGGTAGGCGCGTTGACCACTCCGCCACCGAGGACACAGTGACCACCCCGACTGCAGAGGACTCTTTCCTGCACGTCTCCCGCCACACCCCACTTCGGTATTTCACCTAAACCTAGTACAGTGAAGCTATAACTGATAGCAAATTGCTATTTATTTCATTTATTTGAACGCTGTAAATATATAATTGTATACAAGCCGAGGGTGGGCTCCTGACGGCAGTTAATTGTGTCTCGATACCTCACGGTCTGTTCTACCTGATGCGGGAATACAATATTGTGGCTGCAAGCATTACAGAACAAAATAGGCTGTGGTTACAGGAAAGAGACAGCGTGGCGAATGGAAATTTGGGTGTGGCGGGAGACGTGCAGGGAAGAGTCCTCTGTAGTCTGGCTGGTCACTGTGTCCTCGGTCGCAGAGTGGTCAACGCGTCTGCGTGGTAAGCAGGATATCCCGGGTTCGAATCCCGGCCGGGCACAAACTTTCATTCGCCGCACTTCGGTATTTCATCTAAACCTAGTACAGTATTATTATTCTCGAGTCAGATACATACAAATTTACAGTAGCCATTCATATCATAAATTAATAAATAGGTACAATTGTAATTATATTAAATGTGCCCAATACTTCGCAACCTCCAAGGCGTTTGGAGTGGCTTGCATGAGATCAGTCTTTGTGCAAGATGTAGGGACCAAAGGGCACTGGAGCATGTGGCTTGTGGTTTGTTGTCTTGAAACCCCATCTCTTCAATTTGTCTCGGGGTCGTGCAACTCCTGATCGTAATCGGTTCAAAGCTTTCCACACGAGCAAGTTTTCATTGTGTCCAGGTGGTAGTTCTTCGGCTTCAGGCATCCATCCGTGAAGGTGAGGCGTCATCTTCTTCCACAACTCCAGCCTTGCCTTCTCTGGTGAAACGGTGAGTTTCTCAGATGTCCTTAGGAAGTTCTTTCGCGAGCTCATCCGTTTCTGTGGTGGTACAGTGAAGCCACAACTGATATCAAATTGCGATTTTTTTCATTAATTTGAACGCTGCAATATCGTCTAAAATATATAATTACATTCTAACGAGTGGACATACTACGTTTCAAAAAATTTTCGAGAACAGTCGTGGCACGTTTAGTGTACCACCACGCTCGATCGTCATCACAAAAATCTACCTCTACATCCGACAATGACCTAGCGGTAACTCGGCATGAAGTATTGTCATTATATCTTCATTCATTAGTATTAACTGAAACGGAATGTAATACCTCCAATAACGTGGAAGATTTACGATGCGTGGAGGCACAAATTTTGATTGTGAGTTATTCCTGAATGATTCGTCTTCTATAGAATATATTTATGAACCGTGAAGTCTACACCGATTGCAAACGTACAGACAATATTATCTTACCCGAACAAAAGGGATGAATCAACAATATATGACAATGCGCACTTGACCGCAGAGTGTATGCCGTGGAAAATAACAATCGTCGCAGACGAGCAATATTACTACTGAAATCTCTCGGTCAATGTCGGAACTATCATCTTACACAACGGGTGCTAGATGAAGCGAAACTTCATGCTGGATGAGTCACAGATTTATAATTCATTATGAAAATTAAAATAAACAATTTTGTGTTTGTACTACGAGGTTTATTTTGTGAATCGATATTCGGCTTATTAGGCCATCATCAGACATTTACTTTAGTTCAGTCAAAGAACTTGTGTTGCCAGTAAACCAGAAGAGTTGTTACATACAGAAATGTAAATTTGTTGATGGAGCAGTTACAATGTGAATAAGTATTTGAATGAAATCTGTAAAGTAATAGCCCTCACAAAAAAGAAACATAAATACCATACATAGAGTAATAGTGCAATTATAAATTCTTGCAACGTGACTACAGTGAATAAAGATAAAATTAAACATGAATCTAATGTTTTTACAGTTGTTCAAAACACAAGCTGACACAAATATTGGAAACAAGTACACTATTACAACTAAATAAACAAAGACAAAATTATGGGGGTGGAATAGGGGGGTATAGATAGTGCATTGGAGAATTGAGAATCTTAACAAATCGGAGGTATGAACTCGAAATGAAAAACGGTGAAAGTAAACATATTCAGTTATAGTGTTCACAATTAAATAATGAATTACTGTAAGGACAGAGTACAAAATAATGTGTAATATTAGTACTAACAAAGAAAGATACAAAGCGAGTGTGATACATTGGAAAGCTAGACTGGAATTAACACAGAAAGTAGGTAAACAGTGGCTGTAGCAAATTTAAATTAGATTGTTAGAAGTACTGGAAAATATTACAAACATAGGGTAAGGTGCTACAAATTTGACATAGGTACAATTCCGATCAACATAATTTGTCAGTCTCGTAGTGTTGGTAGCACTGGCCTGTGTGTGGCACGGTAGTGTAGCAGGTTTCTGCAGCTCCTCCTATCGTTTTCAAGAATATAAGACTTTGTGCTACGGAGATATAAATTTTTCTTGTTAAGAGGTAAGTGAAGCTATTTAGTCTAACCCGCTCTTAGAAATTTTCTTTCTATGGGTGACTTGATTTGCTGCCATAAGTGCAATGTTTGGTACCACAAGTACGCGTTGCTGCCCGAGGGAAAAAGTTATTTTTATGTGTAAGATGCCAGTGATCACAATTTTATCAGAAAGTGATCATAATTGTACCTAGTGTGGTACATTTTTGATCGATTTTTCTCAACTCTATAGCCTTGTTTTTGTATATACCAATATTTGTAATTGTCTAATATTTGTGTTACATATTCATTAAACATGCAAGAACAAGTATCATAGTTAAAATTATTTCTTTTCTCAATATATTTCTATTTACAATAACATTTGTCCTAAATGATCACAATTTTACGACCTTACCCTATGCTGCGTTGTGACCTCGTCACCTTTTGTTGAGTTCTTGTTCCGGTCTAGTTTCTATAAAGGTACTGGAGCAGGAATTGAAGTCTCTTTAACAACTTTTCAGATTAATAATACAAGTTTTATTGACTCAAAAGTGTAATACTCAGTTTTAGTACATGTGTCTGTTTCTTCCCCCTTCTTGCTTCTCGCGGCATCGTCCGTATGATGCTAGCTGCGCTAGTGACTGCTTCTGTTGTAACTAGTAACTGTTAGTTCTCACTAGTAACTGCCGTATTCCTGAATAGTGACTGACGGCCGTCCAGACGTATGTCGGCCTAGATATAGCCGCTTGTAGAGGGCGGGCATCTTCGGTTACTCCCTTCAGGATGCGCGGCGCCTGCTTGCGATTGGCTTTCTGTCGATCGCTGCCTTCTCCACGATCGTTCTCTACGTCTGGCGTGTGGCGCTGACTTTATGCCACAACATCTGTACCCCCTTGAAGCGCCGAACCGTTGTCGTGTAGGGAGATTGACAACGGGGGAGGAGGCAGGCTCGCGGACGAACTGATGGACCGGTCTGTAGCTTCAGAGGACGCCAGAATTCCGGCCGGGCCCCGCCATCCGGCCTGAGCTCGCGAGGGAACTTCCTCTGGGGAAACCTCCGAATGGCCCACGCCCACAGGGACGCCTTAAGACATGCGGGGGCCCCTGGGCACTCAATGTTTTGGGGGCCCTTAAAACAAACTAAATAAATGCATTAGAATGTTCAAACGTTTGTTAACTGTGGGTCATCATTCCCTGAACTTACAAATTACTTACAAACTACCTTACACTAAATACCACAGAAACATCCATGCCCGGTGGGGGATTCGAACCCTGACCGTAGCGGCGGAGCAGACTGTGATGTTTCAAATGTTTGTATAGCTTATGGGACTTAAATACGGCGTCATCAGTCCCTAAACTTACAAACTACTTATGAACTAGCTACTACTAAGGACGATGCAAATATCCATGCCCGAGGGGGGATTCGAACCCCCGACCGTAGTGGTCGTGCAGACCGTGACTGGAGCGCCTCAGTCTCCTCGGCCACCGCGGCCGGCGCAAACTGTGACTGGCGCGCCGCAGACCGCTCGGCCACTGCGACCCCCGTATCAGAATGGTGTACATTTATTTAGTGACTTAATTGGTTAAAATATACAAACCAAATACTAATGATTAATTCCACAAATTAGCCTTTCACTGAAATTAATGATTTCTTCAAACTTTTTCAGAATACAATATGTACAATTTTTTAAGTATGACGCTTTCTATGCAGATAACTGACATACAGATTAGGGAACTCTACAACAAAACAGAATTTTCCTTTGAATGAACTTATCAGAATGATGTACATTTGTTTAGTTAATATATTGGTTAGCATGGTTAAAAATTCATAAATAAAATACTAATGATTACCGTTTTGCAAATTGGACTTAGGTTTCTGTTAAAGGTTTCTTACGGTATTTCTAAAATACAAAATCTTCTATTATGTCCTCAAAGTCCACTGCTGAAGGACGTCACTTTCCATGCACGTGATTGACAAATTAGTAAGTCGTTCCTGTAGCATAGTCGTTCATAATTCATTTTTGATGATCGCTCCCCACTAAAATTGGTTACCATCAGACAAATAAATATCCAGGTAAGAACTTGTACATTCGGAAAGGTTTCTTCTGTTTTGTCAGCTTTTATTAAAGAATTTAAGGATAATATACTTAGCTCTGCAGATTCATTTCGAACATTTTGCAAATATTGTTTTAAATGAAAACATTCTTTTACGAGCTCATCAGCATTAACGTCTGCATGATAAGATTCTGCAAATTCTGTGCACCACTTTCCCAACTGTTCAGAATAGATTTGTTTTAACTGTGGAAGCGAAACTAAAATGTTTGTCGCTGTGTGTTCTGTAGCTAAGGGCCGAAATAATAATTACGATTTTGCACGCTGACAGCAAACTAAGGCACTTGCCACAGCATATATGACACGTATTTCTGGGTCTTTAAATAATTGCAACAAAAATTCACTTAAAAAAAGTCACTGCCCAGGAGAAAGTAAGGAGTTTCTCGGGGCCCCCATCAGACTGGGGGCCCTGGGCCTGTGCCCCTTGTACCCTTATGGTAGAAACGGTAAGCACGCCCAGGACTTGTGGCCCAAGTGATGACGTAGACGGTGACGTCGGTGTCGACGCAGCACTCCACTCAGCATCCGATGCCGGCGTCGCCACGGACGTCACCGTCGGATTCTGCGTGGCGTACTGCTCGTGCTGGTCGATGCCCTTTGGCATGTCCAGCTGAGGCGAAGGCTGCGAGGGCTCCATGACGTCGGGCCACTGTGCCGTGTAGATCTGCTGCGGTGGCGACCGCCGAAGGCCGCGCGGTCTGCGTGGTGCGTGAATCTTCCGAGAGAAACGCAGGATCACGGGGTACATGACAAGTGCGAATTTGGTTGCGGTGCCTGCGAATGACACCATCGGGACCAATAATTTCATTGTGCGCACCGCAACGTCGGATGATCTCGCCCTGCTCCCACCGTCTGCGTCCGCTGAAAACTCTCTAAAAGACTGGGTTACGGAGAGCGGAGCGATACTTGGGTGCCGGCGGCTGCTGTTGCTCCGGGCGGCGCGGTGGGCGGAGCAGATGTAGCAGGGTGCGGTGGCGGTGGCCGTGTAGAAGTTCGGCTGGCGATGATCCTTCTCCTGGATGAGAGCGGTAGGAGACGAGCAACAGTTGCAAAGCTCCCTCCCGTGAGTCCTCCGAACGAAGTTTGGACATCTGTTGCTTAACCCTACAAGCACCAAGCACGGGAAAAAAATACCCGTTCACTTTACTTTTATTAAAAAATCATAATTAATATCCTTCAATGTTTATGGGCTTTTTTTGTCTCTCGCCTTATAAAGTACTACCCTACACATTTACATGGTTACAATTTCAGAAACTGATGACTAAATATAACAATTTTATGCCCAAGGGCACAGTTTGCCCTGCGTTGATACTCCATGTGACCATAATTCTTAGTGTATTCCCTGCAATCCCCAAGCATGGGGAAAAAATATTTTTGGAAAATCAATGTCCATCACCTCTAATTTCAGTATATCCCAGTTGTTTAAAACCCTAAAATGCCTAATAACTGCTTAAATTATTGTAAATAATAGTATATAAACAATATTTCACACGTCTGCGAAAGTAACTCTTTCTGTCCTATAGCTGTAGTTAATCCAAAACGGAAATACTGGAATACGTCTAACGCAATGTGCATATGTTTGACAGTCTCAGTTGATGGCAAAGACAAAAAATAAATGCGTTTTACAGGATTCACGGCTTACTGTAATTCGGGGAACATTTGCCCTTGCTTGGTGCTCAGTGTAACCTGAAAAACCTCGGTGCTGCTGGGGTTAAATGTCCGGACGAAACATATCGCAGCGCCGTTCGACTGCGGTTTAAACGGTGCACTGGTGAGATGATTAATTCCATTGCGTTCTCAAAAGGAGCGAAATTCTTGCGATGTGAACTGAGGCCTGTTCTATCAGTTCAGGAAGACTTTCCAGACAAAAAATTGAAAACAACACCCTAATCGTGCTACTAGAAGTCGTGGAAGACATTGGCACTGCAAATGGGTAACCACTAAAAGCATCAACCACAATAATCCACTTACAAGGAAAGTACTCGGGCTCGAAGAAACACAAATATACCAAAATCGCCTGAGAGATAATGTACAGGTCCCTTATTGCACTAGCGATGCTCTGGCATCTGCAAAACTTAGCAGTCGCCCATTACAGGTCTCTGCGAGTGCCAGGCTGCCGCTACGCCAGAAGGGGCGGTGCAGTGTGGCTCTGAAGTTGCATTTTGTGACGTTATTTGTGTAGTGAAGCGTCAGATGGGTCGCCGATTGGTAATCAATCCTGCTGATGTATTGGTTGTGATGAAATTCCAAAGAGCCGTTCGTCTTGAATACGGTCTTGGTGTAGAAGATGAATCATTCACATGTTTTCTGGTATATATTATAGTGCAGAAATATGAGAATAGATTAGAAACACTATAATAGGTACCAGGTAACATGCGAATGATTCATTTTCTACAACAATACTATCTTCACGAAGAAGGTTTCTTCGTAACTTCGTCTCAATCAGTCACACGATATTAGCAGGATTGATTAACAAACGCCAACCCATCCGACGCTTCACCACACAAATAAAGTCACAAAACGCAACTTGACAGCCACACTGCACCTTCCCTACTGGCGTACCGGCAGGACAAAGTGCAATGCGGCATGGCACACGCAGAGGCCTCTAACGGGCAACTGCAAAGGTTTGCAGATGCGGGAGTATCACTAGTGCAATAAGGGGCCTTTACATTATCTATCATACGATTTTGGTGTATTTCTGTTTGTTCGAGCCTAAGTACATTCTTTGTTAGTGTTCCAGAAAGGACCAGCATAGTCAATATGCACTCGTTGCTATTGTGAATCTGCTTTTGGCCGCGCAAAAAATTTCTGAGGGGTGGCTGACTGATTGGTAGCGCACACTGAACACTGTGACGTCATCTTTTCTATTTGGGTGTCCATACCCTGCCAAGTACAGTGACGTCGTGTCAATTGCTTGATGAAGTAAGTTCAGTACTTCATTCTGCAAACATCACGGAATCAACACATGTGATTGCCCACTGTCATTTGAAACTAGAACCACACCTCTATGAATTGAAAGGTCAAAAGGTCATTACTCCTAGCGGAATAGCGACGCACCAGTGAATTTTGAGTGCCTCGTTGTGAACGAGGCCATTGTGTGCGAATGTAGCGCAGAAAAATATGCACATCAGGATCTGTTTCTGTGGCCCGAGCAATTTTCATATAGTCCAAAGGGAGGGATTGCAACAAACTATCTTCCTGTTCATCTAACTGGCAACAAGACATCTTAGAAGCATCAAAGTATTTGTCATGGCCAACTGGACGACGAGAAAGTGCGTCGGCACTTTCATGGCGAGTTTTGGGTCTGTGCACAATCTCGTACTGATACAGTGATAACAGCAGTGCCCAACGTTGCAATTTATGTGTCGTGCGCGTAGCAACTGGCTTGGCAGGATGAAAAAATGACTGCAAAGGCTTGTGGTCAGTGGCTAAATAAAATTTTCTCATACAAATAGTGATGGAATTTTGTGACACCATACACTATTGCTAAAGTTTCCTTCTGAATCTGAGAATAGCGGCACTGTGGCACTGTGTGTCTGTCAAAAGTTTTGACGCAAACGCTATCTGACGGTCCATAGCATCATGTCTATGTGACAGTACAGCTCCTGGACCAAACGATGACGCGTCCACTTGCAAAAGAACTGTTTTTTCTGGATCGAAGTGCACCAAACATCGATCACAATCAAAGCATCTTTTAACTGTCGAAATGCGCGTTGGCATTCGTCTGTCCAAACAAAACGAACATTTTACGGCTTAGCCGATGCAAAGGGGCTGCAATTTGTGCTGCGTTAGCAAGAAATAGAATATACTACCTTAACTTTTCCAAGACTGACTAATTCTTTCACATCTTTTGGTACTGGCAAGTCGCGAATGGCAAGCAAATGTGTTTGGATTGGGTGCTCACCTTGACTGTTTATTACGTGTCCTATACCCGCAACTGACAAAACCTGAAATAATATCCTCAAATTTGCAATGTGTTCTTCTGGGGTACTGCCTGACACAACTGTGTCGACCAAGTAGTCTGAACAACAAGGCATCCGAGCTGTAAGCTGTTCCAAATACCTCTGAAAAATTGCGGGAGCGGATGCACTGCCAAATAGTAAATGCAAATATTTAAACAAGCCAATAAGTATATTGACAACGCAAATTTTCTGTGATTCTTCATCGAATGGCAGTTTTGAGAAATGTTTTCCTGAACCTAATCTGTCCATTAAATCTTCTGGTCTCAGCAAAGGATAACTGTCTATAACTGTTTGTGGATGTACAGTGGCCTTGATATCAGCACCAATGCGAATGCTACCTGACGACTTCGGCAAAACAACAAGCGGACTCGCCCACTGGCTAGCTTGTATTAGTTCGATTGCACCATATTCTTGCAATGTGCGAAGTTCCTGTGCTACTTCGTCGAGTAAAGCGAGCGGTACAATACGAGCTTTGCAAAATTTTCGTTTGGCATTTAGCTTTTCCTAGTCCTGCAGAAAACAAATCTGGAACGTCTTTCAGCAACTTGACGCTATCTTTAGCATCAAAACAGTTCACAACTAAACCATTGTCTAGCACAATAAACCCAAAAAAATCAAAAGAATCTAAACCAAAAATATTCTCTCCTTCGTAAGACTGAAGCACTTGAAATGTCACTGTGCGCATTTGCGATCGGTATACTGCAGGTATTGAACACTAACCTAGTACAGTAATTTCATTCCCATTGTACGCTGTCAAATTTGTTTTAGTGCGAGAAAGGCGCGGCGATCCTAACTGTTCATAAGTTTTGCGATTGAGCAATGTGACTGATGCACCTGTGTCTAGCTGAAACTTTACAGAAATATTAGTCACACGCAAATTGACATACATTTTTCTGTATTGTACTACTTCTGTGTCCTTGATGTTACGAGGGGCCACTGGTTTCTAAAATACTGCATTTATTGAATAACTATTGTCTTGTCGCTGTTTGGGCTGGGAGGGCAAATTCCTTTTCTTTTGCTGCAAGCAAACTTTTTGTATGTAACCATTCCTGCTGCATGCATAGCATTTTGTTGACCGGGCGGACGGTTCTGCCATTTGTGCCGCAAGGAACGTTGCGGGCATGACTTCACTTCAAGATTTGGCAAGGTTCCGTGTCTAGCAATGTGTTTACGCTTTGAGCAGGCAGGCGGAAGTACACGGTGTTTGACCTGGCGCTCGCCGACGTGTGACGTTACACTACACAATGGAATAGACTCAAAGTTTTCCGCTGCCGCGGCACGGGTGTTTTGACTACACTGTTCCATATCTTGGACGGGCTCACACAGTGTAGCCAAAACTCTGAAATCCTATAACCACAGGGTTTCCTACTATGCCAGTAACACAACTGCCCAGTTTATTTTCAATATCAAAGCCAAGCACCAGCTATTAGGCAATAGTGGGGTATAAAAACTTATTTGCCTAGATTGTGATAACTTTTACATTGGCCAATCAGCAAGGGACGTAGCAACTAGGCTAAGAGAGCATGAACGCAGTTGGAGGTTGCAAAATCATGACTCCACTTTTCCTGAACATGTTCTGAGGGCCACAGATACCCACCACAGTCCCACGTACTCCACATAGCCAGCAAAGGTCAGAAACTAAGTCTAGTTGAGGCCTTAGAAATAAACGAACATATGGCTGACAGTCCAGGCTTAATATTAAACGATCAAACAGTCCTCAATACATCACTACTTCTGAACCAACTCTAATCCACAGAATATCCAGGCCTGTTCCATTTTATTCCTCAGCTTTTTGTATCTTATTACTCTATTTTGGAGTCAGCATATGTTTGTAACAGATTCCAATACTTTTGTCTGATAATTACTTTATGTATATGAAGTTGTAAATCTGATTTAAATTCGGTACAACCACTGTTTATCTACTTTCTGTATTAATTGCAGTCTAGCTTTCCATTGTATCACACCAGCATTGTATCTTTCTTTGTTAGTACTAATATTCCACATTATTCTGTACTCTGCCCTTACATTAATTCTTTATTTAATTGTGAACACTATAATGGAATATGTTTATTTTCACCGTTTTTAAATTCGACTGCATTCCTCCGATTTGTTACGCTTCTCAATTCTCCAATGCACACCACGCATACCCTCCTATCCCACCGCTATACTTTTGTCTATTTGTTTATTTAGTTATAAAAGTGTACATGTTTCTAATATTTGTGTCACCTTGTGTTTTGAGCAACCCTTAAAATATTGGATTCTTGTTTAATTTTATCTTCATTCACTATAGTCATGTTGTAAGAACTTATAATTACACTCTTACTCTATGTATGGTATTTATGTTTCCTGTTTTTCAGTACTATTACTTTACAGATTTGATTCAAATATTTATTTACACAATAACTGCTCCATCTGTATGGAACATCTCTTCCTGTTTACTGAGAACACAAGTTCTTTGACTGAACTTCAGTAAATGTCTGATGATGGCCTAATAAGCCGAAAATCGATACTCGGATGCAAATATTAAACATAATCAATACAAGAGGTTCAACCACATTCTTTGAGCTGAGAGTAAAAATAAGCAATGTGTGGACAGAGTTGTGTTGCACTCATGAAAGATGGAAACTAGCCTATCCTATAATGGAGGCAACATTTATTTGATAGAAATTTTGTAAATAATATGGTATCCCTTAGGCTGTGGCTAAACCATGTCTCCACCATATCCTTTCTTCCAGGAGTGCTAGTCTTGCAAGTTTCGCAGAAGAGCTTCTGTGAAGTTTGGAAAGTAGGAGGCGAGGTACTGACGGAAGTAAAGTTGTGAGGCGGCATAGTGAGTCGTGTGGGGATAGCTCAGTCAGTAGAGCGCTTGCTCGTGAAAGGCAAAGGTCCCAGGTTCGAGTCCCGGTTCCGGCATACAATTTTAATCTGCGAGGAAGTTTCATATCAGCGTACACTCCGCTGCAGAGTGAAAGTTTCATTTTGAATATGGTATACATGCTATTCTTTGGGAGTACATAAACTGCTAACTCGGAATATTTAAGGTAAATCAGTTCATTTTTATATTTTTAATTGTGGAGCTGTTTTACCCATTGTTACAGGAACACACTAGAGTCAGTTTTGTACTCATAACTTTGTTAATATATGATAGTTGTGATGGTAAGAAATGTCAAAGAAATAACTGTGTACAAAAACTATTAGAGATATTTTGATGTGATCAGTCAGAAAAAATAGTGGTGTCAATAAGTGTATTGCTAAGGCTTTGAATTAATTATATTTAATTTTATGTATTTCAGGCAGGATTATTAACTTTCTGATAGTGTTCTACGATTTTTACTGTACTTCATGTGTTGTCTTTTGGTATAGTATTATACTGCAGCACACCACGAATACGGCAATGAAATTTAATTATTTTGCCAAGAGTCAGAGCATTAAATTTTAAATACGGTAATTGCATGACAAAGATAGAGCGTTTTCTTGTGCACATGTGGCTGAATAAAAGTCATTACTTTGTAGATATATGTTAATTGTAAAACATGTGATGTGACAACATTACATTACGGGAAGAAGATGTTGATATTTTATTTCTATGATGACCAACCAACAATAATGTTGGCGAACAAGTATGTTTTTTAAAAGATTTTATTTGTGGTGTGATGAATGATATGAAAGATTCTAAGAAGACAGATTAAACTGCCGAAAATAATAAGCGATCTTTGATGTTGCCCATAATAAAATGATTGTAAAGATCGTCCCCCACTCCTGAAATATGACAAACATTTAAAATTACATTGGTGTTTGTTCACGCAATTCAAAGCATGTGCTCTATCAGGATTTCCAGTCTCACAGACAAATTGTTGAAGTTATTGACTAGTCTATAATCTTTAGCGCGCATGCGACCTTCGCATATTTCTGTTAAAATTGTACAAAATTAGTAACAAACATCAAAATACTGTTAACACACAACAGTGTACAAATTAAAATAAAAAAAGTTTGATCAATGTTTCAGAAACACAAAATTCCGTCGTAACAGTTACAACATCTCAAAATCATTAAGTTTTGAACGCAATAGTTTCATTTTTAAATTCAAGTGTGTCAGCTTTCTTTGCAAAACAAAAATGTCAGCAAAGTGATATAAGAATTGTAATATTGCCTTAAGCTAAGTGACGCTGAGTTGTAGTTTTTTTCAAATGTTATTCAAACTGTGTATCGAGAAAGCCATGAAGAAAAGCAAGAAAAAGTTTGGAAAGGGGATTGAAGTCTTTAAGTGAGATGTGAGATGAAGATGTTTTGAAAGGAGGGTGTAAAATGAATATTAACTACATGAAAACAAGCGTAATGGAATATAATTAAATGAGAAGGAAGTTCGATGAAATAAGGAGACTCTAAACGTGGTGCAGGAGTTTTTCTATTTTGTCCCTGAACTTTGATGTCCAAAATAGAGAGAATATGCAGAACGGCAACGTCAGGTACCACAGGTACATAATGCGTCGTATACCATCTGAGAGTCTGAGATGTCCCGTAATGAACCCACTGCACCATCTCTGATGTTGTACCAGATTCTTCGCAGTGATCTATATGGAGCATGAAAAGAAATGTATGCACAGATCGTATAGGAAGGCTCGCTGGCATCAGAGATCATAAGCACAGGGACTCATGGTGGATGTTCCGGTCTCCCACTGCCACTGTTGAAAGAGGCCCTGAACGCACCAGCTTTCTGAGTCATCTAAGTATTAGACTCAACCGTGTGTGTGTGTGCGTGTGTGTGTGTGTGTGTGTGTGTGTGTGTGTGCGTGCGTGCGTGTGTATGTTGAGGGAAGGTAAAATTCGCGGAGAGATACCAATACAGGAGTATTGAGATGTGGTTCAACAGCCGTAAGATATTTGAGGAAATGCATACTGTAAACCATCAGCTGTTTATTATTTTTCAAACTTCTACCGGTTTCGGTTATAAACCATCTTCACGGAAGACTACATCACTAGGCATCAAGTCTTGATTAAAAACATAAAAGCATTGCCAGCCTGTGTGATGGTGAACCAAGGTCTATTACAAGAGAACCTAACACAACTATTGAACACATCAGTCAATGAGATAAAATTAGCGATGATCAAAGTGCACATGCTGCGAAAATGATATATCTTAGGCAACCATCAGAGGTTATGTGGCTAATTACAATCTTAATAAATCTTCCAATGTACCTCTGTTCTGTTAGATATGTGCCAATACGTGATTGTCATACACACTTAATCGTCTGTACTACATGCTTAAGGTCTACATGCCAAATTAATGCACTTATTTTTTGACATGAGTGTATTACATTTTATGTGACTGGATGCTATATCCGTATTTAATGTAATCGCGTGGCTTTTATGCTCTAGCTCTTATGTTATGTAGCCTAAGGTATACATGTTTACTTCATTTATTGTTACTTTGTTCTTGTTCATAATATGTCAGATCTTGTTCACTGAAAGATGTATCCATACGTATTATAATGTTGACATATTGCTTTATCCACTATGCTCATTAGTAGCCTCTGGTCTACCTCTAAATAAACTAACTACAATTTTACGATCCTGTTATTGAGTTTGGTTTGCTTTATTTCCTAACATTAGATCTTTGATGTATACTTTGTTCACTTACTTTTATACTTTGACAGATAATTGTTATTATTACACATTTTTATTATTTTCATAATCCATCCTGTTATTTTCGTAATGTTTACATACTGCTTTCTGTAGAATGTCGCCATGACACCTTGTCAATGATATAACCTATGATTGTTGCCTAAGATATGTCATTTTCACACCATCATCGCTAATTTTATCTCGCTGTCTGATGTGTTCAATAGTTGTGTTAGGTTCTCTTGTAATAGACCTTGGTTCACCATCACACAGCTTGGCATTGCTTTCATGTTTCTAATCAAGACTGGATGCCTGGTGACGTCTTATTTATTTTTATGCCAGTATGCATAAGGAGGCATGTAATGCACTTACCTAGTTCGTAACTACTTACTATATGAAAGTACTGGGTTATATTATGTATTTTACATCAGCTTGTGTACAATTCTGTTTCTGTCTTTTTATTTAACGATCTTCCCTGAAGATGGTTTATAACAGAAACCGGTAGAAGTTTGGAAAGTAATGAACAGCTGATGGTTTACAGTATGCATTTCCTCAAGTATTTAATATTCACTTTCTGAGTAAAGCAGGTGAAATAAGCAGAATCTTAGCTCCAATGGGTAAAAATATAACTCCCTTTGAAATATCATTCAGAGCCTGTTTCCCGAAAGAGAGCTTCGTGATACCTACAACGGAGAGTTTGAATGAATAAATTACTAAGTCCTTTATCGATTCGATATAGTTTCTGGCAGAAATGTTAGTCTCTGTTACCCCAGTTCTTCGCCAAATTTGTAATTTTTCCTTTTGAAATGGTCAATTTCCTAAGAGACTGCAATACTATGAAGTGAAAGCACTTTATAAAAAAAGATGAGAAAGGGGTAATGTAGATAACTTTGGACCTACTAGTAAGAAATCCTAAGTTTGTTAAACTTATTGATAAGGCTGTATATTCAATTCAGTTCCCATTATATGCTGTCAGATGTCGAGTTTGATTTCAGAAGTGGTGTAACAACCGACAATGTTATATTCTGTTTTCTCTGTGAGGCACTGGATGGATTAAATAAAAGTCTACGAACACTAGGCGTATTCGCTTATGTAACAAAAGAATTTCATTTTGTTGATGACAAAATATTGTTGCAGAAATTGTGGTGTAAGGGGAGTAGTCCACAACTAATTCACGTCTTACTTGACTAACGGACAGAACACGGATGTTTCAAAGTTGAAAACAGCTAACAAAAATTCAAATTTTGTAAATCTATTGGACGAAATTACTGTGCTCATCAGTCTCTTACAAACTACTTTAACGTAAACTAACCTAATAACTGTAATCCGCAGAGAATAAAGTAGGGGATGCGCCAGAGTTCTGTTCTGGGGACGCTGTTGCTCCTGATTTATATAAATAACATGCCTTCTAATACAACATGTAATTCTAAAATATTTCTGTTCCCTAACGACTCAGACTTGGTAGTGAAGGATGTTGTTTGCAATTTTGATGCAATATCATATAATGAACTTGTGGAAATTTGTTAATGGCTTGTATAAAATAAATGGATTATATATCACAGTAATATATTTTTACAGTTTCTAACACACAATTCAACAAAAACTGACATTTTGATTACACAGAATGGGCATAACCAAAAGTGAACAATTGAAATTCCTAGGCGATCAGATATACCGGGTGAATCTAAATTCGCGTACTCGGGCTTCGCAGCTACAGAGCGTCGAAGTTGCTGGAGGGAATGTCTAACGGCAGGAGCTGGTGCCTGTAACTAGGAGTCTCCGTAGTGTCGTTGAATGGCGTTTCCGGGCATGGGTTTCCATGCTCATTTTGTTCCTCAAGACACCTCCCCCCACATCCCCTTGACGTTGGTGTAGTAGTGTAATTCTGAAACACACTGACGTATGTAACACACATCCATCTCTTACTGCCGGAAATATGCGCAGGACGAAATTTTGTGACAAACGTTTTTTAATTGCTAGCATGTGAGGAGTCACGCTGCGAAACCCGAGTGCAGGAATTCAGACTCACCCTTTATAGTAAGCTGTAGTCGAAACCCAGTGTTCAGGATGCTGTTGAAAATCTAAATGCAGCGTTGTTTACCATTAGAACAGTATGTCACAATAGGTGACAGACAGTTCAGCACGAAAAGTAGTCTGCATATTTTTTCCTTGCTGCTTTTCTTTTAGGGGGTATAACTCACCGGATTCTCAAACAGTATTTATTGAGCACAAATGGGTGGTTTGAGCAATATGTATTGTAATTTCGTGAATACGCTTCTCGACCCCTGTTTAGAGACCCAGGAATTCGGAAACTATACTCAGAACACGTATCTTTAATAATATTTGTTTATTCCAAAAAGTTTGTAGCTTTCACCAGGCAGAAATAGAATCTAAATCTGTGTCACACCTGAATGACACTTGTGCAGAAAGGTGTGCAGTATTTCTTTTTATTTTTTTTTATTTTTATTTATTTATTTATTTATTTTTACGGTTGAAAAGAAACCATCTATTTTTTTCTACTAATTTGTTTATTTTCAAACTAGTTTCCGACTTCTTGGGACATCTTCAGGTAAACATTTAACAGGCGTCGACAAAAACGCTAGTACTTATGTTGCAAATATGTTAAATATAGATATGACACACCAAAACTTTAGTTCTTTATTACAACTTTGTTAAATAGATCTCTCGCTATGTAGATCTGTACTGTGTAATAAATGCCTACACTTGCGAAACATACTGAAGAACATTGAGTTGGGCTGACCATGTCTATCGAAGAGTGTGAGAAACACAATTTTTAGCGTCTGGACAGAAGCGAACATTTTATTTCCACATGAAGCATGGTTTAGTCGTAGTGACAAATTACGCAAGAAAGGAAAAAAAAAAGATAAATCATTGCGACACATGTAAATGTAGATATTTATGCACTATATAAGATAAGACGTGTAGAAACTTACAATATAGAAAGACTGGAAGCCTTATTCTGACAAAGATAAATGACCTGATAGATGTTAGAAAGTAATTATCTGTTTATTACGAACAGCAAGAATAGAATCAGTGCTGATGGTGCAGAACTGTTAAAACAGAATTTTTATTACTATTTATCACTTTGTATTTACAACGGCGAAATGCTTTACTGACCCCAAGCAACAAATGACCCTTTTTAACTTAGGCAGCGCTCCAAACGTCACGTGGAAGCAAATCGTTTGTTATTCCTCTGTCTGGCATCAGCGTTCTTTGAACCTATACTTTTGAACGAAGGTCATTATTCATTGTAATCTCGACAACTTCAAAACCCAGTATGATCGATGTACAGGAACTATATTAACGGTGGAAAAGTCCACC
This sequence comes from Locusta migratoria, assembly GCA_026315105.1. NCBI lineage: Eukaryota > Metazoa > Arthropoda > Insecta > Orthoptera > Acrididae > Locusta > Locusta migratoria. The sequence continues at coordinate 93,549,507 of CM048745.1, forward strand.
AATATTGCTGCGGAGAGTTACAAAGCAGTTCGTCATCTATCGACCGGAGATATTAAACCTTTCCATGCAACGGCATCGTTTGAGATTCTACCAAGAAGTTTGAATGTCATCTATACCTCTGCCATGATGGCGGCAAATTGAACGACATGTTTTCAGAGGTACGTTATTATCATTACATAAATACGCTAACACGAAAATTGTGGTACAGATTACTAATTTATTCATACAATGAAAGTTACATAATTCGAAAGTTTGTTTGTCATAGATTTCACGAATATAAATATTATGTGTGCATTTAGCCATTAAAAGTGGTAAAAGGAAGTAGAAATGTTCCTATCTACAGACTGGATCAAGTTCTGCAGCGCATCTGCAGTATTAAAATAAGTGAATATCGAAACATGGCGTCTCCCAATTCACTTCCTTGCACCGTTCAAGTGTTTCATTTTCGCAGTGATTGAGTGGTTAAAGGAAATGGATGTTTTCATATGAATGCCGATATAAAGCATGACGCGCCGGGAGAGGCATCTAGCGTTGCTCGAGTGGAACTACGAAGTCGAGAATGCCGATATTAATGATGATGCGCCGGGAGGATCTATGAAGTCGACATGTTGTCAGCTCTGGAATTCTGAATATTGCAGTATCGAAATGATATTATATCTTGGCGTTGTATAAATATACAAACACAGAAATTGTAGTTCCATTTCAAATATTAGGCTATTAAAAGTTACATAATTCGAAAATGGCATGAGAAGTATATACTTACGTTTTTATTTGTTGTTATTGTGTCAGGAATTTTCCTTAACACGTAAAAGATACCGTTTCATCCCTCCTAGTGTCGGTTAAATTTTACCAAATATCCCAGCGGCGAGTCTTCATTTAACCAATCGCTTGACAACGCTGATGTTTTCTCATGGAATCTTCGAGGGCAATTACTTGTACTGTGTGGACGAGGGTGCATACCACACCATAAAGCAGGAACAGCATTAATTGTTTACTTCATGGTCTGTACGATATACTAATCGAGTCTTTCTATGTGGTTCGAACAAATGGACAAAGATTTTCTGTCGTGTTGTTGATGTTGCCAACATAATAACGCGAGGCCGGCGACATGATACGTAAAAATTTACCCCCAGTGACCATTGTAAACACAACTGGTCGATTTTCGACCACAGTCAATACTAGTTTTTTATAAAACATTAGAAGATATGATAATTTAGAAAATCAGCTTGATCATAAATTTAAAGTGCAAATTTACAGTGTGGAACTGACTACTTCATAAGAGTATTATCTTTGGTTGGATTCTGGTAGTGACATGTTACCCTTATTATGTTACCCTTATTATGGTATGGAATACTAAAGTCAGTTGGGAGTGTTTGTACCAATTACACCTCTCATTGCTTTTGTTGTACAAATATTTGTATTTAAAGAGAGTTGATAGCCTGCAGCTGGTTGTAGTCGTAAACCATTTGCGACTCATCTCTTTTCTAGCCTCAAATGTTTCTAAAATAAACCTGTAATTACTGTAAAACTAATAGCTTACCTGCTCTTACTTGATGATTAATTAAAATTGTAAGGTAGCCTTAGATTCTTCAAGGGTGCTCCTCACGTCTGTCTGTAATACGCATATTTAGTGTATTGTTTCTTCAATTCGTCCAACCGAAATTTGAACAGATTCAAGGACGTATAATTTATATTTTGGTTAATAAACTTCAAAGAAAAATAAAAGTGTTTCAGTATTAAGGCGCGTAAATTGTCACATTGAGAAATCTTAGAGTAGTTACTTTCAGCGCTTCGACCACTACTTAAATGGCGGCCAAATTTGCGTTGGTTGCAACAAGGAGTGCTGTAACTAATGTGTTAAGTAGACCCCATAAATTTTCCACTCTTCAGTCCATTTTCCCTTTTCTCTCCGAGTCCACCCCCTCTTTCATTCTCTCTCTGACCATTTCCTCCTCTCACCCCCCTCCCTCTGCCCATCTACAGATTCTCCTTTCTCTGTCAATCACTTCCTCAACTCCGAGGAACTCCTCCTCCACCTCCTCAATTCATTGCCTGCTGCGATTGTGAAAAACAATATAACTGTGTTAAATTTCATGCTGATCAGTGAAGTTTATTCTAAAGTACCCTCCGCCTTTTTACAAACACAATTACGTTCCTCTTGTTTGAAGATCAAGTGTACAAAATTTCATCAAGAACGGGAGGAAGCTGTAGATTTGCCTTTCTTTCTTTCTTTCTTCCTTTCCGCGAACAGTACGTGACTGGAATAGGATGGAGAACCGATAGTGGTACTCAAGGTACTTTCCGCCACACACCATCGGGTGGCTAGCGGAGTATGAGTGTAGATGTAGATGTATGTACTAATCCCATCATTCGTTCATCTCGTTCTCACCCCTATTTTCATCGCATTGTGCCACACTGTCCATTTCATCTATATTTGTGGCGATATTCAAGTGTAATTTCGTTTTCAAGTAGTTCAATCATTATAACGTTATTTCTCCTGATCAACAAATCACAGAATAATGTATTTTTCCAGTGATGTGGAGTGGAAAATGAGGAATCTGGAAGCATATATCTTTTGTTAACCCTACAAGCACCAAGCACGGGCAAAAATTGCCCGTACCCTTTTCCTTTTTTAAAAAATCATAATTAATATCCTTCAACGTTTACAGGCATTTTTCTTTTTGTCTCTCACCTTATAAAGTACTACCCTACACATTTACATGGTTAAAATTTTAAAAACTGATAACAAAATATGGCAATTTTATGCCCAAGGACACATTTTGCCCTGGGTTGGTAGTCCATGCGACATAATTCTTCACGCCCCCTTCAACCTCCAAGCACGGGCAAAAATTGCCCCTACATTTTTCTTATAATAAGTTTCGTTTGGCAATAATGATTGTGAGTTTCCCGTGCCTTGTTGAGAGTGTGATTGTTGCGTTTGATATGGATTGTTGTGACTAACTATTGTTACTAGCAGTTTGTCACAATAGAGCAAATGCCTTTCTTGTAAAGTACATTTTCTAAAATGAGTTGTAGAGGGTTGAACGACACAGAAATTCTTGCTGAACTTTTAGTAGATGATGAGTTACCAGATTTTAGGGACTCTGAATCGGCTCACACAGAAGTAGAAAAGAGCTCAAATGATAAATCGGAGGACGAAGAAGAAACAAACCATTCAGATAAAACTCCCAATAAATATGTTTCTAGTTCTGGTAGGGTGTAACTTGCAGAAGCTCCAAGGCATTGTAAAAACGATTTTGCCAACATAGTTCGTGAACATCAGGAAGTTACTACTGCTGGGAAAGTATATGCGAATCATTCAAGAAATTTTTCACACCTGTTGAGCATACAAATGAAGAAGCTGAAAGAAAAAAATGTTTCTCCTGTTGACGAAACTGAAATATATGCTTTGATGGGAATTTTTATTCTAATGGGAATTTACCAAGACACCAATATTTTGTTATCTGATTTATGGTCAAATTTATTGGGAAGAGCCGTATATAGAGGCACTATGAGTAAGACAAGAGCATATCAGCTATTGAATATTCTTCGTTTTGATGATAAGGGAACCAGGACAGAAAGACGTGTAAGTGAAATTTGCAGCGCTGTGTGAAGTTTTTGGAGCGCTGAATAGAACAAAAATTATCAATGTTTGTAAAGTCTATGGGACTTAACTACGGGGTTATCAGTCCCTAAACTTACAAACTACTTATGAACTACTTACAGCTAAGGACGGCACAAATATCCATGCCCGAGGGGGGATTCGAACCCCCGACCGTAGTGGCCGTGCGGATCGTGACTGGAGCGACTCAATCCCCTCGGCCACCGTGGCCGGCTGAATAGAACATTTCCAAGGTACTACAGAAGTGGCCCTCACAATACAATTGATGAAATCATATGTCTTCTCGAAGGTCATTGTCCTTTTAAAGTTTTTCTCAAAGACAAACCTGGAAAATATGGTATACTTGTTAGAATTCTTAGTAGTGCAACTGAACGATACATTATAAAAATGGAAGTGTATGCTGGAAAAGACAGAAGACCTGCCAGTGAACGAGGTCCTCTTGAGGTTGTGAAGGGACTGGTGGGCCCAATAAAGAATACAGGCTACAATCTGACAACCGACCGTTTCTACACTTTTGTGCAATTAGCGGACATTCAGTATAAAGATTACAAACTCACACTGGACACTCAAATCCAACAGAAAATATATGCCGCAAGAACTTAAGACAACAGCAGGTAGACAGCTGTATTCCTACAAATTTACATTCAGAGATCCATCCACTAAGAAGCCTCCAGTAACAATTGTCTCTTACATCACAAAGGAAAAAAAAAATCACAACATCGTGATGAAGGAGTAGATAATGATACACCAAAGAAAAAAAAAACATCTAAGCCTATACTACGGTGACACTAAGGGAGGAATGGATACCATAGATCAAATGGCTAGCGTGTCTTCTACAAAAAGGGGTACGGGAAGATGGCCACTGTCCATGTTCTACAGCCTACTTGATGTAGCTCGTACACACTGTTCAAGATGAGTATGCCTAAGTGGAATGAAGGGGAAATCAAATGCGAGCAAACTGTATCTCTATGAATTAGGCCATGAATTTTTGAAAGCACAGGTTGAACAGCGATCCAGGGACTTCAAAGGACTCCAGTTGCCCATTATTTGTGCGATGGGAGAGACTCTTGGAAAGAAGATAGAGGTGACCAAAACTGCTGCACATGAAGAACTAACTAAGAAAGCAAGATGTTACATATGCTTGAAGAATGCAAGTAACCGGAGAGCCAGGGGACAACATCACAAAAACCAACTTAACATGTGCAAGCTGTGGTCTACATCTGTGTAAGAGACGTTCAGAATCAACCATTTTGTGTGCAGGAGGTAAATGTCATCTTTAAATGTTAGTATTCTCTCCAAGTGAAGAGAGTATTTTTTTTTCTTTCTTTCTTTTTGAAAATTTTCAATGTACCTTAAAACAAATTTGTACAAGTCTTTATTTCAGATTTTGAAACTTCCTGTCAATAATTAAACTGACGTTACATTGGAAACATAATTACTTAAAATAAATACATTTTTACAGGATTTACAACTTTTTTGTAACACGGGCAAAATTTGCCCTTGGTTGGTTCTCCATGTAACCTAAAATACCTTGGTGCTCCTAGGGTTTATAGTGAAGTCGTTAGTACTGAGTGGGCTGTTTGTTATGTATCTAATTGTTTATGACGTCATATCTCCTGAAGTATGTGGCACAGGTCGTTCGTATCCCTATATAAATTGTTACCGCTCGTTGAGAAATAGTTGCAGCAAATTTTGTTGAATCGGTCTATTGGTTTAGGGGGAGATAAACAAATTTATCTCGTGAAGAATCTGTTTTTCACGCATTTCATTGTTCTTGGCGTCGTATCTCCTGAAGTAGGTGTTGTATGTAATTATTTCTCTCGGTCAGAAGATTTGGAAAGTCGGAACAAAACTGTAGATTTGTATGTAAAGCAAACACACAATCACACTGACTTACGATGTAGAGGGTGAGGACATTATATATGTTTTTCTGAATATATGAAAACATTAAATCGGATTTAAAAATAAGTTGCAATAAAAGCAGTTCACCTCATAGAGAACCATCCTTTAACATAAAGCTAGACCCTCTCCACCAGCCCCGAGGGCGAGAGAGAGGAGGTGACTTTGAAGTCTTAAACAGGAATCCCATATTTTTACTGCCAGTTTGGATTCTCAGTGAAAAGGTATGTGAAACATTTTTCTTTCTTTTATGGATAGATGATGCTGTAAAAATAAAAATTTGTTGATAAACTGTGATATCTCAAAACGCTCATTAAGAAAATCAGCGTACAGTATGATATTTTTCTTTATGCTGTCATGTGACATTTGCCACAATCCAATGAATCACAGACTGTTATCATGTTATCAGTCTTCAATGATTAGAACTGTACACGTCTCTACCCAATTGTTCTACGATGTTAACAGTAGCAGAGAAAATTGATATAAGTCCTTTTACTCTGTGCCTCATAGAAATGTAGAAGAAACTCTTCCAACGTATGCTAATGTGATAGGAATCTTCCTCCTACAATGACTTTTCGCTGGACTGTACAACTGTTTGCTGAAACTGAAATCCGATGTCTATTTGTCCGAGAAATCATAGTCTTTCAACAATTTTCCACGCATTTTTATTTATGCCGATCACAGCATCATTACCTTGAATTTATCGCGAATCTTTAATTCACCCCATTCTAGTGATTGGAAAAAAGCGCAGGTGACTTCCGTTTATAAGAAAGGAAAGACAACTGACCCACACAATTACAGGCCAATATCGTTGACATCAGCTTCCAGTAGAATTTTGTAGCATATTCTCAGTTCGAATACAGTAAATTTCCTTGAAACATCGTTCATATGAAACTCAGCTTGCCCTTTTCTCACATAACATCTTGCGAGCCATGGATGAAGGGCAACAGGCAGATTGTGTTCTTCTCCATTTCAAAAAGGCATTTGAGGCGGTACCACACTGCAGACTGATAACGAAGATACGAGCTTATGGAATAGAATCACAGATTTGTGACTGGCTGAAACACTTCCTAAGTAATAGAACGCAGTACGTTGTTCTCGACGGCGTGTTCACCGGAGACTTGTGTATCGTCAGGCATGCCCCAGGGGAGTGTGATAGGACCGCTATTATTTTCTATCTATATAAATGATCTGGTGAACAGAGTAACTTGTAATTTGCGTCTGTTTACTGATGATTTTGTGGTGATGGGAGGGTGTTGTCTTTAACTGACTGTAATAGCATACCGGATGGTGTGAAGAATGGCCGGTAGCTCTCAATTTAGAAAAATGTAAGGTGATTCGCATTAGTAGAAAAAAACAATCCCATAATGTTCGAATACAGCATTAGTAGGGAGCTTCTTGATGCTGTCGCGTCGTTCAAATATCTAGGCGTAACATTGCGGATCGATATGAAACGGAACGAACATGTAAGGACAGTTGTAAGGCGGACAGCCGACTTCGGGTTATTGGGAGATGTACTTCATCTGTAAAGGAGACCGCGTATAAAACGCTTGTAAGACCACGTCTTGAATATTGCTCAAGTATTTGGGACCCGCAGCTGATCAGTTTAAAGGAAGACATAGAAGCAGTTCTGAGGCTAGCAGCTAGGTTTTTTTCTGGTAGGTTCGATCCATGCGCGAGTGTCGCGGAAATGCTCCGGCAACTCAATTGCGGATCGCTGGAGGAAAGACGACGTTCTTTTCATGAATTTCTGTTGAGGAAATTTAGAGGGCCGGAATTTGAAGCTGAGTGTAGTACGATCTTGCTGCTGCCTACTTACATTTCGCGTGGTGATCACAAAGACAAGAAAAATTTGGGCTCCTACGGAGGCATATAGGCATTCTTTTTTTCCTCGTTCTATTTGGGAGTGTAATAGGAAAGGAAATGCCTAGTAGTGGTACAGTGTACCCTCCGCCACGCACCTTATGGTGGATTGTATGTAGATGTATCCTGAAACGAAGATAGTTTTTCATACAAAAGTTACTTATTCCTTCAGCAAGAAACCAAAAAATAGTAGTTCCTAGTTAAGATTCGAAATTCACCCCCTCACTCTTTCGTGGGGGTAGTGCAGGGGCTTGAGCTTTAGCTTAAGAGTACCCCTCTTAGAGGCGAACAAATTTTACTGCATTTTTTTTTATCATTTGTATTTAATATTTCTAAATATTTCGAAAACAGTGTATAACCTTTTACTGGGGAGGTGAGCATTGACAACATAACCAGGGACGTGGGGTGTTCACAGCACCCTACATATATACCATACTGAGGTTTCTACTTTTTTCTTAAATTACTTAATATACAATTAACATAGCATTTAGTCTTTTATTAATTCATTTATTTACAATTTTAATCACTGAGGTACTCTATTAATTATCCGAAACTGATAAATCAATAACTTGTGTGAAATGGTTTCGTATGTTCATATTCATACTATTTTTTTTTTCAAATTAATCATATAAGAAAATCTTTAATCATTTTTAAATAATAGAGAGATGTTAACAGACAAAGAAACATATTTATATATCTTAAAACAATCATTCCTGTCAAAAGTCTTGAGAAACATTTCAACACTGAAGATTTTCGTCACACTGGAACAAGATTCTGATTTAATAAATTTACTACATGTGATTTTCATTTGATTTAAACACGTAAATTGCAACAGAAGAGCCGGATTTCTTTGTCAGCTTTTCTTGCGCAAACTATACGTATTCCAGATGTGCATTTATTTCTTTGAACTGCTGGAATATACTCTTCCATGTTTAAGATCTCAGCTGCCTTCAGCCAGATAGATTTTGTTACAGCCGAATTTGAAGCTCTTTTTAAAACCTAAGGATGCATATAAATGTTGGTGCACTTTACTACTGAGCGAATTATTTGCGTATTTATAAGTACAGCAAAGCATTCTACAGCAGTCTTGCAGTTTTTAGCAGTTACTGTGGTACTAGGAATTTGAGTTACTATATTTTGCTTCTTTTTCTGATATTATCTGGCTTAGGTGTAGTCATCCGTTTAGTTACTTCATCCTCACTAAGCATCAACCTCTCCAGTGCCATATCTTCACCAAGATCATCTGATTGATCACTTGCAGCTGCAAGATCGTTTTCTTTGCACTGTTCTTCTTCTTCATTGTCATCGGAATCATCAATCTGTGGAATCTGTCTTCATTAAAACCTTCCTCCAACAACCTTCATAGACGTTTTATTTCTTCCTCATATGACATCATGGTGTGCTCAGCTCGACACAGAAAGTCACACTACCAGGTAGGTGGGGTGTTACCAGCAAACCAGCGTTTAAAACGTGTTGTGTATAGCATTGCGTACTTTCAAAAACAGGAACAATGGTTCCGCAACAATGAGCATCCCTTTCAATAAAGGTAACAAACCGTTAATCACTGTGACCAACATGCTTCACTAAATACTAGGAAACTTTTACAAATGGGGTGCTGTGAACACCCCACATCCCCATTTAAAGGTTAAAGATGTACATTCATATTTCGCTGTCGAAAGTGAAGCAAGGCGAAACAGGAGAGAAACGCGCCACTGTTCAATATCCTAAATGTAGCAGCGACAGCTCCTCATTGTTTTCGGTTTTTTCTCTCTCGGAAGAACGGCGTCTCTTCTGGTGGAAACCGCTTTCGGCTGGGATATTGCGGTTGCGGACCGGAATCACGAAACAGAAGAGTGCAGAGAAATTAGTGGGGTGGCTTGGCGGGGAGGCTGAACTATTTGGCGAGTGTTGCAGCAACAGCTGCAGCCGCCCCAAATGGTCCATTCCCCAGGCGAGGCGGCGAGCGCTTAAAGCCGAGCGCTGTGCCCGCCCGGGAACGTTTCCGCAGGCCGTGTTTGGGCACAGCTGATGCGTGCGTGGGCCCTCCACACCGTCACACTGGTCAGGGAAACAGCTCTCCACCTACCAAGTGAATTCCAGTTATAACACCTCCGAAGGTTCTACTGATTTTTTACTCTCTTCAAATTACTGTTTATTAGGATACTAGCTAAAAACCTGGCGTTCCCCGGGTAGTTATAGATTTTTTCCTACTTTGAGTACTTCTCCTATCCCTTTGCTCTCTGTACATTTCCTTTTCCTAAAACCATGCTATATTTATCGGAGAATAAAATAAAAAAAATCGCAGTGACGTGTTTTTCAGGTTTTACGCCCCACTTTAGATTTGTAATTTTATAAGTTTTTGCAAACATTTTGGACCAAAATTGTGGTGTCGCACAAGTATGAAGTGCGCGCCACTTACTTTCGCCGCGCGCCGCCATGCACGCACTGCGCGGCGTTCTTACGACGAGCGCCCTCTGCTGCGATCCCGCTCGTGGCCACCACTGAACGACATCGTTCACTTGGGACTGAGATAGGAACCAGTTAACACTTCGGAATCAGATAGGCAGCAGTGAAGACTTGGCTATTGGATAGGCACTAGGCAGGCCTCTAGCTCAACAATTTATCAGCATTCTGCACTACTGAGCTATGTAAAAGTTAAGTATTACTAAGTCTCTAAGAAATATATATCTCGTTCTAATTTACTCTAGTGTTTCTAGTTTCTCCTGTCTCACTGACTGGCCACCTCCTATCTGCACAAGCGTGCATCCTTTATTCCTGTGTCGGTCTTTCTACTCGGCCACCGACACCTAAGACGGAAACGACACACAAAAGCGGCGACGAGGCTGGGACAGAAAAAAATAATAATCTAAACAATAAAAAATTAATAAATAAGAGTGTATGAAACCCTTTTAGGGAAAAAAATTGTAGGTAGTGGCGAGTTTCAAACCACTGACCTCCAGCGTCACAATTCAACGCATTGGCCACTACACTATACCAACTTACAAGTTGCGTTCTTTAATCTAATACTATTGAGGGCCATTGTTAAATGATGCTAAAATGGCATTTGAAGACACTATATTATCATTTATCGTACGAAGAACGACGTGTTTTTGTTAATTCTTCAGTGCACCATTGCTTTTAATTGATAACGTGTAAGTTAAAAATAAGAAAATCATCAAATACGCAACGCAAGATGGCGTATGCCAGAGAGAGTTCTGGCCGAGGAATGTAACGTGACATCTGCGAACGGCTGGTTTTCGTTAATTCAATGGAGGGAGTCAAAACTCGGTTATTTTTGCAAATATCTTTCAAACGATACGAAATATGAAAAGACATACGGGAACAAAGCTGTAGAGAATCTTCTCCTCTACAAATTCGGTTATTCAATTTTAGCGTCAGATGAACGGTTTATTTGTATTTAAAATTACATTACAAACGGCTTTTTTTGGTATTACTAACGTATTTATTGTCCGAAAAATTTGAAAAAAGTAGCTTCTGGTCTCTGTCAGTCTACAATTATGTCTGTAAAATTTGGTGTTGATCGGTTGAACGGTTCGTCTTAAAAACGGGGAACACGTTACAGACAGACAGACATCCCAAAATCGCCGTTATTTTTGCAAATATCTCTGAAACGTTACGAGCTATAAAAAAACATAAGGGAGCAAAGTTGTAGAGAATTTTCTCCTCTACAAATTCGGTTATTCAATTTTTGTGGCAGGTGAATGGTCATTTTCATTTAAGTTTCTAGCTGTCAAAAGACATTCGCAAAGTCCCACTTTTAGTGTTACTACCGTAACCTAAAGTGGGCCAAAAAGGGTGTCTCACGTAATGTACAAAATTATACATGCAGTACCCAAACAAATAAAGAGAGCAACGAAAATACACATGGCATATAAAATGCGTACGATCTCATATTTATTGAGTTATATATTGTACAACTGTATAATTTTTCAGGTATATATTCCTTTCTATATGTGCTGTATGGCTGTAAAATCTGTTGCTAATACAGTTAGTAGTAAAGAAGTAATAGATTAAAACTTGGTGCGTGATGGGGCGATTTTCCGTAAACGTTACTGTTTACGTGCTCATATCTCATGAACTATGTGTCACTCAAATATTCGTAAAGAGACTTACACTGTTATTGCATACAAGTACACTGTTATTGCATTATGAAAACACACGCAAAAACATTTTAACAAGATCTCAATCATTATCCCCATTGGAATAGAAGGCTAGCTCAGATCAGATCAGAGAAATATAATGTTACTAAAGTTTTTTATTGGGTTTTATAAACATACTACTTGTAGCATATTTAGTTCCCTTTGACCTTTGAGGTCTCTCTCATTTTGGTTCTGAGAGATGTTAAAATATTTCATTATTAAAAGTTTATCCCATAATAGGCCTTTGGCACAATTTAATACTGTTGTCGCGAGTGTGGTGTGTTGCATTGTCTTGATGAACGAACACATGCAGCCTTTTCCGACCGTTTCTCATGTAAAGCTAGAAGTCATTTTTTGTCTCAAAGATGTCGATACAATTCATCTTTGAAACACGATGAGTAAGAGGATTACGCCAACGCTGTTCCAGAACCTACCCCCATCATTTTTTAGCTGACGCCTTTCCATTTGTGTGTATGTGTGTGGCCATATATGTGTGTTTTTCCATTGGACTGATAGGCGCTTCATTTGGGGATTGCGAAACGATGTCCAAGACGTCTTCAGTCGTAAGTAGAGGTCTGTGTGGATAAGAAGAGTGTTATTCGCATCTGCACCACATCCACAAGGCGCATATCCAAAACCGCATCCGCTAGTTCGTTATCCGCATCCGCAGGTATTAAAGTTTTGATTGGGTAATAGTAGTAGATAGCAATATTTAAAACCATGGTACGTCTTCAAATTTGGTGTAAGTTCAGGAACTTTTGCATCTGTCTTGGTATTTAAATAAGTAATTTGCTACTTCGTCGTGTCTTACATGAATGTTTCAGCAAATTTGAAGTGCCACTTTTGTGTCCAATGTAAGGATATACTTTTTTTAAACGCAGTACAGTCTACTATATCGTTGATCTTTTCCTTGCCATCAAATAGGTATCCAAATTTTTCCAAATTGACCATTTCAATTTGTTTTCCTTCACTAATGTCATATCACCTCGTTTCACTTTACATGCTGTAGTGTCCATTGATGTGTTCATTTTACGATATACGTTCTCACTTGGTCACTACAAAGCACCATCAGAAGGCAGCGGAAATTTGGCAAGGCACCTCTGCAGAGGGCCGGTTTACCACCCAGAAAGCACTTGACAACCGCAGATAAGACACATTCGCGGAAACGTATTAGACGCAGGTCCCTTGGGTCACAGAGTAACATATACAGAGGAGCAGCCCCTCCTAAACCACTGTCCTACGCTCCGCTCGTAGTTCCGTAAGATGCTAGCAGGTGTCAGGCGGATCGCTGGCTTAGGGTGCCTCTCGCACGTCAGAGGGTAGCGTGGAGGGGAGACTGAGGGGGGAGCTTGTGCCACCTGCCACGAGGCCGGGGCTGTGTCCGGCTTGCTGGCGTTTGAAGGGAGGTGGTGATGGGGGCAGCCGCTACCTGCCGCCTGCTCTGGCCAGTTTAAAGGGCTGCTTCTGACCGCAGCACGATGATGGGACATCTTACGGAACTGCTGGAAACCCTCACTCCCCGCACCCCTGAGCATAGGACCGGGCCCTTACGGAGGTTTCCCGTCTGTATATATTTGTCTGTGCTTGGGTACAGCTACGTCCACTGTGGCCAGGGGAAGAGAACAAGAGACTTCCGCTCTACCTGGGCCCGACAATAATTACAAGAATGTCCACGGTCTTGAAGTTTTCAGCTAACATTTCGACAGACGCACTTGGCACTTACCTCGCTCTTTATCCGCAAATAACACGCGGGTATCCGCGATAGTCATAATTCTATCGGCAAAGTAAGAAATACTGCGGATATATCCACTGATATCCGCATCCACGCAAACTTCTAGTCAAGTAATGGAAACGAAGTCCCATTCATGCCGTCATCAAGCGTCGTCATTGCCTGACTACATGCCACACGCGCAGCCTCGTGGTCATCCGTCAGCAATCGCGGCACCCACTTGCAAGACAGTTGTTGTCGCATATTCTGATCCTCATGCAGGATAGTGTGCACAGAGCCCACGGAAATTCCAGTTTGCAGGTGATGTGTTCCTCAGTTTTTTGGCGATCTTCGAAAATAATTTTCTCCACTCGCTCTATCTGCAGTTGTGGCAGGGAGCGGTTCTTAGGTAAGTAAACGTATCTTCGAGCGGTTAAATTAGGTTTTACAATTGACTTCGTTGCCCCCCTTTCTCGAGCTACATTTACCACACCTGATGTAAGTGTTCTATTCTTCTTTTAATTTAATAATTTGACGCTCTGCCAGCTCAGTGATAAATACTTTTATTTGTTAAAATACGTGGATGTGGTCACGTGGCCTGCTATTTTAACAGTCTGCACGTTCCCTATTACTAATATTTCTTGCTTTGGAAAGATTTAACATTTTTTTTGTTAATTCCTGTTTTTTTTTTTTTTTTTTTTTTTTTTTTTTTTTTTTTTTTTTTTTTTTTTTTTTTTTTTACATGTGTGTAAATTTTTCCCCGTTCAACGATAACCAGAAGAGACGAAAACGCGTCATGTATAAATAAATGAAACATCGCGTTTGTGCAAACAAGACTGTTTTTCACCAAAAAATTCGCTCTGCCGTGTCGTCAGAGTGGCTGCCTGAGATTAACTTGGTGTTTCACATAGTGTTTTTTCCTTCTCTAAGCTATCACATCTCCGAAAGCACATGGGACACCTTCACACCGCTCACTCAACTGGTGCTGAATTTCAGTCGCCGGGCAATGGGGAAAATGAGAAAATCCAATAAGTTTCGGGCATTCAGCCGCGCGAATTCGATTTCCTCCAATATTTCGGCCGAGTAACGTCCGGCCATCTTCAGGGTGAGCCGCAAGATTGTCGACAAGGTGTCAGGCGGAAACTTATATGCCCCAGCACGGCGGCACTGCGCATGCTGGTCACAGATGTTGGTCAGTGGCAACCGCGCGCCCCCGTGGTGGAAACAATCAGCTATTCGACTCGCCTATCGATGTATGCTCAACATCTGTGACCCGCATGCGCAGTGCAGCCGCGCTGGTGCATAGAAGGCTGCGCCTGGCACCTTGTCGGCAGTCTTGCGGCTCACCCTGAAGATGGCCGAAATATTGGAGGAAATTGAATTCGTGCATGGCCGAAACTTATTGGATTATACAATACGCCGCGAAAAGTTGAAATGAGAAAATGTTTGAAAATAAACTGTTCGTGCACTGAGAACGTCGCCATTTTATCAACAACAGTCATAACTCTCTCCGCTACCACTAAAGTTCCATGTGCTGTACAGTGATGCCATCTCTGTCACGCATTTTGGATGAGTTGACGCGAGTTGTATAACAAACCACATGTTACTATAGTCCGTGTCACGTAGGAAGGCAGCGCAATTTTCAGCCGTTCTGCGCAACCACCTACAATAGTGGACTGGCAGTCAATAATATTCACTTCCTAGGCGCGTCACAGGTCGCAAGTTGGCAATGTTTCTCCCGCAGGATCAACGGCGCTCAGCCATAGATCCTCCTGTTCGCGATTCCGCTATCACTCCGCCTCTATTCGAGGAAGCGCCTCTCTACATGTCAACTATAACACCTGAGAACAAACCTCTGACGGGTTGCACCTCATATTGTGTGTATAAACTGGGCAATGATCGCTGCAGATAACATCGAACTAAAATTTGAAGGTGTCAGAGGCCTAAGACCAAACAATCACATTATTTGTTATGTACAATGCGTGCTAATCACAAATACAGACGAATATCCAGAATGAAACTTTCACTTTGCAGCCGAGTGTGCGCTGATATGAAGCTTCCTGGCAGATTAAAATTGTGTGCCGGAACCGGGACTCGAACTTCAGACTTTTGTCTTTCGCGGGCAAGCGCTCTACCGACTGAGCTACCCCGACACGACTCACGATGCCTTTCTTCCAGGAGTGCTAGTCTTGCAAGGTTCGCAAGAGAGCTTCTATGAAGTTTAGAAAGTAAGAGGCGAGGTACTGGCGGAAATGAAGTTGAGGCGGCATCGTTAATAGTGTCGGGATTGCTAACTCGGGAGAGCGCTTGCCCGCGAAAGGCAAAGGTTCCAGGTTCGAGTCCTGGTGGCGGCACAAAATTTTAATCTGCCAGTATGTTTCGCAAACGAATATGTTTCCGTATTCAGTGCCCAGAAGAGGGAATTACATGTCTTAAATTTCGAGGTTAGATTCTAAGGTGGAGTGAATAAACAATAATGCTGGCAAGGTAAATGGCATCTGCATGGCCTTCGAGTCATGTCCACACTGTGTAACTACGTGGTTGGTGATATGGCGGAAGGCCGGCATGGTAGCTCATTGGTTTCGGTCAGAGGGCTGGCTGCCTTTTGTAGTGAATAAAACTAAGATAAATATTGAAGGAACGTGATTCGACTTCCCCAAAACGTTATTCACCCAAAGAATAAATAAATATAAATTTAAAAAAAAAAAGAAAAAAGAAAAATAATAAGAAAAGAAAAGAAAAGGGAAAATACTCGACTGAAAACGTAGAAACCGCTCGGGAATGGCCTTTCAGCTTGAGATGATATTACACTGATTGTGCGGCAGCTCTTTCTGGAGTTTAAGTAGTGTGTGGAGACCAATGGCCTCCGCATTTTTCAAATCAAAAGTTTGTATAGTCTGTGGGACCCAACTACGGGGTCATCAGTCCCTAAACTTACAAACTACTTATGAACTACTTACGAACTAGGACGGCACAAATATCCATGCCCGAGGGGATTCGAACCCTCGACCGTAGTGGCCGTGCAGACCGTGACTGGAGCGCCTTAGTCCCAGCGGCCACCGCGGCCGGCTCCGCAGTTTTGTCCGTTTGTTACACAAAGTGAACTTTCCAAACCCTGAACGCATTGGTTTGAAACATGGACCGTTCGCGGATTTTTCAGTTACCGTTATAACCTACTTTTTATCTCTCACGACGTGCGGTTTCCCCAGCAACGACACGGGTCCCGAGTCCACTATCAACTGTAGGTTCCCTTTCACCGGTTGGTTCACTGGGATAGGTTAGTGAGATGCAAGTAGCCCACATACCACTCCTTCTAAAGGAAGAGAGTACGAACATTGAAGGGAAAATAAAAGTGGTTATCACTTTGAAGGCATTTGTGGCAACGTTGATGGAGGAGGACAATACCTACATTACTTCCAACAGGTTGGAGCAACTCCCCGTTCCACCAGTAGCAACTTGGAACACATAGATGCAATTAACATTTGTGAGCTGGCAGGTAGTGTTCTATAAGTAAAAGTCTCCCCTAATGTTTCGTCTTCGGCTGAGGAAGATGTAATCGAAGGTAACGCGGCGCTTTTGAAGACCAACCAAATTGAAAAATTCTGCTTATGAATATACATTTTACCGAAGATTGGTAGTTGTGAAGTATGAAGATATGGTCAGTATTTTTTTGCTCTGTCATGACGACTGTCGCTAAGTAATTATCGAGTCTATGATTTTATGAAGAAGATAGATTCACATCCGTTTAAACCGCGCTCAGTAAAGGTTTATTCAAATATTCAAATGTTTGTAAATCTAAGGGACTTAACTGCTGCCGTTATCAGTTCCTAGACGTACAAACTACCTAAACTACTTTATGCTGAGGACAACACACACACACACACACACACACACACACACAAGGGCGCGTGCTTGTGGTAGGACTCGAACCTCCGACGGCGAGGTTTATTGACATCAAATTTGCAGTTGCGGGCTATGTCTTTCATAACATTGAAAAATTCATACCGAAAACTGAGATTGAAAGTAATCCTCAATTTCTTTCCTTTAAACGGTAGTACGCTTACTTCACATTGGGAAAAAGACGATTCACCTTACTGTGTTCGCAAACAGCCGTTATTGTGGCGTTTTACAATGCCTATTAAGGGACTATAACGTTTAATGAGTCTATTTTACGACATAGAGTATGGCCCGAATTTATTCATTAAATTGAAAATCTCTGGAAAGATTGCTCCTACTGAAAGACGTATAGCCGCAAAAGCCCTAAAGTGCCTTTATTAATGCTGTGACTGTTTTTCAGAATGGTAGTAATGGACCATAATAACAGTTTTCTGGAGGTTTAACAGCGTATTATGGCACCAGTGATTCATTAAAATATGTTATCAATATGTTATCGATAGTACCCGACCAGTTTCCGATAATCGAACAAATCTTCACGAACTTCTAACGTTTTAGTGTTTGGAAGGTTTTGTACAAGAAAAGGTAGTTTTGCTACACCTTTCGAACTTAGCCAAGTATAACACTCTTCTTTCGGTTTCTAAGAGTTCTTCTTCACGGAGTTTTGACTACACTTTACTACTGTTTTTAAAGGGTGATCCGAATGTTACGAATTCACAGGAGCGTATACATCCACAATAATAGGTTTTTAAGTTAGAGGAAAACTGAATTGTTTACTTACCAAAAAGGACTAAAATTCAGCTGGAAGGGACCATTAACGATTATTTTTCTTCTCTTGCACTTGAATTTGCGTTACGGCTCCTGTAGTATCTGAAGCATTCAACTTTCTTCTTCTCAGAACTTCTTCATCCTCTCTCGCTTTTGCTTTCAGTATTCTTCCAAAGAATTCAGAATCCTCTTATTTTGTCTGATCCCGTGGTTAGTACTATTTCTGTGTATCTTTCTTTGTCGCCAATCTCTGGTGTATTGGTCGGTGAGTGCATGCTACCTCTATCCACCTTGATTTCTAATTCGAACTAATCGTGTAACGCAGTCTTTGTTGCGAATTGTAATATTTATTACTTCTACTGCGATTGGCGCGTTTGGCGCATCATCAGGAAACTCAAAAACGGCTGGATGACATTAGTTACTATTAAAACACATGAAGATCATAGTTTTAGACTAGGTAAAATCCTAGGATATAATCAATCTTGAAGCACAGTCCAATTTTAAGAGGCAGGGCAAAAAGTTCCACATCAGTAGTGTTGTGTAGTATACGTCCGCGTTCACAGAATGATTATGGATATATCACTGCCGGCCGCGGTGGCCGAGGGGACAGCGGCGCTCCAGTCACGGTCTGCACGGCCACTACGGTCGGGGGTTAGAATCCTCCCTCGGGCATGGATATTTGTGCCGTCCTTGGTGCTAGCTAGTTCATAAGTAGTTTGTAAGTTTAGTGACTGATGACCACGTAGTTAAGTCCCATAAGCTATACAAACATTTGAACATTTTATAGCCGGCCGCGGTGGCCGAGGAGACTGAGGCGCTTCAGTCACAGTCTGCAAGGCCACTACGGTCGGGGGTTCGAATCCCCCCTCGGGCATGGATATTTGTGCCGTCTTTAGTATAAGGTAGTTCATAAGTAGTTTGTAAGTTTAGGGACTGATGACCCCGTAGTCAAGTCCCATAAGCTTAACAAACATTTGAACATTTTTTTGAACATTTTATATATCACTTGAGCACCTGTTACTGAGTGGACAGCTGATAGTCATATCTATGTAATTTTATTTTTCAATAACTATTTCATTAATTGT
This sequence comes from Locusta migratoria, assembly GCA_026315105.1. Lineage (NCBI taxonomy): Eukaryota > Metazoa > Arthropoda > Insecta > Orthoptera > Acrididae > Locusta > Locusta migratoria. Next base: position 93,568,506 of record CM048745.1, read on the forward strand.
GAAATGCGTTCATTAATTCAGCTACCCGATCCGGTATTTCAGCGGTCTTTTCCAGTAAACATTTCTTATGTGTAAATGCTGTGCATCGATGCAGGTCGCGATAAAGTTTATCAGCGTAACCGGTAAATTGTCTGCGGCAGAGCATTATTACTACCATTGTTGAGAATTGCATATTTGTTTACATTTTAGATTTATAGTCCTATGCTTTCATTCTAATTTTACTTCATTTTAACGCGGTCAGGACAACAGTATGATTCGGATAACAACGAAAATTGCCAATGCTATATCGATACAGAACATTATTTGCCATGATGGTCCAGAAGTTCGTCCACAGGTACAAAAGCTTATAAAAAGTTATTTCTCAGGACCGCAGTGTAAATGTTTATAATTGTATTCCAGAGAAGTTCTCCATTTCACAAAATTTTATTGGTGTCTCAGGAATACCTTTGCTTTGCACTCCGGTTCCTAAGGCGGCGAATTTAAAATAACATGCAGGTTAATCGATTTAAAAAGCTTTTATGACTAATTTCCATTCATTTGAGTGGTAGAAACGTGTAAGATCGAACTTAACACACTTCTATGAACTTTTTCTAACTTCCATTTCATACCAGGACGGAAGTTGAACTATAAATGTAACTTAGATAGGACAAATCAAAAGCAAAGTTTAGTTGCTTCATCGTAGAAGACAATTCAACAACAGTTAAATATGCAACAGTTGGAATTCAACAATATAATCAAGTTAAATTGCAATACACCGCAAAGAAGATCATAGAGCTGCAGACAGGTATAATAAGTAGTTTATCACAATTAAAAGTTACAGCTTTCCGCGACGGCCATCATCGGTACTAAGTGCACACATTCATATAATGAAACTCATATTATTAAACTCTGTAAAACACATGCGTCATTTCCATCTGCTGCGTTCGCGATGATGAAACCTGTCTTCCATACGCATCTGTCTGCTGCTACAGGATGACCCATGCGAAGAATTGGGGATTACAAATTACTTATACATCAATCCATACATAAATCACAGACGCGTGTTTCTAATTAAAGATACTATGACAGCTTCAGACGTTAAGCTACCGCCAAGAATTTAATCCAAATACATGATTGTACTCTCAACAACAGGATGCAACTTTGAATGTTAATTATTTAAATATGATGTTGGATCTATTCACTTGCGAGAGTGTAGCGATAGACACTTTGTACTCGTCTTTCAACGAAATGCGTAATCTCACCAACTATTTCTATTTTAATGGTGCATAAACATTATAGTTTACCCTAAGGAGACGATGTGTTGAGCCGTACCGGCTCCTGTTTCTTCGATTGACCCTGTCCTTGATTTAATTACTGGCGTGCCGGCCGCGGTAGCCGAGGGGACTAAGGCGCTCCAGTCACGGTCTGCACGGCCCCTACGGTCGGGGGTTCGAATCCCCCCTCGGGCATGGATATTTGTGCCGTCCTAGTTCGTAAGTAGTTTGTAAGTTTAGTGACCCCGTAGTTAAGTCCCATAGACTATACAAACATTTGAACATTTTTAATTACTGGCGTAAGTACCATCGATCTCTCTGTGTGTCCACCGCTCGTGGCGCTAATTAATCTATCGTGCGTCGATTGTCTTTTTTCCCCCTTGCCGCGTGTGGCGCTACGGTGGCGCGCCGTGGCAGTTGAAGAAGGTATCAGGCAGTGAGTTTCATACGATGCCTGGTATCGCCAGGGTCAAGTTATTTTGATTAAGGAACTATTTGTGACCGGGCCCAGTGTGTACATCGAAGTTGTTGCGGGTGGCACTCTGTCTGTCCGTGGGGAGCCATGCATGTCATGAGCTGAAGAGGTTGGTCTGGAGATGCCTTTTCTTTGTGACTGGGCGACGACATGGTTTGGTTTGGTAATTGGGGCGACAGTTGTGTTGACTTCGTTTTATATTTGGATTTAGCTTGCGACTTTTAAGCTGCAGATTACGTTTTGATTTTCACATTGTATCGAATGTATAGATTCAAAATTCTATTTGTCACCGCAGTATGAAAATTAAGTTGGTAGACCTGGTACTTTTTCGCAGGTAATAAAATTTACATCTTTGTTGAATTTTTCACTGTACATATTGGTTCTGCATTTCATTTAAACTTAAAGACTTTTTGTATTGTTTGTGTATGAAAATCCGTTTCTCAGGGGCTGATATTTAGTAAACCAAAGAGTAAAAATTTCAATCATTGAGTCCCGATGTTTCAGATAATTTACCCCCCGTCACAAAGATACTGTTTTACCTGATACTTTTCCTTTATAGAATTATTGTTTAGAAAATTTCACCCTAAGTTTCTCGTGACCAAAACTGTTAGATACATTCCTTCACACATTAATTAATTTCTTAGGAACGTCAGAGATATATTTTCAGTTTTAGAATATGCTGGGACAATATTAGGGAACTAAATACTCGAATTACTATTTAAGATTTTTAAGGTTCATAGATTCTCTATTTTGAAATCAATAGTTACATTCACAACACTTTCACAGAACACACTTTATAAGTTCACAATTCGTGATTATCTTCGTCAAAGTTTGTTTGTATTAATCTCTCTGGATCCTATACATTGATTACGAACTTTCATTCTTCAAGATATGTCTTTGAAAAGTTATTGCATTAAGCTTGCCAATAAGTTCAATTTTCATCTCAAGAATGTTCATCAGTTTATTACGTGAGGCCGAAGTTTCTAATTCTTCCGTCCTAGCCTATCCCGATCAAAGTCCAAAGATAATGTTCGCTTTCGCGTATGATCACGATATTAAAGTTTATAATAAAAATTTAATATTTTCTCGGGTTTTTCCCTATCTTGGAATTAAACCGCATATAATACGTTTAGCTAAGTACTGAGAGCTAAGCACGTAGTGAAATCTAGTGACAGAGGGCTAAACAGGTGGAGAGCTAAGCACATAGAGAAAGCTGAGCACATAGGGAGAGAGTAACTCAACTACGGGTACTATTTATAATAGCAATCTGACAAATGATCTCTGATATATGAGATATTTGGCCTAAGTATTCCCTGGATACTATTACTGTGAATTAAGCTGATATAATTTGAATTTACTACAAATTTTGAAAAATTTGAAGATTCTGCCTCTTAACAAATTATTTAAATTACGTAACGGAGCTGTCAACATCTGGTACTCCGCACTCAGCCCTGGCTACGCCTCGCGTCGTCCCAGCCGCTTTGCATCTGTGATGTTTCCGTGTGGTGGTTGACACCTTCCACCTACACCATCGCGAGGGTGCCTGCACTTGTAGCAAATTTGTGCGTGTGAATTTGTCATGATCGGTGGTCGTTCCCCAGGGGCCGTCGTTGCCTGTGTCTACGTCGTTCGTTGTTTATTCACATGTTATACCGCACTTTTAGTTCGCTTCCATTGAATTATTCTTTTCCATTTGCTCTGAGTAGCAAGTACTCTATATACAAAAATGTTCAAATGTTTGTAAAATTTATGGGATTTCACCGCGGGGTAATCAGTCCCTAAACTTACAAACTACTTACGACAACACAATCAACCATGCCCGAGGGAGGATTCGAACCTCCGACGCGGTAGGTCGCGCGTTCTGCAACGTGGCGCTCCAGACCGCTCCCGCGCAGCTACACCGTATACATTTACTTGGTTAACGTAACTGGGGAATTTATCTGGTTTGTGCCCCTCTGCTAGTTCCCATCAGTTTTTATATATTTTTATATCTTCTCCTTGCCGAAATTTTTCCCTCCGTGATGCATCGCGACCCTGCGGTTGTAATTTGGCGTTCTATCCGTTTGTGTACGCCCCTTCGTGTCAGAGCTGTAGTTCTTGTTGACCGTTGGACACCTTATTCCTCTCCTTCCTGTTTTGAGTCAGCTCATCTGCTTTACCTGTGTGGGTGTATAAAATTAATGAGTAGCCAGCTCCCCACCTCAGTGTGATTTTCCTGGATCTAAGCTGAACTGCTGTCAATTTAATTGAAGGGCTCATTTGTAAATGTTATTGTCTGTTTTTTAATTGCCCTTTTCCCTATTGATATCACTGAGCGGGGTTTCCTCAGATTTTACTTAAAATTTTGAGCTCCTCTTTAGTTCAAATGTTTGTAATTCTATCGGACCAAACTGCGTGGTCATCAGTTCGTAGCTTACAAACTACTTAAACCTAGGTAAACTAACCTAAGGACAACACACACACCAATGCCCCAGGGAGGACTCGAACCTAAAACGGCGAGCAACCGCGCGCTCCGCAGCGAGACGCTTTAGACCGCTCGGCTACTCCACCGCGGCTCCACTTTAGTATGTTTTGTTAACTGTAATTTTAAAGGGCTGCGTTTACTTAAAGTTTGCAGCCCCACCTTAGTGTGATTTTCCTGTAACTAAGCTGAACTGCTTTCATTTAAACTGCAGGGCTCATTTGTAAATTTTATTTTGTGTTGTTTAATTGGCCTCCTGCCTATTGATATCATTAAGCGCAATTTCCTGCTACCAGCCTCTATTAGAGTTTTACTTAAACTTTTGAGCTCTTTTTTAGTGTGTTTTGGTAATTGTATTATTTTAAGGGTTCTGTTCATTTACATTTAGTAGCCTCACTTTAGTGTGATTTTGATAATTAAGCTGAGCTGTTTTCATTTAAAAGGCAGGGGTCATTTGTAAATTATACTGTATTTACAAGGTTTGCTTTTCATTTAAAACTTTCCAATTTCGCTTAAATTGCTTGGGTCGTTGTGTCTTTTATTGTATTTTAAAGAGTTGCTTTTTGCCAATTTGAAGCCTTATTAACTTAACAAAAAATTGCATGTCTCGACCGTCTGACTTGCATCACTTATCTGGTCTTGTTGGACCTTAAGACTCTATAACAATTGGAACCTGAACTGACTATGCTTGCTTAACTTCACCCACCAACTACAGACCGCTCCCACAAACCTGTCCTCTCATGTGTCTTGGTTTTTGGAATTACTTAAACAATAATGTTAACTAAAGCGAGGGTTATAAAGCACTATTGACGTAAATAATTAACTGCGTTTTTTCAGGAAAGTTTCCTGTAATGGATGACAAGAACCGAAAGTGTTCTTATAGCCGCGGCGGAGTGGCCAAGTGCATTGTGGCGCTATGTTCCGATGCGCCAGGCCGCTCCCGTCCGAGGTTCGAATCTCCCCCCGTCGGGCAAAGATGTTTGTGTTGTCTTCAGCATAAGTTAGTTTATAAGTAGTTTGTACGTTTAGGGAATGATGACCCTGCAGTTAAATCCCTTAAGCTTAACAAACATTTGAACATTTGTTCTTACAAGTTTACACACTGATTAGGCGGGATATTCTGACCATGTATTTACTAATAACCTATGGCGCAGAGAACAGAAACAACGCATTTTAGTATGGAAGATGTGTGTGCATCTTAGTATGGAATGCGCAGGCGCGCGCGCGCGCGCGCGCGCGCGCGCGCGCGTGTGTGTGTGTGTGTGTGTGTGTGTGTGTGTGCGTGGAGCGTGCTGAGACATGTCGAAGTGAAGTGAGTAAACCTGTTTAAGTTGATGCTACTGCACCCACAGCATGCACAGAAACTGGTCGAATCGTTAGTCATCGAATAAAATCTTAATGACTAAGATCTGACTTCTTTACGAACGGTTGATTTTTTTAAGCAGTGCACAATATTAGTATGTTCGTAAACGCTACTTGCCAAAATTGCGATATTTCAGAACCCCATAACGCGGGGTCCATTGATTATGGAGATAAGGGGTGAAGTGTTGCATATAGGCCTGAGCACAGCGATAATTTTTATACAGATCCGAAGTATTGGCACGCTTTCTCTGTCCTACAGTACAGTCACAAAATTTAAATATTACACCGCAGCCCAGTCAAATTCAGTAAATGGGTTGGTTTTTGCACAGTATTTGTGGTCTATGGTGGTCGTTATACGACTCATAAAAGCACCAATTGTTCATGGGTCGTTCTTGATAAAACTACTAAAAACGAGAACTTTTTTTACGTCCACATCGAATTCCAAAGTTAACGTACATAGACCAAAAATTACAAAAATCAGGTTTTAGCCGATTTTTCTCCGTGGAACGCCAATAGCTAAATAAATAATCAAAGCAAAATGCCAGAATTTTAACAATATATTCTGCAGACATTTATCTAGAGACCAAATTTTTCCGTCTCCGAAAACCTGTTATAGGGATGCACCCGAAAAACCATTACGTTTCGTTACCGAAACTACGAATTACACTAGCGTACGGGCTGCTATGAAACATACCATCCGATATCAGAAAATCTATATCATCTGAAAAAAAAATATTTTGCATAACTTACACCTTGGTACCTTCGGCCGATAACCGGTTGATATTTTCGTTATTCGTTACAGTTACCGTGTCGTAACAGATTACGTAAAACATCGCAACATATTTTAAGGAGTTGGCAGAGGTGTGCCCACTTTTGTAAACGCGGTGGCAGTTAGGAAACACTTGCCGTTCCATTTTAACAGAAACTGTACTGTGAAGATATTAATTTTGAACAGTGTTAAGGGTTATAACTTCTCGCAGTAAATGATTTATTTTCGTTACTCTTCATACCTGTTACACACAGGGTGAAACACCTAACACCTGCACGGCAAATATTGCGGAAACGATAAGTGCGATTGATATGCGGTTTTCACAGAATGGATTGGTAGTCAGGACTCGTATTGTTAGCCAATAAACAGACTGTAAAAATACCTAGAAAGTGTATTATTTATGCAAACATAAAATTTTTCTCATGGAACAATGGTTGTTTCTATCATGCTCTGGAACTTCTGACATCAGCTGTGTACAAAGAATGACTGGAACTTTTATCACGTTTAGTTTGGCAGCTATGAACATTCAAAGTTTCGGGGCGGAGGCTACGACAGCGTAGCTCACTGGCTGGTGGTTATGAGACAGTGGGCCGTGCCCCAGGGGCTAGCCACTCGATCAGTCAACTACGCTATCGCAGCCTCCGCCCCCGAAACTTTGAACGGTTGTAGCTGCCAAACTAAACGTGATAAAAATGTCTTTGTACACAGATGGTGTCAAAAATTCCAGTGCATGATAGAAACAACCATTTTTTTTGTTTAAAAACTGTGTTTGCATAAAAAATGCACTTTCGAAGTAATATTAAAATCTCTTTGTTGGGTAAAAATACGAGTCCCTGACTCCCAATCCATTCTGTGAGTGTTTGGCGATTCACCTTGTATATCATAGCATGTAAAGAATCGCCGGGTGGACTGAGGCGCTCCAGTCACGGTCTGCACGACCACTATGGTCGGGGGTTCGAATTCCCCCTCGGGCATGGATATTTGTGCCGTCCTTAGGATTAGCTAGTTCATACGTAGTTTGTAAGTTTAGGGACTGATGACTCCGTAGTTAAGTCCCATAAGCTATACAAACATTTGAACATGTAAAGAATCAAACATTTATACAGGGTGGTCCTAAAACATAAGACAAAAATGAAACAGCAGGTAGAGGAGACCGAAGTAAGCTGGTCGGTAACGACATATAACAGGGCTCCTGTGTTCGGAAATATGAAAGAAAGGAAAGTGAAATCAGAAGTAAAGACAAAGATTTTATTTACAGATATTTACAAGAAGTACTCGAAAGGGTGGCCACCAATAGCAGTAAAAGATTCAAATCAGAAGCCTGATGTCTGGTAGTCTCGTCACTTTTGAAGAAGATCTAGCAGCCCGCGTGTGTGTTGCTGCTGGGAATGTGGTCGACATGCCTCACATTTTTCATACGTACGCCGTTCGATGGACCACCGCTGTGAATCTTGTATCGCTGTTGATGGCTGTTCTCTCAGGCTAATCTTGTAAACTATCAACTGAAATTTTTCTTTGTCTTTACTTCCTTTTTAGATCCCTTTGTATCGTACTTCTAAAGACGCCAGGGCTGTTATACGTCATTCCTAACCACACAGTCCAATACGAAATGTCTTTTTTTTGTGTCTCCTCTAGCAGCCATTTCATTTTTGACATGTACTTCACGACCACCCTATAGATCTACAATGGACTTGTCTTCAAGAGTACGACTGCTAAAATCCGCCTCCGGCCATCTAGATTTAGTTTTGCCTGGTTTCTTTAAATCATACTAAGCAAATTCCGCAGTGGTCTCTTTCAACATTCGTGGCGATTTACATCTCCATCCTTATCAAAACAATCAAAACTTGTGCTCCATTTTCAGTGACCACGTTGTTTACGGGACATAAATTCCAAGCTTCCTTCCTTCTCCTTCTCCCTTACAGACCCATACAATTTACCTTTTAGAAGCAGTTTGAAAGAATGACTGATAGAAAAATGGGAAAACAGCTGCGACAATCAGCATTCCGCCTTCCTCACAAAAAGTATTGGCACGTGAACATATTAGGGCACTTTGTGCGGGAAGAGTGAAATAGGTTTGTACGAAGGTAGAAGAAATAAGGATGGCTGTAGACGGTGCCACTAGATCCTTCAGTGCACCGTGTTCTATAAAATGGTGGCACTAGACAGTGGTCCTAAATGCCACCAACAGAATGTTATGTCGATACGCCCCCTTAGGTTGGCAGTAAACACCAAAGATATACTCGTAACTTGTTATAGTATCTTTTGTTACCGCGCTCAGCTGTACCTGCGAGGTGGGATAGGTTGTCTGTGGAAGTGTAAGGACGCAGGTCAAATTTTTTGAATCGGTCCGCAGTGGCGACAGATACTGATTATAAAGAGGTATATTATGTGATGGGTAAGGAATATCTCACATTACTTCAATGTGAAAAGAAGACACGACAAGGTAGTGATATTGTATTTATATGTATGTAGTTTGTTGCAAAGTTGATTGCACAACCACGACTTGTAGTTTCATTGTTGTTTAATCTTTCTTGAATGAAGCTTATTTTTAGAAGTCTACGATTCTCCTTTCAGTAGTTAATACCGTCACCCTTGTAGTTAGTTTGAATACTTATGCCACAGGAGTAATGATTTTTTAAGTGTGATGTTATTTATGATACATTGTCAGAAAGATAATCACAATAAAGTCCTTTTTGTGAAAGAAAATGCGGTGGTCCATTGCATAGGAAACAAAGGTGCTGAAAGATATTAGAAAAGTGTGAATTGCTTGCTGTAAATCATTTGCACCAGAGTGCTTTGCTCTGTTTCTTATTCTCATATTTAGATTGAGCAGTATTATCAAATCCAGAAGAAGAATAAAAGGGTTATTATTAAGTCAGATCTTATGACGTAATAAGGAGCTGTGACAATTCCATTTAATGATCTTTCACGTTTATTTTTGCATAAAACATTTCAGGTATATTTAACATATATATATATATATATATATATATATATATATATATATATATATATATCGTCAGAATAGTTTGACCGTAGCAGCAAGCAGCAGTAGATTAAGTTTACAAGGTTTCACATTTTACAACTTTTCAATAGAATAGCAGATTTTGACGGTGAAGAGGGGAGAGACAATGCCTTTGGGAAAGGGGGAGGAGACAGTCATGGTGGGAGATAGAAATTAGCAGTAAAAAAAGATACAAGGATGGAGTTATTAGAAGTGGCACGAGGTAGGCAGTTAACTGGAGACAATACATAAGTTTGGGGGCCGGGCGAGCCATCTGTGGCGTGCCACTCACGGTCTGCACGGTCGCTGCGGTCGTTGGTTCGATTCCCCCCTCGGCCATCGATATTTGTGCCGTCTTCCGTATAAGATAGTTCATAAGTAGTTTGTAAGTTTAGGGACTGATGACCCCGCAGTTAAGTCCCATAAACTCTACAAACATTTGAAAATTTGAACATAAGTTTGGGTGTTTGGAACCCCAAGACTGGGGAACTTTGACAAGAATATTGTTATTCACTTACGTATTCCTTTTATCCACGTTTTAGGATATTTTCTCGGTGTATGGTTTGCAAGCCCGACTATACAACCGCAAAGACACGTTAGAGAGGACAAACTATTGGCTGTATAGACAGACAGCAGATTGTGAGAAAGAGAGAATGAGAGTGGTAGGTAGACAATAGCAGACAGATAGTGAAAGTAGGAGACACAGTGGTAATTAAGAACGAGAGTAAGTGATAAATAGATTGACAGGGGCTGAGACAGACAGGAGAATGTTAAAATAGGAGAAGTGGTTGGAGAGACACATACGCAGAAATTGGAACGCTGTGTAAACTCAATTACTAGGAGAGACTGTATAGAATGATTTAGCAAGTCTTGTGTCAAGAGAGTGCAAGACAACGTTCGCACACCAAAATTAATGGTGAGCAAGGGGAATGAAGACTTTGGCAGCCGGTTCCCAATTTTCCTGTGAATCTGTTAAACAGGAACATATTTCCAGAATGATACTTTCACTCTGCAGCGGAGTGTGCGCTGATATGGAACTTTCTAGCGGGCAAGTGCTCTACCGACCGAGCTATCTAGCACGATTCATGGTCCGTCCCCGTAACATCTTTTCTCCCAGTACCTCGTCTCTTAATCTGCCAGGAAGTTTCATATCAGCGCACACTCCGCTGCAAAGTTTCATTCTGGAAACATTCCTCAGGCATGTCTGCACCATTCATTTCATCCAGGAGTGCTATTCCTGCAAGTTTCGCGGAACAACTTCTGTGATGTTTGGACAGTAGGAGTCAAGGTACTGGCAGAAGTAAAGTTGTGACGACAGACCCTGAAGCGTTCCAGGTAGCTCAGTCGCTACAGAGCTTGCCTGCGAAAGCCTAAAGGTCCCAGTTTCGAATCCCGGTTCGACAGACAATTGTAATCTGACAGTAAGTTTCAGGAAAATATTTGTCTTTTTCTGCTCCGACGGGACTATTTTTCAGCGAGATGTTGTTTTTTTTCTTTTTAATTAGTTTAATGCTATCTATGTAGATTACATAATATAAGGCAACATCATTACATTTTGTTCGCATATACATGGTGTTTCACTAAGTGTGTTTGTAACTTATAAAATAAAGGTAGGTCAACACAAGAAATGTTACACTTTCTGCGGAGCTATGAACATAGTTTATTGTATCATTTTCCAAAGAGTTGCAGCACAAAGATATAATTTTTTAAATGGAACAATAGTTTTTTCTATCGTGCATTGGATTCGTTGAAACCAGCTGCGTCCCAATCAATTTAAACTACATTCCTATCACTGTTAGTTTGGGAGCTAAAACCCTTCAAAGTTTAGGGGTCGGAGGCTACGACAGCGTAGCTGACTGGCTGGTGGTCATGAGAAAGTGGGCCGTGCCCCAGGGGATAGCCACTCGGCCAGTAAGCTACGCTATCACAACCTCCGCCCCCGGAACTTTGAAGGGTTGTAGCTCCCAAACTAACAGTGATAGAAATGTAGTTTAAATTGATTTGGACGCAGCTGGTTTAAACGAATCCAATACACGATAGAAAAAACTATTGTTCCATTTAAAAAATTATATCTTTGTCGTGTAACTCTTTGGAAAATGATACAATAAACTATGTTCATAGCTCCGCAGAAAGTGTAACATTTCTTGTGTTGACGTACCGCATTAAAATTTCCCGACACCCATTATTTTATAAGGTACAGAGGCAAACACACTTAGTGAAACACCCTGTATAAATGGCGTTTCTCTATTATATTTATACTATAGGTTCAAAAACAGTGTAATTACACAAATGTGAAGCACTGCTTGAATGAAGCCCACTGTGTAAGCCATGTTTTGCACTTTATCTCTTAATACTTAACACCTTAATGTACCTGAAACTACGTTTGATTACTAATCGAACTATAGAAACATCCATTACTTCAAAAAAACTTTGAAAATTTGCGACAGTTCGGTAAGTTAAATAATACCATTTGAGGTGCAAAGAGTACACATACAAGCCACTGCAGTATGTATTGTAGATGTTTGCTTGTCGCAGTTTATGTGGTGATATCTAGAGGTACGCAGGATAATTTTGGGGCTCAAAATAACACGTTTTCGTCGCTACATTCTGCCTCTTTAATGACCACGCTATCGACAGATAGGCGTATTTAACATTCCTTTTCTCCCTACAATTCCGTTATTCCAGAAAAAGAAACGAGATAACCGTGGCATTACTTCACCTGGCGTGTCAACAGAAAATTTCTGAACTTAGTTATTACGTGCGAAACTACACTGGGTTTTACTCTTCGCTAAGCCGTTGCTTACCGTCTATCATCTCTGCAATGAAGTAATATTAACACCACGAACAGGAATTTACCTTGGTGCGTTACATAGTCGAAATGATTTATCGGTTGCGGTAGTACTGAAGATTAAGTGATAACGTCACGAATTATCGTCACCAACACGATACACTGGACAAAATTTATGGTGTAATAACACGCGTCTGTATAACGAAAGGGCATACTGAAAGAACTCAACGAGGCGTGGAAGAGTAAACCAAGAACTGTAAAAAATGTTCAAATGTTTGTAGAGCTCATGAGACTTAACTACGGAGTCATCAGTCCCTAAACCTACAAACTACTTATGAACTAGCTTACACTAAAGACAGCACAAACACCCACCGTGACTGGAGCGCCTCAATCCCCTCGGTTACAGCGGCCGGCTTTTACGGTAAATTTTGATATATATTAAATACAGCAAACATTCTAATTAGCCTTGAAACTATTTTATAACATAACAAAATCTTTTATCGACAATTACAACGTTAAATAATATGTGACACATAATACTAACAGGTATCTTACAAGGCGTTTCCGTTCATACGAACTGTATACCTTTAATCAAACTAAGATCTTCAGTCGAAACGTCAACTCGAAGATGTAAACAGCACAAATAACGCTTGATAGGAGGGCCATTGCATTCCAGTTCTTCGCCGCGGTGGAGTGGCTGAGCGCATTTAGGCGCTATGCTACGATGCGCGAGGCCGTTCCTCGTCGGGGGTTCGAATCCCCCCCCCCCCTCGGGCATGGGTATTTGTGCCGTCTTTAGTATAAGCTAGGTCATGAGTAGTTTGTAAGTTTAGGGACTGATAACCCCCGCAGTTAAGTCCCATAAGCTTTACGAACATTTGAACATTTGAATTTTGATTAGCCGTGCGCATTTGGGCGCCATGCTGCAGTGCGCGCGGCAGTTTGCAACCGATCCCCCCCCCCCCCCTCTCTCTCGGCTATGGGTGTTTGTGTTGTCCTTAGATTAGTTTACCTTAGTTTAAGTAGTTTCTAAGCTACGGATAATAACCAAGCACTTGAGACAGATAGATTTACAAACATTTAAACATTTAATTTGGAACCCATCTGACTGCTACCCATTATCAGCATATATTGTAAGGTTCCTGTATTTATGCATTATAAGAAATTCTACATAAGATGCACTTTGTAAACATTGTTCTTCATTTGATATTTCACTGACAATGTCGCTATTTATTACACATGGATGTGACAAGTACGCAGTAACATCTGTGAGCAGCTATGCTGCGTGTAATGGTATCTCTGGCGCTGCGACTCCAGTGGTAATACCGGCAGTAGTGGTAGGAGAGAGAAGTATCTCCTGGCGGTAATTTTACTGCTTGCGCAAATTCTTATTTGTAAATTTTTTTGTAAACTGGATGGTAGAAAAAATGGTAGGAAGTCATGCATAGTACAGTTTTATATTATGTTTCGTGAAATAGGAAGGCCGTTTGTAATGAAATTTTGTAAGTTATGTCTAACAATGAATCAATACAGAAATTTAAATCTTATGCCATTTGTTCTGCCTTTATTTTATTGAGATTTATTCCCATAGTTAGAAGTTTCCTCCCTGAATCTCAGGAGCAATACTAATTATTGTAGGGTTTTGGCATTGTCAGAGTAAATGAAGTCAATCAGAAAATTCACAGGTATGAAATCTCATCAGTTTCTTTTCCCATAATGAGTATTAATTTTAAGCATGTGCGGCGCTGCGACGGCTAATTGAATCACTTTCGAGAAAGGCGTTATCCACGAGGTAAGTGCCAAAGGTTACAGGGCCAATGCACTAATTATTCGTCGACAATCAATGTTACTCTGTGACAACAAAGTTCGTTTGCTGCAAAGGTAGGATTCGATTTTGGTATTAGGAAAGTGCTTTATTCAAAAAGCCACAGAGTAAAGTTTTAAAATGTTTCAAATGTTCAAATGTTTGTATAGTTTATGGGACTTAACTACGGGGTCATCAGTCCCTAAACTTACAAACTACTTATGAACTACTTACGAACTAGGACGGCACAAATATCCATGCCCGAGGGGGGATTCGAACCCCCGCCCGTAGTGGCCGTGCAGACCGTGACTGGAGCGCCTCAGTCTCCTCGGCCTCCTAAAGCTTTAAAAGCAATTTTATATTTTGTTGCGTGTAAGCCTCATCTCTGTACAGTGTCACAACTGTGAGCATTCTAATTTACATGATGCAAAAGTATGAAACAACGAGTAAGCGTAGTATTTGTTTATTGACATATATAGTTTAGTTGTGTCATACAGACGGGAATCTTTCAGTATACTTAGAGCAGGGCAAACATTATAGTGAACACTCAGAATGACTTGTGCACGTTTAGAAAGCGAACTCGATGACATTACTATACATACGGTGTCTGTTATTTCAACCATGGCCAAAGAACGCAAACCACACACATGCCCACTCACAAGCACACGCACACACACATACAAGGTACAAGCTGCGTCCGATAAGTAATGCTACCAATTATATATATCATATAATGGCAAGTGTCAACTTCAATGAAGGTCCACACCTTACTTGAAGTCTCATATCAATCGGTGATATTCCGTTAGTAGGCTAATGAGGACAATGAGAAGCGGTACTATGATAAATGAAGATTTGAGTTTCACGGGAGGCCTACAAGCATGTTCCTTACACGTGTGCTGACCACTGAGTGCGCATGGCGTAAGGATCAGGGAGACTGTCTTGCACGTAGCATAGCAGAGCCGGGTTACGAAACTCCGATTAATCACTCACGTGAGAATTCCTAACTATGTGTATGGGAACGCAACAAATACACATGTAAAAATGGTCGCATGACATTGTCTCCAAGCTCTCCTGAATACTGACGTTGGATTTTTGCATCGGAAACACAGTGAGATGTCACTCACCCCGCACAAATATGTAAACAACCGCGCATTAACAGAGCCAGTGCAGGCAGTGGGTGAGACGACTCGTCAGTGAGAGTCGTAACTCCAGGAAGGAAGTACGAGGCGCGACGAGAAAGTAAGTTCCGTTTGGCAATAAATGAAATTGTACACAGATACAGAAGAAATTGTTATTGCAAAAATTCTACAGCTCTTTAACTACATTTCCACATAACTGCCGAAATTTTGCAGGCATTTGTCATAGCGTGGCACCCGGTTTTGTATACCTTCTTCATAGAAATCTGCCGCCTGTGTCTTCAACCAGTTGGAAACAGTTTCTTTCAGCTCGTCGTCATTGGTGAGGTGATGACCGCCAAGGAAAGACTTGAGATGTAAGAACAGATGAAAGTCGCTAGGAGCGAGGTCAGGGCTGTACGGAGGATGGTCAAGGTGGACGCCCACTTTGTTCTTCATCGTGCACATCACTACGCCCGCCAGTGAACTGTCGGACCCTTCTCCTCACCATCCAATCACTCATCGCATTTGGTCCGTAAACATGGCTAATTTGCCGAGAAATTTCACTTGGTTTCACTTTCCTCGCATTCAGAAACCGAATGACCGACCTGATTTCACAGGAGGCGGGAATTTCAATCAACGCCAACATTTCAAAAAAGCACAACAAAGCGTACGTAACTGACAGCGATCTCAAAATGGCCCACGTTCTTCTCCTTGATACACATCGTCTACAGCGCATGCGTGGAACTGTAATCGCAGCGCTGCAGCGGAGATAAATTGAAACGGAACTTACTTTCTGGACGCGCCTCGTACATTGCTTGTCCCATCTTCAATTACAAGTTCACATACGGTTATTTCTGATCTAGTTCCCAACTCAAGTTTTGAAACAGACACACCAGACTAGTTTTTGTTCATATGGTCAGATGTGTGTGTAGCTTATAGAACCTAACTGCGGGTTCATCAGACCTTAACTACTTATGAACTACCATATAATAAAGACAGCACAATCATCCATGCCCGACAAGAACGGCCCGCGCATCGGAGGATAGTGCCCCTATGCGCTCGGCCACTCCGCCGCGGCATAGTTTTTCAATCGAAAGTTGCGACGTGTCCGTTTCAAGATGTATCTGAGTAATAACTTAAAAGGCAACGTGAGAGTTCAGATATGTTAAGGAGGGGTGTGATTAATATCAGATTCAAATTGAGAGAGTTGGAGTTTCACTGTGACAAATTTTGAAACATGTGCCGGTGTGCCGCGGCGGAGTGGCCGAGCGCGTTGAGGCGCTATGCTTCGATGTCCCCCCTCGGACATGGATATATGTGTCGTCTTTAGTAAAAGGTAGTTCATAAGTAGTTTGTAAGTTTAGGGACTGATGACCCCGCAGTTAAGTCCCTTAAGCTTAACAAACATTTAAACATTTTGTGCCAGTGTAGATAAGTAAGAGGTGCAGAATTTAAATTTCGTGGATAAAAATGCTGTATTTAATGAGAGGATGGAACAAAATGTGAAAGGAAATGTATGACTTTAGCTGCACCAGGGCACGGAAATAAACTGAGTGGCGATAAGCGAAAATGGGAGTTGGGTCGGGATTCGAAACTCAATATCCCGATTCGGGAATCGGCCGCCAAATTTATTATTATTCATTCTGAAGTTTGGTCCTTTGCGGAAGTGCGATCCATGCCCTTTTATGCTCGTCATTTCGAATTCTTCAGAAGGTAAAGCGTTATTACCGCATATACGGTGAAGTAATGAACCATACACATTTGCCACGTAATAATACAAATACAGGTTTAATACTACAACTTTCACCGCAAATGTTATGGAAATGGAAGCTGCTTTTTATGTGCGGTTTTCACAGAATAGATTAGTAGTCAGAGGCTTGTATTGTCAGCCAATAAACAGACATCTGTAATAAACAGAAATTGTTTCTTGTGGTAGCATATACTTTCTTAAAAGGTACAATGCCAATAATCGTAACAAGGTATAAGTAACTTTGAATGTCACTGGTTTTCATTAAGGGACTCAGGTTCCATTCGTTTACGAGATATCATATTTAAAGTTCACATTTCAATACCTGCTTGTCCCATGCAACCTGCGTAGGACTATCCTGCATGGACTATCAGCTCGGAGACCATGGCTGCGGTTACCCTTGACACTGCACCACAGACAGGAGCGCCTGCGATGGTGAACGCTACGACGAACCTGCGTGCACGAATGGCAAAACATAATTTTTTGGGATGAATCCAGGTTATGTTTACAGAATCATGATGGTCGCATCCGTGTTTGGCGACATTGTGGTGAACGCACATTGGAAGCGTGTATTCGTCATCGCTATCACCTGGCGTGATGGTATGGGATACCATTGGTTACACGTCTCGGTCACCACTTGTTCGCATCGACGGCACTTTGAACAGTGGCCGTTACATTTCAGATGTGTTACGACCCGTGGCTCTACCCTTCATTCGATCCCTCCGAAACCCTACATTTCAGCAGGATAATGCACGACCGCATGTTGCATGTCCTGTACGGGCCTTCCTGTTCGACTGCTGCCCTGGCCAATACATTCTCCAGATCTCTCACCAATTGAAATCGTCTGGTCAGTGGTGGTCGAGCAACTGGTTCGTCACAATACGCCAGTCACTACTCTTGACGAACTGTGGTATCGTGTTGAAGCTGCATGGGCATCTGTACCTGTATACGCCATCCAAGCTCTGTTCGACTCAATGCCCAGGCGTATCAAGGGCGTTATTACGGCCAGAGGTGGTAGTCCAGGGTACTGATTTCTCAGAATCTATACAACCAAATTGCGTGAAAATGTAATCACATGTCAGTTCTAGTATGATATATTTGTCCAGTGAGTACCCGTTTATAATCTCTCTTACTACTTGGTGTAGCTATTTTAATGGCCAATATTGTACATCGTGCTGAATACCACCTCAAAATTTTGTATTTTGCTAATTTATTATTGTACTGATATTCCGTTCACAGCTTTCGTGAACCACCCCGGCACAGAGAGAGAGAGAGAGAGAGAGAGAGAGAGAGAGAGAGAGAGAGAGAGAGAGAGAGAGAGTAATCGACAACAAAAAATGTTCAAATCTTTGTTAAGCTTAAGGGACTTAACTGCGGTGTCATCAGTCCCTAAACTTATAAACTATTTATGAACTACCTTATACTAAAGAAGACACAAACATCCAATCCCGAGAGAGGATTCGAACACCCGACCTTAGCGGCCATGCAGACTGTGACTGGCGCGCCGCAGTCCTCTCGGTCAATGCGGCCGGCTAATGTAGATCACGGTTGCCGTTAGAACGATACCGTGGAAGAGAGTGAGGCAAAGCACCCGCACCCATTTGCTTACCATTTCAATTCTCAAATAACGCATTACAAATTGAAATTATCATTTTAAGTTTCATTAGAACACTGGAAAAGTGTTACCGTTCCTCTTACATAATTAAACTGTCCCTTATTAGATGCACGGAATATTATTTTTATTATTTTAGTCCCTCTCCCAGTACCAGTTATAAGAGCTTCAGTATTTGTAAACATTTTAATTACATATTCGTGCCCATAATAAATGTATAATAAATCCAGCAGTCAACGTTTAGCCCTCCAATTTATCCGATTAAATCTCAAATGAATTTTATACAATATGAGCTATGTCGTCTCACATGCCACGAATACGGTACTCAATTGATAGGGAGAAGACTATGCAAGAATAGCGTGAGATGCATCAGTGTAGAACAGTACACGTTACGAAATCAATATGGAAATTGGTGAAGTCTAATTATCATACTGCAACAGAATTATTTGTGCACCATTTTTCAGTAAGTCAATTTTTAAATCTCTTTTATTATATCAAACTCTTTTTAAAATTTTCCTGATGATGAGCCCTATGGGCTCGAAATGCATTGTGTGAAATAAAACACAATTTTATGACTGAATATCTTACTGAGTATCGATTCCATTTACACGCCACTTTAATAAGTCAAGATTTGAGACATGGCTCTTAACCCGAAATACGTTAATAATCTGTTTCAAGTTGATATCGAAGGAAATGTGCTTGCTACACTGCTACATGGTGGGCTCTAGGTTGCATAGAAACGACGTTGCAAAAACTATAATGTTTATTAGAATAGTCCGCGATAACATAATCACAGACTCTATCCGTGTGACCCGAACATCCGAGTTTGAATTCAGCAAGGCAGTAAATTCTATCGTTTTTCAAGTGTAATGTTGCTGTCGAAAAAAAAGTGTACATTGAACAATCTTCAAAATAATCAGTTTGAGAAACATTGTTTCCTTATTTGGAAGAAACAGCGAACTTATTATTTAATGATAAAAATAACAGTCCAGTCCCCTTTATTGTGGAATCTAGTGGTGAATGATCTCATTGGAGAATTAAACTCTAGGCAGTACTTTTGCCAAGGATACACAGATGATCTTGTCATAGTAATACTTGGCAAATTTGCTGACACAGTGAAGAATATGGCACAAGGTGCACTGGACATTGTGCAAGACTGGTGCAGAAAACAGGATCTGGGGGTTAGTCCTAAGAAGACTGTTGTTGTACCATTCACAAAGAAGCATTCAAGTTGGAATCTAAAGCTTTTCAATGAAGCGCTACCTGTGAAGGGGACAGTGAAATATCTAGGGGTTATCCTAGATGAGAAAATGACATGGACCCCTCACATCAGGAATATTTCCTCCAAGGAAAAAGGTACTCTTGTGAGTACCAGGAGAGCTTGTGGCAAAAATTGGGGCCTGAGCCCCAAGGGTATGCATTGGATATACACCACAGTGATTAGACCCAGGATCACCTATGGGGCGGTCGTGTGGTGGAAGAAGGTAGAACAGCAGGTTGCTGCTAAGGAGCTTGGTAAGGTGCAGAGATTAGCCTGCTTAGCCGTAACAGGCGGAATTAGCAGCACACCAACTGCTGGGATGGAATCCATGCTGGATATGCCCCCATTACACCTTTGGGTCAAGATGGAGGCAGTGGCTGGTGCATACAGACTCAAATCTGGCAACAACTGGAACTCTTTCGGATATCCAGAATCACACACTAAAATAGTGAGTGAGGTAAATATAGGAAAGGTTGGGGAAATGCCAGCCGACTACATTATAACCCCATACTGCTTCAACAAGCCTTTCAATATAACAATTGGAAATAGGGAGCAGTGGGAGAAAATAGTTAGACACCGTACGGGGGATATTGTCTGGTTCACTAACGGGTCAAGATCAGACCAAGGTGTTCGGGCTGGGGTATATGGGTTCAGCCAAGACTGGAGGGCGTCATCTCTCTAGGAAAACTGGCCTCAGTATTCCAGGCGGAAATCACTGCCATCAGGGCGTGTGTGGAGGAGAATTTGCGTAGGTGCTACAAAGATTGTAGCATCTATATCTATTCAGACAGCCAGGCAGCCCTGAGATCACTGGCAGCTCCTGCAACAAGGTCTAAAATTGTTGCAGAATGCCACAGGGTTCTAGTGGAGCTAGGGGAAAGCAATAGGGTAAACCTATTGTGGGTCCCTGGCCACTCGGACATCAGTGGCAACGAACATGCCGACAGACTAGGCAGGATGGAGGCAGAAACTCCATTTATTGGATCGGAACCTGTCCTGACAATCACCAAGGGAACGATCAAATTGGAGCTACGTAACTGGCTCAGAAGACAGCACGTAGAATATTGGACCAAAGTCCATCAACAGAAACATGGCAAGGTAATGATGCCAAAGCCATGTTTTAAAAGAAGGTATGCAATCCTGGGTCTGAACAGGAGAGAGATTAGACTCATGGTTGGATTGCTGACAGGCCATGGGAATTTCAAAAAACACCTACATACAATGGGAATAACAGAAGAGGACCCTAAATGTAGGATTTGTGATGACGATGACGAAACTGCATCACATCTAATCTTCGAATGCATTGCATTGGAGAGGAAAAGGCACAGAAAATTTGGGACAACCAGAACCGAAGAAATTGTGTCTAATAAAGAACTGGTAAAGGGACTCCTTGCACTGTTCAAGGGCATTGGTTGGCTTTACTAGACATACAGGGAGCGATACCACACAATAAACTCAGTTTCGGTGCGGGCAGTGGCGGGTTGGACCTACACTGTTTTGGCTTCCCTGAAAAAATCAAATGAAATAAAGTCCTACAATAACAAAGTTCATGACTGATGGCCACAAGGTGAGTGGAGAGGCTTATAAGCCGCGAATCGAGCAACAAGTTGCTCCTGCGTCAGATAAATTCATAACTAAAAGAACTATGATAGAGGGCACGGACAACAGTTTGTCACAGGGAAGGTACAGTAATTTACTTTCACATAATAACTATTACACCTGGCATAAAGTAATATATGTTTTTCAACAATACATAAGTTTAATATAAAATATGTGAATGAAACTGAATGAAGGAGATGATGAATACATATTTATGAATAATAACGCCCAAACGGAACGTGGCAACAACCCTAAAATAAATAAAATTGTACAATCTTGTTGTAATGACTTACTTTTTGCTGCGCTACTAGTCTTTTATGTATTTAATACTATGTAGACTGAAAAATGACATGTGCAGTAGTTCATTAACGTTGAAAAATAAAACTGAAATGCTGCACTTTTTACAGTACAGACGCCTTTTGATCCACATGTAAAAGACATAAAGCTAGTGGTTGTGTATTTAATTAATTTAGGGCTTATTAGTCGATTTTGCGAAATCATATTTGCAGCCCCTCTTTATGCTACTATAATTCCAGCACAGTGGCGCAAAATATAACTCTGTCAGGAGTAACTCAGCGGCCGATAGCGTAGTGACAAGTTTTTGTTTGCGAAGCCACCTTTTCATCTCTCTGTTGACGGAGATGCGGGGATTATAAAATGTCGGTGTACATTTCCGAACTATTGATGGAGAGCATAAATGTTTCATGTGATTTGTATTGATGGTTTACCGCCCTCCAGAAAGCTTTTGTCAGCAGAAACTAAATATTCATTCACAGATTTTTTCTGAGACGTTGCTTCGAAAAATGTTAGGATTATCCAATAGAGACGTATCCAGAAAGAATCAATATATTAAGAGCCACTTCTTCACGAACGTTTTCGAAATGCGTGGAAACGCAGATGGAATTATTCTTCATAAACAATGGGAAAATTATGAATATGACGTGATGGATCTGGAGGACGGATTTTTTCGTAAGGATGTAGAATTTTTCGGGATATTCTATGGAAATTTGAAGAATCAATTCTGCTCGTGTTTGTTAGAGTTACGGTGGTTGGCCTTTTCTTTTTGAAACGCTGTTATTAGACAGATGGAACCTGGCAGATGACCTTCCCATTTGAACAAGTGAATGCAATCGCCCAGTGCGTCGGATAAAAACAAAACATCTCATTATTGGCAAATTATTTTTCGAACCGGATAATTCGCGTACAATACGTTTCACCAAACACAGTGACGCTAACTGCATTATCTTCGCCATACCTTGATTCCAGTTCTTTCACTTTGTTGCCATCACAAAGAGGATAGAATCTAAAAACTGATCGCTCACGACAATATCAGAATTACGCTTTTTGTCGTAGTAGGTTGACTGACAAGTAGCCTTACAATCGGCCCAGTTGTTTCCTTTCTACAGGTGCGTCTTTCAGGATATATCGGGGAAAGCCGCGAAGCGCCCGCTTCTGCGACATCCGCTTTAAGGCTGCTTGGGACGAACGGCGGGTTTCAAAATTGATATTCAATATTTCTTACCGAGGAGGGCTCTTGCCTGGGCGGCGCGCCTTCGCAACAACACCGAAACCTCCCAGCCAGGAGAAATGTGTGTACGACGGTACTGTGCAACAACAGGGCCACTCTTTGCCTGTACGAGCCACTGAGTAACCGAAGAAGGAACCAGAAATTTCCCCAACTGTCCTTATGGAGCGGAGGAGAGTACGAAAGCACACATTCATCTTACAAATTGTAACACAGCATATGACACCATATGACCACTTTTAGTGAGGAATTTCTTATGAATTAACTCATTGTAGAATATTACCGCTTTGTAAACACTGTGGTGCATGTTCTCTCAGCAACCAACTATAAGATCGGACCAATCTGGTTGTGTCTATTTCCATGCCTTGTGTGTGTTTTAATTTATTTTCGGATCAGTTTTGCCTTCTGAAAACGTAATTTATTTATTGGTTTTTTTGTGTTCCGTAGGACCAATTTGAGGAGTGAGACTCCATGGTCATGGAACAAGTCAATACATAAACTGTTCCACATGAATGGTAATAGAAAATTTTTAAGTAGTCCTTTGCACACGACTATCTTAAGACAAAGTAAAAAGATTCAATAAAGAAAAAAATGAATTAGCTTAATTGTTTAACTTTTCTAGGAGTTTCTCGACAGATTAAAAGGAGTGAGCCATGAGGTAACTCTTCAATTTAGAATTCAAAGCGCGTGGATTAGTGCTAAGATTCTTTAGTTCTTGTGGCAGGTTATTGAAAGTGGATGCCGCAGAATACTGTACACCTTTCTGCACAAGTGTTAAGGTGGTGTGATGCAAATGTAGATTCGACTTCTGTCTAGTATACACCGAGTGAAAGCCACTAACTCGTGGGAATAAGCTGATATTATTAAGCACAATTGACATTAAAGAAAACACATATTGTGACGCCAGTGTCAAAATTCCCAGACTACTGAAATGGGGTCGACATGACGTTCGCGAACTTACACCAGATATTGCTCGAACTTCCCGTTTTCGAGCTAGAAATATCCATTTTGCATCAGGCGAGATACCCCTAAAAACAATGCGGTACGTCATAAGTGAATGATAGTAAGCGTAATAGAGTACTTTTCGTGTTGAAAAATCACTTATTTCAGATATTGTTCTAATGGTAAATATAGCAGAATTTAGTTTTCGAACAAGATCCTGAACATAGGCTTCCCACGACAGCTTATTGTCTATATAAACAACAAGAAATTTGAACTGCCCATTATGTTTAATCAAAATGTCAGCTTTCGTCAAATTATGTTAGAAAATGTAAAAACTGGGTTTTTCTGTGATTTAACATGAACTTGTTTGCTACAAGCCATGAACTTATTTCTTGAAGTGCATTATTTGATACTGTGTCAATATTAAGTGCAACATCCTTCCAAGCTGTTATCAGCAAACAAAAATATTTTACAGTCACCTGTTATACTTCCAGGCATATCATTTATATAAATAAGAAATGATACTCTATGAAGACAGGAGGCAATTAACGTTGTGAGAGTATAAAAGAATGAAGATTTAGTGCTCAGTTTATGTGCTTAGTTCTTTTTTCATACATTGCAAATGTTTGAAAAGCGTTAAGAATTTTTCGTTTTTGTCGCAGAGCAACCAGTCCTGAAATTCAAATTAATGTACCTGTTTCGTGACTGTCATCCAAAAATTATTTGTGTTCAAACTCTCGCGTCCTTTCTGTCTTCTGTGAATACAATAGGGTCATTCTTTAAAAAAGTCTCAATTGTTAACGGTTTAAAAAAATACATTAAAGGAGTACATGGATACACTTTAGTTTCGTTCCAGAAGTGGACAATTCCAGCAATTAACATGAAAGCAGGCCAAATGCAGATTTTTAAACTAAATTCCACAATATAATTATTGATTTTTGTCCCAGTTTTGTTACTGAAAGAGGATTAAAAGGTTTGTCAAGGTTGTTTGCTAATATGCTTTTCCAGTTTTCTGTGTCCCCTGTAAAAACATCGAAAGTCGACATGACCGTCTTTCATACTAGGTTCCTGAAGTATCTAGTTATAGGTAGTAAGGGAGTTTCATGAGAAAGAGTCAGCATCTTAGGAGCTGATAGTATACACGAATTGAATAATAATGCCACATAACATGTGTACAATTTTTATTGAGTACAGAAATGCAATTGTTAATCTATTACACAAATTTAAATCGAAGGCCAACGAAAACAATCCTACCGATTATTCCGTTAATTCTTAGTAGATCATCATATTGAATTAAGAGCACATTTCTGTATATTTTTGGAAAGTTTTTTTTTTTTTTTTTTTTTTTTTTTTTAATATAACCAGTATTCGTCGTACCAGGCCATCTTCAGACTTTATAAAGTCTTACCGGTTAACTAAAATGACAAAGTTGTAGAACATCCACAAATTAGTGCTTTTAATTTAATTTAATTTGATTAACTAACAAGAAACGACGGAAGAATTTGTGAGAATGTCCTCATTTTCCTTTGCTTTAACTTTTGGCCCGTACACCCCCTTAAAGTACACAGAGTGTACACTCGGTCTTTAAGACGGCGATGCCGATTTTTTCCGTTGTCTTTCGGAATTTTTAATATCTAATTTTCTTAAAATCCATGCAGTGCATAATTCGTTCTCCCACCACCATATCTCCTTATTTCATCAAACATTGTCGAAATCAGTAGCACATTTTTATTTTTCGTGGGTCTAATTACAAGTGTCATATCTTGTACAAACCAAATTTTGTATCTTTCGGGGTCTGTTACTGAAAGCATGGAAATCTGGAGGTATGTCTCTCGCTATTTTTTTATAGTTATTCATTTACTTATATACTTCACGTTGTGAGTTTCCTGCACAACAGCAGAACAGTTCCAATTGTTAGCAGTTATGTTCCACTCTGTGTTTTTTATGATGTAGGCTAGTCGTAGAACATTGTCCTGGGTTTGACAGTTCTACATGTACATGGGATACTCTGCAAATCACATTTATGTGCCTGCCAGAGGGTTCATCGAACCACCTTTACACTATTTATCTCCCATTCCGTTACCGAATAGCGCGCGGGAAGAAAGAACACCTGAATATCTCCGTTAGAGCTCTAATTTCTCGTATTTTATTATGTTGTTCTGCTGTGGTCAGTCCAATAGTATCTGATTATTGGCCTGTGTACAGATATGCGTTGTATAAATACTGATTTCTCGCATCAGTGGACTTTGAGGCCATACTTCGCAGACTTCTGTGGCATACACTACTTGAATTTACACTGCATTCGAAACAGCACTAACATTTCGTCGAGGCAGATGGAACTGCTTAAGTTCATAGAGGCTTGTGGCACGTTTGAGGGATGGGTAAGGAAACATTTCGGTCAGCTGCTGATGCGATTTCTTCTTCAGTATGTTCTTCTTGTAGGCGTCGATACTCACCGTTGTCTTCATAGTCACTGTCAGTGTCTCAATGATATTCATCTTCCGATGATGACTGATCATCATCATCATCATCATTATCATCTATGTCGTCATCGGAGTTAGGAAGTAATTTGTCTTCTTCTACCTCCCCACTAACACCATCTTCTTCATGTGATTCTGACTAGTAATTGTCATCATCAGTGTATAAAACTTATTGAAACAAAACTCTGTGCACCATTTGTGAGAAATCCTTATCGTTATTGCGGAATCTGGTAAAATGTCTTACTGCCATTTCGGGTTTCTGTAAACAAAAAACAGCATACACACACTCGATATGTAGATACATACACAGATTTTTCCGAATTTTACAGACTTGTAGTTAACTGTGAAAGAAAAATCACCCAACTTGAGGGTACACCAAGTCCTTTGGACCGGAGAAATCAGTGACATTCCGCGTATACCTCAGTCTTTTTGACCGGGAGTGGAGAGAGCAATTCGTTAATTACAGAACTTGAGACAGACGCACAACAAATAAGACTCACCTCGCCTTCCTCTTCGACGGCCTTCAGGCTACTGAGGAGGGCAGAGCGCTGATGAGCACCCAGAGGAAAGTAGTTGGAAGAAAGAGGGGGCGGGGGGAGGCGGCCGGTCGAAAAGAGCGGTGTACGGACTAAAGGTTGTGTGTGTGTGTGTTTCACACAATGAGCTTGAACTTCATAGAGTGGCTAACACATTAGTAACAGCGCTCTTTGCGTACAGTAGAGAGGAGTCTGTCTATTGTACGTTCTCGTTGAGCTTGAAGTGTAGTAGTTGTATTTACTCTATATTGACTGTGCCCTTTCTGCTGCTGAAATACGCCTAAAGTGTGGTTGCGTAGACTTTCCCGGCGTAGTAACTGATAATATTTATCTCGGGTATGCAGCCGGATACCGTCGTCAACCAGACACGCCTAAAGTGTGTTCACCATTTAAATACACGAATCAAAGTAATTAATTGTATATCATGTGAACTGCTTTTTTCAACTTTCTGCACTGTTTCAGTTAAGTGTGATGTAAACCATTTGTGCACTGTCCCACTCATACCACATACCACAATCCCATGATTTACACAAAAGCCTTTGAGAGACCACAAAAAATCCCAACTGGTGATATCCGGTTATTCAGAGCATTTAATATTTCATCAATGAAGGTGTATACAGCATTTTCAGTTGAAAAGATTTTTTGAAAAAGCTAGTGTATGCAATGGTTAGTACCCACTGTCACACAACAGTACATACTGTTGAATGTCTGCTGGTGCCTATTAAGTGAATGGAGACCGGTTCACGTTAGCCGCGTGGTGCATCAAGCTGTAAGCGTGCCGCGGCTTAGCAGTGAGCAGGATATGCCATCCGCTAAGGCCTTCTCGCCCCCCTCAGTGGCCTCCAGACAGACTGGCAGACACCCCATCCCTCTCTCCCCTCCCGCCCCCCCCCCCCCCACCACCCTTCCCACCACTCAGTCAGTGGGGCTTCCGATACCCGTCACGGCTGTCAGCTCGCGCGGATCGCCCTGAGCCCTTTTGTCAGCGCCTCCGCCATTCCATTCTCGCCCACTGACTCTCTCTGCCGAGTATTAAATTCATGAGGGTGACTACCCCCGCCTCAAATCCCTCCCCCTTCACTGCGCCAATCGGCTGTCGCAGAGGTTGACAGTCGCTCCGCGCAGATTGCCCAGCAGTGTAACGAAAATATTTTGCCCGCAGAGAGCACAAGAAATAAGATACGTCAAAATAGTGCCAGAAGGAATTTGTTACAGGAAACTGAGACGAAATTTAGTAGCACTGGTAGAATACTGTAACCACTGATTTTTATACGTACTTTTCGCTAGGTATTTTGAGGAGCCTGCTGTATTTATTTACATTTTCAGTATTAAATCATATAAATACGCTAAAACGAAAATTGTGGTACAGATCACTAATTTATTCGTGCAAGAAGGCCAATGAAAGTTACATAATTCGAAAGATTGTTTGTCGTAGATTCCACGAATATAAAAAATATAAATATTATGTGTGCATTTAGCCATTAAAAGTGGCAAAAGGAAGTAGAAATTTTCCTATCTACAGCTTGGATCAAGTTCTACACTCTCCAAAAATCAGCTCACTGATTGGCTATTCACCTCGACCAAAGAAGCTGTAATGCTGCGCATCTGCAGTATTAAGATAACGTATTAAAATAAGTGAATATCGAAACATGGAGTGCTCCCAACTCACTTTCAAATGCTTCGTTTTAGCAGTGATTAAGATTGGTTAAAGGAAATGGATGTTTTCATATGAATGCCGATACAAAGGATGATGCGCCGGAAGGCATCTAGCGGTGCTCGGGTGGAACTACGAAGTCGAGAATGCCGAAATAAATGATGATGCGCCGGGAGAGGCATGTAGCGGTGCACGGATGGAACTACGAAGTCGACATGTTGTCAGAATATCGCAGTATGGAAATAACATTATTTTTTGGCTTAAATAAATATACGAACACCTAAATTGTACATTTCATTCCATTCCATGATGGTGTTGGTGGTGGCGGCTGGTACAGCAACAGTGTCGAATAATTAAAAAATGTTCAGTCTCTGTTGCAATATTGTAACAGAGACTTAACATTTTTAATTAACCTAAATTGTAGTTCCATTTAAAATATTAGGCTAATGAAAGCTATATAATTCGAAAATGTCATGAGAAGTATATACTTGCGTTTTTATATGTTGTTATTGTGTCAGGCATTTTCATTAACACGTAAAAGATACCGTTTCCTACCTCCCAGTGCCGGTTAAATTTTACCAAATATTCCAGCGGCCTCCTATGATAATGTTGGAAACAGATGCTGAATAGTGAGAATCCTGTGAGTCTTCATTTTATCCAATCGCTTGACAACGCTGATGTTTACTCATGGAATCTTCGCTTTACGAGGGCAATTATTTTTACTGAGCGGACGAGGGTACATATAAGAACCTGTCAATCATGAAGCAGGAACAGCATTATTTGTTTACTTCATGGTCTGTATGAAACACTAATCGAGTCATTCTCTGTGGTTCGACCAAATGGTCGAAGATTTTCTATCGTGTTGTTGACGTTGCGAACATAATGTCATGATACGTAAAATTTTACCCCCAGTGACCATTGTAAACACAATTGGTCGATTTTCGACCACAGGTTATATTAGTATCAATAAAACCACACGACAATGATGTAATATTCCACAATATGTCTTTCACAAATTAGTTTTCGACTATTGCGCCAAAGATTAGTGTAAACAAATGTTATGGCAAAGATTTTACAAGATATGCATCAAAGAACCGCATAAATAGGCTAAAGAGTAACACTACATAGAAAGGTGGGAAATCAGTAAGTATTGTACTAAGTAGCTAAGTAAACGAAAATTTGAAAACGAATTAATTGTATTGTATGACAATTACTACAAGGTGACATGGAACAATTACATCAGGAATAAATAATACAATTGAGTTTTTATATGTAAATAACGAGCGAGAATAATTTTGTTGGGGGGGGGGGGTTTGAATCCCCCCTCGAGCATGGATATTTGTGCCGTCCCGGGATAAGCTAGTTGATAAGTAGTTTGTAAGTTTAGGGACTGATAACCCCGTAGTTAAGTCCCATAAGCTTAACAAACATTTGATTTTTTTAAATTTTGTTGAGAGGTTATATAAACAGTCTAAATAAAAATAACACATATGGTAGTGGAGGGTAATGGCAAGCTAAATTAATAAATTGTTTCAAGGTTAAGGCAAAATAATTATGGTTGTCCTTTGACTTGTACCACTATTGTTTGACACAGTGTAACATAACTGTAATACCGTGTATTTAGTTCTGTAATCCGGCAAAATTCCGAAGACTGAGTACCAAATGATGGGAAAGAGACGTTTGTTTGTTGATTTCCAATATTTCTACCTAGTTCATATATTTACTTTTGGAAATATGGTACAGAACTTCAAGGGCTTCATAAGTGTGACCCTTTTTAAGCAAGTGCCGTGCAAAACTGGAGTCTCCAACGTTTGTTGTGTTCTTTTCCAGCTTTGACAGAATGACCCATGTAGAAAATATCACAATCATAAGTGATTTCATATATTCTACTCCATACACACACTCACACACACACACACACACACACACACACACACACACTGTGTGTGTGTATGGTTGGGTGGGTAGCATTGTAAGAGTAATTCTGTCATGTCTCGTTGTTCAAAAAAATGTTCAAATGTTTGTTAAGGTTAAGGGACTTAACTACGGGGTCATCAGTCCCTAAACTTACAAACTACTTATGAACTACCTACAACTAAGGACGGTACAAATATCCATGCCCGAGGGGGGATTCGAACCCCCGACCATAGTGACCGTGCAGACCGTGACTGAAGCGCCTCAGTCCCCTCGGCCACCGCGGCCGGCTCTCGTTGTTCATTTATGCATATAAGGTACCGCGTTTGATTATGGAATGTGGCTTTCTGCGATAATTTGTCTTGTGTGATTTAACGTGTGTGTCAAAATATACTGGAAATTTACATCAAAGTTACTTTCAATGTACATGAAGTTAAAATTAACTGATTGTGACCTGCTTGATAATCCTTTCTACAGTATCTTTAAATCTGCCAGGACCCTGATCAATTGAGTCAAAGCCTTTTAATTACGAATAATGACCTCGAGATCGAGGATTTATAATGCGCACAGTAACAGTTTAATTTTAGTTTAACTTGAATATTACGCGGTGTAGGTCTGTGTTGCACAAAATTTGGCGCAGAATATTTGTCTTAAACAAATTAATATTTATCTTCAAAACAACAGTTTTAGAAAGCCGCACGACATTGTAACCAAATTAATAATTCCATTCCTCAAGGAGTCTTCGTATATAAGCACGAGAGGAGACAACGCAAAACGTAGGCAGCACGCGACTTTTTAGCACTTGAGTGTTGTGATGAATAGACCAAGACCTGTCAGTGAAGTAGGCTGATATTATTTCAGTTTTCAATAGTTCATTTAACAGTCGGTCTCTGCCATTTATTACGGCAATTTATGTGGTTGGTTCAGGTAGGAAAAATAAAAAAAACAAAGTTCATAAGCCTGTGGTACCAAACTACTGTCATCGTCGGTCCCTAGATTTACAAAACACTTAAATTAACTCGGACCTCTACTAAGGGCAACACACACACACACACACACACACACACACACACACACACATGGCCGAGGGAACACTCGAGCCTCCGAAGGGAGCGGATTCTAATTCCTTGGCATGGCGCCTCTTTTAAAAGTCAGTTAAATCAGGATACAGCCTCTGAATATCAAAGTCACCTGACGATAGCATTTGTGCCGACTGGTATACCTACTGAATAAATAAATAGAGTATATCTTACAGTTGCTATTGTATCTTCCGGGTTGTATGGTCGTGGTCCAGAGCTGCGCTGGACATCTTCAGTGGTGGTACTGGTAGCAGTGAGTCTTGCCGGCTGACGAGTCGGGCGACACAGAGCGGTATAAATGCTGTCTAAAAGGGGCCTTGTCAAGTGTTCACTTGCGCAGGAGAGATAAGCCTTTGTCAAAGGTAAAACCATAACTTCCGACAGTCGATGATCAAAGATACAAGCGTAACTACCTACTCTGAAGAGATGTTTTACATATGTCACTAAGTTTCATAGCTTCTTTTTTTCTATTGTAATTATCCCCATGTTATATACTTCGATTGCTTCCCTGTAGAGTCGTGGAGAAACGTTCGTCGTTGTAGATAAAATTTCCATTTCGGAAAACTTCATTTTATGATTTTCAGATTGAAAAACGTGTTCCGTTACAGCTGATTTCTCAATTTTACCCAGTCGGCAAAAACTTTTGTGTTCTTTCAGTCTTGTATTCACACTCCTTTTTGTAGTACCAATATACTCTTTTCCACAAAAACACGGAATTTTGTACACTCCACTTGATGATAGAGGAGGGTGTTTGTCCTTTACAGATCAGAGTGCCTGTCGATAAGCCAACAAAAAAGATAAGTCAAGCACTCCGAACTGCGAAGGACATACGCCCTCCTGTATCATCACGTGGGGTGTACAAAATTCCGTGTACTGTGGAAAAGTGTATATTAGTACTACAAAACGGAGTGTGAATGCGAGACTGAAAGAACACAAAAGTCTTTGCCGACTGAGTAAAACTGAGAAATAAGCTGTATTTGAACATGTTTTTCAATCAGGAAATCATGAAGTGAAGTTTCCCGAAACGGAAATTTGATCTTCAACGACGAACTATAATCCATGACTGTATAGAGAAGCAATCGAAATATATAACATAGGGATAATTTTAATAGAAAGGAAGAATCTATCAAACCTATTGACATGTGGAAAGTGGCTCTTGAGAGTAGGTAGTTAGGTTTTTCAAATTCAAATGTTCAATTACAACAGGGAACCACAGGGAAGAGGGTCATCAGTCCCTAAACTTACAAACTACTTATGAACTAGCGACAACTAAGGACGTCACAAATATCCATGCCCGAGGGGGATTCGAACCCCCGACCGTAGTGGCCGTGCAGACCGTGACTGAAGAGCCTCAGTCCCCTCGGCCACCGCGACCGGCGTTACGTTTTTATCTTTGACCATCGACTAACGATAGTTATGGTTTTATCTTTGATGCGGCTTATCTGTGCTGCGCAGGTGAACACTTGAACACGCCCTTTTAGACAGCATTTATACCGCTCTCCGACGGCCGACGCGTCAGTCGGCAAGACTCACCGCTAACAGTACCACCTCTGAAGAAGTCCAGCGCAGCTCTGGATGAAACGTCATGAGCAGAAATGTTTTTTCGACCACGACCACACAATCCGAAATATTCAATAACAACTATTTCAGCCGGTCTTGAAAACCTTCACTTCTGGTCCAACCAATTATAATTATGTCAATCTATGACAGAAAGTCATCGAGTATAACAGAATTCGTATCTGTCGTTCCACAGAGAAGTGTTATAGGGCCCCTACTTTTCCTTTATAAACGATTTAGGAGACAATGTGAGCAGGTCTTTGAGAATATTTGCGTATGATACAATCGTTTATCAGTTAGTTAAATCATCAGAATATTACTTGCACCTGCAAAGGTTTACACAAGATATCCGCATGATGCAAAAATTGGCAACTGGCCCTAAATAATATGTGTCAAGTCATCCACATGAGAACGAAAAAAAATCCGCTAAACTTAATTTACACGATAAATGTCAAATCCTTAGGTCGTAAATTCAGTTAAATACCTGGAAATTACCACTACTAAGAATTTAAATCTCAAAGAACAGATGAAAATATTGTAGGGAAGGCGAGTTAGGGGCTATGGTTCATTGGTAGAACACTTATAAAACATTTCTAATAAAGAAACTGCCTACACTTCACTTGTGAGTCCTATTTCGAAGTATTGCTGGGCATTTTGGGTCCCAACGGACGATTTAGAGAAAGTTTAGTATTTAAAATATTGTTGAATATTATATCATAAAAAGAACGCACATGAACGTTCATGTGCTCCCATACGGTGATGAATTCACCGAATAACCAAATGTAAAATTCACAATTTTCAGATAAAGTTTGAAGTCGTCGAAACTGGCTTGTAACTCACCGCGGAAACCATATCACCAAATCGTAATTTGTCTTTATTGTGCGTCCGTGCTTGACTTTCCATTCAAGGTTGGTGTTTCGAAACTTATATATTAGGCTTATTTCTAGTCGGGGAACACAGTAGTGTAGAGTCGCCATCAATAAAGTACCTAGTTTTCAAATAATGACGTCATCCACTGATCAGGCCAATACCGTTGTTAATTTTAATGTTATTCATTTTACAGCACCAAATACTGTAAAAGTACTAACGGGCACGTTTATTTTGAATGTTTAACAAGTAATCGTTTCCATTGGACGATTAACAATATTTCTTACATTATCTGGTGAATATAATTTTCATTTTCCAAATGAAAATTATGCATTTTCTTAAGATCGAATGTTCACCATTGCGTTCACAGGCTCCATATGAGTCATATCCGCTTCACCGGAATACGTCTCATACAGTTCAAAAAGCTGTATGTTTAGTAAATACTGTTTGATTTTGAGGATCAAGGTGAAGTCTGAAACACGAGTTATTTTAACTCAATGGCATAATTACGAAATCTCAACAGGGACAATTTTCTTTGTCAGTAGGTCTACCGTGTAGGGGGCATTACTCCAATTGCTACCAGAGCTGAGGTAATTGCACTAATCAATTACGTGTTTGCAGACATGATACGGAACAGTGCCATAATCGATCGAGACGGACCACTATTACTGTGGTAGTAGCAAACGTGTAATGACGCTCAAATCAGATTCTTTAGAAATTTCATGTCGTAAACATTGGTGGCATGTTTCTTTAATTAAATGAAGTTTCTGCGCAACTAGTATTATTAATTCTAATGACCTAAAGTGCGTCATGTAAAACATGACAATAAAGATGTTATCTTTATGTAACTTTGCGATGTTTTTAGTAGGTTGGTAAGTTGAAACATCCTGTGAAAAGAGGAAAGTATTACACGATTAGGTATTTTAAAACTTAGGTAATATAAAAACTACGGCAACGTACATACAATGAAAAACCACAAATGTCGTTACCTCGAAGTTTTTGAGGAGCATCAATGTACCTAAAAAAAAGTTTGTTTACCTTTCGACCAAACTGCTATTGTCATCAGTTCCTAGACTTACAAAGTACTTTAACGTACACTAAGGACAACAAACTCTCTAGTTCTAGAGGGAGGATCCACACTTCCGGCGCGAGCCACCCTACAGTTCGTAGCAAGAAGCCTCAGACCTCGCGGCCATTCTCGCACGATATCAACTGCCACAGTGTCATTAAGTCTGCTCTAGCGAAGGCATTGAACAAAGCGATTACACACCCTGTTTAAAACCACAATTAAATACGAATAAATAGAACAGGGAAAATTTTATTTATCTTTGGGTCTTCTGCCGACGACTTGAAATTATAACCCGTTTTGGCGACAGTCATCACCGGCCCACAGAACATGCCCTAAACATCGAAGACAGCATCTTGTTTTGGTTCGGTGCAACATAATACCGTTTCCTAATGCTCTCGTTGGGAACGCGATCTATCTTTGTGATACCTGCTGTCCAATTTAGCATCTTCGTTTCCATTACACTTGGCGGCGTTCTTTCTCAACAGTAGTCGGCCAGCACTTGCATCCATACAACTGCCACTAATCGGATGACAGTGCGATAGAATTTTGATTTTCAACAATCTTCCAGCCTTCGGTCGCAATTGGTTCCGGTTGTTGTTCACCGCTTCATACAGGCTGACTGAATTCTGGTTACGGCTAAAGTCATGTTGCGCCAACTTATCATTCCAGTCTTAAGTACGGCTCTTCAGATCAAGCTTGTTTTCTACTGCCAGCAATAAATACGTCATCAGCATAAACCAGAGTCCATGGTAATGGTCGGTGCAGGTCAGATCTTACGGTGTCCATTGCGAGAATGAACAGAAGCAGTGACAGTGCAAGGACCTTGACGCCGACTGTGATGGAGAAAGGTGAGACGTCGCCATTCGACACAACGCTGGCGATCCGCGCAAGACGCCGCGTCACTTTATGAAGATGCGATAATTTGCGTCACTTCGACCGCTCGGAGCGTCTCAAATCTCTTAGCTCTCTGCCTAGCGCCACGCGCCGGCCAATCAGAAGGCACGCCCAGATATGCCGGAGCAACGGCAGATCTGAGAGGAGTATAGCGGAGGACTACACTACTGGACATTAAAATTGCTACACCAAGAAGAAATGCAGGTAATAAACGGGTATTCATTTGACAAATGTATTACACTAGGAATGACATGTGATTACATTTTCACGCTATTTAGGTGTATAGATCCTCAGAAATCAGTACCCATGATAACCCCCTCTGGCCGTTATAACGGCCTTGATACGCCAGAGCATTGAGTCCAAAAGAGCTTGGATGGCGTGTACAGGTACAGATGCCCATGCAACTTCAACACGATACCACAGTTCATCAAGAGTAGTGACTGGCGTATTGTGACGAGCCAGTTGCTCGGCCACCATTGACCTGACGTTTCCAGTTGGTGAGAGACCTGTAGAATGATGGCCAGCGCAGCCGTGTAACAATTTCTGTATCCAGAAACGCCCGTACAGGACCTGCAACATGCGGTCGTGTATTATCTTGCTGAAATGAAGGGATTCGCAGGGATCGAATGAAGGGTAGAGACATGGGTCGTAACACATCTGAAATGTAGGGGCCACTGTTCAAAGCGCCGTTGATACGAACAAGAGATGACCGAGACGTATAACCATTGGCACCCCATACCATCACGCCGGTTGAAACGCCAGTATCGCGATGACGAATACACGCTTCCAATGTGAGTTACCGCGATGTCACCAAATACGAATGAGACCATCATGCTGCTATAAACAGAACTTCGATTCATCCAAAAAAAATGAGGTTTTGCCATTCTTGCACCCAGGTTCGTCGTTGCGAACACCATCGCAGGCGCTCCTTTCTGTGATGTAGCGTCAAGGGTAACCAGTAACCACAGCCATGGTCTCCGACCGGATAATCCATGCTGAAACAAACGTCAAAATGTTCAAATCTGTGTGAGGTCTTATGCGACCAAACTGCGTGGTTATCAGTCGCTAGACTCACACACTACTTACTTAACTAACTTTAACTTACGCTAAAGACAGCACACCCATGCCCGAGGGGAGGATTCGAACTCCCGACCGTAACTGCCGTGCAGACTGTTATAGTCCATATTGCTGCCAACGTCGTCAAACTTTTCGTGCAAATGGTCGTTGTCTTGCAAACGTCGCCATTTGTTGACTCAGGGATCGAGACGTGGCTGTACGATCCACTACATCCATGCGGATAAGATACCTGTGATTCCATATTCTGCTAACAGTCATTGGATCGCGACCAACGCGAGCAACAGCGTCGCGATACCATGGTGCGTATTTTTCGTCCTTACACGAGGCATCACAACAACGTTTCGCCAGGCAAAGCGGGTCAACTGCTGTTTGTGTATGAGTAATCGGTTCCAAAGTTTTCTCATGTCAGCACGTTGTAGGAGTTAATCATTTGCATATCACAGCATCTTCTTCCTGTCGATTAACACTTTAAGGTCTGAGACATAGTACGGGGTTCTATCACACCAGACTGCGTCTTTTTTTCGCATAACTAAACCATCAAGCTGGGTAACAGAACCCACAAACTGCGAGTATAGCCTGTAGTTGGTTTTCTGTTCCTTTTTTTATATGTCACTGCGAGCATAGCTCGTCGCTCGTCGGCAACGCTTAGTGCAGGCACTGTCAGCATATCTCGCAGCTAGACCGCAATGTTCTAAATTTCGCGTCTGTAGCTCGTCATCTTCGTGGTGCAGCAATTCTAATGGCCAGGGGTGTACATTTGGCATGGGTTGTGTATTTTAATGTCACAAGCCTGATTTATTGGAATAGGTATTCATTACAGCCATTCAGATAAGATGCCTATCATCTCGACTGCTAGTGATACGATGTCGTGTCCTACATAGGAAAGAGGGAAGAGGTAGCAAGGTCAGTCTGCATATCCCGAGCGGAAAGAGAGATGCGGATTTCTGGACTCGAGAGGATACTTTATGGAACTCCTAGGTACCTTGCATTGAATTTATTGCATGCCATACTTAGTCAACTACACTGGGGTTAGTTATTATATATATATTTAATATATATATCATTTGTCACAACAGAATCCAGTAATTACGTTCCCTAGCAGCATCCCCTAGACAGACGCACTCCCCGCGAGAAACAGACTGTCATGGAGCACCCCGAGGCCTACGGCGATAGTCACGGGCTGGCGCCCGACTCGTGTGACTGAGAACTTCCCTCTTCATCCAAAAACCGGGGGTTTTAACGGCCGCTGTGGCGCATCTCTTTTCCCCAGTTTCCGACAGTTAACAATTTCCTATTGGCCGCTGCTTGGTTCAACCAATCTAAATTGGGGCTTGCCCTCTCTCTGAGTCCTCTAGCGAACCACGTTTCAGCTCTTTCCTTTCTGCCATTCCCCGGGTGGGGAGGTGGCTTGTATGTGCACTAACAAAATCCATAGTTGGTAGCAACATTGTTCAGCTGAAAGTAAAACGTAACGACGCTACGCAATATGGGCAACAACAACCATGTTTTACGTCAGTTGGTCACGCCTTAGGCTCCGCCTTAGGCCACGCCTCAGGGGAGCTGCTAACTTGCACTTTTTATTCTTTACCCTCTCACTCTAGCCTCGTGAAAGCAATGACGTTGCTGTTCCCAAGTGACTGGTATCAACTTTGCTACGTAAATTAAAACGTGCCTGTTGTCCACCAAGTACTAATGTAACATCTTACCACAGCGTCTAGACGCTACGTGAAGTTACGCCCATCTTCTCCGAAAGGTAACCTTCACCCTGGGATGGTGGCTGAGGGCATCAGCAGTGCGCTAGGAGATTTCTTTAGTGCTTACATCCCGTAAGATATACGTGTCTGTTTTGGCCTGTTATCTGCAATGGTCTCTATTTCTCAGCCTGGAGTGCGTCTCTGTGGCTCACACAGCCTCTCAACAATTCCAACAGTAAAATCAATATATGACAACGAGGCCGTTGGGATCCAGCACGGCGTTCCGTATTGCCCTCCTTTACTTTATCGTGTCCGGACTATTTAAGGATATCGGCCCAGTACTGGGCTACGTCTATTCCATTAGTATTCGCGAGCCACAAATCTTCGAGGGTACACCGGTGTGGACATTTTTTACATGTAAAAAGGAGTTCCATATTTTGACTTTCTCCACAGTCACATATTTACTTTTATTGGGGCGACCTCCGTTCTAAGCCTATTCAAGGTTCTCCAGGTTTTAAAATTTAGATTTTGACCGGTCCACTGAACTTGGGGGAGAGGGAAATTTTCAGGCGGTTCGTCCTGGACGGTTACAAGGAAACTTCTCCTAAACTTCAGTCGTGTCTCTGGTGGTCGAGCTCTGTAGAGGACATGCCGTTCATCTGCGAGTTGTTTTATTTTCTCTACATGTTCTAAAGCGTTTCTGCGAGCTGTGGGATCTGCAAAACCAGCTGCCTTGTACAAGAGTCTGACCGGCGTTGGTTTCATGCACCCTGTCACTATCCTGCAGGTCTCATTGAGGGCCACATCTCCTTGTTTCGTGTGAGCGCATCTATTCAATAAGGGCACGCGTACTCAGCCGTTGAGAAACAGAGCGCCTGTGCCGTTGTCCGTAGCACACCAGGACATGCACCCCATTTGCTA
Organism: Locusta migratoria; assembly: GCA_026315105.1. Lineage (NCBI taxonomy): Eukaryota > Metazoa > Arthropoda > Insecta > Orthoptera > Acrididae > Locusta > Locusta migratoria. The sequence continues at coordinate 93,607,968 of CM048745.1, forward strand.
CCCGATAGCTTTCTAAGTATATTATTTCTCGTCGTTATTTTCTGTCTCGTTTTGATGCAGTGCTGTTTATAAGTTAGAGACCGATCCAGAATCAAACCAAGATATTTAGGGTGGTCTGTGTGTTCTAAGATGTTCCCGTTCCACGTGCCATATTCTGCTAATAGTCATTGGATCGTGACCAACGTAGACGTAGCTGTAGATCGTCTACAGTAACATCTACGTCCTCCTCCTCCTCCTCCTGAGCCGGTGAGCCGCGGCGTCCCCTCGGACATCTCTCGGCGCGCCTCCGCAGCCGTTGGGCAGTAAGCCTTGAGGCGCCCCGGCGTCTACCGGACGCGGCGCCCCCTGGCGTTGTGCCTCCCTGGTGCCTCAGAGGCACTCCCCGGGGAGCGGTCCGCTCCTCCAGCGCGCCCGGGCCTCGGCGGTCCGGCTACCGGCCGCGTGGCTGGAGGCCCGGCTCACCAGCCAGCCCCGCGCTCCGCCGCAATCGATAATCCCCGGCGACGGCAGCCGCGGGCAGCGAACGGCCGCACCGGGGCAGGCGCGCAGCCGCCGGCGTCGGTGTCTGCTGTCTGCGCTCGCGTCTGGCGCCGCGGGAATTTATCCAGGGGGGTCAAGGTTGCAAGAGTACAACCGTCATGTGTACGATAACATAATGTGGATAGTGCACTGTTGGGAGAGCCAGTCCCGCCAGGGGGCTCACGGTTCGTGGAGCCGGAATGAGGGTCTGGTTCGAACTACGGCTCGACAAGGGTTCGCAAATTGATTCCCTATTCCTTGATTTCTAAAAGGCTTTTAACATCCTACCTCACAAACGGCTTTTAATCAAATTGCGTGGTTACGGTATATCGCCCCAAATTTGCGACAGGCGAGGAGATTTCCTCTCAGAGAGGACATAGTTCGTGGTAATCGATGGTAAGGCGACGACTAAAACAAAGGTGATATCGGGCGTTCCACAGGGTAGTGTTATTGGTCCTCTGCTGTTCCTTATTTACATAAGCGATTTAGGGAAAAATGTTCTAATGTTTGTACAACTTATGGGACTTAACTACGGGGTTATCAGTCCCTAAGCTTACAAAATGCTTATGAACTAGCTAAAACTAAAGACGGCACAAATATCCATGCCCGAGGGAGGATTCGAACCCCCGACCGTAGTGGTCGTGCTGACAGTGACTAGAGCGCCTTAGTCACCTCGGCCACCGCGGCCAGCGCTTTAGGGCAAAATCTAAGTAGCTCTCTTAGGTTGTTTGCAGATGACGCCGTCATTTACCGTCTAGTTAAATCATCTGAAGATCAAAACCAACTGCAGAACGATTTGCATAAGATATCAGTGTGGTGTAAAAATTGGCAGTTGGCTCTAAATAATGAGAAGTGTGATGACGTCCACATGATACGAAAATAAATCCGTTAAACTTTGTTTACAAGATAAATCAATCAAAAGTGAAGGCCGTAAACTCCACAAACTACCTAGGAATTACTATTACTTCAGACTTAAATTGGAAAGAACACGTAGATAATGCCGCGGGAAAGGCGAACCAGACACTGCGTTTTATTGGCAGAACCTTTAAAAGATACAACAGAACTACTAAAGAAACTACATACACTAAGCATGTCCGTACTTCTATGGAGTATTGCTGCCCAGTGTGGAATCCTTATCAGGTGGGTTTGACGGAGGACATCGAAAGAGCCCAAAAAAGGGCAGCTCGTTTCGTATTGTCACGATACAGGGGAGACAGCGTTACGGAAATGACACATGATCTGGGATGGGAATCGTTACAACAACGGCGCTTATCGCTGCGTCGTGCGCTTCTTACGAAACTCAAATCGCCAACATTCTCCTCCGAATGCGAAAATATATTGTTGACTCCCTCTTACATAGGTAGAAATGATCATCACAATAAAAAACGAGAAATGACAGCCCGAACGGAGAGATTCATGTGTTTATTCTTCCCGCCCGCTATTCGAGAATTTGAAAGGGAGATAAAATAGTACAACGGTGGTTCGATGAACTCTCTTCCAACACGGGGCTCCGACCTGATGCAGTCTTCCTTCAAATGTTCAATTGTTTGTAAGTCTATCGGACCAAACCGCGTGGTCATCAGTCCGTAGCTTACAAACTACTTAAACTAAGGTAGACTAACCTAAGGACAACACACACAGCCATGCCCCAAAGAGGACTCGAACCTCCACGACGAGCAACCGCACGCTCCGCAGCGAGAAGCATTAGACCGCTCGGTTACTCCACCGCGGCAGTCTTCCTTCCTTTACTTTCCGGATTGCATTTCCTTTCCCCATCCCATCCTTTCCTATCTTCACTCCATCTCCCAACCGGAGGAACTGATAACCTTAGCAGTTTAGTCTCTCTATTCGCCGGCCGCGGTGGCCGAGGGGATTGCGGCGCGTCAGTTACGGTCTGTACGGTCACTACGGTCGGGGGCTCGAATCCCCCCTCGGGCATTTGTTGGATACTTGTGCCGTCCTCAGTGTTAGCTAGTTTATATGTATTTTGTAAGTTTAGGGACTGATGACCACGAAGTTAAGTCCCATAAGCTCAACCGCAGATATCGTGTAAAAACACTAAAATATGACACGTTTCAAAGGTCAAGCCCTTATCGTCAGATACTCTGTGTAAGAGTCTTAAAACATGAAACAATAATGAAATAATATTGTAGTGTTTTTCCACGATATCTCTGGTTGAGCCTACTTGACAAATAATTAAGTAATACAACCACGACCTCACAACAATTATGGATATAATATAGTTGATTCCTTTCGCCGTGGGGCGAACATGCTGAACGTAATTTTTCTCTGTCGACCTGCAACTGTGACCCGCTTGCACAACAGGGGCACCATGGGGCATATAAGGCCCCAGGTGCTACCCCCGTCGGCACGCTGATGGGCGCATTTCTTGCCCTGGTTCCTTCCCCAGCCCGTTCTAGCGCCTTCTCCAAACACACTTGAGCCAAATCACCTGCCGCGGGCTTCTTCGCCGTCGGAGATTCGAATCCTCTCTCTGGCACTGTTTCTTTGTGTGTGTGTGTGCGTGTGTGTGTGTGTGTGTGTGTGTGTGTGTTGTCAACGTAAGTTTAAGTAGTTCTAAAAGTCTGGGTGCTGATAACCGCAGAAGTCTACATCTACATACATACTTCGCAATCCACCGTAAAGTGCGTGGTGCGTGGCGGAGGGTACACTCTACCACTACGAGGCATTTCCTTTCCTATTCCACTCCCAAATAGAACTAGGAAAAAAAATGCTTACATGCCTCCGTACGAGCCCTAATTTCTCTTTTCTTTGTGATCACTATGCGAAATGTAAGTAGGCGGCAGCAAGGTCGTACTACACTCAGCTTCAGACTCCGGCCCTCTAAATTTACTCAACAGAAATTCACGAAAAGAACGTCGTCTTTCCTCCAGCGATCCCCAATTGAGTTGCCGGAGCATTTCCGTGACACTCTCGCATTGGTCGAACCTACCAGTAACAAACCTAGCTGCTCGCCTCTGAACTGCTTCTATGTATTCCTTCAAACTGATCTGCTGCGGGTCCCAAACACTTGAGCAATACTAAAGACGTGGTCGTACAAGCGTTTTATACACGGTCTACTTTACAGATGAAGTACATCTTCCCAAAATTCTCCCAATAAACCGAAGTCGGCTGTCCGCCTTACTCACAACTGTCCTTACATGTTCGTTGCATTTCATATCGCTCTGCAATGTTACGCCTAGATATTTGAACGACGCGACAGCATCAAGAAGGTCACTACCGATGCTGTATTCGAATATTATGGGATTGTTTTTCCTACTCATGCGCATCATCTTACATGTTTCTACATTGAGAGCTAGCTGCCATTCTTCGCACCAACTAGAAATTTTGTCTAAGTCATCCTGTATGCTATTACAGTCAGTTAAAGACGACATCCTCCCATACACCACAGTATTATCAGCAAACAGCCGCAAATTACAACTTACTCTGTCCATCAGATCATTTATAAAGATAGAAAATAATAGCGGTCCTATCACACTCCCCTGTGGCACGCCTGACGATACACTCGTCTCTGATGAACACTCGCCGTCGAGAACAACGTACTGCGTTCCATTACTTAAGTCTTCCAGCCAGTCACAAATCTGTGAACCTATTCCATAAGCTCGTATCTTCGTTAGCAGTCTGCCGTGAGGTACCGAATCGCCGGCCGCGTTAGCCGAGGGGACTGAGGCGCTTCATTCACGGTCTACACGGCCACTACGGTCGGAGGTTCGAATCCGTCCTTAGTATAAGGTAGTTCGTAGTAGTTTGTAAGTTTAGGGACTGATGACCCCGTGGTTAAGTCCCATAAGCTTAACAAACATTTGAACATTTTGTACAAACATTTGAGGCACCGAATCGAACGCCTTTTTGAAGTCGAGAGAAACACAATCCGCCTGTTGCCCTTCATCCGTGGCTCGCAAGATGTCATGTGAGAAAAGGGCAAGCTGAGTTTCACATGAACGATGTTTTCTGAACCCGTTCTTGTTCATAGAAAGAAGCTTTTCCGTTTCAAGGAAATTTATTATATTCGAACTGACAATATGCTTCAAAATCCTACATGAAACTGATGTCAACGATATTGGCCTGGTGTGGGTCAGTTCTCTTTCCTTTCTTATAGACGGGAGTAACCTTCGCTTTTTGCCACTCACTAGGAACTTTGCGCTGAATTAAGGATTCGCGATAAGTGCAAGCTAAGTAGGGGGCCAATGCCGCTGAATACTCTTTGTTAAACCAAACTGGTATTCCATCCGGACCAGCAGACGTTTTTCGTATTTAGCTCTCTCAGCTGCTTCTCTACACCGGAAATACCTATTACTATGTCCTCCATTTCGGAATTAGTACGTTGATCAAATGATGGTACATTTGTGCGTTCCTGCGTGAAAGATATCTTGAAGGTTAAATTTAGAACTTCAGCTTTCCGTTTTCTTTCTACTATTACTGACCCGAATGATCAACGAGTGACTGGACAGTGGACTTTGACCCGCTTATCAATTATACATAGGACCAGAATTTTTTCGGGTTCTCGGAAAGATCTTTTGATAAGGTATGGCTGTGGTAATTATTGCATGCTTTGCGCATCGGTCTTTTTATAGATGCACAAATCTCTACTAACTTTTGCCTGTCATCATTTGCGTGTTATTTTTTGAATACAATAGTCTTGCTTTCTCAGCAGCTTTCTAACATTATTATTATTCCACAGAGCATATTTTCCAGCCTTAATCGTCCTTACTGGCACATATTTCTCTAACCCTTTATTTACAATGCACTTAAGTTCAGTTCTCTACATCCATAGTCCCGGAATTAAACGATGCCCATTCATTTTCTAAGTGCGATCGTAACATTTGCTTATCGGCTCTTCCCAACAAAAACACGCTCCTAGCCTTCTTGATCGGTTTATGAACTTTGGTCACCATCGACGCTATCACGATATCATGATCACTAATTCCTGTCTCTACACAGACATCGTTAATAAGGTCAGGCCTATTCGTGGCTATAAGGTCTAAAATATTTCCATTGCGCGTTAGTTGCCGGTTTAACTGCTCAAGGCAACAAGTACGATACGGGGGAAATAAATTTGCAGATGAGTCATCAAAGCAGTACACCTATCCGTATATACAAACCTTTTACATATCGAATAATGATTTTGCTAACAGTTTAATTGGTAAAAACTGCTTTCTTGGGGTTGTTATTGAGATCATATTATATCTCAAAATCTGTGGTACATTTTTTTTTCTTTCAAATTTGACATGAAGTCGCTAATGAGGTATGCGCCCATTTTCAAATTCGTAATTAAACAATGCTATAAGAGACGCTTTAAAAACATGAATGCCACAGATGGTGATACGGCTGTTATTTATTGACGCGTTTCGACTTTGTCATCGTCAGAATCTAAAACATGGGGTAAAGTTTCGTACTCTTGTACCACGTTATGGGTCTGCTGAACTATAGTTCACCAGCAACTATTTGTAGTCAATAAATAACAGCCGCGTTCCACCTGTGGCCTTCATATTTTTTAAGCGTCCCTTATAGCATTGTTTGATTACGACATTTTTTCTTGTTGGAGTTACAATAAGCGTAACGGTCGGTACAATCACAAATCAAGCTCTAACGTTAGAAATAAAATTAAGAGCAAATAAATACTAAATTAAAACGTCAGGCACAAAGCGGTAGTTTTGCAGACACCTGTGTTTATTGCATCATACATCACAAAATATTTGATGGAACATTCAGTGATATATTCCAGTACCGTCTAAAGAATGTGTCGCAAATCTACTTAATAGTACAGAACTGATAAAAATATTATGCCTGATCGGGCAGGTTTGCTGCATACACAGAAACAATTTATTAAGCGATGAACGTTTTCCCTTTCATAATTTAGTAGACCTTTTCAGTGAGAAACAGTTGCGCGAAAGTTTGAAATTATGTGTAAAGGTTATTGCAGTTAATTAGGTACTCCCATTTTTTACTGGTGGGTGAATGAATGATATTTTAGGTGACGTGGATCAGACCTAATTTTCAAGCTCACGCCTTTCATCATTTCAGTACAGTGGATATAATTTCTGAATGACAAATAAGATATCGTTTCAAAATTACAAGTCAATAGACATACAACTTTTCGAGTTTTGCTGACACTAACGTATACGGGTTGAGCTATTGTATATCATCACGTGTCCTGAGCTGTGCAAATAGAACCATAGACAAGTTGTGTGATGAAAAGTACTAACCTAAGTAGGTTACGAATCGAACAGAAAAAATCCTGTTTATGAATAGAATTATACTTTAAGTCACTTATATTTGAATAGTATAACACCAATAAATACGAAAAGATCTCTTAGTGGGATCCTTACATTTAATATTAATTTCCAACTACTGGACACTGAAAATAGCACTACTGAGAGTGGCGGTGTTGACTACTTCAATGTCGTTGACACGAAAACAGCAATCCAAGTAAGGAATACTGTTTCTATAATTCAAGATACGTGGTCCAGTAAGGAACTCAATGACAAAATGGAAGCATTATACCGTATACACAGACGCCCAGCAGTGGATATATACGGACAATTTAACATGTTTGTGGAGCGTCAGCAGACTGCCGTGTTAATTACGGCCTATCACGACAGTGGCCGATTACGAATATCAGCCAGGGAATTTACACTTCGGGTATGGCGAAAGCATCCATCGATCCATGCCAGCGGCTGTCCTTACTTTAATGAGCACGTGTGCTCCCTGTGCAGGACTCTACACAAAGTTATTGGATCCATCAAGTTGTGGAATGTTGACTGCAGCTGGTAAAGATACTGAATGGAACTTACAGCCGTATCATTTATTATATTTTATTGTTATTTCGGCTTCACATTGGAACTGTCTCAAGGACTCTAACACAGTTTCCATCCAGTTTTACTGTACTAGGAGCCTACAACTGGTGTCGTGACTTCATGTAATTCCATCAGCTGCTAATTATGGATCACACAATTCAACTTACCCTTACTAGCAACTGCCTGAAATTATCTTGCGCTCATGGCAGCAGAACTAAAGTTCCTTTTATGTTGCTACAGTGCTAACAAATAAATAGAAAATACCACCTATATTTCGATGAATCGATTATCAAGATTTAAATTTTTATTGAGATGTGGTTCAACAGCCGTAAGGTATTTGAGGAAATGCATACTGTAAACCATCAGCTGTTTATTATTTTTCAAACTTCTATCGGTTTCAGTTATTAACCATCTTCACGGAAGAATATTAAATAAAAATACAGAATCAGTATTGTACACAAGCTGAAGTAAAATACATAATATAACCCAGTAGTTTCATGTAGTAAGTACTTACGAACTAGACCGACTGATTAAACAGGTGCATTACATGCCTCCTTATGCATACTGGCATGCACGTCACACAATAAAAATAATAAGACGTCACTAGGCATCAAGTCTTGATTAAAAACACAAAAGCAATGCCAAGCTGGTGATGGTGAACCAAGTTCTATTTTTATGTGACTGGATGCTATATCCATATTTAATGTAATCGCGTACACCCTGAAATATGTAATTGTGATACCCTGTCGCTTTTATGCTTTAGCTATTATGTTACGTAGCCTAAGGTTTACATGTTTACTTCATTTAATGTTACTTTGTTCTTGTTCATAATATGTCAGATCTTGTTCATTGAAAGAGTATCCATACGTATTATAATTTTGACATATCGTGTTATCCACTATGCTCATTAGTAGCCCGTTGCCTACCTCTAAATACACTAATTACAATTTTACGATCCTGTTATTGGGTTAGGTTTGCTTTATTTCCTAACATTAGGTCTTTAATGTATACTTCGTTCACTTACTTTTATACTTTGACAGATAATTGTTCTTGTTACACATTTTTATTGTTTTCATAACCCATCCTGTTATTTTCGTAATGTTTACATACTGCTTTCTGTAACATGTCACCATGACACCTTGTCAAAGATATAACCTATGATGGTTGCCTAAGATATCATTTTCACACCATGTATACTTTTATCATCGCTAATGTTATCTCACTGGCTGATGTGTTCAATAGTTGTGTTAGGTTCTCTTGTAATAGGCCTTGGTTCACCATCACACAGTCTGGCATTGCTTTTATGTTTTTAATCAAGACTTGATGCCTAGTGACGTCTTATTTATTTTTATTGTGTGACATGCATGCCAGTATGCATAAGGAGGCATATAATGCACCTGTTTAATCAGTCTGTCTAGTTCGTAAGTACTTACTATAAGAAACTACTGGGTTATATTATGTATTTTACTTCAGCTTGTGTACAATTCTGTTTCTGTATTTTTATTTAATAGTCTTCCCTGATGATGGTTTATAAAGGAAACCGGTAGAAGTTTGAGAAATAACAAACACTGATGGTTTACAGTATGCATTTCCTCAGATTATCAGGATAACTTTGTTGTGTAACAACTACAAAAATCTCGTTTTCAAACAATTGAAGTCTATTTGTTTCATATCCACATGAAATTATAAGCGAAACTTTTCCTGTACATTTCTGTCTCATTTCTCTACGTCGACTACTGGAAAACACAAAGCTGTCCAAAGTCATGGGATAGCGATGTGCGATTTCTACCTGGCCTACCTCGATCCTCTTATCGTCTACCACGGAAACCATGACTCTCTTAAGTAACCTTGTTCCTCCCTTGCGTGTGACGCGACCCCCACCATCTCAGTTTCTTACCTCTAGCTGCTTCATCTATAGTGTTTTTTTTCCAGTTTTTCCTTACTTTCCTTACGATAAACACCTGCTGCCAATGTTACCATCTACAAGTAGATGAAATCAACCTTCCTACTTTCCGTCAACTCAAACTTTTTAATAAGGTTGCCTGTCTCCACCCAGATTTCATTCCCATACAGCAGAGTTGGTCTTGAGACTGAACGCTGTACGGCTCTTGCAAAAGAGAATAAATCGGAGGTGAACACTAACTGTTTTAGCTTTGCTATACCTTCATTTAAGTTCTTTCACTACGTTGCCATCATGTGAGAAAATACATCTTAAAAACCTGAAATTGGCCACTTTTTTTATGTTTCTCCTATTTGGCACTCAATCTATTTCACACACATTTTACTTTCGATTCGGAGATTGTGGTCATCATACCGTAACCATTACATTGAAATATTGGATTGCAACCTTTCAATCGAATCTGCCATCCCCACACATATGCGAGACTGCTTACTTTGTCTCCCCCTGCCAGTCTTGTATTTTCAACATATGATCCATAAACGGTATGAACAACAGTGGTGAGAGTTTTCAGGCTTTCCTTACCCCTGAGATAACCGGGAACCAAGAATTCAATTTATCATGATCTCTAACAGCTGCCTGGCAATCTACATAAAGACCTTTAACTGCCTGCCTAAGTTTACCTTCTATTCCATAATCTTGTAAAATTGACAATAGCTTCATCCTACGAATCAGTCGCACGGCTTTCATAGAACTATAAAAATACATTCTATCTGCTGTAAGCTAAAGTTCTTGTCCCGACAGCCTCAGAAAGTCCTCAACTCACACAGATCTTCATCCAGCTTGTCTACAACTAATACTCCCGCTGTCCTTAAAACAGTATTTTTCTCACAATGCTAACTAAAGAGATACCTCACCGGCAAATGTTCGATGCTTGCTGCCAGATCACATCCAAGCCAGAAGTCCTACTTTCGCAGGGTCTCATCGGTTTTTACTCCTAATGACTGAGGAACTAGTCATTGGATTTGTAGTTCTTTGCTTTCTGAGTTCAGAGGCGGACACGAGCCAGGATATGTCGGAGATACTGAACCTTATTCCAAAGTAGTATTCAGACTGTCAGGAACATTTACTTGGAAACTCATACGTTACCCATGGTTAATGAAGTAGAACATAACTACAGAAAGCCACACCATGGATCATTCTTGATCAATAATTAAATATCTTGACCAACAATTAAAATTAATTTAAAATCATTCTAGATAGTATTTATTTCATTTGGTTGCAGGTTTAAACGTATTCAACAGTTCATTTTCAAACTTACAATAGTAATACAAAATTTTAGTAAAATTCTTGAATGTCCGTCTCCAAATCGCTTATATTTTCTAAAACATTACCGGTTTCGGGACAGCTGCCCATCTTCAGATCAAAATTTAGAAGTTACAGAGTAACCTGTCCTGTAATGAACGAATGTTCACAGTCGTTAGTAACGACTGTGAACATTCGTTCATTACAGGACAGGTTACTCTGTAACTTCTAAATTTTGATCTGAAGATGGGCAGCTGTCCCGAAACCGGTAATGTTTTAGAAAATATAAGCGATTTGGAGACGGACATTCAAGAATTTTATTCATATAACGATCGCAATAACTCCCTGAAGACTAATAAGTCTTGCTTTGATATACAAAATTTTAGATTGATTCATAACTTAAAAATTAAAATTCATTAAACTTAAAGATACAATATGAAACGTAGATATACCAGTGTGAGAGCGGAAATCAACTGCTGAAGAGACCAGCACAGCTATTTCATAAATAGACGGGGCACCGCCTACAGTTACTTAGCTGATGTCAGTGTCCGTGAATCAGGTACAAGTGAGATAAATTACGTATAACAGACATGCTTGCTGGTCAAAGATAAATGTTCCATAAAAAGCTAAACTTGGCTGGTGAATGCATTATTGTCAAAGTAAAGGTACTAAAAATAAAAAAGTATGCAGGAGACCGTGGATTCTAATTCCGTCCATGTCACACATCTTAATCCAGATCCTCGCATTGAATTCAATATCTTTGATATTTATCAAGCCTATTATGTGCATCGAGGAGTATGAGTCAAAAGCCATGTTGTCTGGGTTCTTTGTTCATGGTGTCTGATTACCAAGAACCAAGACTCTTTGTTCATGGTGTCGGATTACGAGCCTGGAGATCCGTCGTGGTGTATAACTTTTTGTTTTTCATAAATTACCAAACGTCTCTTTGACGTGTCTGTTCATTGTATTCAATTTTATATCTGTACTGTCATTCTGAGACATCAAGGAATTGTGAACTTGGCATTAGAAGGAAGCGTGTGGGGTAAACGAGGTACGAATACAGAAAGCAGATTCAAAAGGGTGTAGGTTGCCGAACGTATTCTCAGATGAAGAGACTTGCACAGGACATGGTAGCGTGGAGAGCTGCATCAAATCAGTCTGCGGACTGAAGACCACAACAACAACAATATGTACTGTGATGTAGAGTAGGTACCGTACAAGTGTTGTATTAGCACTCAAAAGGCAGTGGCTTTTGAAAGGGAGCCGTAAAGGTTTTATGACGACAGCCGAATCATCCACTGGAAACACGTCTGATCATACATAACATGTTTGACACTATGTGCACAATAGGTTAGGAAATTCTTGTCGGCGCACTTAACTTATAAGCCTCGAAAGTGAGTGAGATACATCTCCTTGGCCGATTAAGCGTTTGTATGATTGTAAATGAGATCACGCTCAGAGAAATTATAAAAACATCTGTTTGTCACAAAGGTGCAAGAAGTGCAACAGTTACATAATCACATACATGTGCATCATCGAATTCTGCAGATATCCAATTTAACCAGAACATGCCCAGAAACTTCGGGGAAAGAAGTTGATTACGTTGATTACTTATTCTTTTCATTTCTGCGAGAGGACTCGTTGCACTCACAATAATCACTTTACTTGCGTCGGTAATTTATACTTAGACGTCACTTATGAATAATTGGACAATTTCTAGGGCTAAAAGGAGAGAACGGGGTTAATGACCAAATGGACAGCTTACACTTTTCTGAAAAAAGAGTAAAAATACGTAGGCAGAAGATTATGACAACTACCCTAGTACGCCTTGTATCCTACTTTCATGCCACAGTTGTTTATTTATACTAACATCCCATGACGTTTCAAATTCCAAAATATAATTTTATATTACTTCTGTAACTATCAATGTATGCCAGTTCATATTTGACAGATTAATTACACATGAAGGGCGCCAATATTTGTAGAAGCCAACTGTTGTATCACAACCTATTATTGATTTGAAAGTTGTATCACTTGACTTGTAAGGGCAGCTTGCGTAACACGCCTACTGACATAAGCTATGTTTACAACGTCTATAATCTGTTCACATACACTATGTTATGTACCGTTGCGTTACTATTTTGTATAACTTATACTTTCCTATTGTAGATACACTGATGGTGGCTAGAAATCTAGCAGAAATCGATCCGCAATAAACACTTTTTCGCGATGTTTCTCTCCGAAAGTAAAAGATGCCGTTTTTCTATTCATATATATACATATCACGTAACGTGCTTCTTGATAACGCAGTCCTTGGTTAACTCGAATGAAAATAAGTTTTTAGAGAGCGCAGTAAGCCTTACCAACAGGGTTCTCATTTCTTTCTTTCTGCCGCGTCACCAAAAACTTTCAAAAGTTCCTCGAGCCGTATTTTGCAGCTTTCCTTCCATTATAATTGGGTTGGCTGCCTCGGCGTTCTTCCGCCCTTCCTCGGAGTGGGGGAACAGTCTGCCGGGAAGGGAAAATGACATTTGCTGAGCGAATCTCGCTAACTTTACAAGATGGGCTGATGTAGCACGTCCTTATAAGAAAGACTACCGAAAAACCGCGATAATGTAAGGATAACATTTTTATGAGCAGTGAGATCTTTAATACCCCCTTTGTCTCTGATTTTTTTTCCTTTTCCTGATGTAGACAAGTGTAATGTGCTACGAATACATAGAAAGAAAGATCCTGTATAATTTAGCTACACTATAGCAGGTCAGCAACTGGAAGCAGTTAATTCCATAAATTATCTGGGAGTTGGCATTAGGAGTGATTTAAAATGGAACGACCATATAATTTCAATCGTCGGTAAAGCAGATGCCAGACTTAGATTCATTGGAAGAATCCTAAGGAAATGCTGTCCGAAAACATAGGAAGTAGCTTACAGTTCACTTTTTCGCCCACACCTTGAATAATGCTCACCGGTGTGGGATCCGTACCAGGTGGCATTGATAGAGGAAGTGGAGAAGATCCAACGGAGACCAGCGCGCTTCGTTACAGGATCATTTGGTAATCGTGAAAGCGTTACAGAGATGATCGATAAATTTATTTATTTTTTATTTATTTATTTAGCCTGATCAGATTACGGCCATCAGGCCCTCTCTTACATCGGACCAGGGTTTTACACATACAGTATTTCATTACATGTGAGTTACCTATAACATAATAATGATTTTTACAGATGAACAGTTAATAACATTATTTATACAGGTTGATTACATGTAAAAGGATGTAAATAAAAGGTAATAACTTAACTCTACATATGTAATAACTTAACTCTAAATAGGATTAATATTAACAGTACCACTGAGACACCTTCTGCTGCTGCTGCTGCTGGTGTAATAATAGAAGTAACAACATTTATATTAGCAGGTACAATATTTACTTTTGAATATATCGAGACTGGTTAACGCATGGCGAATTCTGACAGAAGCTGTACCTGGCGAGAGCAATGGCAGTTGAAGAATATCTGGGAGGAGGAATGGATGTGACGTACCTTGGACCGTAGCGTAATAAAGACTGGCGTCATTATTGCTTTAGTAGATAATCCATTAACTGTCGTTTGAAGCTGGCAGTGTTATTCAGTTCTCTGATATACTGAGGTAGATTGTTCCAGAGCCTGGTTCCAGCTACTGAAAAGGATTTTGAGAAACCGGCTGAGTGATGGATAGGGACAGAAAGGGTTTTGCTCTGACAGGAACGAGTAGTTCTTTTATGTTGATCAGATAAGAGTGTTAAGGTCGAGGAAAGATATGAGGGACAGTGTACGTGGATAAGAGAGTAGAGGAAACAGAGTGTATGAAAATCTCTGCGCTTGTCAGCACGGAGCCAGGATAGTTGCTTATAAGATGGTGAAATGTGATCAAAGAGACGGATGTTACATATATATCGAACGCAGGCATTCATGATTAGTTCCAGACGTCGTGAGCTCTCCCAAGAGAGACCTTGCAAGATAACATCACTGTAATCAATAATTGGAATTACAAGCGTTTGTATAAGTTTCTTTTTAAGATCGAGAGGAAAAAAACTTCTTATATCTCTGTAGGGCATGAAGAGATGATGATGCCTTCCTACACACGGCGGCTGTGTGCTCAGCCCAATTTAGTTTGTCGTCTATTATCACTCCCAGACTTTTTGCCGACGGCGAAAAATAGATAGGTGTGTCATTTAATATTAATGGTGGTTGAGATTCGCGGTATTTGTGCTTAATGAGTCTAGGATGACCTAGCAGAATCGCTTGTGTTTTACTTGGATTGAGCTTTAATCCTATATTCTGTGCCCACTTTGATAGTGCACATAGGTCAGAATTAAAATTCTCGATTGCTGCCTTCAGGTTTTTTGGTTTTGCACTTAAATACAACTGGAGGTCATCGGCATACATGTGGTATTTACAAATGGACAAGACCGATGATACGTCATTTACATACAATGAAAAGAGAAGTGGACCTAGCACCGAACCCTGTGGTACGCCTGATAGAACTTTTCTCCACTGTGACTTTTCGGTGCCGGACATGACGCACTGAAGACGCGATGTCAAGTATGAGCGAAACCATTGCGCCACGCCTTGAGAGAAATTTAGACTGCTAAGTTTAGCAAGTAAAATATCAAAGTCCACAGTGTCGAAAGCTTTGCTAAAGTCTAAGAAGCACATAATAGTCGCCTCTTGTCTATCCATTGCCTGCTTAAGATCGTCTGTTACTTTTATCAAAGCAGATGTTGTGCTGCGATATTTGCGAAAACCTGATTGGTGTTCGTCAAGAAGTTTATTAGTAAACTCCAGTGGAAGACTCTGCAGGAGAGACGCTCTGTCGGTCGGTACGGACTTTTGTCGAAGTTTCGAGAGCATACCTTTAGCGAGGAGTGTAGCAGTACATTGCTCCTCATACGTATATCTCGCGAGGAGTTCATGAGGATAAAATCAGAGAGATTAGAGCCCACACAGAGGCATACCCACAATCCTTCTTTCCGCGAACAATACGTGACTGGAATAGGACGGAAAATCGATAGTGGTACTCAAGGTACCCTCCGCCACACACCGTCAGGTGGCTTGCGAAGTATGGTTGTAGATGTTGATCGTCCATCATGGTTTGTTTTACTTCAAAGAGTGCTAAAATCTTTATTATTATTATTATTATTATTATTATTTCTTCACCCAATACACTGTACCCATATTCTGACCAAAAGATACTGTAATTGTTTTTTACATTCTCTGATGATAGCTATGTTATCAGTGAATATTACCGCTCAACATGGAATAGAGATACATGAAAACCACGTGAGCCGTGCCGGCGCCATATCGCGGAGCGCAATCCTATCGATCTTATTTCGATTTCTCCCGTCGGCGGCGGACCCAATTACGCTTCGCGCTTGTCTACCGGTGGCAACCTCCGCTGCCCGCGAGAGGGCCTCATCAGCGAGGAAGGGCGAGGAAGAGTAAGTCTGTCTGCAGCTGGAAGGTGGTGCGTGTTCGCTGGTGGTACCACAGTCTAACATATACAGTCGCGACACTCCCTGCTGTGAACGTTGTTACCAACCGACAGTTGCAACGACACTAGCGCTCCTAGTGGTGGGAAAGCCGCCGTAGGAGTGATGTTTGTATATAATTTTTTGTGTGCGTAGTTAACGAAATAGTTGGTATAGTTTTTGCGTTACAAGCATTAGTAAAATGTTAAGAGATATACATAACACGGACACGAATGTAAAAAGTGCCGAATTTATCTGATTCAGATGAGTAATGAACAACTTCGTTATGTGTTATTTTGCCGCTTATTTCGCAGAAAGTAAGTATAATATAAACATAAGATGAAACATAATTTTCTATTATGGTGTATTCTTACTATGACGAGAGTTTTTTTGACACGTATCAATTCGGTGTGTAGACACATTGCACATTGCAAGCTTCACTCGCCTTCCTGACACGCGCATATTCGTTTGAATGGCATTACTTTAGCTTAAGACGACAATCACTTGAAGACTTTTGCCGTTTGTGGTTCAGTTGTAGCAATAATTGTGGAATTGGGTTCTTCTTTGTTGAAAACATTTTGATTGCTTTATCCGTTTTCTTGCCAGATCTGTGACGTTTTTCCTTCAGCTACAGCTGTGGTAGCTGCTTTGGTAGGTAAAATACTGTAGTTATTGCATTCTATATGCGTTTCCTACGTTCGATGTTCACCGATTTTACTGATATTGTAGTAAAGAAGCCTTAACGTTCTCGAGTACAAAAGCGACGACTTTTTGCCAGAGCCAGGTCTTCTGGTGTTTCTTAGTCGTTTGTTATTTTTAATAGAAAATTATATTATTCAGCAAAAGCCTGTAGGTTACAAGATAATTATAAATAAACTGTCATGTAATGTACCTTTTCGTACCTCATCAGGGATCTCAGGAAACCTAATAAAGGCAAAGGTGGAGCTAATTTCAAATTACTACATATTTTTATGGCACTACATACGTTCCCTAGTGTGAATAGTCTGTACATCTACATCAACATCTACATAGATATTCTGCAAATCACATTCGCCTGGCAGAGGGTTCATTAACGACTTTCATAACTGTCCTCTACCGTTCCATTCTCTAATAGCGCGCGGGAAGAAGGAACACCTAAATCGTTCCGTTTTCGAACTGATTTCTCTTATTTTATTGGGATGGTCATGTCTCCCTAAGTATGTGGGTGCTAGAAAATATTTTCACAATCATAACTAAAAGTCGGTGATTGAAACATCGCAAACAGATTACGCCGCAATGAATAACGTCTATCTTTTAATGATTTCAACCCAAATTCGTGCAATATTTCCGTGACGCCCCCCCCCCCCCCCGTAACGTGTTAAAACGAGCTGCCCTACTCTGAACCTTCTCAATGTCGTCCGCCAGTCCCACCTGGTGAGAGTCCCACAAGGGGCAACAGTACTCCAGGAGCCAGCATACGGAGCATGGCCGAGAGTACATTACAGTGCGTTAATACGTTTGATACTGAAAAGGCTGGACGGAATTAAATGAAGTATGGAACAAATATAGCTTATACTCCATGGGCTACCTTTCGCAAACCTCCATAGGTGCATGGCCAAAGGTACATTACAACAAACTCTTTGACAGGTCACCATGAAAGTCAGCACATAAATGTATGTTTCCATGAAGGAGAATTTTATTTCAATGAATTGTTTCGCGGCGAGTTTTGTTGATAACTTTCTAGTGTTTCCAGCGGCGTCATATGGTTTACTATCCAAGACGTTTCGGTCGAGACCTCCTCGGCCTTTGTCAAGTGGTTAACTATCGAATGATTGCTGCTGTCATCCTTATGTAACTGCACTGCTGACTGTGACTTCACTGGTGCTCCACGACATGACCATAAAGGCAATGTTTTGGTCGCGTGCCTGCCGCGCCCGATAAATCTACCGATCGTCGGGTTCCAAGCTGTGCTTAGCTGTAATCCGCCGTCAGTATTAAGACTGTCGTCAGCTCTTTAGATCTCATTCACCTCTTTTATTACACTATCCCAGAAACGGTTCGTGCTTGTAATTATGGATGTCCCTTCAAACGCACTACGATGTCTGTTTTCAACTTCACGTTCCACAGTTGCTGACTTTTCGGGATAACGTAAACGATAACGTTTTTCGTCTTCCACGAAGAGCTGTTCAATAGTGCGCACTGTTTGCCCTATGTAAAATCATCCACAACCACAAGGTATTATATAGACGCCCGATGTTCTCAGGTCTCCATCAGAGGAAGACAACTTCAAGCTGTGTGACGTGTGAACAGGAGGAGCAAGCCTGTCAAACTGTGTGACGTCAGGCGAGAGCTGTGTTCGCATTGTTGTCTAGATACTTCGGGGCTGTGAATACTGAGCTGGAGGGCTCAGTCAGAAATAGCACTATGACGCAATAACATGGCGAGTAAAAGCAAAACGAAGCAATTAGTTTATAACTCTGTGTGGGAAAATCTATTTCTTTTTGTGCAGTTCGGTGAAGGTGCAAAGTGTTTGGTTTGTAACAGACAATACGAAGTATAAAAAGAGTAATTTACAGCGTCATTATTGTCTGTGCCGTGAAAATGAGTCTGGGAGATATGAAGGAGAAGAATAAGACGCCTGAATTAAAAGAACGTGCTCATGTGGAGAATTGTCAGTTTAGCGAAGCGTCTGTCCGTTTGAGCTACTGAATAGCTCTACATATAGCCGAGAAATTTAGACCATTTACTGATGGCGACTTTGCGAAAGAAGTGACTGTGATGGCCGCTGAAGAAATGTGTCCACATTTTGCAAAAGTTGCAAAAGCTTCTCTGCGAAAAGTATTATGTGACATATTTAGGACATGGCTGCAGATGTGCAAGTAGAAATGGATATCACGTCACGTAAATTTGTACATTATTATTTAGCTGTCGATGAGAGTACTGACATATCGAATACTGTACAAGTAGCTATTTCCATTCGGGGCGTCGATGATAAGCTGAATATAACAATTTTAGTTTTGATCCCGCTCAAGGGCACCAGCACTATGATGGGCATTTTGAAAGGCGTTGGCCTGAGTTGGGATAAGCATGTTTCTGTCGCAACAGATGGGTAGGAGTTAATGTGGGATTAATAGCATGGGTGAAAGAATGTACGAAACATGTTTCTGGGCCGCGCAGGAGTAGCCGAGAGGTCTGAAGCTCCACGTTGCGCTCCGCATGGCGTATAGCGTCAGAGGTTCGAATCCTCCTTTGGGCATAGATGTTTGTGTTGTCTTTAGAATAAATTAGTTCATAATTAGTTTGTATGTTTAGGGACTGATGACCCCACAGTTAAGTCCCATAAGCTTTACAAACATTTGAACATTTTGAACATGTGATTCTTGAGTTTCTCCCGGCGTATTTGATAATCAAAATATCCATGGGTGTACTGCCGGTCTATTTCAGCGATCATACATGTCGCCATCATCAGGTGAACTGACGGACTGAGCTCCTGGAAACGCACCGGAACGGAGATCCGCACGCTACGGCGGCTCGAAGGGAACTTGATTCTAGCCCGGTAGCGGGAGATTTAAACACCCTGGCCCGCGGAGCTGGTATAACACAGGAACTCATTGCCATCCACTTCATACTTCATCAAGAGAATCTATACGCAAAATAAATGACAATTATAAATGTTATGGATACGATGGTACAAGTCACAGATTCTATCCGATCGTGAGGCCTGAGACATAAACAGTTTAAGAGTTTAGTTTTTTAGAATGTGGTACTCGGTATAGTGATCTTCCTAATTTTTGTAATGTACGCTGGTTGACAGGGGTAAGGTGCTAGATTGATTCTTTGAGTTATGAAAATTATTAGTGAAAATCGGCCTTTCCTCAGCTGCAAGATGAAACCTGGATTTGTGATTTAGCATTCATTGCTGATTTAACCGGCCACTTAAACGATTTAAATACCTCACATCGAGGAAAAGACCACATAAAAGATATGTATTACAGCCTTCACAATAGCGCTGAATCTGTGGATGAATCAACTGCAGGCTGGAAACAATGCGTATTTTCTGAAGCTATCGCACGTGCGTGCTATTGCTTTTACTTTCTCTGAAGAATATGTGCAAATTCGGGAAGCCTTCGTAACTAGTTTGAATCCAGGTTTGAAAATGGGGAAGTACTGTATACATGTATCAGAGCTTTGTAACACAATTTGCAGTGGATGTTAACAATTTTCCAACCAGGTTTCAAATGGAACTGTTAAATTTAAAGTGTGACGATTTTTAAAGGACAATTCCGAAACGTCAGATCACAAACTAACACGAAGTCTTCGAAATAAAATACCGCAAACATTGCTACCTAACATTGAGAAACTAACCAAAGAAAAAACTAAATGGAAATGTCGGAAAACTTTTACTTAATTTAAATGTTCTGTTTTGTTCTAACTTATAGAGAAAACTGTATTATTTTCCACTCTATCTCTCTACTTTATATCAGTGCTATCCTCACATTAAATTACACCTGCATCATGTTCTCATGATATACAGACGATATACAATTGTCTGTAATCTGTGTCTATTATTAATTAAAACGCAATGTTTTAAAATTAGGATATCGTAGACCTGACTGCACTCTTCACACCAGACCTGTTCCCAGTTTCTCCTAAACCTGCACTCCACACGCTGCATTTCGTCACACGGTCCCCTCTCCTGCCCGGACTGACGTCACACTGGCGCTGTTTGCTCTCCCCTGACCTGCATCATCCTTAACAGTTCTCACCAAATGACGTATTTTTGAAGGAGGCCTGAAGACCGAGTTCATCTTGTGTCTCTTAAGGAGTCCGCTATCTTTCCAGTGACTGAACTACAAAACGGCAAAAACAAAAAATATGTGTCCTCCTCGGGGGTCTTCTGCATGTGTGTCTTCGGAAAGCCGGCCGCGGTGGCCGAGGAGACTGAGGCGCTTCAGTCACGGTCTGCACGGCTACTACAGTCCGGGGTTCGAATCCCCCCTCGGGCATGGATATTTGTGCCGTCCTAGTTCGTAAGTAGTTCATAAGTAGTTTGTAAGTTTAGGGACTGATGACCCCGTAGTTAAGTCCCATGAGCCTTACAAACATTTGAACATTTGAATCCCCCCTCGGGCATGGATATTTCTGCCGTCTTAGTTCGTAAGTAGTTCATAAGTAGTTTTTAAGTTTAGGGACTGATGATCCCGTAGTCAAGTCCCATAAGCTTAACAAACATTTGAACATTTGATTGTCTTCGGAAAGATAGCTTTCGTAATCTGGCGGTAGCTGTAGCCATTATCCCTGAAAACTTGCCGTATGCAGATTTCCAGTGTCGGACACTGCTTCCGCTGGGTGCACCAAAGTCCTTAGTTTCTACGACAGACGATGTTGGCTTGTGGCGTGTAGGTACCGGTCGGTGTGGGTGGGTTTTCTGTAAATGCTATGGCTGAGACATAGGTACGTTGATGACACGTTCGTTGTCTGCCCTCATGTACGTGAAAAACTGCGTGAATTTTTAAACCACATAACCAAATCGAGTTCACGATGGAGGTGGACGTCCTTGTCAGCCGTAAAGCAAATAGATGTCTCAGCCATGGCGTTTACAGAAAACCCATCCACACCGACAGGTACCTGCACGACACAAGCTATCATCAACTGGAAAATATTTTATCGAGATTCTTATTAGGTGCAAGCCAGTGAATTTAGCATGGCGGAGGGTTATTGTTGTTGTGGTCTTAGGTCCACAGACTGGTTTGATGCAGCTCTCCACGCTACCTTGTCCTGTGCAAGTCTCTTCATCTGAGAATACGTTCGGCAACGTATATCCTTTTCAATCTGCTTGCTATATTCGTCCCTCGGTCTCCCTCTACTATTTTTACCCCACACGCTTCTAATGCTAAGTTGACAATTCCTTGATGTCTCAAAATGTGTCCCACCAATCTATCCCTTCTCTTAGTAAGGATATGCCAGAAACTCCTTTTTTCCCCGATTCGGTCAAGTACCTCCTCATTAGTTACGTGATCTACCCATATAATTTTCATCATTTGTCTCTAGCCATTCTGCATTTTATATCTTCTTTACTTCGGCCATCAGAAGTTATCTTGCTACCCAGATAACAAAATTCATCTACTACTTTTATTGTCTCATTACCTAATCTAATTCTTCCAGCATCACCTGATTTTCTGACATTGCATTCCATTACCTTCGTTTTACTCCTGCGAATGTTAATCTTATATCTTCCTTTCAAGACACTGTCCATTACATTCAATTGCTCTTCCATATCTTTCGCGGTCTCTGACAGAATTACTATATCATCAGCAAACCGCAATGTTCTTATTTCTTCTTCCTGCACTTTAATGCCCTCTGTAAATTTCTCCTTCCTTTCCTTCACTGCCTGGCCAATGTACAGATTGAACAACATTGGGGAAAGGCTACAACCCTGTCTCACTCCCTTCCCAACCTCTGCGTCCCTTTCTTGCCCTTCGAATCTAATAACTGCTGTCTGGTCTTTTTATAGGTTGAATGTAACTCTTCGCTCCCTATATTTTACTCCTGATACCTTCAGAATTTGGAAGAGTGTATTCCAGTCGACGTTATCAAAAGCTTTCTCCAAATCGACAAACGCTAAAAACGTAGGATTTCCTTTCCTTTGCCTATCTTCTAAGATAAGTCGTAATGTATTGTCTCCCGTGTTCCTACATTTCTCCTAAATCCAAATTGATCTTCCCCGAGGTCGGATTCCACAAGTTTTTCCATTTGTCTGTAAATAATTCGTGTTAGTATTTTGCACCCATGATTTATTAAACTGATAGTTCTGTAATTTTCACACTTGTCTGCACTTGCTTTCTTTGGAATTGGAATTACGATATTCTTCTTGAAGTCGGGGGGTATTTCCCCTGTCTCATACATTTTGCATACCAGGTGATACAATTTTTTCACGACTGGCTCTCCTAACGATATCAGCAGTTCAGATGGAATATCATCTACCCCAGGGGTCTTGGTTCGATTCAAGTCCTTCAGCGCTCTGTAAAATTCTTCTCGCAGTGTCGTATGTCCTGTCTCATCTTCCTCCACTTCATCTTCGATTTCTAGAATACTGCCTTCAAGTTTATTTCCTTTGTATAGGCCCTCTATATATTCCTTGCACAGTTCAGCTTTCCCCTCTTTGATTAGTACTGGCTTTCCGTCTGAGTTCTTGATATTCATACAGCTGATTTTCTTGTCTACAAATATCTCTTTTATTTTCCTGCAGGCGGTATCTATCTTTCCCCTAGTTATGCATTCTTCTACGGTTCTGCATTTGTCCTCTAGCCACTCCTGCTGAGCCAGTCCGCACATCCTGTCATTCTCATTTTTCAGACGTTTGTACTCCCTTTTTCCTGTTTCACTTGCTGAATTTTTATATTTTCTCCACTCATCAATTAAGTTCAGTATATCCTGCGTTATCCACGGATTTCTATTAGACCTTGTTCTTCTGCCTATATGGTCCTCTGCAGCCGTCACTACCGTATCTCTCAGAGCTACCCATTCTTCTTCTGCTGTATTACTTTCCCCCGTTTCATCCAATTCTCACCTAATGCTCCCTCTGAAACTCTCAACCACCTATGGTTCCTTCAATTTGTCCAGGTTCCATCTCCTAACCTTCCTAACTTTCTGCAGTCTCTTAAGTTTTAATCTGCAGTTCATAACCTATAAGTTATGGTCAGAGCCTATATCTGTAAGTGGATATGTCTTACAGTTTAGAACCTGGTTTCTAAATCTATTCCTTACCATTATAAAGACAATCTGGTACCCTTTCCTACTACTGAGTTCCGGTCCCCCATCACAATAAAGTTTTTGTCTCCTTAACTTTCTGATGATTTCTTTTACCTCCTCATACATTTTTTCGATATCTTTATCATCGGCCGTGCTAGTTGGCATATAAACTTCCACTACTGTGGACGGTGTTGGGTTCGTGTCTATCTTTACTACGATAATGCGTTCACTACGCTGTTCATAGTAAATTACCCGCATTCCTATTTTCTTAGTCGTTATCAGACCTACTCCTGCGTTACCACCAACTGATTTTGTATTGATAACCCTGTACTCACCTGACCAGAAATCCTGTTCATCTTGCCACCGAACTTCACTAATCCCTACTATACCTAATTTTAACCTATCCATTTCTTTTTTCAAATTTTCTAGCTTACCTACGCGATTAAGGGTTAGAACATTCCACGCTCCGACCCGTAGAATGCCAGTTTTGTTTTTCTTGATGACGACATCCTCCTGAGTAGTTTCCGCCCGGAGATACAAATGGGGGACTATTTTACCTCCGGAATATTTTACCCAAGAAGCCGCCATCATCATATAGTCATACAGTACAGCTGCATGTCCTCAGGAGAAGTAAAGACTGTAGTTTCCCCTTGCCTTCAGCCGTTCGCAGTAACTGAATGGCGAATCAATGTTAGCTGATGTTACAAGGCCAGCTCAGTCAATCATCCAGACTGTTGCCCCTGTAACTACTGAAAAGGCTGCTGTTCCTCTTCAGGAACCACACGTTTGTCTGGCATCTGCACAGATACCCCTCCACTATGGTACGGCTATCTGCATCGTTGAGGCATGCAAGCCACCCCACCTCGGCAATGTCTGTGGTTGATGAATGGCGGAGGGTACCTGCGACATTGACACCGTTTGACCAGTCACCATGAAATATGGTTCATATATGTATGCTTTCATATATACGAGGAAGAGGAATAGGTGGAGGAAGAGACGGACAGAATGGTGAGCGAGGTGACGGACAAATAAGGGGTTGAGGAGGAGAATTTGAGAGAAGGATCATGACACAGGTGAAATGAGATGAACAGAGGGAGGGGCTGGAGGAAATGGACAGAGAAAAGGACGGGAGGAGATGGCAGCAAGAGCAGGTGATCAGAGAGAGTAGAAAGGAGGAGATGGACTAATGGAATATGGGAAACCTCATGTATATTTCTTAGTTTGTTTGTATAGCATTCAACTGATTGTTATAAAATAGGAATGGTTCAGTTAACTTACAGAAGATGGCGCGTGTGTCGTACCGGCAAATGTATTCGAAAGGACATTGTCTGTAAATCTATCGGACCAAACTGCGTAGTCATCAGTCCCAAGGGCCATTGAAGTAGCACATGTAATTAAACGAGCTAACACTTTCAAATTTCAAACGCTAATTCCACAGTTATTTCTTCTGCGGCATTAATGCGCCGGGTAGCAGCTAGTGTAGTATAAAAACATCTTTACCTTTTGATAATAATATGCTAGGCATATCGAAACCGGTAGTGAAAAAAACGACTGGTTTCTATTTATTCAACACACCTAATTTCGCCAGTAGCAACCTGTGCATTACATATTAAAATTTTCTGTCGAAACAGGTTGAGATATTTTGACCTTTGACTCGTAAACACAGAGCGCCCCAACTGACGAAGAGGGAGTGGGGGTTGGCTGCCCGTTCAGGCCGCAGTCTTCCGTCTAGAGCCGGCCGGTGTAGACTCAGCGCGCATGCGCACGAGCCGTCCCGGCCGCCCTGGGCTCATCTCACGTTGGGCAAACACAGCGCCGAGCCCGCCGGCAGAGGCAGCACTGGCGGTGGTGGTGGGGTCTGGCGTCGCTGTCTCATCTGGCGCGCCCCGGCCGCCCAAAATGAGTTCCCGCACAGCACGGGGGTGGCTGCTAGGGGTGGGTGCCAGGGGTGGGTGCCGGACGGCCTCAAATGACGGCGGAGAGGACGGAAAAATGCGCCGCGGACCGAAAAAGGCCCCACCTGGCTGCAATACCTCTGCCATCTCGCCGTGCTTCTGCTCTGGACCGTGAGGCTGCTACGTGGCTTTTTTCAATTCCAGTTCCAAAGTAAACTTCATTTGCAACAGGCATGCAATAAGACAGGTTAACATCGTAGCTTTTATACTCCGTTCACCGAAACGAGAGACGGACTGTAAACAGACCGGGGCTCGTGACCAGGGGTGGACAAAAACCGGCCGCTCCGTCAACGTATCATTCGATGTGGTTCCCTGTTGTAATGGAATAGGGTCTGCGGCTGTTCGTCGAGTTTTAATTCCAAATTATTAACTTATCCACAAACAGGCGTAAAGTTCGTGTTGTTTTATTTAACGACTGGTTTCGGTATTACATTAATTCTTACAATATTCATCTCGGGTATGCAGCCGTATACTGTCGTCAACTAGACACGATATTTCGGCAGACCAACTGGCTGCCAACTTCAGGTGAGAACGCTAATACACTAACTCCCCGGAAACTGAGGCAGAACAAGAAACAGCAGCCCCTTTATAGACCGCTGACACCCACTGCGCGAAACCAAAGTAGGAGCCACCTAGGCGCAACAGAACTTGTAGCGCGCCGGTGGAGAAAATCGGCAAAAACGATGGGTCGAAAACAAGGCTAGTTAAAAGAAACAGCAGGTGGAAATGAAGACCGTTGTTGCTTAATGTCAGATAAGATCGGGTTCCAAGTTTTACTTAGAGGAAAGCCCTTGTCCCTATTAATAATATTATCGGCCATACGAATTTCCATGGATTCTTTAAGAACACATTCCCAGTAGCGGGAAGCAGGAGCAATCAGTTTCATCATATAACACCTTGTGTCCCTCATTCAGACAATATTATCAGTTATTACGCCAGGAAAGTCTACGCAACTACATTAATTCTTATATATGTTTTGTATGACATACGTACAGTATGATGTTATGAATACAACACTGATTTGAAACTTGTATAGGGCCTGAAGATGGTGTTAATGCAATACCGAAACCGGTAGTTAAATAAAATAACATGAACTTCATGGCTGTTGGTGGATTAGTTAATATTTGCAATTAAAACCTTTTTATCAGGTGTAAACCGTTGTGTGTTTTACTATATACCAGTGGCATTAGACGCCAAAGATATTCAAAATTCATTTCCTTTAATAATCCATAGAATCTCTGAAAATTGCTGAAATCTGCATGTCAATAAAACAACAAATCAGTTTCCTTGCAGACATCGAAGAGTCATATGATAAATTGAGGAATGACCAACACCCATGATTGCAGATTTTTTATAATAATATGTCATTTATTGCTCTGGACACAACAGTTCCGTTTTATACACATTAATAAATTAATATTTTCTTCTTTGATCGCTTCTTTCGTTGATTTGAAGATGTAGAACGACATAATGAGTTTACACTTGCGCGATAGAGAGGAGAAAGAGATACAGAGATAGAATAGGAAAGCTTAATACTTACGCTGCTTTTCAGCAACTGATCCTTTGAGATGAAATTTCCATCCAGCGTCTAACACACCCCTCATAACACATACACTCGCTTTACTCCTGAAACGGATGCGGCAACATTGATGGAGTGCTCCTGTTTTGTCCACTTCTGGTCACGCGCCTCGCTTTGTTTAGTCCGTCACTCGTTTCGGTGAACGGAGTATAGAGACTTGTGGTGAGTGAAAAATTGCGTTCCAAAATAATATCTTAACGGAATGAATTAAAAAAAAAAAATTATTTCAGTACGTGTTCCATTAAGACAAAGTAAACCGACTACTATAAGGTTTCCTGCCTAGTTCATGGCTTGAATTTAGAAAAACAGAATATAAATCTATTTAACAATTAATGTCCAACTTTTATTTAAGTTTAAATTTTTTCATCAGTTTTTTTCGATTTCCGTCGTCCTTAGTTGCGTATGTAATTGGTGGACGTGTATTACCGTCTTTAGCAACTAAATAAAAGGCGTTTTTTGTGTGCCATACGCGTTTCGCTTCTTTATTTTGTGAAGCATCATCAGTGGCCTGTAATACACGTTATTTTTGTATAATATTGTAGTACAGTCATAATATTATAGGTATCGTTTACAGTACGACAGTTAACAGTCTTGTTACAATTTCTAAAGTTCTGATCTACTAGGTAAGAAACAACTTCTGTAGCACTAGCTTTTGCAAAGTTAATTTATCCAGTTTTTGGCCCTACTTACGGTTTTCTGTGTTATTCCATGTGTGTCTTCATGGAGATGTTTGTGAGGTCTTCACTTGGATACGGTATTTTCGTTCTTGATGAAAACCCTTGCATCACCGCTTCACTGTGTACTCGTTTTTGAACGTTTGTTTACAATGTTTAGTGTTGCCAACTGTCGCTTTTCGTCTGTTTGTCTTCCTTGTATCTCTGAGTGTATCAGCTGTTTTTTGTTTGTGTTAGTGTCTATGTAGACTATGTGTGTGTGTGTGTGTGTGTGTGTGTGTGTGTGCGTTGTTATTGGTGTTAGGTTTTTGTGAATATGGGAGTAGAGGGAGGGGGAGGCAAGCGAGAGGGAGAAGGGGGTAGGGCATTTCATGTTTCATTACTGTTTTTCACTGTTTTTGCGGTCAGCTTGATCAGTGAGTTGTTACTTATGTTGATCTGATCATTAATCACTTTCTTATTCATTCCCAGGGCTATTTGTATAGGAAAGATTTCCTGTAGTGACAAGATTTTTATGTCTCGATAATTGGTTCTGATAATTTTCATTTTCATATCTTGTTCCATGGTGGATGGTTCATGTCCGTGTTGTAATGGAAACACGGAAGTTTTACACCAATCATCCATCCATTTGTGCAAATTCCTGAACAATAGGCATGTTCTTCGTCAACTCCACTGGAAAACTTCAAACATCATGTAACAGATGATATGATCGATATCCTAGTACAAGAAAAACATATTTGATGTACAAAAGAATGATTTCTGAAATTTTTACAATTTCATCTGTAATATGAGTGGCACTTATATCCACTTCAGGATTCACAGGATTTTCACTTATAATACAACTACGAGTAATTTCCAGCGTGTAATTTTCCTCTCCTTCTTCGTTATCTTCTAATTCTTATTTCAGACATATCGCAGTCTAGGATAAATAGAATATTTTATCTCTTCCTCTGAAATCTGGAATTTTCAGAGAAGAATAAATATCAATAAATAACGTTAGCTCCTAAAATGTATTCATTCACAATACCTTACCTAACATATTTTACCCAATCTTACAGATATGTACCATTCATATGGTATTGCTAATAGCACCATACGTACGCTTTATAATAGACATAAACACACATATTAACGTTTAATGTTTCATATGAGTACATAATGAAAGTTCGTGGTTTCTTTACATTTACAAAAGCAACATAATTAATATACCTTATGAGCCATGGCTTCCCTC
The DNA here is from genome assembly GCA_026315105.1 of Locusta migratoria. NCBI lineage: Eukaryota > Metazoa > Arthropoda > Insecta > Orthoptera > Acrididae > Locusta > Locusta migratoria. The sequence goes on from CM048745.1 coordinate 93,637,185, forward strand.
AAACAAAATACTTGAATTAAAACGGATATATTCGCCGATAGAAACAAGTAGTTACAAAACCGAGCAACAGAATGCGTTGCAATCGTTGCTACAAGGATGTAACAGTGGGTACTAGAGGAAAATGCGTTTGTGAGCCAACTGCACACTGTAAATTTCTGGTGTTACATATCTGTAACAAGAGCATTAAATGGTTAAGGACATTTACCATGGAATATGATTGAACTTATACCAAAGCTATTTATTAATTAAAGAGAGGAATTAGTCTGGGGAAAAAACCGTGGTTAGGAAGTTTTTGTATTTTTATGGCTTTAAGTTGGCATCACTGGAATGAGCTCTGACCAGCTGATGCATCAACATTGTTTTGTTTGTAACCACAAAACTACATTTCAATATGGCGATTCTGCTTGAAAATTCCGTGTTAGTTGAACAACGTCCTGTTATTCGTTTTTTACTTCTTGAAGGCGAGAAAACAGTGTACTTTAGAAAGTCTAAATTGTATACTGAATGTTGCATAAATCATGCATATATTTAGAAGTGGGTAGAGTCGTTCAAAAATGCTCGCACCGTTCTGGCCGACCAGTTAAAGTTGCAAGTCCCTCACGTGAATGTTGAGTTGATTACATTATTCGTGCCGACCGCCATGTGACTGGAAACCGTAGTACTGGTACAACGAAAAACAATATCTGTAACAAGCTGAAATGCTGCAAAATATGTATAAGTTGGATTGAGTTGACGCGGCTAAATAAGCAAATAAGGTAGAGATTGTGCACTCAGCTAAATGAAGGGGATAAAAGAGGTTGAGCACTTCCTCAACAACATTTTAGCTTGTGATGAAACTTGAGATCACTGTTATGAGCCACAATCAAAAAGGGAATACATGTAGTGGAATCACACCATGTCATTTAATAAAAAAAGAAAAAATAAGAAAAAATTTAAAAAATTAAGAATCCAATTATCAGAAGGAAAAGTCATGCTGATGGTAAATTTCGTGAATTGCCACATCTGGAACGTAGTATAATTACAGGGAAGCGTTCTGCAAGTACAATTTTTTGTATTACAATTTAGCTTCCAAGACAGATGCTAATGCCATATCGAACAGTCCGTTGGGGTAGTGGTAAATTACATTTTACGTCTTAATAATCAAAAATTAGATTCATGGGTGAACTATCAGAACCTTTTGCAAACGGAACTGTTATCCGGCAAGGGGATGGCCTCCCGTCGCAGTTGTTGTACTGTGCACTCGAAAATATTGTGAGTGAATGGAAAGCAAAAAACGAGAGGTAGAATAAAACTTGGAAGAAAAAACAAAAGAACCACGATTATTTGGCATTTGCTGACGACCTGGCGAACCTCGCAAAGACGTTGGAAGAAGCCAAAAACAAATCACGGAAGTACAATAACAGGGGAAAGACTACTTTTGAAAAATCGAATCTTATTCTAGACTCTCATACTAGAATTGAAGTAGGAGTTGAGAAAATAGAGGTGGTGAGGAGTTCCAAGTACCTACGAGAATGGACTGAATGGAACAACCTCGAAGGGATAGTAATGGATGCGAGAAGGGCCAAAATGGGACTAGCTCACCAGAAAACTGAAATACATACAATACGAAAACCCTCTCTTGGGACACCAAAATAGGGCATTATAACACAGTAATTAAGCCAGAAGCACTGTACGCTGCAGTCACTAGTCATCGGAAGGAAAGGGCAAGAGGAAAAGCTAGAAAGCAAGGAGATGGAAAGTATGAGGAAGATTCTGGGTCCCATAATCCAAAACAACACATTTTTTATTGTAACGAAGCCGTGTACGTAAAGTCGGCGAGAGTACCATGAGGTAAAGGAGGGTTGAGTTCTATGGACACATATTCTGAATGGATCCTGACAGATCAACTAAATAAATATTTTACTTCTTCCACAGAAAAAGACAAAAGCCAAATGGTCAAGGAAATGGAAAAGGATCTGAAAGGAGGCTACAGATGTTAAGGAATGGTACAGTGAAGACCGTGACCAAAGATAAAAGTAAAAGGTTCCAAGATCAATAAAAGAAAATCGATACAGCTATCAGAGGAGGACAGAAAGCTCAGATAGAATGATGAACTATTGGAAGAAAAGTAGAGCACAAGCATCTAAGAAGTAATTGATCTGACGTACCCTAAAGATGAGTGATTCGAAAAGGGAAATAAAAAAAGAACCTTGATTTCATGTTTTTTTTATAGAAAAACAGACCTGTCAAAAGAAATTTTCCATAGTTTGTGACAGCCTCGATAGAAGTTACAGTTGCGCTTATAAAATCACTTGTTATGAACCGTTTATTAATAAGCTAGGCAGGGCTGATTGAACACGAAAGGGGCTAGAGATTTTTGTAAGCAGATTCCACTTTTCCCGACCACCTATTTAAAGTAGGACACAGCTGTTATGTTGACAAAAAACTGCTACCTGTAGCCAACAATGAAAGAAAGCGAAAGCTGTTAGGCTAAACAAACATTTACATAAATTCCCTATCAGGTTCTAAATGATACGTTACAGGTGAGTACATTCCCACTTTTAATTTTCACATGATGTAATCAACAAGCCACCTTTCACAACGTTTGCCAGTGATCACATCACTATAAAAATGTTATGCTGTAAGATTAATTATGTATTCTATGTTTTAATTTTATCCTTTATGTAATTTTGAATGAGAATGTAAAAACATGTTTGATTCACTATAAGAGTGGAGATTACTCTCAATCTATATTAGACGTAACAAAGTTTACCATACAACTTCTTAAGAGGCAGAATAAGTATTTTAGGTACGTACTGTGATTCATTTTATCATTTTGTAATTTATCTATTAAAATATTAAGAAGTAAATTTGGCGGAGAGCATTGTTACGATTCATAGGAACGTACAATATTAGTAACGTAAAAAAATCGCGCAAAGATTCGCGTGTTTTACGTGAACTGTAACTACCACAGTTATCTGTATGGCTTAAACTTACCTTAAACTGGACATAAATATTTATTATATTTTTGAAACTGGAAATCACAAGCAAGGCATGTATGAGATTGACGTTTGTTTTGATTTGTCATAAGAACTGTGCCAAAGATCTTAAACATAGAAGATCTTATCAGCATTTGTACGCAGTGATTGTAACTTGCTACTAAAATGTTATTTTGTGCAAAAGCCATTAGTAGGCACAAAGAATCAAATAGTAATGCAATTACAGGAATATCTGTTATTTAAAAACATTTCACTGTTTGTACTTTTAAAGGAAAAGTGCGTAGCAGTTGTAACTGCTACTTTCAATTTCTTTTGTATAAAACAGCTTTAATAAACACTAAAAGATAATTTATATTGTAATTTGAAGTATATTTTCTATTTAAAAATCTAAAATAATCTTAATGTAAACTTTTAAGTGAAAATTGAACGTCACGTGATGTCACATGGCGTGACGAAACGTGACGTAGCCGCCTTTTTGAATGTTATTTAAACCCTGTTGGCAGATGCCAAAGGCAGAAATAAAATATGTGCTTTATTGGTAGTAGCGGTGGTAGTAGCAGCAGTGAAACCAAGCTATGTAAGATATATGGTATGAGTATACACAGTGTAAAAGAATTGTAAGTGCAAGTGTCTTTTGTGTTTTTGACTGTGGTTCAAATAAATTTGTCTTCTCAACAACATAGTGATCTGTATAGAGAACCTGTTAGACTATCCTGTTAATTTGGACTTATGGATGGACAAATTTCTGAGGATTCACAGTGAAGTGTCGTTTTGAGTGCTTAACTTAGATACTGAACACTTCTGCAACATAACAGCATACAGTGATGAATTTGATAGAATCTAGGCCAAAGCTAGTACTAAATATTTTGATTTTATGGGCTATTTTGAAATAATGTTTGTTAACATGAGAATGAGTGTGTTTTGGCGACACTCGCCATTTATTTCATGACGATCACCTTATAAGAGAAAGCTGATCAGAAATAATAAAAAAAAAATAATGATAAAAAATAATTTTATTTCAACTTCGAAAAAGAACTGGAAACGATTTTCCAGCTCGATTTTCATCATTACCAACGATATGTTATATTGCCAAACATGTGAAATGGAAGGAATATTTTTACCAGAACAGTTTAACCCCGATGGTACAAATTAAGTTCTTACCACGAAGCAACCACACTGGAAGTGCTCTGTATCTCTACTCAGCGGAGTACGGTGGCCGCAGGCATGTTACAGAGTTGGACGCAAGTTGGGCAGGGAGGAGCAGCCTGTGCCGCGGGCGTGCCTACCTTGCTGCTGGTCTAGGCGGCTGCGGCGATGCCCTCAGGTCCCCATGGCTGCAGGCGGGCGGTTCCACTCAGTTGGGCGCCATCACTGCCTGCAACACGACAACGCGTAAGGGGTCGCCTTCATCCAAAAACTTGCTGAGCTTCTGCACGAGAACATGTGCAGCTTGTTGTCAAAGGGTAGCAAACCAAAAAAAATCGCACTGACGTGTTTTACGGCCCAATTTAGATTTGTAGTTTTATAAGTTTTTGAAAACATTTTGGACCAAAATAATAATCTAAATAATGAAAAAATTAATAAGAGTGTCTGAAACCCTTTTAGGAAAAATAAAAAGATTTAGGTAGTGGCGGGTCCCGAACAGCGTCACAGTCCAACGCATTGCCCACTACGCTATTTTTAATAACGTTTATTAAACTTTTTTATGTACAAAAAGCATATACATCAATTGTTACAATTTTGATACGTGATATTTTCTTGTTTTTAAAATCAGTCTTGGTTTTTATGTGAAAGTTGTAGAGAATTTCTCCCTCTACCAATTAGGCTATTCAATTTTCGTGTCAGATGAACGGTTCGTTTGCAATTACAATTACATTACAAACGATTTTTTTTTTTGTATTACTATCGTAGTTTTTGTCCGAAAAATTTGAAAAAGAGAGGTTCCGGTCTCTTGCGACCTACAATTATGTCTGTAAAATTTGGTGCTGATCGGTTTAACGGTTCGTCTTAAAAACAGGGAACACGTTACAGGCAGACAAACAGACATCCCAAAATCGCTAATATTTTTGCAAATATCTCTGAAACGATACGAGATATGAAAAAAACATAAAATTCGGTTATTCAATTTTCGTGTCAGATGATAGGTTAAGCCGTTATTTTCATTTAAATTTCGAGCTGTCAAGAGACGATCGCAAAGGCCCACTTTTAGTGTTACTACCGTAATCTAAAGATGGGCAAAATCGAATAGACGTCACAAACCATACCGAATAGCTTGCCAGATCTGAGACGTAAATATTTTGTACGAACATACTTTTTTCCAAGGTATCCACCATTTTAGACAAAATACTCAAATCCCTTAGTAGTTTCGTAGCAAATATACCGAATCCTCTAGAACAAAACTAGCTGCTTGCATCTGTGCATTGATTATAATTATACTTAAAATTTCAAAACGTTGTAGAAGTACGCCACTGGTCAGAATGACGTCAAATTGCAACGGAATTTTATCGGAGAAGACGGTTATATATAGCAGAAGAGGAATAAATAGTGTGAAAATTGATCTGTAGACGGCGCCGTTACCACAATAAATCAATACTGGTGGACTACAAATGACAAATGAATTATACAACAAGGCCTACGATGTAAATTAGACGTTAAACACTCAGTGTCTTGGGTGTACAGGTGGGTTACTGTTATTTACGTAAGGCCATGCACCACAGAGCGGTCATATCACATCGGATGGAGGTTCAAATGTTTGTTTAGCTTAAGGGACTTGACTGCGACGTCATCAGTCCCTAAACTTACAAACTACTTATGAACTAGCTAAGACTAAGGAAGGCACAAATATCCATGCCCAAGGGAGGGATTCGAATCTCCGACCGTTGTGGCCGTGCAGACTCTGACTGGCGCGCCGCAGTCCCCACGGCCACCGCGGCCGGCTGGATGGAGGTAATAAGATCTTAAATGGTGCAAGCAAAAAAAAAAAAAAAAAAAAAAAAAAAAACCGCAAGGAAAACACCAGCCACACCAGATTTTAATTGTCCTAGGGCCAAAAACCGCATCGAAAGCATCAATCGGTTTTTAACTGCACATAGGCCAAAGTCCGCATATAAAGTGTCAATGAAAGTCATAACGGTTTTTTATTTCCGTGTGATTGGCACAAAACGTGTTCAGTACACCGTTTACTGCAACAAGCTGAAAGCCGGCCGCGGTGGCCGAGGGGACTGAGGCGCTCCAGTCACGGTCTGCACGGCCACTACGGTCGGGGGTTCGAATCCCCCCTCGGGCATGGATATTTGTGCCGTCCTAGTTCGTAAGTAGTTCATAAGTAGTTTGTAAGTTTAGGGACTGATGACCCCGTAGTTAAGTCCCATAAGCTTAACAAACATTTGAACATTTTTTGATTTGAACAAGCTGAAATCGGCAAACAGCGAGTTCCACAACGAATCAAATTATTTCTGCAGTCAAATGCATGCCTTCAATGCAGCTAGCTTCGTAGTCGAAACACGGAACACATCTATCAGACTGCTCCAAAGCCAGGATTCACACAAATTAAGATGATCGGGACGGCCAGGCTGTATGGAAATGGCTACTGATAATGCTATCATTTCTGGAACGGTGCTTCATGAGCTGCTTAACTCGATCTGCAATGAGCGAAGGTGCGCCATCTTGCATAAAAAATGATCACATCCAAATATCTGCGCTGTTGGAGAGCTGGAAATATATCGTTGCTCAAAAGACGCTTATTGAGCTTACCACCTACGATTCAGGAAACAGGAACGAAAGCACCTGTCTCTTACAAACAATATTGTCATATGTTAAATGAAGCGATATTAGCTGATTTGCGTGTGGGTTTTCTGTTGCCCAGAATCGACAATTGTGTGTATTGACATATCTTGTTCACAAAATATTCCACGGCCTTTCATCGTCCACTTGCCTGCGAGAAAGAAATTGTAAAGCAAACGTCTCTCCTGTTGATAAGTCAACAGGACGCAACTCGTGCACATAGGTGATTTGGAATGGATACAAAGGAAGATGTATCGGAGAATTTTACGCACCTAGCTCAAAGGTTTGTCCAATGTTCGGGCAATACTCTACCCACTACAGGTTTGCACAATACCACTCGACTCCTACATTGCTGTAACCACGGCTTTCTTCTCTCTCTGACGTTGAATCAGTTCGTTTCCTCCATCAATTTTCACACCGTAGAAACCAATCCTTTTTTTTCTTTGATTTCCGAATCATTTTCTCCAGAACCACGGCAGTCATAGGACCAATGGACACTTCAGTTTCAGGCACTTCACCTCTCAACGATGTGAAGAGTCGCAGAAAACGACAAGTGGTTCGGATTCCACGTTAAGCTGTAGGTCCCCTTTCCCCGGTTGGATAACTGGGGTAGGCTAGGGACACGCAAGTCGCCGAAGTGGCGTCCAATTGAAAGACTTGCACCGGGCCAATGAGCCACACGAAATTATTATAATTATCATTTCTGTAAAACAGGTTTATTAGCAGAGCGCAATTCTGCATTGAGACAGTCATGGCGAACGTCTAAGACGCGAAAAAAAAAAGTATGTGCAAGACATGTTTATACCAACTTCAATTGGTCATCCACATGACAGGTGTTTTCATTTACATATAGTGATACATAAAGCACTATCTATTGATCCATTTCCACAATATCTTTCTTCCTCCTTACAATTTCCAACTTCTGCGATAATAAAGTGTTGCAATTGGACGTCATTATAACCAGTGGTATTACATTTACAGTCTTTTGAAAGTATAATTTTAATTATAATCACCCTGTATATAGTTTTTTTTTTTAAAGTCAATGTCAAAACGAACCAAATAATTTATATGTCTTCGGTTGTTTCGTAGCAATTGTGCATCTTGAAACAAAATTTATTTTAATTCTGCTCCATGGGACTATATGAAAATACGAATTTCATATTCAGTGGTTATTCCTTTACATGGCCATTTATGTGTTTTGGTACTGTAGAAAAGCAACACCAAAATCTTAAAACGGTAAAGTTACCAGTGAGATACAGTTTATTTGAGATAGGAGGAACGGTTCACTCTCTGAACTTCAATTTTTTCAGGGTTAGTAAGAAAGTCTAAAAGCAATTCCAAAGTCGAAAATATACAAAATTTGTAAAGCTAAATGGGTCAGTATTCATGAAACTTGAGAACTAGTTTGTCTAAGTATGCGTTTAGAGTGTCAAGAATGTGCAAACACAGAATTATGGGAAGTGTGCCTTTGTACGATGGAATTTTGCCCCATTCAGATGAGTGGGAATCAGTTTATTGAAGAATGGCTTTATTTCCACCACTGGATATTGCAATCACAGTTGTTTCTAAATAACAGACCTTTATATATATATATATATATATATATATATATATATATATATATATATATATATATATATATATATATATATATATATGTGTCAACAGTTACAGTACAAATTCTTAACAAATCATGAAACAACTGTAAATAAGTTTTCTGAGTCTTGTGTATTTTTAGTCGAGGCATAAAATAGTCATCATTTATATTAAACAAAGAAACTGTGTCACTAGTTTGTACAATGCACTATGATTTAAACCAAATCCTTAAAACAAGAAAAGTGTTAAAGAATGATTATGTACAAGTAGTTCATAAGAACATACAGAATTACATAAACAATCACTATTATGACTAAATTTTGGGACAAATTATCGATGTTACTGAGAAGAATTATTTTTCATCAAGATAATCGTTATTAATGTAGTACCACTATGCAACTTACACAAAAATTGTGTTTGCACTGAACGAAATCCCATTCTAGTAACTACCACTTACAAGTAATATATAAGTCACACACTAAGTTAGACAAAGATACGTTCTAAGTATTTAACTGCTAAGTATGCCCTCCAGCCATTTTCAATAAATGTTACAAAATGTATTAATCTACTGTCATTCATTATAATTTGTACACTTTTGAAATCTTCTTGTGACTAACAGAAGAAAATTAAAAATTAAATTCCCAATCACTGTACAATAATGATAAGGATTACCTTGAAAGTTTCTAATAGTCATCAGTCAGTGCCAGACAAAGAGTATATCAACTATGGTTTCCAAATATTGCTATTGGGGCTACAGAAAATTTTTCTGCTCAAGGTTGTCCATTGACCTACTTCCATTTGTGAGCAACCTCCACAAACATTGTTATAATGACATCACCAGCAATATTTAACTTTTTTCATCCCTCATTGTACTGTTTGGAGATGGTATGCCGTTGCCTTCCTCCGATATTCGAACTGACTTACCCAGCCTGTTATAGGGGGAACTACAGTTCAACGTCGGTTCAGGACCACGGTGCTATTCGATGGTATTCACGTCAGCAACACTACCAGAGGGGAAAAAAGTGGAAAGTGAAAGATAAAAATACTAGGACCTTGTGGAAATCGAAATCGCAACCTTTGGATTTGTAGTCTGGCACTGTATCACTGTGCTACAGAGCCACACCCTATTGGGACTATCGTCAGTTAAATACAAAAGAAATCGACCACAAGACTGTACTATCACAATGCAATATTGTACAACATTTTGGCATTACTGTCACACCTCTTCAGAAGAATGGTAAATTTCTTGCTAGACAGGTGCCACCTTACTTAATTCATCCACACTAGTAAAAAGCATAAAAGAAGTTGTCTTGAGATAACATGTCCTCACTCCTGCTATGACAATAATTGTTTTATTGTAATCGAAATTTGTCAGAAGAAAAATTAATGAATTCATCACACTTGATGGTGTCTTCTGCTGAATTTTAGCATCTAAGTAGCGATGACTGATGCAGTTAAATGGCCACTAACATTTTGTCTTTGACTGTGAGAGATAAAATATGACTGGTACGTACAATGCAAATTTTTAAAATTATTTTTCTATTATTTCGAATACCCCAGAGGTATCTCAATAAGAAACGTCGCATTCGGTCAATGATTGGGTGCAAAAACAGGTTTAAAATGGCTCCCTATCAGCTGTTTCCTGAGTGCCATGTTTTAATATGTAGTTTTAATCTGAAACTGATTGCATTAAACGTGACATGATGAGTGGAAATCAGTATATATTACGAATTTAAAAATAGTTTTCTTCCGCCAAAAGGGTTTTGCAGTAACAGTTGCTTCTGAATGTCATCTTTTCGTATAGTTGCTAACGGTTGCAGTATAAATACCTGATAAATAATGAAACGAGTGTTTATAAAAAAACAAAATTATCGTCAATAATGGTATCCCTTTATTGCATTTAACTCAAGGAATAGTCAAAAGTATTAGTTAAATTGATGTTTATCACAGAATTTATCGAGACAGATAACTTCCTAAGACAAATGTACCCAAAACTTTCCATAAAATCTACACTAAACAAACTGAATAAAAGTTTCCATTAAAAGTAAGAGAAGATCACATGTTTTCAATACATTGCATCTTACATCTCTAAAATATTCAAATACATTGGTTAAAGATCAAATGACCCAACAATACTTTTCAGCCAACAGCTTTGGTATAATCATTTAAAAAGTCTTATTTGAGAAAATAAGGTCAAATATAGAAATAGATAAATGTATTCAATCATTCGAAGCACAATTTAAAATGTACTAACTACTCGTCAATACTATTTACAGGAGCCTCTTATTTATGCCTCATGATTCATACAGTACGCAATGAAAATTAATTGCTTAAAAGTAGGCCACTGTACGAAATAAAAGCTCTATTCTGGTAGGAGGTGCTCCGATAAAAGTTTACTGTTACATAAAAAGTTTCATTTTAGCAGTAAAACTAGCAAAAGATCCGTGTGAGCTACCGGCTACGACCTGCTGCAAAAACCTTGTCCCCTGGCCCAAATTGAGAACTGACTTAGTTCAAATTATTCTAATAACAGGAAGTTAACGACACAGTGGCCAACATTCGTAGCAGTTCACACGAAATTACACACAGACGTTAATAAACAAACCACCACAATTAAATTTAACATAAATTACCCAGAACTTAATGCTACTGGGGAGAGGATTTACAAACAACACTCACTCGCTCACACACACGCAATGCAATAGCGAAATTTACCAAAATCAGCGTGCTGAAACGAGGCAGAATCAGGCGTCGCTATTGTAGGAGAAATTCAGTAAACCAGCAGGTACCACACAACACAATATAAAATAAAACTGCAAACATGGCTCTGGTCTGTCGTGCCTGTTTTGAGGTGGTGCATTTAGATTAGACTGCGAGCAAACATGCTAACGGCGACACACGGCTACGTTACATGATCGCACTCCACTGATGGTGAAGTGGTTAAAATCGGAATCATTACAGAAAATCACGGTGGGCGATTAAGGTGCAATCTGAAAGTAAACTATCTAGGTACTAGTTTTATGAGAAGTGGCGTGAATTCAGATGACTAGCTGCAAACCCCTGAAGTCGGAGTTCGGACCCACGTAGTTCGGAAAACCGATAAAATGTATAAATCCAATTTCCGAAAAATAAAGAAAATTAACTGCGGCATGAAACCCCCAGAACTGCGTAGAATTTCATAAGGAAGCTCCTGAAATGCAGCATCATGCGATTGGGAGCGTTCACAGAGACGGAAAAAGTCCAGTGTCAAAACTCAGAAAAGTGAAATAATTACAAAGTCGTAAAAATAAAAATAAAAACTACGACATACAAAACCCACAGAAATGTTTAGAATTTAAGAATCTGGCTATTGAGGGAGGTTGTACAAGGCTTGGAGAGAATTACTGACAAAGACTGAGTGCATACTACAATTTCGGAGAACAAACAGCAAAATTAAAAAAAAAAAAAAAAAAAAAAAAAAAGAAAGGTGGGGAGAGAAGATCACGAAATGTTAGTGGAAATCAGAAGGGTACACGGATAGTTACTTGGCTGATGGGCATGGAACAAACAATAGTGGAAGCTGAAGGCTTTGTTCTAAGAACCGACCACGTGGAACACACATCACTCACGGAAGGAAACGATAAGAAAGACTTTAACATGTGCCGTACAAAAATGATCATATCGTCTGTTAGAAATCGGGCCCCTCAAAGCTACAGAGAATTGACACAGAGTTCGTACACTGCCACATTATTACAAAAGGTTTGAATATACCACGCCGTTATCAAACTGCAAATACTAATACATACACTGCGTTTATCTGTTGAAAATCACTGTGCATGACCAGAAATTTTTTTTTTCTCGAAAAATGATTTTAAGTTCAAGAGTCTAAGTTAAACGTGCTAGACCACGAATCGCTACCATCTCCGCAGGCACAGGAGCAGAACCAACCACGGTCCAAGCACAAAGTGACCCCCGAGCGACCAGGAGACAGGAAAGCTACCGGAAACTGGAAAAACCCATGATAACACCGGTGGTGGGGAGAGAAGATCACGTGACTCACCCTGGAGAAGGCTCGTTGACAAGCTTGTAACCAAAGTGTGTAGAAACCTCTTTCCTAACATCAGCAGCAGGGGTTGGTAACTATCGACTCTGAGCCAGAGAGAACCATGCAAAGTGAACTATCATTATCCACATTCAGACAGCCATTAGATTCTCGCACATCCACTTAAAACAAATACGCATTCACACAGGGACAATAATAAATAATTAAAATAACAAAATCCCAGCAATATTAACTAACATTTCAGAAACTAATATTTTAAAACATGCTATTTCTCATGCCTTGGAAAGAGTGGGGTTCTAGTTTTAACAAAATGCTAATCTAGCGACTACAAATAAATTACAATTTCATAAAGAATATATGGAACATGACAGACAGTCGTCTTTCATGCTAACGACTAAGTATGAGAAGCATAATATACACACCAATGTTAAATAAAATCACTTTTGTGGTCTTAATGTGAGTGTTTTAGGAAAGTGCCTATTCCTGTTTCCATTGGTATAAATTAACAGTATAACGAGACTGTTTTACAGTTTAATCTTATACATATATAATAATTATTTCTGTCTGCGGCAGTTATCTTCTCACCAATGCAGTCTTTCTTCAGTTTTCTCCCTCATACTTTCTAAAAGTCATAAAAACGTAAATTTTTTTCGTATAAATTATGTATCATATTAATGTTTCGCCGTTTACTTACAAACAAGTAGACCAAAACCTTGTATTTATCTTTGTCATAAGATCTCAGCTTCATTATTAGTTTGATGTCATCCATTTTCGTCATTCTGTGTCTGTCATTATATAAAAATGTGACTGCCACACACATTAACTTTCATTTTTATTTGCCGACATGGTAAGTACAGATTGCGACTGAAAACTGATATAGGAAAACAAAAAAGTCACCAACGTAATGTCCACTGTTGCTATGAGGATAATGTTTTTATTTCTTCTACCACATGACATGATTCAGTATGTTGTTAATTATTTTTCAAACGTGAGTAAGATAGTAATAATGTCTCCAAAATAAAACAAAATCCATTTATTAGGTAATAAGATGACTTTCTGGTTAATGTGACAACCACCTTGACGCAATAACCAATCGTCTGAAACGATGTAATAGTTTATACAGATTTTCAACATTTAAAATATGAAATCTGAAAGAGAAAATGAAGCCTCAATATATAATAGGAACCGTGTGCCATTCTGTTGGTTAATTGTTGTGTGGGATAATTTCCAGGTGTTTTCCTGTGTACTTTTTCACTTCCGATCTGTGCATTTAAATCACCCAGGAGAAGTTTGATGTCATGCTTGTGGACTTTGAATAATACTTTCTAGAGGGTTGACGTGAATTTAGCGGCAGACGTGGATCTTTCTTATCGGTTTGGTTAGGGGGGGGGGGCGTGTGCATTGATCAATGTATTTTTGTTGCCGTACTGAAAGCGCATGGTAATCATGTATGACCTCTCTGATGGATTCCAAAATGTTCAAATGTTTGTTAAGCTTATGGGATTTAACTGCGGGGTCACCAGTCCCTAAACTTACGAAATACTTACGAAATACTTTCGAAATACTTATGACAACACAAACATGCCCGAGGGAGGATTCGAATCTCCCACGATGAACGGCCTCGTGCTTCAGATCATAGTACTCCGCTGCGGAGGCCATCCCCAACAGTGGAGCACCTTTGGCAGCCCACCTATTAGTTGTCCTCTTAAATATGCGTTAAATGTCGTAGTCTGTGGTAAATTCGTCTGTGATACGTGTCTCTTGAAGAGCGAGGATCAGTTTTTTCTGCCTATAGATTTCTGTCTCTAGATTGTGTAGTTATCCAGATTGAATGAGAGTGTTGATGTTGAGGGTACCTAAGTACATTGGTGTTTTGCGTGCGAGTTTGCCAGAGAACTCGGATTTCTGTGATTGTGGATTTCCGGGTCCTTCAAAATCCGAGTGCTCAGTTGCCGACGGGCAGATTGGTTACCACCTGGGGTATTATTACTTAAACGAGGCATGTTTGCTTGCAAGCGTTAGTGTCCATTGGTCACCCACCGGGTATATTAGAATCTGGGATTTTTAGTTCCTGAAGGAAAACAGTAGGAAAGTATGCTGCACATAAATTCATCAACAAAAATGTCAGACGGCTAATAGAACTCTGCCTGCAGTACATACTCAAGCTCATGTCAACTTCTATACAGAAACACCCGAGAAAACATGGCGTTCACCTGTCCATCAGTTAGGCGAATTCCCAATAAACCACATGGCAATCTCGTACCCAGAACAGAACGAGGTCCATGACATGGACGTAGTCATGGGGTCCAACACTGACCTCTACCTCACATGCGTCAAGCCTGCAATCATTCGATCCCGCCACATTTTATTTTATTTTCGAAGTCCGATAAGTGAACATAAAAATTATTCTTTATTCACTTTGTTGCAACATAAACCTGATTATTTTACATATTCCGATTGTGCATGACATAACAACTATAGCTGATCCAAATCACTTTAGGAATAAGTTACCAATAAAAAGATATTTTAATTACGACATAGTCGACAGATTGGTGTTGCAGAACCAGCATCGACTAGCCATTCGAGGTAACTTCATTCCTAATTTTTATAATGCTACTAGCCGCCCTATGTACAACCTTTAAATTGAAATTATGAGTAAAAGTATAATCATTTAACATTTTTTATCCTTTTCCACCACCTTGAATTTAAAAGAAATTTTAAACCAATTCTTATAGGCGGTAGCATTTCCAATGCGAGTGTTATCAGACATAGGAGACATAAAAATAAAAAAGCTTGCATACTTTCATTCCCAAATGTCATATGGTATAGTATTTTGGGGTAACTCTTCAAGTCAGTCAAAAGTTTTCAGAGTGGAGTGGAGTAAATTCACGGACGTCTTGTAGAAGCCTCTTCAAAGAACTGGGTATATTAACTACTGCCTCTCAGTATATTTATTCCTTAATGAAATTTGTCATAAATAATATATCCCTTTTCCCAACAAACAGCTCAATTCATACATACAATACTAGGAATAAAAATTATCTACACAAGGACTTAAAAGCACTTACTTTAGTTCAAAAAGGGGTCCACTACTCAGGAACACACATTTTCAATAATTTAACATCAAGTATAAAAAATTTAGCTACAAATAAAGATCAGTTAAAGAGGAAACTAGAAGACTTTCTAGTGGCCAACTCCTTCTACTCCATTAGTGAATTTCTAAATTGTACCAAATGTTGCATGCAGTCATACTTCAAAGAACTGGGTATATTAACTACTGCCTATCAGCATATTTATTCCTTAATTAAATTTGTCATAAATAATATATCCCTTTTCCCAACAAACAGCTCAATTCATACATACAATACTAGGAATAAAAATTATCTACACAAGGACTTAAAAGCACTTACTTTAGTTCAAACAGGGGTCCACTACTCAGGAACACACATTTTCAATAATTTAACATCAAGTATAAAAAATTTAGCTACAAATACAGATCAGTTTAAGAGGAAACTAAAAGACTTTCTAGTGGCCAACTCCTTCTACTCCATTAGTGAATTTCTAAATTGCAGCAAATGATGCATGCACTCATACTATATACGTATTATTATATTATCAGCCAAAAATAAATAAATAAATAAATAAAAAATTAAAATTAAATAAAAACCCTTAAAAATTTATATATCTTATTTATATTATAAGTGTATGTATCCGTATTTATATTATTAGTATTATCTATAATTCAACTTGTAAATTTTGTTTCTTGACATGTTCCACATCCACGAGGATCCCCTCAAAATGGATCTACGGAACGAGTAACTAATCTAATCTAATTATAGGGTACGAAACGTTGGGTTTCCAGAATAAATCCACAAGACCACGGAAATTTTTAGTAATTTTGCTCAATATTCGCCGACCATCATGCAGGATTAATGGAAACAGCACAGCACGTGTGGTGCTATGTAACACTGCGTCAGGCTCAGAGGACTGCACGTGTCGGTGGCAGAATGTCCGCGCAGGCTTTCCGTAGAACAAACGGGGACGTGGGCGTCGCGTGCGTGCGTGCGTGCGTGTGTGCTTCCCTGCTCCCAGCGCGTCGCGGGGCGTCGCTTACGCTCGGCGGCACATAACGCACCGCTGGGCTGGAAGCTTTGTCTCGCACGACGCAGCGAGCTGAGCCCAGCACTCGGTAGCAGCGGCGACAGGGAGGTTCCTGTACACCGGGAGGAGACACCGGCTCACAGACACCGAGGCGGCGTCCCTCCCATCTTAAAGCGAACCTCCCGTATTGTAAGTAGAGCAAGTATCCGACTTAGTTGTACACTTGTTTTGTTCTCTTACATATGAACGGTTTCGGTTGTGTTAATTCCCATCGTCAGGTGAATATCAAACAGCCGCCAGGCAGCCGCATGCGTCCAACGAGAGGTGTCATAGGGTGCAGCTCTATATCTACATAGATACTCTGCAAATCACATTTTAGTGCCTGGCTTCATTGACCACTTTCATAACCTTTCTCTACCGTTCCATTGTCTAATAGCGCACGGGAAGAAAGAACACCTAAATCGTTCCGTTTTCAATCTGATTTCTGTTATTTTATTGGGATAGTCATGTCTCGTCATGTAGGTGGGTGCAAGCAAAATATCTCCACATTCAGAATGTAATATGTTTGGCCAGGAGGGTCCCGTTTGTTTAAATAACTGAAGTATTCGATACCATAGTTGGTCGTAGTATTGTAACCTAATATTCCATGTTTATATTACATAAGCATTTTATAGCGCTTCTATCAAGTCATTTTAATCATCATCTGCATTACTAGGGTCTTCTAACAAACTAAATTAATTAATTATTGAAAGTCGTAACAACAATGTAAACATATTTTAACACTGCACTAATTGTTGTTTACTTACCATCTTTTGTATTATTTCATTTTGATATGGAAATATGTTTATTACATCTGTCATAGTTTTGTGTATATTTGCGTAAAGCAGGATTCATGAATGTTTATTGAGCAAATTGTTAAATATTTAAATGTTGTACTTCCGTGTTCTAGAAAAACTATAACAGATATTAATTCGCGCGAATTGGCGCGAACACGAGTACATCTACATCTACATACATACTCCGCAATTCACCGTAAGGTGCGTGGCGGAGGGTACACCGTACCACTACTAGGCATTTCCTCTCCTATTCCACTCCCAAATTGAACGAGGAAAAAAAGAATGCCTATATGCCTCCGTACGAGCCCTAATTTCTCTTATCTTGTCTTTGTGATCTTTACGCGAAATGTAAGTAGGCGGCAGCAAGATCGTACTACACTCAGCTTCAAATTCCGGCCCTCTAAATTTACTTAACAGAAATTCACGAAAATAACGTCGTCTTTCTTCCAGCGATCCCCAATTGAGTTGCCGGAGCATTTCCGAGACACTCGCGCATTGGTCGAACCTACCGGTAACAATTCTAGTATGAAGAATGAGGAGAGTCTTATGGCAGTGGAGTAACATCTTAGTATGGAAGTGTGTTGTGATCCAGTCTTACTCTTGCATCACTTTTGTGCTTTATCAGGAATGGATGAATAAACATACTAAAAAAATGAAAGTGTCACAAATGTAGTTTTCTGAAAACCCAAGAACCCGTCGGCATAACATAATTTTGTAATGTGTTAATGACAGGCGAGCTACAATATCTTAGAGACCACTGAACATCTGCAACAGGTGATGTATAGACAGTGTGGCTTTAATGTATGTCCAGTAAAAAGAAATGTACCACAAGAAGTAAAAGTCGGTGATTGAAATTTCACAAATAAAACACGCCACAACGAATAACGCCTTTCCTTTAATGATTTCCATCTCAAATCGTGCAACATTTGCGTGACGCTTCCCCCCCTGTAACGTGATAAAACAAAACGAGTTGCCCTTGTCTGAACCTTCTCAAAGTCTTCTATCATTCCCACCTGCTGAGGGTCTCACAGTAGGCAACAAATGTAACCTTTGTTTCGCCTTCCCCACAATATTTTCTGTGTGTACACTCCAGTCTAAGTTGTTCGTAATTATAACTGCGAAGCATTTGGTAGAAGTACTTTTGGAGATCAGTATGTTCATGAGATCACGCCTAGCGCGTGAACCAATCTGAGCTATTTTCCTGTGAAAACCGCATCTACTTTCGTCCAGTAGTTTTGGAGATTGAAGCCAACAACAACAGGCATACATTTACAGATTTATTATTAGTATAGAAGTTGGGTACTAAACGTAAAATGCGCTACAGTATGTAATATTTCGGTCAGGGACGCTTTTGTTCAGTGACTTTGCTGATGGAGGCATTCGCAAACGCCACTCCGGCCTCCAGCCTTGAAAGGGAGCCAGCAGCGACCACCCCAACTTTCACCTCCGTCACTGGCCATCGCACCGCATTCTCTCGCTTCAGTGGGGCCAGCCTTTCTTGTAAGGATGTGCACGGCGAAACCAGCCTGACTTTAGAAGCGCCCAATTAAATGGCAACAACGGATGCAGGGCAGAGAAAGCCCTTATCTGCAGACACCAGAGGAGTCGTTTCCAAAAAAATCGCACTGACGTGTTTTAGGGACCACTTTAGATTTGTAGTTTTATAAGATTTTGCAAAATTTTGGACCAAAATAATAATCTAAATAATAATTAATTAATTAATAAGAGTGTCTGAAACCCTTTTAGGAAAAAAATAGGTAGTGGCGGGTTTCGAACCACCTACCTTTCGCGTCACAGTCCAGCACCTTGCCTACTACGCTATTTTTTTGATATTCTTTTTATACAATCTAAATAATAATTAATTAATTAATAGCAGGGTCTGAAACCCTAGTAGGAAAAAAAATTAGGTACTGGCGAGTTCCGAGCCACTGACCTTCCGCGTCACAGTCCATCACATTTTTTGTCTTGTTTTCGTTTGTTTTTTTTTATATTTTTCTCCTACTTACTAGGTCTTTTTTTTAATAGTATTTTAGGGAAAAAATTTAGGTAGTGGCGGGTTCCGAACCACCGATGTTTAGCGTCATGGTCTAACGCCTTGCCCACTACGCTAATTTTTTTTTCCTTCTTCACGGGTCGCTTCGACCCTTTTTCAAATTTGTCTTTATTTAAACAAATTAGGGTCAAAAGGAAAAATGATAAAAAATACAATATAATTAAAACGAAGGAGCCCTTCAAGCATAAACAAAAGAATATCTCTGACATCTTTGTAATAAAATTAATGATTCCGTCGGACCAGCACATCCTCACAAGACTGGCAAACGCTACGGCTATAAATCAAAACAGGGGTACTTTAATCTCTTACTATTGATGGCCGTTGTTAACTGATGCTAATACGGCATTTGTAGATATTAGATTATCATTTATCGTACGAAGAATGATGTGTTTTTATTAATTCCTCAGTGTTCCGTTGCTTTGAAATGACAACGTGTAAGTTACAATACGGAAATCACCAAATACGCGTCGAATGTCACGTGAAACCTTCGAACGGCTGGTTTTCGTTAATTCAATGGAGGGTGTCAAATCTCCGTTATTTTTGCAAATTTGTCTCAAACGACACGAGATATGAAAAAACATAATGGAGATACGTTGTAGAGAAGTTTCTCCTCTACCAATTAGGTTATTCAATTTTCGTGTCATATGAACGGTTAGTTTGCAATTACAATCATATTACAAACGGCTTTTTTTTTGTTTTACTACCGTATTTTTTGTCCGAAAAATTTGAAAAAGTTAGGTTCTGGTCTCTGGCGGCCTACAATCATGTCCGTAAAATTTGGTTTTGATCGGTTGAACGGTTCGTCTTAAAAACAGGGAACACGTTACGGACAGACATACATCCCAAAATCGCCGTTATTTTTTCAAAAATCTTTAAAACGCTACGCGATATGGAAAAAAAAACCATAAGAGATCAAAGTTGTAGAGAATTTTCTCCTCTACAAATTCGGTTATTCAATTTTCGTGTCAGATGAATAGTTAAGCTGTTATTTTCATTTAAATTTCGAGCTGTCAAAAGACGATCGCAAAGGCCCACTTTTCGTGTTACTACCGTAACCTAAAGTGGGCCAAAACAGCGACGGCATCGCAGATAAACCTTGGACCCCTGCAGACGGAAATAAGCAAACCCTTGCAGTGCACACGTGCGTGAGTGGGAGAGAGTATGGTCTGTAGTATAGATAAAGTGGATCCACCAAAATAATGATTCCGTCCAGGCAGGCCTTACGCAGCTACCACTAATAATTGTATTTTAGAACCAAGAAGGAATGCTGAAGATAAGGACAAGATGCTAGGAACGGGGGAAAGATGCCAGTTCGCGAGTCTCATCTCGGCCCACAGTAAATTTCCACCGCGGGCTGAGAGGCGTGGTCGTGAAAACGGCGATCAGCTATTGGATGGCATTGCAATCATTGAGCCAAAGAGGCGCAAAATTCGCACGACGGAGAGGGATACATCTTTTTTGTTTTGTCCATTCTGGTCTTGGAAAAGTATTCAGTAAAAAAAATAAGGACATTTAGAAAGGAAAGTCGAAAAATTCGAACAAAGTTCCTTTTCAATGTGTTTCTAAATGTACTCAACAGTATACGTTGAGAACCGTTCATCCTATTGTGATAAAATTTTGATCATTTGACGTTGAACGAAGGAGCAACGTTCTTATGAACTAAAAATTGGGGAAAGTTACCCGGGAAAATGGAAAATTTGGGAGAAACTGAAAGAGCTTCACTCAATGGGATATCAATCCCATTAATCTGCTTGCGAGAAAATTTTGCATATTTGACGTACAATGCTACATTACCGTTCTTACGAAATACAAATTTGGAAAAGTGTCCCGGAAAATTGGAAAATTCTGAAAAAAGAGAAAGATTTTTCAATGAAATATCAATACCATTGATTTGATTGCGATAAAATTTTGCACATTCGACGTTCAAGGCGAAAGGAAGGTTTGAGTGAAGTGAAAGTTTGGAACAGTTAGCCAGAAAATAGGAAAATTTGTGGAAATCTGAAAGAGCTCTTTTCTTTGGGATATCAATAGCATTCGTACGATTGCGATAAAATTTTGAACATTTGACGTTCAAAGCAAGAATACATACGTATTAGCAATTGCGAAGTATTGCCGGGTCGACTTGATGACCCAGTCAACTTCGTATTACTTACCTGTTAATACAAACCATATTAATTGAAATTGCATGTAGTTTAACCCAGTAGATTTATAAAGGCATCATCAGATAGTCTGAACGCACCCAACAAAAAACCCAAGTAATTATTTTACATGTTTTAAATCTAAATTTTCCTCCAAAATTTTTCCATATTTATCACCGTTTAAACCTTCCCTTAACTTCCACGAATATGACATGAACATTATCCTGGACACGTGTGCGTGATATGCCCACTTTTTCGCCCCACTATCAAATGTTCAAATGTTTGTATAGCTTATGAGACTTAACAACGGGGTCATCAGTCCCTAAACTTACAAACTACTTACCGACCGCGGTGGCCGAGGGGACTGAGGCGCTCCAGTCAGGGTCTGCACGGCCACTACGGTCGGGGCTTCGAATCCCCCCTCGGGCACGGATATTTCTACCGTCCTTACTTAGTTCATAAGTAGTTTATAAGATTAGGGACTGGTGACCCCGTAGTTAAGTCCCATAGACTATACAAACATTTGAACATTCGGACAAACTACTTATGAACTAACCAAGACTAAGGACGGCACAAATATCCACGCGCGAGGGGGGATTCGAACCCTGACCATAGTGGCCGTGTAGACCGTGACTGGCGCGCCGCGGACCGCTCAGCCATCACGGCCGGCCTCCCACTATCGAGCCGATATTTAGACTATCTGTTGATGCCTTTAGAAAGCTACTGAGTCTAAAATACATATGATTTAAATTTAAAAAAATTTCAAATGTTTGTAAATCTATCGGACCAAACTGCGTGGTCATCAGTCCGTAGCTTACAAACTACTTAAACCTAGGTAAACTAACCTAAGGACAACACACACACCCATGCCCCAGGGGGGGGGGGGGGGGGACTCGAACCTCCACGGCGAGCAACTGCGCGCTCCGCAGCGAGACGCTTTAGAGCTTTAGACCGCTCGGCTATTCCACCGCGGCATGATTTAAATTAATATGGTTTATAGTACGAGATAAGTGATACGAAGTTCACCAGGTCATCTAGTCTTTTAATAAATAAAACTAAATTACATGTGGTAATCCTCTGTTTAAACTGTTATGTTGTCATATCAATCCCTTGAATCAAATGTCCCTACCAGGTTAGTTAATAATTAATCATTTAATTTAATTTTACAGCAGTGTATGAGTTATTAAGGGAGAGGTTTGATATACAAGTGATGTTACTAGACTTTTTTTCATAAGTTTTTTTTTCTATCTTAATAGTCAGTCGGACTGGAGAGTAATTTATGTAAACAGCAAGTAATGCGTCTGTTAAATGTTGCGTCCTCGGTCTCCGCTCTCAGAATGCCCGCAGGCGCGTGTAGCGCTGCCGCTGTTGCCTTCGCCAGCCGCCTCTCGCTGGAGGCATCGCGACGCAGCCAGCCGAGCCCATCAGCCAGTGGTCTCGCAACGACGCCTGGAATGGCTTTCCCGGCCCGCCGTGCAATCAGCTGGCCTGTGTGTGTGTGTGTGTGTGTGTGTGTGTGTTGCAGACTCGCTATACCCCTCCTCTGCATTCGGTCCCGGGCGTGTAATCGCCTCTCGCATTCAATAACGCTCTGGGACCGGCTGCGCCGCGCTACACGTGTTCAGCCACAGTGCGAAACACCTGTGTCGGTAAGAACTCGACGGAATAATACACTTCTACTTCTTTTTTTTTTTTACTTAGGTATATAGGGGATACCAGGGTAATGGCGAGGGAGACCATTTTCTTTAATCATTAGAGGTGCATGTTTTTCGTAAAGAATGATACTACAGCTCCACTATCTAATGCTAATTTGTAAAAAGATATGAAAAAGCCAAGATCGCTGATCATCAATTTTTATTTACGACGACCGGTTTCGCTGAACTATGTCAGCATCATCTGGCCAAATAAAATATTTTACAAGGCCATAATCTTGTAATGTAAATCAGTTGTTATATAACAATTTACAGTGCATAGGTGCACTATGCACCTATGCACCTATGCACTGTAAATTGTTATATAAAAACTGATTGACTTTACAAGATTATGGCCCTGTAAAATATTTTATTTGGCCAGATGATGCTGACATAGTTCAGCGAAACCGGTCGTCGTAAATAAAAATTGATGATCAGCGATCTTGGCTTTTTCATAACTTTTTACAATATTATAAGTGGATCGCCTCCTAGAACGTAAACCAACTAATAGTAATTTATTATAATTTTTTCAGACATGTATTTTGTTAAGTTATATTGTTAAAAATATATTGTGAAAGTATACATAGTGGCGCCATTACCCTGGGTTCTGGGGTAATGACGCCATACATTTCAACATGAAGGATAAAGCTACACGATGAGTGAGTAGTAGTAACTGTTACAACCGTTGTAATTTATACCTATCACTCTTCTGTATTAGACATTTAGCCGCGGTGGAGTAGCCGAGTGGTCTAAAGCGTCTCTCTGCCGAGCGCGCGGTTGCTCGCCGTGGAGGTTCGAGTCCTCTCTGGGGCATGGGTGTGTGTGTTTGTCTTTAGGTTAGTTTACTTAGGTTTAAGTAGTTTGTAAGCTACGGACTGATGGTCACGCAATTCGGTCCGACAGATTTACGAACATTTGATTTTTTGTTGTTGTTGTAAAATTGGAATAAAAATAAATTTTATAATTTAAGCTTGATTAAGACACAGCAAAAGTCAGAAATACCGGTATAATTTATGGTACATTCTCTTTATTCTACAAGTGATCATCTCTCAAAATGTATGCATCTGTATTACACTTCATTTTTGTCTAAATTCTCCACCATGGCGTCATTGCCACAATTGAAAAATATGGCTAAGAACGTTATTTTAAAGCCAAAGATTTTTCGAAACAATTAGCATAGAGACACGAAATCGAGGCTAAATATCTCCAGATTACATTAATACGAGTATTAAAAAGCTCTGACAGCCTATAGAGGTACTTATTTCAATAAAATACAGGCTCGAAAATTAGATCCGAAACGTCGAAACGAAAAATTTCTTTCTCACGATTAATACCTGTCATCAATCACGGACGGCGACCACAGGAATTAGTTCAAATCAAATGTTCGTATATTCTATGGGACTTAACTACGGGGTCATTAGTCCCTAAACTTACAAAAACTTCTTACAAACTAGCTAACACTAAGGACGGCACAAATATCCATGCCCGAGGGGGAATTCGAACCCCCGACCGTAGTGGCCGTGCAGACCGTGACTGGAGCGCCTCAGTCCCCTCGGCCACCGCGGCCGGCAGGAATTAGTTTCGCGGTAGGTAACGGAGATAGAACACTAGCAAGCGTACTCGTACTGCAAACAGTTTGCTGCCGAAACGCGTAGTGCTAATAAAAATATTAGTAAAAAGTGACTGCTGCAGCAGTAATTATTCCAAAAATGTTTATAATACAGTCGCAGACCTCAAAACAATCCACATGACATGGATAAATTTGCTGTAAATGTTCAGAGAGGTCACATTTTTCATGCAGCAAACAGAAGACCAGCGATTTATTTGATGTAATCTGAGCCTGGGCCTTAGATTTGATCAAATATTGGACGCCAATTACACTATATTCAATATTTCTTAGTCCAATAATTTGACAGTGTAATACTGGCCTTGGGTGGTGATTAGCGTCATACGGCCGAGTTGTATGCCCTGCCCTCTGTGGAGGAAGAGAAATTATCTTCTAAAAATTCATTATCGATTGATAATAGCATTTGATAATTTGAATTAAATTACGAATCGAAAACTTTTCGAGGTATGAATTCTTTAAGGATCTTCCTCACGTTTCGGTCTCTGCTGCGATTGCCCTCCTGGACAAATTCCTAGAAAAAGGGTTCTTACAACAGTGGACGAAACAGCGATCACATTGTTAAAGACAGCCGGAAATGATTTAATGATTGTAACAACGGGCGCGGAAGCCTACGTTTACATTTAGTGAATTGTATGGTTCCAGTTTTTATCCAGCTCAAAGCCGTTATCACAATTTATGGGATTGTCGCCAAGACGTATATCAACTGAATCTTTAATTACTGATTTCCCAAAACCGGAGACTGTAGCTAAGATTTTTGTGGTGTTACTTATCCCATGGAAATAGAGTGATTTGTTATTGTTCATTTTGATAGTTGCAGAAGTCGAATGTGTCTTTCATTTTCCGTACATCGCTCTTGTACAGTTTCTATTGGCCGCGGTGGAGTAGCCGAGTGGTCTAAGGCGCCTCCCTTCGGAGCGCGCGGTTTCTCGCCGTCGGAGGTTCGAGTCCTCCCTGGTGCATGGGTGTGTGTGTTATCCTTTGGTTAGTTTACCTAGGTTTAAGTAGTTTGTAAGCTACGGACTGATGACCACGCAATTTGGCCCGATAGATTTACAAACATTTGAATATTTGAGTCCCTATCGTCTGACCTATATAGGATTAGGCATTTAAAACAGTGGTTGGGAATATTTGGAAAAATACAAATATATATTTTTTTAAAAGTTGTAACTAAATTTCTTCACATCGAAGAGGGCTATTCATTAACATAAATCTCACCCTCCTGCACCAATCTGTGGGCGGGAGAAAAGGTGACTAGGAAATCTTAAACAGAAACAACTATTTTTATTGCCGATTTTAATTCTCCGTAAAAATATGTAACGTTTGATTGGAAAATTTTCTCATTTTAGATGGCAATGTAGTGGCAAAAATGAAAAAGGGATGAAAACTTTTGAAAATACTGTAATCCTCGAACAAGTAGACATCAGACTCTTCATCTAGATTAACGTTTCCGATTTCAGCAAACAGTTGCAAACAGTTTCTAACTTTTGCAACAATTCCTTGCAAAAGGAACCTTTCCTATCGGGGAACAGATTAGTGTACCTTTGAAGAGCTTATATGAGCCTCAAAGTACGTGAGAATATCTTCTCTCTCTGGAAGCGATAACAAAGTGGGACAATTGCATAGAGATGTGTACAGCTCGAATCATGGGAGTACAATGAATAGTCTAACTACGGATTGAGACTATGATCAGGGTATGTGTTTCATCTGATTCTGGGACAAGTCACATGATAGCATTATCAAAAATATTAAAAACTGTATTTTGATTTTCCTAATCTGACATGTTTTCCTTTGAGATATTACCGCAATTTACAACTCATTTTCATTTTTACCTTTTACAATATAGTCTATCTTGAAATCAATTTTTTTTTCATATTAACAGAATATATGGCATCAACTGCGAATGGGCTAAGTCGAAATTGATATGAAAGAATAAAAACTTCAGGATCAGAAGTGACGTGTGTTCTTTCGGAACACGCTACATGTATATATGTAATATGCCGGTGACAGGCAATGATCCTTTAGTTAATGGGGAGGGGTGGGCAAGATTGCGGCCCTTACCTTTACAGGAATTAGTTTGAAAACTACGAGTTTGAGAACTGTGGGCAGGTTAAGGCTGGGAATTTGTATCTGACGGGGGGCGTCTTTAGCTAGTGCTTGCAGGTGCGGTAATTACTGTGTCCCCAGTGGTGTAGAGGTCAGCTGCCTAGAAAGCAGGACACCTGGGTTCGAGTGCCCCCTGGGTACACATTTTCGGTTTTGCCCCTTTGCAGTTGATGTCTTATATTCTGTTAATATGAAAAATAACTACAGGATCAGAAGTGACGTCTATTTATTTCGGAACGGACGCTGCGTATATATACAATTTTTTTTATACAGATGTTTCACTTTTTTCCTGGAGAATCGAAACTGCAACTTACCCCCCACCCCTTTCCCGCAATCGGTGGTGGTGGAAGGTGTCAAGTTTTATGTTCTTGGATATCCGTTTTCGAGGTGGATAGCTTTTCTAATAACTTTTTTCAATTGGATTTGTATTTTTCTAAATATAGCTTTAAATACCTCACCTTCTATATGCAGACCTTCACTGACAGGGAATTTTGTAAAAATCAGCTATTCTCAGTTGTAAATCATCTTTTGCTCGGCCACGGCGCAGCGGCCAAGCGCATTGAGGCTCTATGCTACGATGCGTAAGACCGTGCCCACGCGGGGGTTCGAATCCTCCCTCGGGCATAGATCTTTGTGCCGTCATTAGTATAAGATAGGTCATCAGTAATTTTTAAGTTTAGGGACTCATCACTCCGCAGTTAAGTCCCATAAGCTTTACAAATATTTGAACATTTCTTTTGCTCGTGCACTGTACATAGCCTTGATTTTATTTTTCGTAGGCAATCTGACCACTTTAGAAGACACAGTACCGGCGTAAGGAAGGACTGTAGTCGATTTTTACTCCGCGGTTGTTGTTGTTGTGCTCTTCAGTCCGCAGACTGGTTTATGCAGCTCTCCACGCTACCCTGTCTTGTGCAAGTCTCTGCATCAGAGAATACGTTCGGCAACCTACATCCCCTTGTATCTGGTTACTATATTCGTCCCTCGGTCTCCCTCTATAATTTTTACCCCACACGCTTCCTTGTAATGCGGAGATGACAATTGCTTGATGTCTCAGAATGTGTCCCACCAATCTATCCCTTCTCTTAGTCAGGATATGCCGTAAACTCCTTTTCTCCCCGATTCGGTTAAGCACCTCCTCATTAGTTACGTGATCTACCCATCTAATTTTCATCATTCGCCTGTAGCACCACATTTCAAAACCTTCTATCATCTTTTTGTCTGAACTCCTTATTGTCCATGTTTCACTTCCATACAATGCTACACTCCAGACAAATGCCTTCATAAAGGACTTCCTAACAGTTAAACTAATATTGGATGTCAACAAGTTTCGCTTCTTCAGAAAAGCTTTTCTTCCCATAGCCATTCTGCATTTTATATCTTCTTTACTTCGGCCATCTTGCTACTCAAATAACAAAATTCATCTACCACTTTTATTGGCTCATTACATAATGTAATTCCTTCAGCATCGCCTGATTTTCTGACATTGCATTCCATTACCTTCGTTAATGTTCATCTTGTTGTTGTTGTTATGGTCTTCAGTCCGAAGACTGGTTTGATGCAGCTCTCCACCCTACTCTATCCTGAGCAAGCCTTTTCATCTCCTCATAAGAACGGCAACCCACATCCATTTGAATCTGCTTACTATACGCGTCTCTTGGTCTCCCTCTACGATTTTTACCCCACACACTTCCCTCCAATGCTAAATTTACGATTCCCCGATGTCTAAGAATGTGTCCTACCAATCTATCCCTTCTTTTAGTCAGGGTATGCCAAAAATTCCTTTTCTCACCAATTCTGTTCAGTACCTCTTCATTAGTTATGCGATCTACCCACCTAATTTTCAGCATTCTTCTGTAGCACCACATTTCCAAAGCTTCTATTCTCTTCCTGTCCGCACTGCTTATCGTCCATGTTTCACTCCCGTACAAGGCGACACTCCACACAAATGCCTTCAGGAAAGACTTCCTTACACTTAAATTAATATTCGATGTTAGCAAATTTCTCTTTTTCAAAAATGCTTTTCTTCCCATTGCCATTCTGCATTTTATATCCTGTGTACTGCGACCATCGCCTGTTATTTTACTACCCAAGTAACAAAACTCAAACCACCTGTATTGTTTCGTTACCTAATCTAATTCCTTCAGCATCGCCTGATTTTCTAAGACCGCATTCCATTATTTTTGTTTTGCTCTTGTTAATATTCATTTTATACGCTCTCTTCAACACACTGTCCATTCCATTCAACTGCTCCTCCAGGTCCTTTGCTGTCTCTGAGAGAATTACTATGTCATCAGCAAAACGCAATGTTTTTATTTCTTCCCCCTGAACTTTAATCCCTATTCCAAGTTTTTCCTTGCTTCCCTTCACCGCCTGTTCGATGTACAATCGGAGAAAGGCTACAACCCTGTCTTACTTCCTTCCCAACTGATGCTTCCATTCCATGCCCTTCGAGTCTAATAACTGCGGTCTGGCTTTTGTACAAGTTATAAATAACTCTCCTTTCCCTATATTTTACCCCTGCTGACTTCAGAATTTGAAAGAGTGTATTCCAGTCAACATTGTCAAATGCTTTTTCTAAATCTACAAAAGCTAGAAATGTAGGTTTGCCTTTCCTTAATCTATCTTCTAAGATAAGACGTAAAGTGAGTATTGCCTCCCGGGTTCCTACGTTCCTCCTGAATCCAAACTGATCTTCCCCGAGGTCAGCTTCTACCAGCTTTTCCATTCTCCTATAGATAATTCGTGTTAAAATTTTACAACCATGACTTATCAAACTGATGGTTCTGTAATTTTCACACCTGTCTGCGCCTGATTTCTTTGGAATGGGGATTATTACATTTGTCTTAAAGTCTGAGGGTATTTCGCCTGTCTCATACATCCTACACACCAGTTGAAATAATCTTGTCATGGCTGGCTCTCCCAGAGACTTTAGTAGCTCTGAGGGTATGTCATCTACTCCTGGGGCCTTGTTCCGACCTAAGTCTTTCAAGGCTCTGTCAAATTCAAATCTCAGTATAGTATCTCCTATTTCATCTTGATCTACTTCCTCTTCCCTTCCTACAACATCGTCTCTAAGTTCATTTCCTTTGTAGAGCTGCTCTATGTACTCTTTCCACCTTTCAGCTTTCCCTTCTTTGCTGAGAACTGGTTTCCTTGATATTCGTAGAGTTGCTCTTCTTGTCCCCAAATGTCTCTTTTATTTTCCTGTAGGCGGTATCTACTTTTCCCCTTCTTATACATTCTTCTACAGATTTGCATTTGGCTTCTAGCCACTCCTGCTTAGCCATTTTGCACTTCCTGTCAATCTCATTTCTTAGTCGTCTGTACTCCATTTTGCCTGTTTCATTTACTGCATTTTTATATTTTCTCCTTTCATCGATTAAATTTAGTATTTCCTGTGATATCCAAGGATTTTTTGTAGGTCTTGCCTTTCTACCTATTTTGTCCTCTGCTGCCTTCACTATTTCATCTCTCAATGCTACCCATTCCTCTTCTACTGTTTTATTTCCCCATGTTTCTGTCAATTATTCCCTAAATCTCCCTCTGAAATTCTCCAGAACTTCACGTTCCTTCAATTGATCCAGGTCCCATCTCCTTATTTTCCTACCTTTCTGCAGTTTTTTCAGTTTCAGCCTACAGTTCATGACTAACAAGTTATGGTCAGAGTCTATATCTGCCCCTGGGTATGTCTTACAGTTTATAACCTGGTTCCGGAATCTATGTCTTACCATTATAAAATCTATCTGATACCTTCCGGTGTCTCCTGGTCTCTTCCACTTATACAACCTTCTTTTGTGATTCTTAAACCACGTGTTTGTTACGATTAAATCATGTTCCGTGCAAAATTCTACCAGGCGACTTCCTCTTTCATTCCTCCTGCCCAGTCCATATTCACCTACTATTTTTCCTTCTCTTCCTTTTCCTACAACCGAATTCCAGTCTCCCATCACAATTAAGTTTTCCTCTCCCTTAACTGTCTGAATAATTTCCTTTAGCTTCTCATATATTTCTTCGATTTCCTTATCATCGGCAGAGCTAGTTGGCATATAAACCTGTACTACTGTTGTCGGTGTTGGCTTCGTATCTATCTTGACAATGATAATGCGATCACTGTGCTGCTCATAGTAGTTTACCCGCATTCCTATTTTCTTATTCATTATCAATCCTACTCCTGTGATACCTCCAACTGATTTTGTATTTATAATCCTGTATTCACCTGACCAGAAATCCTGTTCATCCTGCCACCGAACTTCACTAATCCCCACTATATCTAACTTCAACGTATCCATTTCCTTTTTTAAATTTTCTAATTTTCCTACCCGATTAAGGGATCTAACATTCCACGCTCTGATCCGTAGAATGCCAGTATTATCTTTCCTGATGACAACATCCTCCTGAGTAGTCCCCGCCCGGAGATCCGAATGGGGGACTATTTTACCTCCGGAATATTTTACCCGAGAGGATGCCATCATCATATTTTCATACAGTAGAGCTGCATGTCCTCGGGAAAAGTAACGGCTGTAGTTTCCTCTTGCTTTCAGCCGTTCGCAGTAGCTGTGTGGCAAAGCCACATTAGCTGATGTTACAAGGCCAGCTCAATCATCCTGACTGTTGCCCCTGTAACTACTGAAAAGGCTGCTGCCCCTCTTCAGGAACCACACGTTTGTCTGGCCTCTCCACAGATACACCTCCGCTGTGGTTGCACCTACGGTACGGCTATCTGCATCGTTGAGGCACGCAAGCCACCCCACCTCGGCAATGTCTGTGGTTCATGGGGGTGGCAATGTTCATCTTATATCTTCCTTTCAAGACACTGCCCATCCCATTCAATTGTTCCTCCAGATCTTTTGCATTCTCTAACAGAATTACTATGTCATTGGAAAACCGCAAAGTTTTTATTTCTTCTCCATGCACTTTAATGCCCTCTCCAACTTTATCCTGCCATTCCTTCACTGCCTGCTCAATGTACAGATTCAACAACATTGGGGAAAGGCTACAACCCTGTCTTACTCCCTTCCCAACCTCTGCCTCCCTTTCTTGCCCTTCGACTCTAATAACCGCTGTCTGGTTTTTGTGTAGGTTGAATATAACTCTTCGCTCCCTAAATTTTACCCCTGATATCTTCAGAATTTGGAAGAGTGTATTCCAGTCGACATTGTCAAAAGCTTTCTCCAAATCGACAAACGCTTAAAACGTAGGTTTCCATTTCCTTAGCCGATCTTCTAAGATAAGTCATAATGGGAGTATTGCCTCCCGTGTTCCTACATTTCTCCTAAATCCAAACTGATCTTCCGCCAGGTCAGATTCCACAAGTTTTTCCATTTGCCTGTAAATACTTCGTGTTAGTATTTTGCACCCATGACTTATTAAACTTATAGTTCTGTAATTTTTACACTTGTCTGCACTTGCTTTCTTTGGAATTGGAATTACAATATTCTTCTTGAAGTCGGAGGGTATTTAAGCTGTCTCATACATTTTGCATACCAGGTGATACAATTTTTTCATGACTTCCTCTCCTAACGACATCAGCAGTTCAGACGGAATATCATCTACTCCAGGGGCCTTGTTTCGACTCAAGTCCTTCAGCGCTCTGTCAAATTCTTCTCGCAGTATCATATCTCCTATTTCATCTACCTCCACTTCTTCTTACTGCTTTCAAGTTTAGTTCCTTTGTATAGGTCGTCTATATATTCCTTCAACAGTTCAGCCTTCCCCTCATTGCTTAGTACTGGTTTTGCGTCTGAGTTCTTGATATTCATACAGCTGCTTTCCTTGTCTCCATATATTTCTTTTATTTTCCTGTAGGCGGTATCTGTCTTTCCCCTAGTTATGAATTCTTCTACGGTTCTGCACTTCTCCTCTAGCCACTCCTGCTTAGCCAGTGTGCACTTCCTGTCAATCTCATTTTTCAGGCGTTTGTACTCTCTTCTTCCTGTTTCACTTGGTGAGTTTGTATATTTTCTCCTCACATCAATTAAGTTCAGTATATCCTGCGTTATCCAGGGATTTCTATTAGGCCTTGTCCTTCTGCCTATATGGTACTCTGCAGCCTTCACTTCCGTATATCTCAGAGCTACCCATTCTTCTTCTACTGTATTACTTTCCCCGTTTCAGGCAATCCTTGCCTAATGCTCCCTCTGAAACTCTCAACCACCTCTGGTTCCTTCAATTTGTCCAGGTTCCATCTCCTAACCTTTCTACCTTTCTTTTAATCTGCAGTTCATAACCAATAAGTTATGGTCAGTCTATATATGTTGCTTATTAGTATAATAGTTGTGACTTGCCTTCTTTATTTCACAAGAAGTTTAGGCGTTCTCTTCTGGCGTGGAGGTGATTTTACACTCGCCCGCTGTGTTAAAGTGCCGAAAACACCAGCGGTTTTTGCGGGACGATGACAGCTGTATGCCTGTAAATATAGATCTGTGTGGGTAGGTCCAGTACTGCTTCTACACCTGAGCTCTTCATTTGTTGTTTACTCATCTCAAGGTGGCCAGACGTTTCTATCGTGCCAGAATGTCAACGGGATCCGACCCCAAGCCCTAAAATTAATGGGCTAATAAAAAACCGTTAAGAAGTGGTAGCGTTCTTATTTCAAATTGTTTATCGGATAGAATTAAATTGTTATTACTAAATATCTTCTTCTTTATCGATTATTTTAAGTAGAGCTTAAACCGGTTTTATGTGTGTATATATCTCGACTTCAACAATGATATATCTGTTGAAACATTTCATTTATTGATGACTGGTTGATGGGTAATGTTCCTCGGCGACAATAAAATAAAAAACATTGAAATACACAACTATTAAATTTTCATCTGTCAATCATTTAAGTCTGTGTGGATGTAAAGGTAGAAAATTTACATTAGCCGCCATTACCCCTGAGATACAGGTTATGAAACACACTTGTCGATAATGTTAGTCAGTTGTGGTCCCCTTGATAGTAAATAAACATTAGTGATTAATGTCAATGGAGAAAAAATAAAGTGACCGGTTAAAACAGATGACGCTATTTTAGTTCTGATTAGGCCGCTGTGTGGCGTGCATATTTGATGGTACGCGTGTATGCCTCTTATTGTTGTTGCCGTACAACAGTTTCGCTGCAGAATGGTACAGTTTCTACTTTTGGAACTATTTCCCACAATATGTTAGCAATTCAGAACAACTGATTTAAAGTTTAAAAGCTGGATGAGGCATAACAAAATACTCGAAACCGTAGAAGAGAAGGTAAACGTGATTGATAAACCTATAATTTTAGTGACGTGCTAAAATCTTGAGCTAATTACTGAAGCTCTTAATTTTGTGGTTGCTTGCGAGTGAAAAATTGATGCCATCTAAGAAGGATAGTTCAGGACATTTATCAACTTGCGATCTTTCGCTCTCGCTTTAGGTGCATCATTTTTCTTCGTTACTTCGCCATCCTTACTTGAGGCGATAATTTTCTGCCACGATCTCGTACATTTATTTTCTAGTACTTTACCTTCTTTAAAATGCGTCGCTTTTTTTTTAAGTGGTCGTTTATGGTAGAAGATAATAGCAATAAAAACTGAATTGTTATTTTAGAAATAGGATACTTTGAACGGTTAGAAACATTAAATCAAGGCAGACTAAAAGACCGGTAAACCGGATACAGTTTATTACAATTTTATCCGCAATCCTTAATAGTAAACTAGTAGTTTTTAAAGCTGAAATGTTGATTACCTACCAGTCGGACTTTAACTAGCATGACTGTTCATTATTAGGGTATGAACATCGGTACATTTTTAATCCAAAGCGTTGATTATAGCTGATGTAATACGCCACACTTACATGAAAGACGTCTTTGTCAGATTGCCTTCCATAAATGAGGTTATATTGTGTCAACGACTGTATTCGATATCCCAATATGTTACAACTTGTGAAATGGAACTGTACGCAACAGTACAGTTGCATACAGATCCATTTCACAAGTTGTAACCCACTTTACTGGCAATAGTATTACATCTAACAAGCAATGCATTACGTACCATCTGTGAGGATGCTACAATGCACATCCATAACATACTAACAAAAATTGGATGCATTGATGCTCTGTATATATTGCTGGAAACTGCTGTTTTGTAGTTATTTTACGTATATAATTCTATAAGTCGAAATCTAACTAGCGATAATTATTATGCAGTGCATCAGTGAAGTCGGTCTGGAATGTTTTTCTGGGGGTATGAAAGGGAGTTACCTAATCTTACCCCGCAGCTTTTACATAATCATCAATCCTTTTTTGCGGGTATTCTAAATTGATAAGAACATACAAGAGGAAGACTGATGGAAGTGGATAGAATCCAGAAATAATGAAAGCAGCTGATGAAGCGATTATCTCAGGTGAAATGATATATTAGAGCAGCTGACAGTTTTCGTGTTCCACAATCTCGATGGAAGAGTGAAACTAATTCGTGATCTAAAAATATATTGACAGTGTCAAGGAATGGAAGTGTGTGTTCCCATTTGCTAAGAGAAACTTAACAAAGTGATTGCTTTGAACTAAGAGAAATACAACAATTACTAAACAAGTATTGCTAGAGATGTTCATTAGTATGAATAAATTACAAAGGCAAGAAAAACAAATTAAATATATATATATAAATATTCTAACGCAACCAGGTAAGTTCCTCTTCATCAATATCGTTTGACGCTTCTGACACTGAGTGTCTTTACCGTGGGTTCATGTACTAACAGTCTACTGAAGGGTGGATTCAGTGCAGCATATTAAAAAGATGAGCTCATTGTTCCTATGCAGGAGAAGAAGACGAAGACGATGGAGTAGTTGATGTTTGTGGGATGTGCAATGAGTGACCCCATCGTGTTCCACTAGTAACCCTAACTTGTCCCACCTTGAAAGGCAACGTGGAATTTTGTCATCGTATCAAGAAATACAGTTTTGTACATTATGGGAAAGACAAAACGAATTTGTTTACTCTTCATTCTCAGCTGTAATAAAGTACAATTGCATTGAACTGTGTAAGTGTTCTAGATGGCGTTTCTGGCTGTTAAAGGAATGCACGTGTTTAGCATACTGGTATAAAAAAATGTATGCTTTGAGAATGGCAAGACACTTGCCGAAGTCTGGATCTGCACAATAAAAGATAACTATTGATTGCTGCAAATCACCAATTTGACATTACATAATTGTTTTTTTTTTTTTCAAAATCATTTAAATATAACGATTGACTTCATGGCCTCAAATACGTGAAGTATGCCGTCCTACCCCTTGCAGTCAGAGTTACGCTATGCATGGTTTCCTTCTAGCGGGTGGTACCTCATACTGTGGCGGTGATGATTCGAAGGTGGTGATGATTCAGCTCACGTCGCTGAAAAATGGCCGTAAGCATCTCTAAAGTTTCTTTCCTAGTCAATGGATCGGACGAGGTGGTCCAGTCTGCTTGTTCACTGGATCTTAAAGCGTGTTATTTCTGGTTACGGGACAATCTCAAGAGTATCGTGTATGCAGAGCCCATCCAAGATGTGGAGGCACTAGAGCAACGTATTCAAGCAGCGAGTCGCGGTGGAGTAGCGGAGCGGTCTAAAGCGTCTCGCTGCGGAGCGCGCGGTTGCTCGCAGTGGAGGTTCGAGTCCTCCCTGAGGCAGGGGTCTGTGTGTTTGTCCTTAGGTTAGTTTACCTAGGTTTAAGTAGTTTGTAAGCTGCGGACTGATAACCACGCAGTTTGGTCCGATAGATTTACAAACATTTGAACATTTCAAGCAGCGATTTTAAAGCACATGTGTCAAATACATGATTCTCATGCGTCCAGATACAGGGAAACCATTTTCACCACATATTGCATCTTGGGCTGCATGGTACAATGTGTATTGTTCTACAATTCCTGTAAAAAGTATAATAGAGTTACTTGCCTCTAGCATAGAAACCGTACATTTCCCTTCTACATCAATCACTATAGTTGGTAGACAGTGGAAAATATCACCCTGTACATGCCTCCAAAAGACAAATGACAATTTATGTGCGGATACACAAACACGCCCTTGCAGGGATGAGTTAAGAACTGAACAATCAGCAACGAAGGAAAACAATTCCACGTGCTACCCATAGAAAAGAAAATCTAATTTGTAGAGTTATGGTTCTTTATGTCAACCATCGGTGTAAGATCAAGAACAGTAACTATAACTGTATAACAGTACATTCATTCACGTAAGTATGACCATACTATAGCGTTAAAGCCGTACTACAATATTAGTTAAGGAACTCGAAGGGGTAGATCTAGTTGCGTTATAGGTTTTCTTCTTCCACACACAAGGACACATCATGAGCGGATATGACAATTATTCCTAACGAATATTTTATCATTATGTGACATCAGTATGTGGTTTGGAGTGCGATCAAATAATTTTATTATTGCGGTCTTAAGAATTGTAAACTATTATTTGCCAACGATTGCATTGAAACATATCGCATTGAAACATCTAAACTGATAACTGGTTTCGGTAAAATAATTTGCGAACTTCTGAGCGATTAGATGAAAGTGTTTCGCAAGAATGCATCCCTCTCGGGGATGCCAGTGAGGTCTGAGGCACCATATCACGGATTGTGTGACCCGTCCCGCCGGAGGTTCGACGGTTCTTCCTTGGGCCTAGGTGTCTGTTGTTCTTAGCGTAAGTTATTTTGTAAGCAGTGCGTAAATTTAGGAACCGGTAACGTCAGCGTTTTGGTCACTTAGGAAGATAAAAAGTAATAAAAATAAATAATACTCATGCAGAAGACTTTCTTGGCAGCACTTAATCATTAAAACCACAATAACTGCACATGCACATAATAGTCACGGTCATAATGTATCTGACCAATACACAAACAAGTCTTGTGTTCGTGTTGATTGTTTACATGCTTCAATTGCTCGATTTTATCTCAGAAATAATTGTGAGTAATCACTAAAGAGTTAAAATGCACTTTTCTGTTCATATGGCATTCTTCTTCAACTCATTCTAGACTGCGTAACCATGCACGTTCTATTGGCTCATGTTGCACACAGGCCAAATAGGCTATTAGTTACGAATAACGAAATATTTACATACCCAGAAAGTTGTAGGGCATTGAAATAAATTCAGTGCCGCAGATAAAAATTTATGCTGGACTGGAATTCAAAACCCGGATTTTTCGCTTCGGGTCGTTGGTCGCATTACCCTGTTAGGTTATCTATGGACGTTTTCCGTCCTGCCCAAATTCTCAATATAGCCCACACACTCCTTCTTTGGTAGCTGTTTCTTTTCTTTTTTTTCCCCATTCCAGCAAGGGGTCGACCGTATTTGTGGAGCCGCACAATAATTGTCAACTGCCCGTTGGGATATTATATACAATTATTTGTATAGTGCTTGCTATTTTGGACATCTCCGGAATATACAACGTATCAATAATACTAATTTTAGACGTGACATCCACTATCATTATGTCTCTTTTAGTTGTGTCATTTTGCTTGCAGGAAACGAGCGGGATGGAAATGAATGCACATAAAAACTGTCCTGCACATGTGATTGGCTGTTCCTTTCATTGCTGTTAAAATTACAGCATGAAGCGAAATTACCATTTTTTCACCTACCTTCTCTTCCACCTAAACGACGCCAAAAATCCTCCCCCCCCCCCCCTTAAACGGGAGTATTTCATGACAACTCTGTAACGGTCCAGTTATTTCATTAGCTTCATAACTATTAATATCGAATGTAAACCGTGGGACACTGAATCTCATACTGCTACTGAGTGATGGGAGAAGGGCAACAAGATAGGAAAAATAATTTTGTGATTAAATTTTTTATTGTTATATGTACACTACTGGGATGCCAGGGCTGAAGAACACAGTAAGTGATGAAAAGCCGTTGGTGGCCCGAATCAATGATTCTGGAGGTCCGTTATCTGCAGCAAAACTTCGTTTCCTGAAATAACAAGTCAGTTATTGGTATTGTAATAGTCACCGCATTTTATTCTCACAGTAATGACAGGCTTACAGTTCTACGACAGTATTGCAGTTGAAAATATGTTTAAAAGAAACTTGTTACGAGTTGATTATAATGATACTCAGTATCTGTAATTTGTTTGGATAACAAATGGTTTTCACTGAGTGAACAGCGGTTCATATACAGAATACATTTTGTGGTAGTGCGGTTACGTATTTTTCAGCAGCTTTCTGCTGTTTAAAGTTATTAAATTGCGGCGTGCATTTATTGTATGTAAAAATTGATTTGTCAGTACCAGAAACATCGGAATGTTTTTTAAACCGTCAGATTCTTTGGTGAGGGGCACAA
Source organism: Locusta migratoria (assembly GCA_026315105.1). Lineage (NCBI taxonomy): Eukaryota > Metazoa > Arthropoda > Insecta > Orthoptera > Acrididae > Locusta > Locusta migratoria. Next base: position 93,676,412 of record CM048745.1, read on the forward strand.
TTATTGTTTTTACCTCCCACAGTTCCCAATAGTGAAGTGTGAGGCAGTCTTTAACGAAATTTTATTATTCCGATTTACTTAACTCGTTTTGACTTACATCGTTATCAAATGGTGTAAAATACAATGGCAATACTAGTACCAACAGTAATAAAGGATATGGTACCTTCCATAACAAAGAAAGTAGAAATTTCCTGTAAGCAGTAATTGGCTTATGCGAACTTCTTTTCTCCCTGTTTTCCCGTCCTGATGTTAACTGAGATCGTTTTGGGGACTCAACGAATATTTTACACAGATGTTAACATGTTACATAGATGTTAACAAGTTTGTTTACAAGACCAGAGTAGTGATGCTCTCTAAGTGTGAGATTCTGTACAATGAAGAAGACACAATACCTTATCATGTCTGCCTCATGGCAGGAGAAACAGAGCATCAGAAATAGACACTACAATAAATACAAATATGTAACAGAAGGCATCTGAAGGTGGGAATAAATATTCTGAACGCGTGATGCCGAGCATTAAAAGCAAGCAACTGGCACGTTTTCTCTGTATAAAATGGTTCATGGTGTTCGTATTACTTTGGCTGTATCGCTTCCCTCTCTCCCTCCCCCTACCCTCACCCTCATCAAGAAAGGTGACTTGCCTATCGCATGAAATATTTTCTAGGCTAGTTACACGTTTGCCCACTCTTTCACCTTCGGCCTTACAGGACATATACATGCTCTGCTCCGCCATGTAGCACAGTGGCTCTACATGAAGAGCGGAGGCAGGAGGGTAGGGCGGTAATTCGTTTTCATTTCTCGCGCGCGGTCTTCATTAACAGAGAAATGAGTGTGCGCAACCGCCGGGGTTCACCAGCCGCCCAAGTGCGAAATTGCCGTCGGCGGCACAGATGTAATAACGTCTTTGTGTGCGAAAACGTGTTCTGAGTCTGCGTTGCGCAGGCCACTGGATACATTGTCGCTTCTTTCACAGAAACAGGCGTTAGCTGAATATCCGATGCAGTCAATTAAATTGGGATGAAGCGAGCGACTTGAAATGGAATTTCTTGTCTGCATGTTCGTCAGTCCTGTGTTTCACTTTCATGCTCGGTCGTTTCAATAACATATTGTTCCTGTCCTGTATTTGGAGTGAATGAATACACAGTATTGATACTGAAATTTGAACAAATTAATACATGTATTTACGATAGTCAGAATGTAAAGTACGACGAATGGTGATACCTGTGATAAGCACAGAATAAAGTATCTTGATAACAGACGATTTCGATAAAAGCCGCCTGCATCGCAGGACACTTCATATTGTAAATAATTCCACCAATCACTTCCGATACAAGTTACATTCACCGGAGTATCGTTTACGTATTTACTGCAGAATTAAATCAAATGGGATTTTTCTTCAAATATGAAACTTAATTCGAACAGTCAACACGACGTTGGAAACTCCTGTTATCATCCATTAGAGATTTTACAGTAGATTAAAAGCTAAGGTGCAGTGTTAGGATGTAGGAAAGCTGCAAAGTATGAAACATTATATGCAAGCTCTCAAGTATACAAGGGTGGTCCATTGATAGTGACCGGGCCAAATATCTCACGAAAAAATTACAAAGAACAAAACTTTTCTAGCTTGAAGGGGGAAAACGGCGCTATGGTTGGATCTCTAGGTGGCGCTGCAATAGGTCATACGGATATCAACTCTGAAAGACGGCTGTCTGCCGTCTTCCTTAAGTTTTAAATTTTGTAATTTATCTAAGTTCACTAGACGGGCTTTTTTGCTAAACGAGAACCCCTTCCGTTCGGAGGCATGGGGAATAGCATTTCATTTCATGTTTTTAAATGTTAGTTTCTGTAATACTGTGTTAATACAGCTGGGATTTTATTATGCTAATAATTTAGCATTGTGTCTATGAATGTGGCAATATGAACGCTTTCTCCGTGACGCCACTGTCCCTGTGAGAATGTGTACTTGCTTTATTCTCAATGTGAATGTACGAGCATATTTTTGCATGGGAGTCTGGGTCTATGAATGAGAATTTTCGTTGTCAGCTGCTGACTGCTTGCTACTAGTGTTTCTCTGACTTCATGTCGATAGGTAGTCGTTTCCTACCTCTGCTTTTGATGCTACCATGGAGGTTCCTCCACCCTTTGGTTACAAGTTGGGTTGGCAATGCCTGGTAGCGTGCCTTGGTAGCATGAGTGTGTCTAGGCTCTCCCCACTAGGGCGGCTTTCTTGGTTTTTTACGGATTTCCGGTTGTGGCGTGGACTCGCTGGCCATATGGTCACTCTGTGGCCATGGTCACTCTACCTCTGCTTTTGATGCTACCATGGAGGTTCCTCCACCCTTTGGTTACAAGTTGAGTTGGCAATGCCTGGTAGCGTGCCTTGGTAGCATGAGTGTGTCTAGGCTCTCCCCACTAGGGCGGCTTTCTTGGTTTTTTACGGATTTCCGGTTGTGGCGTGGACTCGCTGGCCATATGGTCACTCTGTGGATGCGCTTCGACCTGGTAAGACGTCCTGACTTTTTTACGCCCTTGAGATGGTAGCGATTCGTTGTCTGGGTTGTTCAAGTTAGACTTCAGAACTTAGGTTCACTTTTCGGGATAAGTTTCTCTGATAATGTACTGAAATGTATTCAATTTCATTTCGGTCATTTTGCACAGTTAAATGCGGTGAATACGTCACTAATCCGGTTTGATAATGGCTCTGAATCGTAACCTTTGTGAGACTAGATGGTGGTTCTCTGTTCAATTTCTTTCTAGCTTTGTGGGATGTGAATAATGTGCGAGAATATTTTTATTTTGTGTAGTGCATGTGAAATATTCGTTTCCGTTTTCTCCTTCCGCGAGTGATATGTACTCTGCGTGGTGTGTTCTTAGAACAAAGCCTTCAGCTACCCCTGTGTCTTTATCTATGCCCTTTAGGCAATAAATTATGCATGTATCTTTCTGATTTCCCTTGGTACATCGTGATCTCCTCTCCGTCTATTTTAAATTTCTGTTTCGTTTCCAAACTTGTACTCCGTCAGTAAATTCTCTTCTTGCCTTCTACTACCCCCTTTATTAGCTCGCTTATGAAATACTACATATTTCTAGGGGCTGCATGTCATATTTATTAATTGATTTACTCCGACTTGAATTTAATCCATTTTTCTGATTTTTGAAAACTCTACTTCGTCTATCCATGTAAAACCTTCGAATCGCGTCTGGCTGTATTTCTTTAGCTTCCTTATGATATCCTACACATTTCTAAGGGTTGTATGCCGTAGCTACTGTTCTTTATTTTTTGGAAATTGAATTTTTGTATCTTCGTCTTCAAGGGTTTATATCTAGTCACTTGAGTTCTCGCCATTGCTCACACGCTGTTGTCTTACTATTGTGTACTCTTGCTTCGTTAACTATGATTCCGTTGATTTTTTTTTAAATGAATACTACCTTTAAGCACTTCGCCTTCAGTGGGGTGCAAATATGTAATGTAGCAGACACGTGCCGTGAGTCTCAGTAAGTCTGCATGCTCATGGTTTGATTTAATTGGAAATTAAATCTCGCTATTATTGCGTACCATCTCAAGTGAAGAAAGTCAGACGAGAGCCACCTACGAAGTTTATTTTCCTTGTGTTGTGTGGTACATCCTGGTTCGGTGAATTTCGACTACGATAGCAGCGCCTGCTTCTGCTTCGTATCAGCACGCTGAGTTGGGTGAGTTTCGCTTTGCTTCGCGCGTATGAGTGGCTGAATGCTTGTTGATTGTAAATCCCTCCTCTGACGATGATCAGTTCAGATTACTTTAATTTTTCAATGAGATGCATTTTTATTGTTTAACAAAATTGGTTCCCACATTTGCTCATGTTTGAACTGAATAAATAATTTATAGCCAATGAAATTTTGTTCTACTTATGAATAGTAGTTAATGAATACCCTCCCTTTTATTTAATGTTGTTTTTCACCAGTGTTGAGAACGAATTCAGATGCAAATTATCATATTTTTAATTCCCTCAGCCACATTTAGTTCGCGGTGCCTTGTAGATTAATGGTTGTGTGTAATTCTCGCGATCTACGACTTGTGTCGGCCACCTTTTCTTTGTCTTCCTGCTGCTAAAGTTAATTTTGAGTCAGTTCTAAATTTTGGGCCGTGGAACAAGATTCTGTTGCAGGAAGAAGTCAGTAGTTCATGCGAACCCTTTAACTGGTCTTTGCGGCCAGAATTATATGTGTGAAGTAACCTTTTAACTAGCTCCTTTCAGTTGGAATTAATATTACAAATAACGGTGGTCTTACAACTGCATACTTTAAATAGGTTCCCCCATTTTTATTACATATTTGTCTAGTGCGTAAATAAATATGAATGTTTTATTTGGAACACTTTTGTCACTTTGTAATAGATGGCGCTGTAATATTCACAAACGTATTGCTCATAATTTTAGACGAACAGTGGGTAACAGGTAGATTTTTTAAAATTAAAATACAGAACTTTATTTCGGTTGTTCCAATATGACACATGTACGTTTGTGAAATTATCATACATTATTAGAACACTCGCTGTTATTGGGTGATTAACTGTAATTCCATCCTGATTTCAATAAATGCTCAAAATTATGTCCTTCAACTTCAATGCATTTGCCAATACGCGTAACGAAGTTCCTCTCAACAGCGAGTAGTTCACCTTCAGTAATGTTCTCACATGCATTGACAATGCGCTGTATTCAGGCGTTGTCGGTGAATCACGATAACAAATATCCTTCAATTTTCCCCACAGAAGGAAATCCGGGGATGTAAGATACGGTGAACGTGCGGGCCATTGTATGGTAGTTCTATGACTAATCCACCTGCCATTTAATATTCCATGTAATACAGCTTCAACTGCACACGACCCATGTGCCAGACATCCATCATGTTGAAAGTACATCTCCATTCCGTCGTGCAGTGAAACATCTGATAGTAAAATCGGTATAACATTACGTAAGAAATCAGCATACATTGCACCATTTAGATTGCCATCGATAAAATAGGGGCCAATTATCCTTCCTCCTATAATGCCGCACCATGTATTAACCCGCCATGGTTGCTGATGTTCCACTTGTCGCAGCCATCGTGGATTTTCGTTGCCCAATAGTGCATATTATGCCGGTTTACGTTACCTCTGTTTGTGAATGACTCTTCGTCACTAAACAGAACGCGTGAAAAAATCTGTTATCGTCCCGTAATTTGTGTGCCTAGTGGCAAAATTGTACAGGGCGTTCAAAGACTTAGCGATGCAAATCTTGGTGCATAGAAATATGGTAGGAGACACCAAACGACCTGTAAGAGTAACCGAAAGGCGTGGCAAGAGATTATGAGATGAACATAAACAAGAGATAAAAAGGGAGTCACTGTGATCTAGAGAGATTAAATCAGGCGTTGCCGGGATGGATCAGATAAGGAAACAAGGCAATATGTGTGTTTTATTATTATTACATTCCTGATATTCTATTTGTTTCTGGGACGGCGTAATTTGTTTCATAACCTACAAAAAATAGGCTCACTCGAGATTGATTCGATGTCTTTGTTAGTGAACGGTTTTTGGAAATATTTGTTGTCAACATCAGGGCTGGACCATCAAAGCAGTAAAATATATAATGGCCAAAGTGCGGATGATATAAAATGCATTGTCAATTGAAACAAAATTATGAAAAAGGCAAATTTGTTGTAATCGGCAGGGACATGAATGTATTTGTGTGGATTAGCCTTGTATGAGAGTTAAATTTGGAGTATTAACAGTTAAGGCAAGAAGAGAATTGAAAATTTTGAAGATTTGATGCTACAGACCAACATATTAGATGGATGGATCATGTGACTAGCAAGGAGATACTGCACATAATTTATGATGAAAGAATTGTGTGGTTTAACTTGGCTGAAAGAAAGTCTCGTTTGAAACGACGCAATCTCAGACGTTAAGAAGCCATCAGTTTGGTATTAAAGTGTGTGTGGTAAAACTCCCTGAAAGTGACTTGTTGACGATTTCAGAAAGCAGGTACAAATGGTTGTGGATTCCATTTGTTTCTCGGAGATGAAGAAGTGTGCACAAAGTAGAGTGGCGTGGAGATAACCAGTTTTCGGACTGCAGACGATAAAATAAACAAGTGTTGGATAATATCCGAGAAGCACTTACAACTGTTAGTTCTGTTCTGTTACTAATGATGTGCCACGTTCTACCTTCTGAATGGTATGGTAACTAAGCCGGTCCGATACTAAGTAAGCTAGTATTTTCTTCACTATGAAGGATTCCTTTCGGTATCGGAAATTCACTTCCAGACGAGACCTGTCACGTTAGTAGTATACGCAAAATGTATCAACTCATTGGAGTTTTAAAACGCACTGTACAGAAAACTCCGAGAAAAAGAGCTCTAAATTTTTAAGTCAGCACGTATATACCTTATATGCTGGTTACGGAGTTCTGCACAGCGGAGTGCCGAAGCAGCTCAAGCAGTTAACCGGGCGCCGTGGCTTAGCGAGCCCAGTCAGAGGCCTCAACACCCTCTGTAATTAAAGAGCTGTACCAAGAACACACAAAAAAGGCCAGTAGAGTGATTGATTATCATCCGGGTGACAAGCGTGTTCGGTCCGGAAATCTTTTTATAATTTCTTTTAATAATTCCTTATTGTCTGCCTGTTTGTATACAGATACTCGTATACCCTGCATTTCCATGAAGAAACCAGTTTCTCTAATTTACAACGAATATTTATAATCTTTCCACACCTTAAAGCATAGCATAATTTTGTAATATAACTGCAAAGACAATACAATTTAGCGCTTTAATCTGCTTACATTAATAGAGAAATGCACGTGAAATGATACGATTTTTTAAACGAGAAAACATTGTAATATAATTATTAATTATCTGCAACCAACATTTCATAAGTAAAATAAAATTCTTCATTATGTAATAGGTAATATGTAATACCAATATTTTATTTGAAAATTGTTATAATTTTTGAAACAAATTGTAAAAATAAAATATCTTAGCTTTACAGGATCGAACGGAATCATCCGCATAAGAGTCATGTATGCTACTACCTGAGCTAATATGCCATACTGCTGTACAGGACTCAGTGGCTAGTGTATAAGATATGTATATACTTAAAACTTTACAGCCCTTTTTCTCGGAATTTTATACATAGCGACTTTTAAAACTTCTAGGAGTGGACACCCTTGACGTATACTACTAACATGCGAAGTCTCATCCCAAACTGATATTCCGAGAGCGGAAGGTCTCCTTATGTCAGCGATAAGACATTTCACGACTTCCGTGAAACGAGCAATATAGTGTTAACATGGGCCTCTGTGTCCTCGACTCTGGGGGTCACACTAAGTAACTGTGTTAACCGCGGTGGAGTAGCTGAGCGGTCTAAGGCACCTCACTGCGGAGCGCGCGGTTGCTCGCCGTCGGACGTTCGAGTCCTCCCTGGGGCATGGATGTGTGTGTGTGTGTATGTGTTGTCTTAAGGTTAGTTCACCTTAGTTTAAGTAGAATGAAACTTTCACTCTGTAGCGGAGTGTGCGCTGAGATGAAACTTCCTGGCAGATTAAAATTGTGTGCCGGAACCGGGACTCGAACCTGGGACCTTTGCCTTTCGCGGGCAAGCGCTCTACCGACTGAGGTTTCCCAACACGACTCACTATGCTGCCTCACAACTTTACTTCCGCCAGTACCTCGCCTCCTACTTTCCAAACTTCACAGAAGCAGTCCTGCGAAACATGCAAGACTAGCACTCCTGGAAGAAAGGATATGGTGGAGTTTAAGTAGTTTGTAAGCTACGGACTGATAACCACGCATTTAGGTCTGATAGATTTACAAACATTTTGAGTATCTGTGTTTGCGGAACGCGTGTTGACTTACGTAGAGGGTAATTTCCGTCCGAGGAAGGATTATAATTCGTGAATATCGAACTGTTTGAGTAGCTTTTCATGGCTGCATAAGAGGTTAGCCCACATTAACTTGAAAGTTCAGTATCCGAAAATGCGAGTTAATGAGGACTGAGGTTGATCCGTTTACGTTATCGCACTGCCGATCGAGGATAATCGTATAACTGCAACATTTATGGTCAAAACTGTTGTAAACAATGGGCTGAATAATAATTCTAGGAGTCGTTTCCGCAGAAACCGCGCCCGCCATTGTCGGCAGTCTATAAAAGTAGGGGCGCCGCGTCGCCCGGCGACCACACCCCTCCCTCTCAAGGTTGCGAGGGCGGGGTGTGCGTGGGCCCACAGCTACTTGTGGGAGGCCACGTCGAATACTTTAATCTTAAAACAACGAGCCATGCACCGCGGGCAGCAGGTGGAGGGCGGCTGTTGCCGTGACGTCACAGCGGTGGTCCGGCTGCCTCGCGGCCGGTGAGTGCCGTCTGGAGCGCGGGGCGCACCTGACCAGCTAGCGACGGCCTGCGGACTGGGAGCGACGTCGTGCACCAACGCATTGGTGTCTTAGCCGTGGTCACCAATCCAAGGTATTGGGGTAGCATAATCTGTTAAAGAAACAATTTTATTTTGAGGTTGCAGTGTAATTGGTAGTTGACACTAGTGGAGCATTTACTTTATCGCAGTTGTAGGAAAAGTAACGATGTTGGTAGCACCTCAGAGTGGTTATGGAAAGAATGGGAATTAAAACTTCCTTATGAGGTCACTGCTTGACATGTTTAGGTGCTGTGGATTGATTCGTCACCTCTAAATACTCATATGAAAGTTACGGAGCACTGGACTCACATTCGGGAGGACGGTGGTTCAAATCCACCTCCGACCATCCAGATTTTGGTTTCCCGTGATTTCCCTAAATCACTGCAGGCAAATGCCGGGATGGTTCCTTTCAAAGGGCACGGCCCATTTCCTTCCCCATCCTTACCCAAAACTCAGTGTGTAAGCTCTGTCACTAATGACCAAGCTGTCGATGGGACGATAAACCCTGCTTCCTTCCTTCTTTCATATGAAACTTCAGAACACCTCATTTCTAATCTTGTACCTGAAAGCCGAATTTCTCTCTCATTCTCAGATAAACATTTTTACAACTTCATTTTATAATTGACAATCTGTCACTTTGCTGATTGCAGAGGACTCCGCACGTCCGCCTCCCGGATAGCGCGAGGCACGGAACACGGCCAGCACCACGAGACTCGGTGCACCACACGAATAGACCGAGGGACTCGAACCGGGCGGGTTCCACCGAGCGACCGCAGCGCCAGTGCCGGTGGTAGCGGCCGCTGCGAGAGTTGTTGGCCGCCGCCGCCGCCGCCCCTGGGCGCGCGCTGCGGTCGACAGCGACGGCGGAAGCTGCGGTCGCGGAGAGGCGGGCCTGGCAGGAAGGAGCCGTCTGGCAGTTGGCAGGCCTGCAGCAGGTGGCGGCGAGGCGAGGCTGCAGTGTGGCGGCGGAAGGCGGAAGCCGCGGTCTGGGCGGAGGGGGGATTTCCGAGGCCGGAGAGGGAGCGGGTCCGCGAGCCGCGACACTCGGCTGCCGCGCAGTTTCCTGCGTCGGCCCGTGCCGCGTCACAACTCGCGGAGCCTCCTCCATCGCTCTGGCCGAGGTCGCCCTCCGACGCCGCTTACAGGCTGCGGGTCCGCCCGACCCCGCGACACAGCAGGACCGCCGCCGCTGCCGCCGCTTCAGGACGCGGCAGTCTCACAGCTCGGCAACGGCCAGCCCTCCTCAGGCGCGGGGAGCACGCGGCACCCCAGTAACTGACTACGACGAACGCAGTCTCGAGAGAAAGCCCATGTGGGGATTCAATGAATCAATAACGCTTTGCACCATCTGCCTGTAAATGAGATCGAACAAAATAAAGATATAAATGTGAAATGTGTGTTTTTATTTTCGTATTAAATCATTTCGGACGATACCAAATGATACCATTTAACTTGAATCCGGGTTCTAGTGACACTAATAGCTGCTGCCTTCCACTTAGTAGACAAAGTCTACAATGCTATAAAAAGGATGAGACTAAGCTCTCTTTTAACTGATGTCGAAACATGTAAGGTGATGAGCATGAGTAGGAAAAACAATCCCATAATGTTCGAATACAGCATTAGTAGTGAGCTTCTTGTTTCTGTCACCTCGTTCATATATCTACGCGTAACATTGCAGAGCGATATGAAATGCAACGAACATGTAAGGACAATTGTGAGTAAGGCGGACAGCCGACTTCGGTTTGTCGGGAGAATTTTGGGAAGATGTACTTCATCTGTAAAGGAGACCGCGTATAAAACGCTTGTACGGCCACGTCGAGAGTATTGCTCAAGTGTTTGGGACCCGCAGCAGTTTAAAGGAAGACAGAAGCAGTTAAGAGGCGAGCAGCTAGGTTTGTTTCTGATAGGTTCGACCAATGCGCGAGTGTCACGGATATGCTCCGGCAACTCAATTGGGGATCGCTGTAGGAAAGACGACGTTCTTTTCCTGAATTTCTGTTGAGGAAATTTAGAGGTCCGGAATTTGAATCTGAGTGTAGTACGATCTTGCTGCCGCCTACTTACATTTCTCGTAGTGATCACAAAGACAAGAGAATTTAGGGCTCGTACGGAGGCATATAGGCATTGTCTGTTTTTCCTCGTTCTATTCGGGAGTGGAATAGGAAAGGAAATGCCTAGTAGTGGTACGGTGTACCCTCCGCCATGTACCTTACGGTGGATTGCGGAGTATGTACGTAGATGTAGATTTAACATGCAGCAATCTAGAGGTTCCATACATCGTACAGACTATAAAGGTGTTGTTTAGGCGCCCGCTATTCAATTCAGTATGATATTATCCAAATTTATGATCCAGTTTATGAGACTGCATACCTAGAAGTACTTTATCATTAATACATTGACATCCGGTGACATTTAACACATCGTAGCTCAGGCGGCATTGGTAACTGAACTTATTTTGCAAATGAAATGTACACAATAACTTAAATATGACAAAAGTATATAAATGACGAGACCACAGCCTTTCTCGATGTCAGGTAGTACAACGCTGACACGAGCTGTTATTTCATCCACCATACGATATAACAGGGTATTAACGGATAATTTTCTCCTCACATTTCAGCAGTTAGTGGGTTGTATACAGGGCAACCAATATATCGAATGATTCGAGAGGAGTAGAGTGGGAGTGAGTTTCTGCTCTGACCACGCTGCTGAATGGACGTTAAATTCCTTCAAGTTTCGCTACTTTGTCTTGCTTTCGTTCCAGTGTAATTGCGTTCACTCTTTGTTATACAGCCCGTATACACTAGGAGGCAAACGAGTTGCATACAAACAGGCTGATACGGCTGAAGAAAGCTCGCCCATGAAGCTGCGGTCGCTTTAGATGTGAGCAAGCAGAAGCCCTCAACTGCTCTCACTGCCGTCACCAGCTGGATCACTCGCAGAGAACGCAGTTGGCCACAGGGGGACTGCCTATGTATAAACGAAGAAACGCAAATATTTTAACGTGTTATTCTACGACTAAATCTAAAGAAAAAAGTTCTTACTAACATAGGTCTGCAAATGTTAATAAAAGATTTTGTCGGATATTTAGAAACCTCGTTAATATATGTTTATATGAACCTTTATCTTTAGTTTTACTTGCAGAATAACATATTGAAATATTTGCTTATCTTCGTGACTCACTCTCTATACAGGGTGTTACAAAAACGTACGGCCAAACTTTCAGGAAACATTCCTCACACAGAAAGAAAGAAAATATGTGTGTGAAAATATGTTAAAGCTCATTTTATTACTTCTCTTCAAATCACATTAATCATGAAATGGGAACACACAGCAAAAGAACGTGCCAGCGTGATTTCAAACACTTTGTTACAGGAAATGTTCAAAATGTCCTCCGTTAGCGAGGATACATGCATCCAGCCTCCGTCGCATGAAATCCTTTATGGGCTGATGCAGCTCTGGAGAATGGCGTATTGTATCACAGCCGTCCACAATACGAGCACGAAGAGTCTCTACATTTGGTACCGGGGTTACGTAGACAAGAGCTTTCAAATTCCCCCATAAATGAAAGTCAAGAGGGTTGAGGTCAGGAGAGAGTGGAGGCCATGGAATTGGTCCGCCTCTACCAATCCATCGGTCACCGAATCTGTTGTTGAGAAGCATGTCAACACAAGCACTGAAGTCAACGTTACCTACCTTCAATTGCGCCAACTGGTGGTGAATCGAGGAAGTACAGTACATACTAATGAAACAATTGGGAATTTTGACAATTGTCTGCACGAATTATTTCAATTTACATTTAAAGAGAAATACTAAAATGAGGTCTAACATGGAAATTAAGCGTTTCCGGACACATGTCCACATAACATATTTTCTTTCTTTGTGTGTGAGGAATGTGTCCTGGAAGTTTGCCCGTTCCTCTTTGTAACACCCTGTATACTGACGCTAAGGCTAGCGGCTCAGTGATGTAATGGCGCCACAAAACAGGTCTCACGAGTCGCAGCAAACCTCTTCAGCGGGCAGAGAGTTACAGTAGTGAGTTAAACGAGTTTTTATAATTCGTAAGGGCGCTAAACTATACTCGAGCTCTCGCTAACGCATAGTAATAAATAGGGACCTCAGATGTTGACTGATTTGAACCACGTGGTAAGGCTTCTAATAATACAGATTGTTTTGCCATTTCTTCGTTAGGTGATTATTCGCAAGTATTAACAACGAGTAGACTTACATTTTAACCTGCATGCTGCTGCCTGCCATTCACTGCAGACTGTATGTGCTTCAATATGTACAAATGTTCTGCTTTGGATAAAGATAATTTTGAACAACAAATATAACAAAAAACTTCTGCGTCTCGTTTCTTTTGTGATGGTCACCGATTCTGTATGTCAAATTTTCTGGAATAGAGGCAATGACCCGCAGTCATTCCGGACAATGTGTCTGCTTTTAGTTCACCCAGGCGGCTGGCCTGATTTCTTCAGGTGGGAGGTCGTGACAGGTTCATATGCCGGTCGGCTCAGTAGCTTAAATACTGGGTGCATCAGAAATGAATATAGAAAATGAGAGGGCTGGTAGAGTGGGTAATAACAAGCATTTCTCAAACAGCAACCATTGAAAAGGCAAGATGGCCGCCAGTGAGTGACGCACGCTAGTTAGGCTCTCAAGTTTATCTGGTATTTGGAGGTGTTTCTAAGCAGTTTGGCTGTTTGAAATAGTCACAAAACGTGTGTTAAGTGCCAAGTGTTGAATCGCTGTACTATTCGGAGTGCCTGTAATCGTGTAACTGCATTGAAAATGGAAAGTCGTCGAACAACGCGCAGCACCGCCAACGGCCAGTCCGGCGAGGGGGCAGCAGGCGAGCCGGTGCCGGCGACCACGGCCGCGCCGCCCGCCACCGCCGACATCGCCGCACTCGTCAGGGCCGAGGTAAGTGCCGCGCTGCAGGCGGAGGGCGCGCTCGCCACGGTGCTCCAGACCATCACCGACGCCGTCACTGCCTCAGTGACGCTCAAAATACAGCAGACGCTAGACAGAAATTCCAGCGAGATATGCGCTCTGAAAAAGAACCTAGAGGACACCGCAGACAGAGCACGATCTCTCGAGCAGAAGCTAATCGAGAGAACGGATGAGCTCGAGCAATATCAGAGACGTAACAACCTACGACTGTTCGGGATTCCAGAAAATAGTAGTGAAAACACCGATGAAATCGTAGTGAAGCTGGCCACAGAAAAGCTAGGGGTGCAGGTGACCCTTAACGACATCGACAGAAGTCACAGAGTAGGACGTAAGACAGGGGAATCCACAAAACATCGGCCCATAATAGTGAAGTTTGTTTCGTACAGGAAGAGATCCGAAATCTTTAGAGCCAAGAAGAAACTGGTGAAATCAGGTCTGACGATACGTGAAGATCTCACTTCCGAGCGGTTAAAAATTTTGAATAGTGCAATCGCAACATTTGGCCTACACAATGTATGGACAAGTGACGGCAGAATAATGGTGAAGACGAACAATGGCAAAATATCAATTACAAATGCAAATGAACTCGAAAGCCTCTGCTCTAGGAGATAAAAACACTTGAACACTTGCCGCCACTACTTCTACGTGTAGCTTACTATTTTTTTTCTTTCCTATTTTTTTGTTCTTTTGCTACACTTTATATCGATTTTGTAAAGAAAATCTTAGGTACATTAATATCTATTATACTACATTAGTTAGCTTTCTCTTTATTATTTTTAGCAAATTATCATTAATTGATTGGTGTGATTTGTTGTTACACTTTTTTTTTCTCTTTCTTCTAGCAAATTATCATTATATTTTTAGTGACACTTACTGGTTCACTTTCGGATAGTGCTGTTTTACTATTAATCCCATACCTACATTATTAATTACGGTACCATATTAGGTTTAAATTCACTTTTATATAGCGTTGGTCTCACGCATCATTGGCAATTGTTTCGCTCCACTGTCGATATTGTTATCCTTACTTAGTGTTGTTCCGTGCAGATTATTTTGTCTTTGCTTGGCGAGATTCTCCCCCCTCCCCCCCCCCCCCTCGGCGCCTGGCTGCCGCTCGGCGGAAACAGGCCGTGCTGACCTTGGCTGCAGCGCCTCCCTGTCCCTCCCCTGTCTCTGAACCCACCTGACCTGCTTCCGCTTTCTCTCTCTGCTGTCCTACACTCCTCCGCCGACCCCCCGGACCGCTAGCCACCCAGCCACGCCACATTCCAATGTGTCCTGCGTTCGCAGAAAAGGACGCCGCCACCCCACAGCCCACTGCCGTTGCCCTACCGACTAGCGGTATCATCGCGCGCGCTACAACTGAGCGCACACAGCTCCACGTGGCACACGCAAATGTTCAGTCACTACAAGCTCATTTAGTTGAGTTCCGCCATATATTTCAAGACTTGTGTCCTCATATAATTCTTCTATCGGAGACCTGGCTCAAACCAAGCATTACCACCAGTTCCGTAAATTTAGACGGCTATGTCTTCCTAAGACACGACCGATTGCACAAACGCGGAGGCGGCGTTGGAGCTTACATTCGCTCTGAATTATCTCCTACCGTGTTGCACACGTCAAATAACGATGAAACTGAACAAGTGGAATACATGTTCATAGAGATAAAACCTCTCAAAGAAAAGTGTCTAATATGCGTCCTCTATAAACCTCCGAAGGTAGGTGCGTTGGACTGCTTCGAAACTGCCCTCTCAGACCTCGAATCAACCTATGAGCACATAATTATAGCAGGTGACACTAACATAAATTTTCTGTTCAACAGTCCGTCCTGTATGAAGTTCAAGCGTATGCTTACATCTTCGAATCTAACCTTACTTCAGCTTGCACCCACCCATCACACAGCTGATAGTCACACTTTAATAGATATATTTGCAACAAGGTTTCCAGACAGAGTAATTCGAACGTCACAAACATCTGCGCCTGGTATGTCTGCCCATGATGTAATTTTCATGACGTACTCGCTAGAATGCCCTAGGAAGAAACCACTGTTAACTGCATACCGTGACTTAAGACGCATCAACTTACCTGAACTGACAGCTGATGCACTAGAAATAATTTTCGAGCCAACCTCTGACACCTTCCCGGATGTAAACGATAAACTTCACAAAATTACAAATAAACTTAACCAGCTGTATGATAAATATGCGCCCATCAAAACCAAAAAAGTGAGAAGGAAACCCGCACCATGGCTAACTGATGAACTAAAACAGCTCATGAATCTCAGAGACACTGCGCATCGGACATACAAACTGCACCCTACATCTGAAAATCACACCTCGTACAAGCAGAAACGTAACAGAGTCAGCCAGGCTGTGAGAAATGCTAAACTCAGATACGCCCATTCATTAACCGACAACATAAATACACCGGCTGTCCTCTGGAAAAACCTGCGCGGTCTTGGTATTGGGAAAATAAAAACTGCAGCCGAACCCACTGTCTCCATTGAGGAACTAAATCATTATTTCACAACGCCTACCACTTCAATCGATCACCAAACGAAACAATCACTTATTGACCATATCACGAGGATCAACAACGCTAACCATGATAAGTTTTGTTTTAAGCATGTTACTGGAAATACAGTCAAAAAAGCAATTATGCGTATTACATCAGCATCTACCGGGGATGATGGTATCACTATCCAAATGATAAAGCTGATTATTGATCCACTGCTGCCCATCATAACAGATATATTTAATCAGTCCTTAGCCACAAGTGTTTTTCCTGATGCGTGGAAACGTGGACTAGTTAAGCCACTGCCAAAAAAGGACATTGCCACAGCACCCTCTGATTACCGACCTATCTGCATTCTTCCGGCACTGTCCAAAGCCCTAGAATATATAGTACATGATCAGCTAACCAGCTACTTGACTACTAATAAACTTCTTGACGAACACCAATCAGGTTTTCGCAAATATCGCAGCACAACATCTGCTTTGATAAAAGTAACAGACGATCTTAAGCAGGCAATGGATAGACAAGAGGCGACTATTATGTGCTTCTTAGACTTTAGCAAAGCTTTCGACACTGTGGACTTTGATATTTTACTTGCTAAACTTAGCAGTCTAAATTTCTCTCAAGGCGTGGTGCAATGGATTCGCTCATACTTGACATCGCGTCTTCAGTGCGTCATGTCCGGCACCGAAAAGTCACAGTGGAGAAAAGTTCTATCAGGCGTACCACAGGGTTCGGTGCTAGGTCCACTTCTCTTTTCATTGTATGTAAATGACGTATCATCGGTCTTGTCCTTTTGTAAATACCACATGTATGCTGATGACCTCCAGTTGTATTTAAGTGCAAAACCAAAAAACCTGAAGGCAGCAATCGAGAATTTTAATTCTGACCTATGTGCACTATCAAAGTGGGCACAGAATATAGGATTAAAGCTCAATCCAAGTAAAACACAAGCGATTCTGGTAGGTCATCCTAGACTCATCAACCACAAATACCGCGAATCTCAACCACCATTAATATTAAATGACACACCTATCTATTTTTCGCCGTCGGCAAAAAGTCTGGGAGTGATAATAGACGACAAACTAAATTGGGCTGAGCACACAGCCGCAGTGTGTAGGAAGGCATCAGCATCTCTTCATGCCCTACAGAGATATAAGAAGTTTTTTCCTCTCGATCTTAAAAAGAAACTTATACAAACGCTTGTAATTCCAATTATTGATTACGGTGATGTTATCTTGCAAGGTCTCTCTTGGGAAAGCTCACGACGTCTGGAACTAATCATGAATGCCTGCGTTCGATATATATGTAACATCCGTCTCTTTGATCACATTTCACCATCTTATAAGCAACTATCCTGGCTCTGTGCTGACAAGCGCAGAGATTTTCATACACTCTGTCTCCTCTACTCTCTTATCAACGTACACTGTCCCTCATATCTTTCCTCGACCTTAACACTCTTATCTGATCAACATAACAGAACTACTCGTTCCTGTCAGAGCAAAACCCTTTCTGTCCCTATCCATCACTCAGCCGGTTTCTCAAAATCCTTTTCAGTAGCAGGAACCAGGCTCTGGAACAATCTACCTCAGTATATCAGAGAACTGAATAACACTGCCAGCTTCAAACGACAGTTAATGGATTATCTACTAAAGCAATAATGACGCCAGTCTTTATTACCCTACGGTCCAGGTACGTCACATCCATTCCTCCTCCCAGATATTCTTCAACTGCCATTGCTCTCGCCAGGTACAGCTTCTGTCAGAATTCGCCATGCGTTAACCAGTCTCGATATATTCAAAAGTAAATATTGTATCTGCTAATATAAATGTTGTTACTTTTATTATTACACCAGCAGCAGCAGCAGAAGGTGTCTCAGTGGTACTGTTAGTATTAATCCTATTTAGAGTTAAGTTATTACATATGTAGAGTTAAGTTATTACCTTTTATTTACATCCTTTTACATGTAATCAACCTGTATAAATAATGTTATTAACTGTTCATCTGTAAAAATCATTATCATGTTATAGGTAACTCACATGTAAAGAAATATTGTATGTGTAAAACCCTGGTCCGATGTAAGAGAGGGCCTGATGGCCCTAATCTGATCAGGCTAAATAAATCAATAAATAAATAAATAAAATATGTCCGCAACCCTTAGCGTTATAATGTTTCATGGACCGCCCTTACTTAGTTTCAATATTTTAGTTATTTTTCATAATTAAACTCTTGAATTTATAACAATCATTCTGTATTTATTTCATGTAAATTACTAAAGAACAACCGTGCGGGAATAGCCGAATGGTCTAGAGCGCCCAGTTGCGGATCGCGCGGCTTCCCACGTCGGGTGTTCGAATCCTCCCTCCGGCATGGATGTATGTGTTGTCCTTAGGTTAGTTTAACTTAGTTTAACTAATTTGTAAGCTACGGACTAATAACCATGCAGTTGTCCGATAGATTTATAAACATTTGAAATTTTGAATACTAAAGAACCGCCAAACAAGTATTTCATGTAGCTAAACGTTTTTATCTGTCAAAACAAAAGTATATTTTGGCTTATCATATGTTTTACTTAATAAGAAAGATCGGCAATGTCCATTCTTTCTTCTTCCTGCTCTAGCACTGATAGGTTTCGGACGCAATAGCGTGTTGCTCTGAGTTTAACTTATTTGAATTATAATTTCATTTAGTGCCCAGAATGGATGTTGTAAGCTGTTGTAAGTGTGTGACATCAATGGTTTTCAGAATATGTCAGCTAATTTTATTTAAAGAGAAGTTGCATTTTCTCATTATTTTTGTTTAAAAAGCTATCTCATTGTTCCTAACTGTACAGTATATCAACAGTGTGTGATTTTTTTCTCGCAGATTGCCACCAACTGCCATTTTCTTTGCTGTGTACGAAATTAAATGTTTCCAGGATGCACAATTCTCCATAAATACTTCAGAATCATTTGTTCCGCACTAAACGTCCCTGAGATATACGACGGTGTATCTAAATTCAATTGTTTTCAATTTTTTTCCTAGCCGTGGACTTATGATTAATTGGTGTTCCAACAGTTAGTTTCTGTAGAATGTATTTGTGGCGAGTTTCTCTTCTACGAAATCAGACAGGTTTTTAGGCACGTTGGTAGAATAATATTTTTATGCTGTTTTCCAGCTTTATTGACTTAAAGTAAAATAATTTATTTTCAGGCACAATTTTGAAAGATAGTGATTTCCGATGTGGCCACTAATTCTCCCGCCGTAATTTCAGCGCCAATCTTCTAGTTCAGAATTACGATTGATTTCAAAATTTCTTTGCTTGCGGTGTTAAATTTCATTTCGCGGGACATAATTTCGTAAGGCGCTAATTTTCTAAATTTGCGTCATTCACATCAAATTGTTACCTACTTTTATTTAATTTACTATTAGGGAGTAATATTTAAGCGTACGGCGCTAGGCGGTAGTCTGATGTAGTTTGGGAACGAACTAGTTCGGAAGAGCGCTCGCACAGGCGAACTACGCGAACTAGTTCGCAGATGTCTCGCCCCTTAGTTCGTCCGCTTCTTTTCCGAAGACTGACGGGGAACAGCGAGAGGAAGCGAGAACGCGCAGAATCGCGTGATTCCCTTCTGCCAGTTGCCGTCATTTCGAGCCGAGATGCAGCTCAGCTGTAGTTTTAGTAGCGGTAGCAATAGCCAAAACGAGCTGCGAATTAAAAGGAAGGCTACCGGTTGCGAAGTAAAATATGCGCGATAAGTCGCGAACTAAAATATGCGCGATAGGTCGCGAACTAAAATATTTGAATTGTAAAATATCAGTGCTAATGGAACTATTTAAGAATATTTTTCGTAAAAATCAGTAAGACAATAAATAATAAAAATAATCTTTCATCACAGGATTCGAACCACGAAAGCCAAAACACTACCACCTCAGCTACACCGACAGATGCTGCAATTCATTTCTTGATTGGTACTTACGGTTACTAGCAAAACTTCAAGGTCGATTTTCTCGAGAATTTATGTGAGTTGAGCCG
The DNA here is from genome assembly GCA_026315105.1 of Locusta migratoria. Classification (NCBI taxonomy): domain Eukaryota; kingdom Metazoa; phylum Arthropoda; class Insecta; order Orthoptera; family Acrididae; genus Locusta; species Locusta migratoria. The sequence goes on from CM048745.1 coordinate 93,696,320, forward strand.
AATGGCTTTGGCTGATTGTTAATTGAGTTCTGAACTTTACGCGCCATAAATATTTAAAAAAAAATTAAATTTCGATACTCATGTTTGGGTTACAATAAACCCAAACTAATACATTTCACAACGACTAAGCTGTTTAACGGCTCAGAAAGATCTTTTGAGTCCATAAGTCTATACAATAATCAACAACAAGAGATATTATGGATAATTATCATGTCCATGAATCTCACATAGAACTCGAATATGTATTTCTTCTTAGTAAGTGAGGGTAAAAGAGTTGTATTGGCCGATTAGATTGAAAGCTTGCAAACTAATATTTCAGACCTCGATCAGAGGTGCAAGGATTATGATATCAAGATCAGCATCTCCAAAACGAAAGTAATGTCTGTGGGAAAGAGATTTAAACAGATTGAGTGCCAAATAGGAGGAACAAAGTTAGAACAGGTAGACAGTTTCAAGTGCCTGGGATGTATTTCCTCACAGGATGGCAACATAGTGAAAGAACAGGAATCGTTGTGCAGCAAAGGTAATGCAGTGTGTGCTCAACTAAGAACTACTTTCTTCTGCAAGAAGGATGTAAGTACCAAGACTAAGTTAGCAGTGCACCGGGCTATCTTTCGACCAACTTTGTTGATAGGGAGTGAAAGTTGGGTGGATACAGGTTACCTTATTCATAAGGTAAAGGTTACAGATATGAAAGTAGCAAGAATGATTGCAGGTACTAATATATGGGAACAATGGCAGGAGGGTGTCCATAGTGAGTAAATCAAAGAAAAAGAATGAATACCATAGATGAAGCGGTTAGAGCGAACAGGCTGAGATGGTGGGGTCATGTTACACGCATGGGAGAAGCAAGGTTGCCTAAGAGTCTCATGACCTCGGCAGCGGAGGGTAAGATGAGTCGAGGTAGACCAAGAAGAAAGTACTTAGATTCGGTGCAAAATTATTTTGATGTAAAAGACATAACATTAGACGAGACATCAATATTAGCATTGAATAGGGGATCATGGAGGAATTTTATTGGACGTACTATGCTCCACAAAGTCATAATTAGTCTCTAATAATGATGATGATGATGAGTAAGATACATTGTTCCTGGTGCAGATGCACTTGCTCACTATCTGTGGCACTTGTCATTTAACTGCCCAAACGTCTACCTGGAGAAACAAAATATCCGGGGCAGTAGTTATCCTTATGACTTATAAACTACCCCAAAAATAAATTATTTGATCATCTTAGGTCGTTCAGGAGGAATGTGGTGTAACGTGTTATACACGACGTATAAGAATACGCTCTGTTTTTGGATTGTCGAGGCAGCAGTGCTTACGGCTGCGTACTTTTGTTATCAACAGAAGGTGCAGCGAGATGCCTCAGTACAGACTGCTAACGAAGATACGAGCTTATGGAATAGGTTCACAGATTTGTGACTGGCTGGAAGACTTCCTAAGTAATAGAACGCAGTACGTTGATCTCGATGGCTAGTGTTCATCAGAGACGAGTGTATCGTCAGGGAGTGTGATACGAACCGCTATTATTTTCTAACTATATAAATGATCTGATGGACAGAGTAAGTTGTAATTTGCGGCTGTTTGCTGATGATGCTGTGGTGTATGGGAGGGTGTCGTCTTTAACTGACTGTAATAGAATACAGACTGTCTTAGACAAAATTTCTAGTTGGTGCGAAGAATGGCATCTAGCTCTTGATGTAGAAAAATATAAGGTCATGCGCATGAGTAGGAAAAATAATCCCATAGTGTTCGAATACAGAATTAGTAGTGAGCTTCTTGATGCCGTCGCGTCGTTCACACATCTAGGCGTAACACTGCAGAGCGATATGAAATGGAACGAACATGTAAAGACAGTTGTGAGTTAGGCGGACAGCGACTTTAGTTTATTGGGAGAATTTTGGGAAGATGTGCTTCATCTGTAAAGGAGACCGCGTATAAAACGCTTGTACGACCACGTCTTGAGTATTGATCAAGTGTTTGGGACCCGCAGCAGATTAGTTTAAATGAAGACATAGAAGCAGTTCAGAGGCGAGCAGCTAGGTTCGTTACTGGTAGGTTCGACCAATGCGCGAGAATCACGACGTTCTTTTCGTGAATTTCTGTTGAGGGTTTAGAGGACCGGAATTAGAAGCTGAGTGTAGTACGGTCTTGCTGCCGCCTACTTACATTTCGCATAGTGATCACAAAGAGAATATAAGAGAAATTAGGTCTCGTACGGAGGCATATAGGCATTCTTTTTTTTTTCTTCCTTGCTCTATTTGGGAGTGGAATAGGAAAGGAAATGCCTAGTAGTAGTACAGTGTACCCTCCGCCACGCACCTGACGGTGGATTGCGGAGTATGTATGTAGATGTAGATGCAGATAAGCGCGTGGTGTATTCGTGGCAGCACAGCCGGCAGGCAGGCGGTGACGTCGTCCGCTCCGCCTGCGTGAACTCGGGACCCACTCCGCGGACAGCCAAACGGGCAGCCCACTCGCAGCCGGTGAATTGCTCTTCAATAATGCAGGCCGGCGATGGCGCCAAGCGGGCACTCTGTCCATTAATAGCCACGGCCGCAGCCCTGTTTGGAAACGAAAACAGGAGTCTCCGTAGAGGGCTAAAAATACCCCCCAGTTCACGCTGCGAGACCATTTCTTTTGTCGTTATACGTATGTACTACATTCCGCAATGAAGTACAGATCGTCCCGTCATTATCGTGATCGTTACAGAAATCATACGTTTTCACAATTTGCTACTTAGTAGAACGTCTTAAACACGAGGCAACTAAATATTTCGAAAAAGCTGCAGCATACCAAATGATAGGGCCAGTACAAGGGAGTTACTGATTTTCTTGTTGCATTAACATAAGTAGAGCATGCATAAGGATAGAACAATGTGAAATGAAGATGTTCTGGGTTGTGTTACCTTTCATCATGTGATTAGAACACGCATTGTATATTAAAAGCCAACAGAGAACACATATGATACTATTTATCTTTTTAAATGGCACTACATGATAGAACACAAGCTGGCCAAGAGGAAAAAGTGTTCAAATGTTTGTATAGTCTATGGGACTTAACAACGGGGTCATCAGTCCCTAAACTTACAAACTATTTATAAACTAGCTAAGACTAAGGACGGCAAAAATATCCATGCTCGAGGGGGGATTCGAACCCCCGACCGTAGTGGCCGTGCAGACCGTGACTGGAGCGCCTCAGTCCCCTCGGCCACCGCTACCGGCTGGCCAAGAGGAATACTCTTTAAACCATTTAAACATAGACAGGATAATTTAAAATTTAAGAATAGGCTTCAACTTGCCTGAATGGCAGCAATTAAAATAGGAATTGTATATTTTTGACGATTTTACTGAAATTAATCGCAATTTGCGATCACTTATGGCATCACTGAACTAGGTTTAGATCGAATACCAAAGTGTGGCGAACAGTGCTAGTACAGTAATGCCTTAAGTGATCGCAAATTAATTGTGTCTCGATACCTCATAGACTTTTCTTCCTGATGCGAGAATACAGTATTGTGGCTGCGAGCATTTCAGAACAAATAGGCTGTGGTAATAGGATAAGAGACAGCGTGGCGAATGCAGTCCTCTGCAGTTAGGTTGGTCACTGTGTCCTCGCCGGCCGCGGTGGCCGAGGGGACTGAGGCGCTCCAGTCACGGTCTGCACGGCCACTACGGTCGGGGGTTCGAATCCCCTCCCCCTCGGGCATGGATATTTGTGCCGTCCTTATTATTAGCTAGTTCGTAAGTAGTTTGTAAGTTTAGGGACTGATGACCCCGTAGTTAAGTCCCATAAGCTATACAAACATTTGAACTTTTTATTTTAACTGTGTCCTCGGTGGCGGAGTGGTCAACGCCTAGTAAACAGGAGATCCCGGGTTCGGGTTCCGGCCGAGTACAAATTTTCATTTGTCGCACTTTGGTATTCCATCTCAACCTACTACAGTGATCGCAAATTGCGATTTATTAAAATAGGAATAACAATTGTTTACAATAGTAACTTCACACGCGCTTAAGAGCAAGTTGCTGATAGTTTTTTGCCAACAACAGATAAAATGTGAAACACCAAGAACCCCTTTTAAATGGCCAATACCTGATAGATAACCAAACTTACAGAGAAACGTAAAATTTAAGAAAAGGCTTAAATTTGCCCGAAGAGTACAAATTTACAATTCAGATTTCAGCATAGGGGAAGTAACATCGATGGTAAACACCAATCAAATCTCATTGAACAAATTCGAATCTGCAATATCTTTCTCGGCAAGAGAATGGCGAGTGGCCACAGAAAAAAAAAATAAAAAAAAAAAAAAAAAAATAAAAAATAAAAATAAATAAAGATTACTGTTTATGTTATGTCCGAACGAATTAGAGAGCTAGAGCTTTAACCCGAAAAGAAGATCCAGTGGTTCCACACATACCTCAACACCCATAAACAGTGTGTAATAACAGCAAGAAATATGTCCAAATGGAGGGATGTAGTATCAGGGGTTCCACAAGGATCTGTACTGTGACCTTTACTATTCTCACTATATGTTAATGATATCTCCACTATTCTGTCCCACTGTAAATATCATCTATACGCTGATGACATACAATTATATCTCAGTGAAAGTCCTAAAAACCTACGCACAGCTATCCATCATGTAAATGCGGAGTTACTTTCACTATCAAGATGGGCACATAGCATGGGCTTCAAAGTGAATCCATCAAAAACGCAGGCAAACTTAGTGGCCCATAAAAGACTCATCACTCGACATCACAGAGAAACTCTTCTACCTTTAATACTTAACGACACACAAATACGCTTTTCTCATTCAGCAAAGAACTTAGGAGTAATATTTTGATCGGAACTTCGACTGGACAGAGCACACAACGACATTCTGTAAGAAGGTATATGCGTCACTTCATTCAATGCAGAAATACAAAAAAGGCATTTCCTTTACAGCTGAAAAAGAAGCTCGTTGAGACACTAATACTTCCCAATCTAGATTATGGTGATGCTATTCTGCAACGACTGTCATACGAAAATTGAGGTAGGCTGGAGTTGATGAATTCTTGTATCCGATACATTTGTAACTAACGTAACTTACGTTTCTACGACCATGCAGACGAGTAGGGGAAAATATATCGTCATGTTCGAATACAGCATTACATTGCTTGACAGAATCGCATCAATTAAATATCCAGGCGTAACGCTGAACAGGGATATAAATGGAACGAACATATAACGACTGTCGTGAGGAAGGCGGATGGTCGACTTCGGTCAATTGGGAGAATTTAGGGAATATGTGATTCGTCTGTAAAGGTGACCGTATATAAGACGCATGTGCGATCACGACTTGAGTGTTGCTCAAGTGTTTGGTATTCCGCACCATATCGGTTTATAGGAAGACATAGAAGCAATTCAGAGGGGGTCGGCTAGGTCTGTTGATGGTAGTTTCGATCAAAACGCTAATGTTACTACGGGAACTCAAATGGGAGACACTGGAGGGAAAGAGGCGTCCTTTTCGAGAAACGCTATTTAAGAAATTTATAGGGCCGGAATTTAAGACGGACTGCAGAGCGATTCTACCGCCGCCAACTTTCATTTCGCGTAGAGACTGCAAACATAAAACTTATGGAGATTAGGGCTCGTTCAGATGCAAACAAACTTTCAATTTTTTCTAGTTCTATATCGGAGTGGAACAGGAAAACAAGCAACTAGTAGTGGTAGTAGCTATCCTCCGCCACGCACCTCTGGGTGGATTGCGGGGTATGAATGTAGATATTTGAAACTTTCACGAAAATCGCAGGTATCGCTAGAATGTTTGTCATATCTAGCTTTCACTATAGGTCGATAAAAAACATCAAGTCTGTCCATGTCATATTTTGTATGTCAAGAAATTAGTCGTATCTCTAAATGACCACAGATTTATACGCAATGTGATTCGAGCCCTGTCATGACTAGGCATTCGTCGGATCCAATATTTGAACAGTTAAGTGTCAAATCAAACATCATTATACTAGATTGCAGGGAGGAAGGACAAACGGTTCTGAAGCAATTACGTTGTGCGGCACTCTCTCATTCCTTCATCTGCACGCCATTTAAACATTATCGACCAGGTTACCCACACTAGCAAGGAAACTTAATGAAGGTGTACTGTCTTTAGACAGTTAAAAGAGAGTGTGAAATATGTAAGATGAATGACACAAACAAGAAGGAACGCTCGCTTTCTGAAACACATGTATGTGATAAATAAATTGAAAGCAATTTCTTCATAACTAATGAATCTACTGTTTTCTTCCAATCTCTATGAAGTTTTATACACGTAAGCTTCAATTCATTAGGACGGTCGCCGTAAATGTAAGAATCACGCACAATACATAGTTCACGAGATACGACGTCATAAAATGCTGCATTTAGCGACAATGATGCTCATTTTCTCCTAAACCACTGGACCAATATCACCCAAATTTGGTACAAAAATTCCTTACGATGCGGTAACAATTACTGCAGTATTACGAATGGCATACGACACATGGTTCAGAAGATATGGCGTCATAAACAATAGGAATCGTGTCGGGATAGCTCGGTAGGTTGTGTTTTATCTCGATAAATTTCATCTGCATTTTATTTGTTGCTAATTAAATGTTCTATTTATGTTGCCTAAGTACCCTAGAATTCAACTTGATGTCTGGGCTAGAAGAAGGATCGGTCTCGGTTTCGAAACTTGCCGATATCACGCATTTTCTCACTGTTAGTTGCAACGTAGGCTTCACCTCTCGACCATTGTGTGGCGTCACCAGAAATGACACAGAGTTCAGATTCCAAGTTAAACTGTAGGTCCCTTTCCCCGTTTCGATAACTGGGTTAGATTACGGCCTTATGGATATGCCAGACGGTGAAGTGCCTTGTAATCGTAAGTCTTGCATCAGGTCACTGACACACACGAAATTATTATTGTTGTATTCGGTTTAGGACGTTTCGTTGATGCTGTGCTAATTCCAATTACATGTTTTCAAATTTACATAAGGCTTTTAAACTAATCATGTATTTCATTTTATTCACAATTTTTTATCTGAATATATGTCAATTGCTGAACATTAGCTGAAATTCAGTTATGACCTTATCGGTGTGAATAATACTTTGGTTTCGTTTTGTTCACTTTAACACTTTCTTGCACGACGGGACTTAACCCTTGGATGCATGGGTGGTTGGATTAACAAGAATGCAAAAGAGGGTCTGGTAGACAAGTAACATTATGCTAGTTCTTTTTCATTATAATAGCAATTCGCCTTCCTTCTAAATTGGTACAGTGCACAATCTCAAGTTACATTCTTTGTGAGATAATCCCATGCATCCTTAGCAGACACCGTTACAGTACCTTTTACTGGACCAGGTGGAATCTTCATATCATTGTGTGCTCGAATTCTGCTCATTGGTGGTGGTGTTTCACTCCATTGAGTTCCATCACGACCGATAAGGAAATTAGCACTTCTGAAACTTCTCTCATCTGATTCTTCACTGCTTCCTTCACTTGTGAGACTAGAAGACGTTGATTCATTTTTATCGGTACCAAAAGAGTCTGAATCACACTTGTCTTCTTGATCAAAGACAGCTTCGTCTTCAAGCCATTCAGAAAGTATTAAGTTTCTGTCGCTTGACCTGACGTCAGATGAGGTTCGTTTGCCTCTCACCGGTAATGAAGTATCCATCGTGTGAGTAGGGGAGAAGAATGTATGGTATAATCATTCCAAGGGTTAAACGTCCCTGCCCATTTAGAGCGTCATAAAACTTGTGTTCCTGACGGGACGTTACGGTCCTTCTGATGCGTCATATGGAATTCTTATTATATTGGTGTGGTGTCTGTATCAAGTATTTACACTCGAAGACGGCGTTAGATTCAAATCCTTCACCACAGATGCGGTCATGCGTTCGATTTTGCACGGGAATCGGTAATGACAAGTGTAAGAGGGCATGAACGATAGGGGCGCTACAGCTATAGCGTGCGACCTGTGCGAATTTGAGACGAACACGAGGCGAGCACGGGCAGGCAAGTGGTTAAGCCGACCGCTGGCCCGAAGCTCGAGACCCGGTTCACATTTTCAATGGTCGCCATTGTTTCATTTCAATGCCCTAAAGCAGGCACTGCCAATCATTTCGTTATTAATCATTTTTCCTTCCCGTAATTTATCAATAATTTGCATATGGAACGCTTGTTGGCAGAATCTGATCAGTATCACTACTCACAGACAGCAGTAAACAACGGACTGTTTTACCTCTGTGTGCACGGATTCCGTCAAAAGAGTATTATTATCACAAAAAGACGATGTTGTGTGTTCTCACGTTGGTAATTAGGTTTTGTGTGATTTCAGATAATGGAAACTGATATTACTCAAGGAATAGAGCTTGTTTTCAGAATGAAGCAAGCACTTTATCGACACGACTCACGGTCCCGCCCCACAACTTCAATTCTGCCAGTACTTCGCTTACTACTTTCCAAATTGCACAAAACTCCTCCTGTGACACTTGCAAGACTAGCACTCCTGGAAGAGAGGATATGGTGGAGACATGGCTTAGCCATAATCTAACGGATGTTTGCAGAATGACACTTTCACTCTAAAGCGGAGTGTTCTCTGATATGAAACTTCCTGGCAGATTAAAATTGTGTCCCGGAGCCGGGACTCGAACCTCTCTTCGTGGTCAAGCACTCTACCACTGAGCTATGGGGCACATTTTAAAGGGCAAACCTTTAATCAGGAGGAAGAAATGCAGGCTCTAAGACTACATCGCAACATTGATTGAAGTCTTCGGATATGACAGTGGCGATATCACGACAAAATTAGCGTCATATTGTGGCGGAGGAAGGCTTTCTCTAACAACACAGTTTATGGTTTGCATCAAAACGTGTATCTCCGTCTGTATGATAGAAAGGCTGATGTACGGAGCAACCCTGGAGTTCACCTGCTTTCAGAATTTTATATGTACCGCCTTCCTCAGTGGCAAGTTAGCGTAACTGGTCAGCTCACGTACGAATTTACACACCATTACGGAACAGACTGTCTCCAGATACAACCGAAAAACTGGTGTGTATACAGTGGAATCTCAGGTACATTGGTGACGCAGAAGATATCGACTCGATGCCGTCATCGTGGAGGAGAATCTGATTACTATTATGATAGGAGACTACCGACATGTATATTTGTTTCTTTAAGAGGTAGTGTTTATTTCTTCCACAGCGAAGTTTTTTCTCATTATTATTAATATTATTGTTATTAATATTGTTTGTAATGCAAAGTTTAGATTTATATTTTGCAGTCATCTACAGTGTCATAAATGAAGAAGACATTTTACAATGTTTTCTTGTAGTGTAATTACGTTTCGTAATTTATCAGGTGTGCTTTACACAAAATTTAGAGTCATATATCGAATAAAAATGTACTATACTTCTATATTATGGACTATGAAATGTTTATAAGATATAAATACCCATTTTATTTAGGATGTCTAATGTTTCGGTGAATATACCAATCTAACCCATTATACCAATACTACCTGGTATTAAACGGTTTAAAAATAAGGTTGCCGTATTATACGAAATATACCTACATGGTTTTAAACATCGTCGGAACTCTAGCCATGACTGACGCTAGTGCAGACGGTGTCTCCAACACCACAAGACTCGCGGTTTCACAACACAGTAGTGTTACAGAAAATACGGCCAGAGAAGTAGACACCAATGAAAATCCTGCAGAGACAGTGGCCCCGCCTGGTGCTCGTTTGGACATGTCTGGTGACGAAACCCACGTTCCTTGCTACATAGGTCTGGACAATATCAACGGTTCCTCCGCCAACAATCAGCAAGTCACACCACCACTTGCGGCAATTGTTACAAATGCCCAGGAGGTACGCAATGAGCATTCAGCTGATAACTACCGTAGGAGTTCGACCTTCAAAAAATAAAAAAAAGTGGCATCTGAATCTCAGAATGAGGTGAAAGGCCAAACTTCGCCGGAAAAAAGAAAATTCGCGTTGCTCGTGGAGGGGCTGCCGAAGTCGCAAGTCAATTAAGCCCGATCGCCCAACAGGTTGCTTTGGAGGACGATTCACAAAAAGTGACGGCTGACTCCTGGTGGCAAGAAATGGAGACAAATGTTGGCCTAGCATAATGATTTTACGTGTTTTGCGTATTTATTACTTTTAAATCCCCCTCTAATAATGAACGACACCTTTACGTATAACTACTGTCAACATCAATCCGACAGCCGCAAGTATACCGTGGTAAGGGTTACCGGAAACTGAACACCAGATTGTTACAAGACAAACTTTTTGATGACGTAATCGAACAAGCGTGGACACAAGCAAGACGTTCTCAGACGCAATACACGTCGATTATCGAATGGTGGCTGTGTAATGCCAAGCCTAAACTCCGGTCAACAGCTAAACGATATGCAACCAAAAAATCTTATGGGCAAAAACAAACCTTCGAATTTTACTTTTCATGTCCCCGTGAAATCTACCATTCAACTGACCTCCCACAAGATGACTTCTACCGGAGCATAAAAAAGCACAAAGTCAAGATCACAGCCTTATACCGGAAGTGAATGAAAGGCACTATAACACGTTCACAACCGAAGGATGTTGCATCCGAAGAAATAGCGTCACTTTACCACACTCTCCGAAACATAAGATTTGAAAGAGCTAAGCTAATAGAAGAAATTGATGGTGGATTGGGGAATGTAGCTAACAGCCAAAAGGATATGTCGTCAAAGATATGTAATTATGAAGACATGTGTGACATACAGGAAACTAACGATAAACACTGCAACAGTATCACAAACAAAATAGGCCCCGTAGTGACATGACGACAACTTGACTCTGGAGGCGCCCTTCAGCGAAGACGACATCAAAGAGGCAGTTTTCAACGCGGCAAACCGGAAATCACCTGGACCAGACGGACTTAGCGCAGAATTCTACAAACACTTATGGTATATATTGGCCTCTACGCTAACACAGCTCACCAACGAAATGTGGCACCTCCATGCTGTGCTACACGAACTTAAGGATGGACTCATCGTCCCCTTACCCAAGAAGGGAAATAGCAAAAAGATACAGGAAATGCGGCCTATCACCTTACTTACTACAGATTTTAAAATTATAACAAGAAGTATCAAACAACGGATGGAACTGGTGCTACATAAAATACTTGGAAGACACCAGTATGGGGCGCTGCCCGGAAGAAGCGTAATATCAGCCGCGTGTGAACTGCGGGATATGATATGTACACTGGCACACAACAGTGAACCCAGCGCTTTGTTGTTCCTGGACTTCGAAAAAGCATGCGACCGCGTGAGCCACGACTATTTGTTCAAGGTGATGTCGAAACGGGTTTTGGAGAACGACTGCTCCTCCTACTTCGAAATTGCATCTACAACGCATCGTCGTTAGTGCTGATTAATGTGTGCTCCAGTCCTTGTGTGTGACATAGAAACTTGTACATTGTTAAAAAAGGATTACAGAAGAATCCATGCAACAGAAATGAGGTTTATCAGGGCTAAGAATCAAAGTACCGGAAGAGACCAGATCAGAAATGAGGTATGTAGAGAAACAGCCAGTATCAGGTTTCCTGTTGTCGACATCCCGGGGAAGCGAAGACCATGTAATAAGAATGGATAGCACAAGAACAGCTCAGAAATACTTCAAAATGGAAGTGGGGCGAAAAGACCAAGAGGAAAGCCAAGGAGACGATGATAATTGTAGTACACTCTGAAGTAGAGAAGAACGGTTTTAACGGGGACGATGTCCAGGACATCAAGATCGAAAGAGATGGAAAGTTAGCCACGCCTGAAAAACTGGAGGTGGAAAATGATGATGATGATTAAGCATTTGCGAAGCACTGCCGTGCTCACTACTACAAAAATAATTATATATTGGTGTGCATAATTCTCACAAAATTTGAGGAATGAGATGCTATTTTTTTTTTTTTTTTTTTTTTTTTTTTTTTTTTTTTTTTTTTTTTTTTTTTTTTTTTAAATACTACGATGTTTAGAAAAGAACTGGTACGTCCAAGGAAAGGCTGCAAAACCGCGGAAACTGGTAATTTCGGATTAGCTTCGTATTGTATGCGCGTCTATATCGTTCATCCGACTGTGATAAAATTACTTCACAACAGAGTTCAAAACCGACCCACAGCTGATTCCCAACTTGATTAAATTTTGCACACTCGACTTTCAAAACAAGAGTAACATTACTCATACATAATGTTACGTATGTTTCATGACGCAGGATAGCTACTTCCAAAATTCGTTTGACCGACAGCCGTGGAATATGGCAGATATATGTCATTTTTATATACATGCGATGTAGGAGGTGAACAGATAGACGTGACAAGAGGGGATTGGCAGAGAGCGGGTGAGGTAGTAACGGGGGAAGGGCAATGGATGTGTGGATAGGGGATGAGGAGAAAGAGGAGGAGGAGAAGGAGGAAATGAGAGAGGACCGAGGAGAACGTGGACTAACTTACAAGGGGAGGCCGCCAATTGTGAAATTCAGATTCGATTCATACTGCGCATAATGAAAGCTCATGGCCAGAGGTGTAATTTGGCAAAGCACCAAGATGCACTTCTCTGCCGTTGTCGAGGAAATCGACATTTAAAAAATGCCGTTGCGGTGAAATACTCTCTACGATCTCTAGGAGGAGTGACACGTTACAGAGGCGTGGCGTAGCGGTAAGCGCTTGGGTTCGTAATCCGAAGGTCGCCGGATGGAAACTCCTGGCATGTAACTTTTTTTATTATTTGTTTTTTGTAATTCAAATGTATATACACACACACTGGCGGTGTGGCACAGGGCATAGCGTCACGGACTGCGGTGCAGAAGGTCGCCAGTTCAATCCCGCCCACCGGCAAAAATTTATTTCTTTGTAATTAACAATTCCAGAAGGTTCTACATCTTTCTTGTGTTCCTTTGCAGATTCTACTTGTTTCTTATGTTAACTGTTCTTCTAATTTCTGGTAAATTCTGTCTGTGTATAAATAGCAGAGCACTCTGCCTGAGAGGCAGTCAGTGCTGCGTGTATGTTGAGTCCTTGTCTGGCTGCCCGCCTGAGCACGTCGCTCTCCGGGCAGTGCAAGCAAGTGCTTCTTCGCGAGCTTCGCTAGCGGCGGCTGCTTCCTTATTAATCGCTGTTTAGGAAACTGTAAGTTATGGCTGAATTTAACGATAGGGAAGAAAGGGAGAATAATGTTCAGGCCGACTTTAACAAGAATTTCCCACGACCATATGCTTTTGAGATCCATCGATGGTTAGAGGAGGATTTGAATTTGCCGGAAAATGAAGTTTTAGGCGTTCAACTGGACACGATCATGAACTGCTTGTTTTTGAAAATCAGAACCCCGGAATTATGTAATACTTTGGTAGAAATGAATGACGATACCCGTAAATTTAGACATTTAAATGGTCAAATCAGTGACGTTTATTTATCTCACGCAGGCTTTGGTCTCCGTACTGTTAGGATATTTAACTTGCCATTTGAAACTCGGCTAGACACTATCAGTCGGTATTTGAAACCATACGGAAAAGTGATACAAATTACAAAGGAGAAGTGGTCATCCGCGTACCGTTACCAAGTAGATAATGGTATCAGGTCTGTTAAAATGGTAGTACATAAACATATCCCTTCATTCATGATAATTGCTGGGCACCGTGCTTTTATTACATACGACGGCCAGCCGCAGACATGTTCACTTTGTCATTCGACCGACCACTTGAGACAACAGTGTCCGCGGCGCAGGCGCCCCGCGCAACTGCCGGCAGAGAGGCAGGGGGGCGGCGAGGCCGCTGCGTCGTCGTACGCCACGGTGGCGTCACGTTTGGTTCCCGCGCGTCGCGGAGAAGACACTTTGGTGGCCGCGCCCGTAGACGTTATGGATACTACTCCAGCCATATCCCAAGCAGACGTATCAGAAGACCCTGTATCAGGAAATGTCCTTGAAACCGTTCGTGATTCAGAAACAGAGACTTTAGTTGACCGTCTGTCTGCCTCGAACGTCGAAGTCCCTGTGGCATCTGACACTATCGCCATATCGACCCCTTGGTACGAGGAAGTCGTAGACGAAACTGTAGCCATGCAACCTGCCGCAACTGCGAAAGTTACACAGACTATACCCGAGATAGAAGGTAGCGCAGGATTAGAACCCGCGCCACCTGTCTGTGACAGGCCAGCAGTACATATGGAAGAGTCCCTGCCTGTAGTTACACAGCAAGCTGAGGAACCATTAGTGTCTGATGTGACGGCGCAGGTTTCAGACACTGCGAGGGAGTCACAACCGGTATCGGAAACTGTCGTACAGTCCGCTGTGTCCCCACTTGCAGTCGCGTAACCCTCCGGATGGAGCGACCGTCAGGCGACACAGGTAGTTGCGCCCCAAGAGTTAGAACCGAAATCGCGGCGGGACAGCTGCGTGGGCACGAGTGACGTGCACAGGTCTAGGAGCTCCGGGAGCTCGGGCAGTCGCGACGGCCGCCGCCGGGAGCGCAGCCCCTCCCTGGAGAGGGCGCTGGCGCCCCGCCACCAGTACGGGACCAGGCAGAGGCAGAAGGCTGCGGGTTCTGATCCCGGCCACCGGCAGGACGACCCCGGGCGAGTTGCGGGGGAGGGCGGGGTCGACGCCGTCCGCCGCCAGCTGCAGGAGGTGCTGAGCGAGGCGATGGCGGACATGGCGCGGGACGCGCCCTCGGGGTACGAGGCGGCGCCGCAGCCGATAAAGCGCAAGTCCGACGACTCGTACGAGAAGCGCACTCGCCCGCCGCACCAGTTCTCCCGGTCGGAATCGCAGTCACAAGAGGGACACACAGAGCGTGCCTCGTCGACGACGGATTTACACATGGACACGGAAGTAGGGCCTACACACCCGAACTGGTTGACTGACAGGTCAGGGGAACATGAAGACGTGGCCGGGACTCAAACCCCTGTTTAGAGTATACACTCCCAATTGACATTATGGTAGCGCATTTGCCATCAGTAGTCGCTACCATAAATATCAATAGATTCGAGTCAAATGCAAAATTTATAGCCTTGGTCGAATTCGTAAACAGTATTAAAGCAGACATCGTCTTTGTGCAATCGAATTCGTAAACAGTATTAAAGCAGACATCGTCTTTGTGCAAGAAGTTGTGACGAATTTGATCAGTTCTGTGCCAGGTTATCAAGTTATTTTAAATTACGACCCTGAAAGTTCTCGTGGGACCGCCATTTTAGTCAAACTCGATTATGATATTTCAAATGTTGCGACAATCCCTAACGGACGAGGTATAGCGTGCACAATTAACAACATCAGATACATTAACGTGTATGCCCCGTCGGGTGGTGAAGGTAAGCCGTTGAGAAGAGTATTTTTTAGTAGCGATATCTGCCATCTGTTGTGCGACCGTCACCTTCCAGTTGTGCTGGGTGGCGATTTTAATTGCGTATTGGAAGCTCAGGATCAGGAACCGCAGCCTAACAAATGCTTAGAACTTCAAACTTTGGTGACGGAGTTGAAGGTGACGGATTCCTGGAGACACCTGTATCCGCGTGCTCCAGGATTTACATCTTTTATCCCACTGGCCGTAGTCGTATAGACAGGATATATATTTCTTCCGACAAAAAGAATTGCATAGTCGATGCAAAGGTCCATCCAATCGTTTTCTCTGACCATTGTGCGTACGTTTGCAAATTTCACTCCTTGCTAGATACGAGAGCCCGATCGCGGTGTCACTGGAAACTGAATACCCGTCACCTGCAGGACAGCACTCTGGAACCGGCGATCACTGGCGTGTGGCGGCGGGTTCTGAGCCAGCGCGCCCAGTACGACTCGGCGTTGTCATGGTGGGTGGAGTTAGGGAAGCCAGCTCTGCGGAAAACGCTCAAAGAGTTCAGTGCTAACGCCCAACATTGGAGGAAGAACACAGTGGCCTTTTACGAACAGTGTTTGCAAGACGTTATCGAAATGCCAACAGACGACCCAGCGCTTAGACTGGCGCGAATCAAACAGATAAAGAGCCGCCTACTGGAAATGAAGCAGTCGCGTTTGTACGGGTCCGTAGTTCGGAGTCAGGCACAGGACGTGGGGCAGTTGGCGGACGAGGCGCCCTCCGTGTTCCACTTGCTGCGAGAGCGCAGGCGCGCGGCGCGGAGGCACATAGCGGAGCTGGAGGCGGTCGACGGCGGCCGGCTGCGCGTGCAGGCCGACATCCTGTCCGAGGCGCAGCGCCACTTTGCCCAACTGTTCGCCGAGAAGGACGCGGACGCAGACGCTGTCGCAGACCTCTTTTCAAGAAGTGCCGCACATCTTAATACCCACTGACCGACGTCATTTAAATGCCCCCTTCACCGCAGCAGAAATCCTGGACGTACTAAAAACATGTGCCAAGCACAGGTCGCCAGGGACAGACGGAATGCCACCGGAATTTTATCTTAAATTTTGGGGTATAATTGGTAAGACTGTAGCTGAAATTTTTAATGACATTATACAGGGAGTACCGGTTCCGAAATCCTTTTTAGAAGGCGTTATTACCCTTGCCCCGAAGACCAGAGTCAGTAGTAAATTATCAAGTCTGCGCCCTATTACGCTTCTTAACGGGGATTACAAACTTTTTACAAAGTGTGTTGCAACGCGGTTAAAATGTGTTATGTCTAAAATTATTAGTGACTTTCAGTTTTGCGCGGTACCACGCAGAACAATACATGATGCGGTGTCAACATACAGGGACGTAATTGCATTTACCACCGTGCAAAAAATACCTTTCGGAATCTTATCTATAGATTTTGCCACCGCATTCGATAGGGTTAGCCATTTGTATCTCCGGCGTGTGTTACAGAAATTTGGATTCGGTATCAACTTCGCCAGAATGATCCACAATCTGTTCATTGGTTTGACCTCCCGTGTTTGTATTAATGGCACTTTAACGGAGCGTGTTCCCATACGGTGTTCCGTGAAACAAGGCTGCCCATTGGCGATGTCGTTATTTTCTATTTCCCTTGACCCGCTCTTACGTAAACTGCACAGGTCTTGCGTCGGAATACAAATCGGACAAACAAAACAGGTTTGTCGCGCATACGCCGACGACCTGGGACTTCTGGTGTCTCGGCCGGCCGACCTGGACATCATACGCGACAGTCTCACCACGTACGAGCGGGCATCGGGAGCGGCGGTCAACACCCGCAAAACCGTTTTTCTCCCGATCTACAATGCCGATCGCAACTATAGGCGGCCTTGGTTTACTGTAAAACTGGAACACAAGATTTTGGGCTTTCGACTGCAAGCCAATTTAATGAAATCGGCCGTATCGAACTGGCGCACGGTATTGTACGGTATAAGGGCAATGTCGCATTTCAATTCCACACGCAGCTTATCTTTAAAGCAACTGGTCACCGTCATCAATGAGTTCTTGCTGAGCAAAGCTTGGTATATTGCTCAGGTTTTTCACTTACCTAAAGAACTCGGACGAGCGATTACGCAGGCTGCGTATTGGTTGCTGTGGCGGGGCCACATCTTTAAGTTGCGTACGCGACCTACACGCTACCGCGCGAGGAGGGGGGACTCGGACTGACGCACTTTGCGACAAAAGCGGCCGCTCTGCTGATTCATCGGACGAGTCGGACGATCGAGGAACACCCGTCGGGTCCCACGGCGGTCGTGTTCGGCAGATTTCGGCCGTCATCGGAAACGGCACCTGTAGACCCTTCCGCCATCCCGTTCCGGCTGCGCTACATCCGGGAGTTCTTCGTGCAAAAGAGTTACTTGGACGCCGAAGACCTGGAACCCCGCTCGCGGACAGTCAAGACCGTGTACCGCGCTCTGCTGGGACGCCCGCTCGCGAACAAGATGGAAGCCCGTCACCCGACGGCTGCGTGGAGGGCCGTGTGGACCAACGTGCACGCGCCTTTCCTGCAGACGGACGTCAGCAGCCTGTGGTACCGCGCGGTCAACCGGATGCTGCCCACGCACGACCGGATGGAGCGGATAGGGCTGCGCGCGACCAGCCGCTGCAGCCACTGCGGCCTGGAGGACTCGCTGGAGCACAGGTTCGCGTGCGCGCGCCACCGCCCCGTCTGGGGCGCCGCGGCGCGCATGCTCGCCCTCGTCAACAGGAGCGTCGCCAGCGCGTTCGACGCCCGCACAGCCCTCGTCCCGGACTTCACGCCGTTTCCCTCCGCCAAGAGGGCGGCCACAACCTGGATTGTGGCACACACCGTATACGCCATCCTCCATTTACAAATCGACCAGGTTTATCTCTATTTAGTTCATCTGAAGTCTGAACATCAGAGAGTCAAAACACGCAAAGACTATCGATCAACATTCGCAAACTTTTTGAATGTCGCAATTCAGTATGCATTTGACAATTTACTCTAAGATGGGACACACAGTTTTGATCTAAGCATCAAACAAGGAAATGGAAAACGTAAAAACACTATGGTAATTCGCAACATAGAAAATTAGGTAACAGCCTTGGTATTTCCTTTTCATTTGAGAAAGACGTTATTTCACTTTTCCATTGTTTTAACCTGTGTGTGGTCTCGTTAGGAGCCGCACCAGCGGAATGTTGTTTTGTTAGTTTTTCATTTGTTTTGCTGGTCATTCCTCCTTTTCTCGTTTTTTCACTTTATTACTAATTTTTGGTGGAAGAAGAAGCATGTAGATCGTGATTGTTGTCAGAGGAGCCGCTCGAGTAGCGGCGATGCGGGGGGTGCAGGGGCAGCGCGGCAGGGCGTGCTGGCCACAGACTGCCGTTTTAGTTAACATTTCAACTGTTTTAAAATTGTGTGTTTTCGCCAGGAGCCGTACCGGCAGAATGTTATTTTGTAGTTTTCTTTTGTTGTGCTGGTCATTCCTCGTTTTCTGTTTGACATTATTATTCCTTATTGGAGCAGGAAAAGAAAGGGGGAAAACTGCTGTTAAAAAAAAAAAAAAAAAAAAAAAAGAAAAAAAAAATCAGACGAACTATGGAAACGAAACCAATATATATATATATATATATATATATATATATATATATATATATATATATATATATATATATATATATATAACAATTAATAACATTTGATGTTCGAAGTTGCCAGTTTTTCCACGATAAACGACTTTCAAACAACTTATCATATGCAACTGGCGACTTCGAACATCATTATGTTTTCTGCAAACAAAGTTGTATTTCACAAATGTTCTTAATTGTCTTCATAATGTTTACCACGTATAGTTAACGAAAGAAGTTGAAACGATATTCCGAAACAAATACGTGTGGTCTAAGTCAAACCTGACGAACGATAGAACAATTTTTCAGAATGTCAGTCAGGTGTGTTCCGCAACAGATAATTTAAAAAAACAGTTGTTCTTGTAAAAACGCATCTTTTATCAGATGTGCTCGATGTCTTACTATTTTCTGCTTTCCATATTTTTATGATAACTATCACTCTGGTTCGTGCGAGTACGGGAATAAATAAGTACCAGAGCTCTGCGGGCTTTGCACTAGCTGATGTAGAAAGAGGGCAAATAAATAGGGATAGTGATGTGGTAGTTGATGGTCAGGGAGGTTATAAAGGAATTGTGTAGGGCTTATATTCATTTCCATGCGAATTTAGAAATTGTGAAACTTTTCTAGGTTCGTTAGTTTAAAATAATTAAACGACCAGAAAAGTAATATGTATGTTGGAAAACGTAGTGGTAGCTGAATACTGGGTAAAGGTCAAGACGAGGTAGATGGCACACTGCTGTGTAAACGGAACACTTCGATGAAAATTGTCGAAACCATAATACCTGCTTGTCTTGATGTAAATTATGACAGACACGAATGCGAACGAAGTTATGTTGATCTAAGATACACCTCACATGTTTGTGTAAACAGCCATTATTCGTTCGCTGGGCGATTTGTCATACTTGACACTCATAAACTGCCATAGAGAACTTTGCTGCTAACCGACTGACTGTAATATCGACTGGAGGGCTGAATAATAGCTCACACGGTTGTAAGACGCGCAGTTTGAGTCCGCTGTTAGACACGTCTGCGGTTAGATCTTCCTAAACGCTCTGTCACTGCTTTTCAAAACATTTCGACGTGAAAAGAAACAGAGTGATGATGTTAGAGTATAAAATTCTGTAGTAGCTATCGTGCGGCTTAAATGCTGATCTTATCAACTTTACGAGAATGGAATTAGTTCAGAGCAATTGACTCATTTCAGGGAACTGGAATAATACGGGAAATGGCAGATACAAAATCTAAGAGATTTCCCCAGAGACGGTAACTTTTAAAAGCATTCGTTATTCTATTCAAATATATAAACATAATTCTTCTGATACCAACAGAATTTGTCACTGGAAAGGTTGTTAATAAATATTGAAGAAGTGGTTTATGTGCACGTATTTGCTCACAGATAATGGCATTTATTCGTTATCAATAAAAACGTGCAGCTCCCAAATTAACATGGTAGATTTTTTTAAATTTATTTGTACACAACTGGTTTACGTTATTAATATTCATGAGAGAAGAGACTAGTTTTAGTTTAAAATCTTGTATATTTTTGCAGTAACTGTCTGGAAAATAAGACAATAAACAAATGTTCACAGTTCCGCGCAACGTATGACGTTTCTTATGTAGACCTACCACAGTAAATCTCTCTACATATAAAAAAAATCATGTTACAGTATTTCTGTTCGCTCTCTTCTGAAGCAACGTGACCGATGTTTATGAATTTTTTTTTATATGTATAAGTATAAAGATATATGTAAGTATGACAATATGTCGTGGTGTATATTTCAAACCGATAGGAGATTCACGTGTCCCCATCCAGATTTTTTTTAAATATATATACATGTCACAAAATAGGTCGTATGTGTGTATGACGTTAAGTAGATATGTGTGTATCTATGCATGTTCAACATGTTAAAATGTTTGTAAATCTATCGGACCAAACTGTGTGGTCATCAGTCCGTAGCTTACAAACTACTTAAACCTAGGTAAACTAACCTAAGGACAAACACACACACCCATGCCCCAGGGAGGACTCGAACCTCCACAGCGAGCAACCGCGCGCTCCGCAGCAAGACGCTTTAGACCGCTTGGCTACTCCACCGCGGCTGTTCAACATGTCCTCCTAAACTACTGGACGGTTTTTAACCACACTTGGTATACATGTTCCTTACTATCATTCAACAATCGCTGTCGGGGTAATAACCATCTACGACACACACGTAAGGAGATATGCCGTTATAAACAATGACAGTCGTGAAAAACGAGCGCATCGTGCGATAATATTCTACATCTGCTCCTAAACTACTGGACATATTTCAAGTAAATTTCATACAAATATTCTTTACGGTAGGGATCATTTTCTATGGTTTCAAAAACCACCTATGATACATAGCTTATACGATAACACAAACTATGAAAACTGGTCCATCTTGCGGCGCGAGATAGCGTGAATTTATTTATTATCCGCGTACCGTTACCAAGTAGATAATGGTATCAGGTCTGTTAAAATGGTAGTACATAAACATATCCCTTCATTCATGATAATTGCTGGGCACCGTGCTTTTATTACATACGACGGCCAGCCGCAGACATGTTCACTTTGTCATTCGACCGACCACTTGAGACAACAGTGTCCGCGGCGCAGGCGCCCCGCGCAACTGCCGGCAGAGAGGCAGGGGGGCGGCGAGGCCGCTGCGTCGTCGTACGCCACGGTGGCGTCACGTTTGGTTCCCGCGCGTCGCGGAGAAGACACTTTGGTGGCCGCGCCCGTAGACGTTATGGATACTACTCCAGCCATATCCCAAGCAGACGTATCAGAAGACCCTGTATCAGGAAATGTCCTTGAAACCGTTCGTGATTCAGAAACAGAGACTTTAGTTGACCGTCTGTCTGCCTCGAACGTCGAAGTCCCTGTGGCATCTGACACTATCGCCATATCGACCCCTTGGTACGAGGAAGTCGTAGACGAAACTGTAGCCATGCAACCTGCCGCAACTGCGAAAGTTACACAGACTATACCCGAGATAGAAGGTAGCGCAGGATTAGAACCCGCGCCACCTGTCTGTGACAGGCCAGCAGTACATATGGAAGAGTCCCTGCCTGTAGTTACACAGCAAGCTGAGGAACCATTAGTGTCTGATGTGACGGCGCAGGTTTCAGACACTGCGAGGGAGTCACAACCGGTATCGGAAACTGTCGTACAGTCCGCTGTGTCCCCACTTGCAGTCGCGTAACCCTCCGGATGGAGCGACCGTCAGGCGACACAGGTAGTTGCGCCCCAAGAGTTAGAACCGAAATCGCGGCGGGACAGCTGCGTGGGCACGAGTGACGTGCACAGGTCTAGGAGCTCCGGGAGCTCGGGCAGTCGCGACGGCCGCCGCCGGGAGCGCAGCCCCTCCCTGGAGAGGGCGCTGGCGCCCCGCCACCAGTACGGGACCAGGCAGAGGCAGAAGGCTGCGGGTTCTGATCCCGGCCACCGGCAGGACGACCCCGGGCGAGTTGCGGGGGAGGGCGGGGTCGACGCCGTCCGCCGCCAGCTGCAGGAGGTGCTGAGCGAGGCGATGGCGGACATGGCGCGGGACGCGCCCTCGGGGTACGAGGCGGCGCCGCAGCCGATAAAGCGCAAGTCCGACGACTCGTACGAGAAGCGCACTCGCCCGCCGCACCAGTTCTCCCGGTCGGAATCGCAGTCACAAGAGGGACACACAGAGCGTGCCTCGTCGACGACGGATTTACACATGGACACGGAAGTAGGGCCTACACACCCGAACTGGTTGACTGACAGGTCAGGGGAACATGAAGACGTGGCCGGGACTCAAACCCCTGTTTAGAGTATACACTCCCAATTGACATTATGGTAGCGCATTTGCCATCAGTAGTCGCTACCATAAATATCAATAGATTCGAGTCAAATGCAAAATTTATAGCCTTGGTCGAATTCGTAAACAGTATTAAAGCAGACATCGTCTTTGTGCAATCGAATTCGTAAACAGTATTAAAGCAGACATCGTCTTTGTGCAAGAAGTTGTGACGAATTTGATCAGTTCTGTGCCAGGTTATCAAGTTATTTTAAATTACGACCCTGAAAGTTCTCGTGGGACCGCCATTTTAGTCAAACTCGATTATGATATTTCAAATGTTGCGACAATCCCTAACGGACGAGGTATAGCGTGCACAATTAACAACATCAGATACATTAACGTGTATGCCCCGTCGGGTGGTGAAGGTAAGCCGTTGAGAAGAGTATTTTTTAGTAGCGATATCTGCCATCTGTTGTGCGACCGTCACCTTCCAGTTGTGCTGGGTGGCGATTTTAATTGCGTATTGGAAGCTCAGGATCAGGAACCGCAGCCTAACAAATGCTTAGAACTTCAAACTTTGGTGACGGAGTTGAAGGTGACGGATTCCTGGAGACACCTGTATCCGCGTGCTCCAGGATTTACATCTTTTATCCCACTGGCCGTAGTCGTATAGACAGGATATATATTTCTTCCGACAAAAAGAATTGCATAGTCGATGCAAAGGTCCATCCAATCGTTTTCTCTGACCATTGTGCGTACGTTTGCAAATTTCACTCCTTGCTAGATACGAGAGCCCGATCGCGGTGTCACTGGAAACTGAATACCCGTCACCTGCAGGACAGCACTCTGGAACCGGCGATCACTGGCGTGTGGCGGCGGGTTCTGAGCCAGCGCGCCCAGTACGACTCGGCGTTGTCATGGTGGGTGGAGTTAGGGAAGCCAGCTCTGCGGAAAACGCTCAAAGAGTTCAGTGCTAACGCCCAACATTGGAGGAAGAACACAGTGGCCTTTTACGAACAGTGTTTGCAAGACGTTATCGAAATGCCAACAGACGACCCAGCGCTTAGACTGGCGCGAATCAAACAGATAAAGAGCCGCCTACTGGAAATGAAGCAGTCGCGTTTGTACGGGTCCGTAGTTCGGAGTCAGGCACAGGACGTGGGGCAGTTGGCGGACGAGGCGCCCTCCGTGTTCCACTTGCTGCGAGAGCGCAGGCGCGCGGCGCGGAGGCACATAGCGGAGCTGGAGGCGGTCGACGGCGGCCGGCTGCGCGTGCAGGCCGACATCCTGTCCGAGGCGCAGCGCCACTTTGCCCAACTGTTCGCCGAGAAGGACGCGGACGCAGACGCTGTCGCAGACCTCTTTTCAAGAAGTGCCGCACATCTTAATACCCACTGACCGACGTCATTTAAATGCCCCCTTCACCGCAGCAGAAATCCTGGACGTACTAAAAACATGTGCCAAGCACAGGTCGCCAGGGACAGACGGAATGCCACCGGAATTTTATCTTAAATTTTGGGGTATAATTGGTAAGACTGTAGCTGAAATTTTTAATGACATTATACAGGGAGTACCGGTTCCGAAATCCTTTTTAGAAGGCGTTATTACCCTTGCCCCGAAGACCAGAGTCAGTAGTAAATTATCAAGTCTGCGCCCTATTACGCTTCTTAACGGGGATTACAAACTTTTTACAAAGTGTGTTGCAACGCGGTTAAAATGTGTTATGTCTAAAATTATTAGTGACTTTCAGTTTTGCGCGGTACCACGCAGAACAATACATGATGCGGTGTCAACATACAGGGACGTAATTGCATTTACCACCGTGCAAAAAATACCTTTCGGAATCTTATCTATAGATTTTGCCACCGCATTCGATAGGGTTAGCCATTTGTATCTCCGGCGTGTGTTACAGAAATTTGGATTCGGTATCAACTTCGCCAGAATGATCCACAATCTGTTCATTGGTTTGACCTCCCGTGTTTGTATTAATGGCACTTTAACGGAGCGTGTTCCCATACGGTGTTCCGTGAAACAAGGCTGCCCATTGGCGATGTCGTTATTTTCTATTTCCCTTGACCCGCTCTTACGTAAACTGCACAGGTCTTGCGTCGGAATACAAATCGGACAAACAAAACAGGTTTGTCGCGCATACGCCGACGACCTGGGACTTCTGGTGTCTCGGCCGGCCGACCTGGACATCATACGCGACAGTCTCACCACGTACGAGCGGGCATCGGGAGCGGCGGTCAACACCCGCAAAACCGTTTTTCTCCCGATCTACAATGCCGATCGCAACTATAGGCGGCCTTGGTTTACTGTAAAACTGGAACACAAGATTTTGGGCTTTCGACTGCAAGCCAATTTAATGAAATCGGCCGTATCGAACTGGCGCACGGTATTGTACGGTATAAGGGCAATGTCGCATTTCAATTCCACACGCAGCTTATCTTTAAAGCAACTGGTCACCGTCATCAATGAGTTCTTGCTGAGCAAAGCTTGGTATATTGCTCAGGTTTTTCACTTACCTAAAGAACTCGGACGAGCGATTACGCAGGCTGCGTATTGGTTGCTGTGGCGGGGCCACATCTTTAAGTTGCGTACGCGACCTACACGCTACCGCGCGAGGAGGGGGGACTCGGACTGACGCACTTTGCGACAAAAGCGGCCGCTCTGCTGATTCATCGGACGAGTCGGACGATCGAGGAACACCCGTCGGGTCCCACGGCGGTCGTGTTCGGCAGATTTCGGCCGTCATCGGAAACGGCACCTGTAGACCCTTCCGCCATCCCGTTCCGGCTGCGCTACATCCGGGAGTTCTTCGTGCAAAAGAGTTACTTGGACGCCGAAGACCTGGAACCCCGCTCGCGGACAGTCAAGACCGTGTACCGCGCTCTGCTGGGACGCCCGCTCGCGAACAAGATGGAAGCCCGTCACCCGACGGCTGCGTGGAGGGCCGTGTGGACCAACGTGCACGCGCCTTTCCTGCAGACGGACGTCAGCAGCCTGTGGTACCGCGCGGTCAACCGGATGCTGCCCACGCACGACCGGATGGAGCGGATAGGGCTGCGCGCGACCAGCCGCTGCAGCCACTGCGGCCTGGAGGACTCGCTGGAGCACAGGTTCGCGTGCGCGCGCCACCGCCCCGTCTGGGGCGCCGCGGCGCGCATGCTCGCCCTCGTCAACAGGAGCGTCGCCAGCGCGTTCGACGCCCGCACAGCCCTCGTCCCGGACTTCACGCCGTTTCCCTCCGCCAAGAGGGCGGCCACAACCTGGATTGTGGCACACACCGTATACGCCATCCTCCATTTACAAATCGACCAGGTTTATCTCTATTTAGTTCATCTGAAGTCTGAACATCAGAGAGTCAAAACACGCAAAGACTATCGATCAACATTCGCAAACTTTTTGAATGTCGCAATTCAGTATGCATTTGACAATTTACTCTAAGATGGGACACACAGTTTTGATCTAAGCATCAAACAAGGAAATGGAAAACGTAAAAACACTATGGTAATTCGCAACATAGAAAATTAGGTAACAGCCTTGGTATTTCCTTTTCATTTGAGAAAGACGTTATTTCACTTTTCCATTGTTTTAACCTGTGTGTGGTCTCGTTAGGAGCCGCACCAGCGGAATGTTGTTTTGTTAGTTTTTCATTTGTTTTGCTGGTCATTCCTCCTTTTCTCGTTTTTTCACTTTATTACTAATTTTTGGTGGAAGAAGAAGCATGTAGATCGTGATTGTTGTCAGAGGAGCCGCTCGAGTAGCGGCGATGCGGGGGGTGCAGGGGCAGCGCGGCAGGGCGTGCTGGCCACAGACTGCCGTTTTAGTTAACATTTCAACTGTTTTAAAATTGTGTGTTTTCGCCAGGAGCCGTACCGGCAGAATGTTATTTTGTAGTTTTCTTTTGTTGTGCTGGTCATTCCTCGTTTTCTGTTTGACATTATTATTCCTTATTGGAGCAGGAAAAGAAAGGGGGAAAACTGCTGTTAAAAAAAAAAAAAAAAAAAAAAAAGAAAAAAAAAATCAGACGAACTATGGAAACGAAACCAATATATATATATATATATATATATATATATATATATATATATATATATATATATATATATATATATAACAATTAATAACATTTGATGTTCGAAGTTGCCAGTTTTTCCACGATAAACGACTTTCAAACAACTTATCATATGCAACTGGCGACTTCGAACATCATTATGTTTTCTGCAAACAAAGTTGTATTTCACAAATGTTCTTAATTGTCTTCATAATGTTTACCACGTATAGTTAACGAAAGAAGTTGAAACGATATTCCGAAACAAATACGTGTGGTCTAAGTCAAACCTGACGAACGATAGAACAATTTTTCAGAATGTCAGTCAGGTGTGTTCCGCAACAGATAATTTAAAAAAACAGTTGTTCTTGTAAAAACGCATCTTTTATCAGATGTGCTCGATGTCTTACTATTTTCTGCTTTCCATATTTTTATGATAACTA
The DNA here is from genome assembly GCA_026315105.1 of Locusta migratoria. Classification (NCBI taxonomy): domain Eukaryota; kingdom Metazoa; phylum Arthropoda; class Insecta; order Orthoptera; family Acrididae; genus Locusta; species Locusta migratoria. The sequence continues at coordinate 93,723,606 of CM048745.1, forward strand.
TCACTCTGGTTCGTGCGAGTACGGGAATAAATAAGTACCAGAGCTCTGCGGGCTTTGCACTAGCTGATGTAGAAAGAGGGCAAATAAATAGGGATAGTGATGTGGTAGTTGATGGTCAGGGAGGTTATAAAGGAATTGTGTAGGGCTTATATTCATTTCCATGCGAATTTAGAAATTGTGAAACTTTTCTAGGTTCGTTAGTTTAAAATAATTAAACGACCAGAAAAGTAATATGTATGTTGGAAAACGTAGTGGTAGCTGAATACTGGGTAAAGGTCAAGACGAGGTAGATGGCACACTGCTGTGTAAACGGAACACTTCGATGAAAATTGTCGAAACCATAATACCTGCTTGTCTTGATGTAAATTATGACAGACACGAATGCGAACGAAGTTATGTTGATCTAAGATACACCTCACATGTTTGTGTAAACAGCCATTATTCGTTCGCTGGGCGATTTGTCATACTTGACACTCATAAACTGCCATAGAGAACTTTGCTGCTAACCGACTGACTGTAATATCGACTGGAGGGCTGAATAATAGCTCACACGGTTGTAAGACGCGCAGTTTGAGTCCGCTGTTAGACACGTCTGCGGTTAGATCTTCCTAAACGCTCTGTCACTGCTTTTCAAAACATTTCGACGTGAAAAGAAACAGAGTGATGATGTTAGAGTATAAAATTCTGTAGTAGCTATCGTGCGGCTTAAATGCTGATCTTATCAACTTTACGAGAATGGAATTAGTTCAGAGCAATTGACTCATTTCAGGGAACTGGAATAATACGGGAAATGGCAGATACAAAATCTAAGAGATTTCCCCAGAGACGGTAACTTTTAAAAGCATTCGTTATTCTATTCAAATATATAAACATAATTCTTCTGATACCAACAGAATTTGTCACTGGAAAGGTTGTTAATAAATATTGAAGAAGTGGTTTATGTGCACGTATTTGCTCACAGATAATGGCATTTATTCGTTATCAATAAAAACGTGCAGCTCCCAAATTAACATGGTAGATTTTTTTAAATTTATTTGTACACAACTGGTTTACGTTATTAATATTCATGAGAGAAGAGACTAGTTTTAGTTTAAAATCTTGTATATTTTTGCAGTAACTGTCTGGAAAATAAGACAATAAACAAATGTTCACAGTTCCGCGCAACGTATGACGTTTCTTATGTAGACCTACCACAGTAAATCTCTCTACATATAAAAAAAATCATGTTACAGTATTTCTGTTCGCTCTCTTCTGAAGCAACGTGACCGATGTTTATGAATTTTTTTTTATATGTATAAGTATAAAGATATATGTAAGTATGACAATATGTCGTGGTGTATATTTCAAACCGATAGGAGATTCACGTGTCCCCATCCAGATTTTTTTTAAATATATATACATGTCACAAAATAGGTCGTATGTGTGTATGACGTTAAGTAGATATGTGTGTATCTATGCATGTTCAACATGTTAAAATGTTTGTAAATCTATCGGACCAAACTGTGTGGTCATCAGTCCGTAGCTTACAAACTACTTAAACCTAGGTAAACTAACCTAAGGACAAACACACACACCCATGCCCCAGGGAGGACTCGAACCTCCACAGCGAGCAACCGCGCGCTCCGCAGCAAGACGCTTTAGACCGCTTGGCTACTCCACCGCGGCTGTTCAACATGTCCTCCTAAACTACTGGACGGTTTTTAACCACACTTGGTATACATGTTCCTTACTATCATTCAACAATCGCTGTCGGGGTAATAACCATCTACGACACACACGTAAGGAGATATGCCGTTATAAACAATGACAGTCGTGAAAAACGAGCGCATCGTGCGATAATATTCTACATCTGCTCCTAAACTACTGGACATATTTCAAGTAAATTTCATACAAATATTCTTTACGGTAGGGATCATTTTCTATGGTTTCAAAAACCACCTATGATACATAGCTTATACGATAACACAAACTATGAAAACTGGTCCATCTTGCGGCGCGAGATAGCGTGAATTTATTTGTCAACTACTTGACAATGAGAGCACTTAGCGACTTAGAATAAACTTTGAACATAATTTCAAATCTTTACGAAACTTTTTCTCGCTGACAACCCAAACATAATGATGAAAGGGAAAAATTTTATCTCTTACTACTTTTCCTATGTTCATGATGTATATAAAAAAAAAAAATGTTCAAATGTTTGTAGAGCTTATGGGACTTAACTACGGGGTCATCAGTCCCTAAACTTACAAACTACTTATGAACTAGCTAATACTAAGGACGGCACAAATATCCATGCCCGAGGGGGGATTCGAACCCCCGACCGTAGTGGCCGTGCAGACCGTGACTGGAGCGCCTCAATCCCCTCGGCCACCGCGGCCGGCTGATTTATATCTATGGCATTTGTTACGACGTACAAGTTATTACTTCTACACTGTAAACTGTATTCGCGAGACAATTCACAGACAGTACAAATACAAACCACTGAATGTTCCTTCGATACAGTATCACAGACATATAGTTCATGAGGTATGAAGTAATAAACTATTTGGTCCATGAAAAACATCATCATCACGCGTGAGGTTTCGATTTATTACGTGATTACTGCTAACACCATTCACGACATATTTTGCAGAGATTAGGCACATATGCCACTGAATAGCAGTGTTTAGGTTGGTAACTTCGTCATTACGTGGTGCTAAAATCACTCTTTCTCGCAGCCACTCATGATTTTTGTAATTGATTTGTAGTTATGGAAGACGCTGTTAACTACATCATCAATGGGTTCACTCAATCTGCAGAAGTTGTCTGGAAACGTTATTGAATAATTGCCTGGTGTATCGATAAATGTTCCTTGCCCAATTTGTAGAAGCTGTTGAGAAAATTCTCCTCATCGCCTTGCAGATGTACACGAATATTTTTTAAAGTTATGTATTAAAAGAACTTTTTTTTACTGCTTTATTTATTTATTCTTATATATCCTTATTCGTATTCTTATCCTTACAGAGAAAGAGCTGAAGACATTGTAGCACGCATAGACCAAAGATGTGGTCTGTGGCATCACGTTTCGCTGTATGTAACCACCTTGCTATAGAGTCGAAAATGTCATCGATAGCCTTCAGTCCGAATTTTTTTATAATTTGACGACTTTCAACCACCATGTCTTCCACCCCCTTATAGCTATCGCCATGGAACTGCTATGGTGTATAACGGGAGACCTCGGACAACAATTACACAGAGACCATTCGTCTGCGATTTGTACTTTTCGCTGCAAAGCGAAATATTAACACACACAAATGTAGAATTTTCTATACACCGATAACTTTTCATCCCAATATACTCCACCCTTTTATCACTATCAGCCCTCAAGCAACAATGAAACCAATAAATGCCGTCCGCGGTGGCGGCGCTCCAGTTACGGTCAGCACGGCCACTACGGTCGGGGGTTCGAATCCCCCTTCGGACATGGATATTTGTGCCGTCCTAGTTCGTAAGTAGTTCATAAGTAGTTTGTAAGTTTAGGGACTGATGACCCCGTAGTTAAGTCCCATAAGCTTAACCAACATTTGAACATTTTTTGAAACCAATAAAACCATTTTCAAAGAGTAAATATAATTTTCAAAGAGTAATTATTGCTCCGCATTTCGCGTTATATTCTTCAAATTACTAAATATCTATTAGATCGCTATAAAACCGTGCCTAAAACCTTCCTCAGGTATAAATTAGTAACTGTACAAATATTTAAGTCTCTGAGTCTTGTCGTTCGGACGTGATAAGCGTACACCGAACAGACATTCACAATTATAGACAAATAGCTATCCAATCACCATAAAACCGTGTCTAAAGCCTTCCAAATGTTCAAATGTTTGTTAAGCATACTTACAAACTACTTATCGACTACCTTACACTAAGGACGGCACAAATATCCATGCTCCAGGGGGGATTCGAACCCCCGGCCGTAGTGGCCGTGCAGACTGCGACTGGAGTGCCTTGTCCCCTCGGCCACCACGGCCGGCTAAAGCCTTCCCCGGGTAAACATTAGTAACTTTACAAATGTTTAGCTCTTTATGTCTTCTGGTTCGGACGTGATAAATGTACACCCAACAGACATTCACATTTATAGATATAGATAAATCAGAGCGTACGTGTGTTAGAATTGCAAACAAATATACAGTTCTATTCCGATCTCTATGAAATTTTACTAGCTTGACGACAAAGTAAAAGAGGATGACTCCATGTGTAAGGCTAGTTTACGACACATAGTGCTCGAGATATCACGTCATAAACAATGAGATTTTGTACGGTGTTAGGCACAGAGAGGTTTACGACAGATTTCGACACCAAGCAACTGTTTTACTGAGATCTTCATGAAATTTTACATGCTTGAACTACAAGAAAGAGCAACATCACTGTCAGATCTCGTAAGGTGTATGGCGGAGGGTACCTCAAACAGACGTCGATAACGATCTAGGGTTTTATTCCGATTTTGATGCAATTTTTCACCCCGTAGCTTCCAAACAACAGGATCATCGCTGCATACCTTCGAATAATTTTCGACATCGTTTCAAAGACTGCCATGAAAATTCGTAGGTAAATGTATTTTTTCAAAGATAGCGGGAAGACAGATGAGCTGATAGAGGCGGTGGAGGAGACGAACAAACACAGGAGAGGGGGGTGTGGACAGATCGAGGAGGGGGCAGGGAGTGCATTAACAGAACATTAATTACATAAATTCCTCGGTCTGTTAATTGTCAGTTACAAATGCTTTAACTGAAACATCCTGTGTAGCCATGATAAATGAAGTAAGGAAAATGTAATTTGGAGGAACTCTAAATAAAAACTCGTACTTTTAAATGTAGACTCAAGAGCACTGAGCAGCAGTGGCATCATCGTCTTTGCCACCCTCGCCTGTATTCATGGCGCTGCTCGTTAGATAGAACTCTGCTGTACGTTTTGTCTAGGTGAGTCTCAACTTTGCTAATAGTTTTCGCCTTTCTGAAGTATGACTGTCGTTAAGATGGGTCAAAACTCTTTTTGTTGGTTTTCTATCATTAATGGACGGCGCTCTGTTAGCTTTCCACTGCACTGGCGTTTAAACCATTATCATTACATCGAAATAATCAACGTCGTCGTTACAGGTGTAACTTTCCACGCATATGATTTCAGATACAATAGGCACTTGTAAGAAGCTTCGTTGCACCTTAAAACTGCGTGTTGCACTAGGACACAAACTCGGAAGCTTTGCTTTCCTTCGGTAAGGACTCTACCGACGGAGCTACCAATCTACGACACGCGATCCGTCCTCATAGCTTTATATCAACCAGTTACTTACCTCATGCCAGCGGGGAGAAATTATCGTATTCAAGTCGCCGGCTGGTAAGGTTGTGCTTCGGATCGAGACCCGATCTCTGAACACGCAAGGAGTTTGCGAATGTTTTACTTCTTCGTATGGATACAATTTTATGTTAGACAAGTCACACCTTGTGATTGTGATTAGACGACTGGCACGTAATCCAGAATCAGTAGTAATGGAGAAATCCAGGAATGTTCAACTGTAAAGACTTATTTTAGAATTTATGAGGCATTTACTGCGCTTAAGATCGAAAGTTTTCAGAGTGTACTAGGGTGTGTACTGGCCATTCAGCTAACGATCTCGCCAGCTCAGGACTACCTTGATTACGTGACATGGCGTGCGCGCGGTGGCCTGTCTTTCTCCTTAGCCTCGCAACACAACACGTCGACTTCAAGAGGCTGCGTTGCCAATCCAAGCACCCCGTGGATGTTTCCTGTACCCGGATTCTACAAAATGCCCAGTTAAAAGTCAGAGTGTCAATTATTCGCTTACTTATTTGTATCACAAGTGAATTACACTCCTGGCCATTAAAATTGCTACACCACAAAGATGACGTGCTACAGACGCGAAATTTAACCGAGAGGAAGAAAGTGCTTTTCAGAGCATAAACACAAAGTTGGCGCCGATGGTGACACCTACAAAGTAGTGACATGAGGAAAGTTTCCAAGCCGGCCACGGTGGCCGAGGGGACTGAGACGCGCAAGTCACGATCTGCCCGGCCGCTACGGTCGTGGGTTCGTATCCCCCCTCTGGCATGGACATTTGTGCCGTCCTTAGTGTTAGCTATTTCATAAGTAATTTGTAATTTTAGGGACTGATGACCCCGTAGCTAAGTCCCCTAAGCTATACAAACATTTGAACATTTTTTGAAGTTTCCAACCGATTTCTCAAACACAAATAGCACTTGACCGGCCTTGCCTGGTTAAACGTTGTTGTGCTGTCTCGTGTAAGTAGGAGAAATGCGTACCATCACGATTCCGACTTTGATAAAGGTCGCATTGAAGCCTATCGCGATTGCGGTTATCGTATCGTGACATTGCCGCACGCGTTGGTCGCGATCCAATGCCTGTTAGCAGAATATGGAATCGGTGGGTTCAGGAGGGCAATACGGAACGCCAGGCTGGATCCCAACGGCTTCATATCACTAGCAGTCGAGATGACAGGCATCTTATCCGCATGGCTGTAACGGGTCGTGCCCCCACGTCTCGATCCCTGAGTCAACAGATGGGGACGTATCATCTGCATGAACAGTTCTACGACATTTGCAGCAGCATGGACTATCAGCTCGGAGACCGTGGCTGCAGTTACCCTTGAGGCTGCATCACAGACAGGAGCGCCTGCTATGGTGTAGGCAATGACGAACCTGGGTGCATGAATGGTAAAACGTCAGTATTTCGAATGAATCCAGGTTCTGTTTACAGCATCATGATGGTCGTGTCCGTGTTTGGCGACATCGCGGTGAACGCACATTGGAAGCGTGTATTCGTCATTGCCATACTGGCGTATCACCCGGCGTGATGCTATGGGGTGCCGTAGGTTACACGTCTCGGTCACCTCTTGTTTGCATCGATGGCACATGAACAGGGGCCGTTACATTTCAAATGTGTTACGACTCGTGGCTCTACCCTTCATTCGATCCCTGCAAAACCCTACATTTCAGCAGGATAATGTACGACCGCATGTTGCAGCTCCCTGTACGGGCCTTTCTGGATACGGAAAATGTTCAACTGCTGCCTGGCCAGCACACTCTTCAGATCTCTCACTAATTGAAAACGTTTGGTCAATGGTGGCCGAGCAACTGGCTCGTCACAATACGCCAGTCAATACTCTTGATGAACTGTGGTATCGTGTTGAATCTGGATGGCCATCTGTACCTGTACACGCCATCCAAGCTCTGTTTGACTCAATGCCCTTGCGTATCAAGGCCGTTATTACGGCCAGAGGTGGCTGTTCTGGGTAGTGATCTCTCAGGATACATGCACCAAAATTACGTGAAAATGTAATCGCATGTCAGCTCTAGTATAATATACTTGTCCGATGATTATCCGTTTATCATCTGCATTTCTTCTTGGTGTAGCAATTTTAATGGCCAGTAGTGTATTATTGTTGTAGTCTTGCTGGGACAAGTGAATTTATGTGTTCCTACCGGTGTGCTGTTACGTTTCACTGACGTTCAGATTAGTCTAGTGCCCCAGCTTACTGTGTGTCCGGCTCAGCGCGTCGATCGCTGATTCTTTCCATGCGCCGCGCGCAGCTGTACCCGTCGTCCACTTTGCTACCGATCGACTCGAGGCATCTGGGGTCGCCCCTGCCTGTTCCGCTGCTTGCGTAAGCGCTTGCAGCTGCAGGCAGCCGATGTTGAGTTGATTTGATTTGATTTTCTCAGAGAAGCTAAAACAGTCTCGGTCCAACCCGCCACTGCCCGCACCGAAACTAAGTTTATTGTGCGGTATCGCTCCCTGTATATCTAGTAAAGCCAACCAACGCCCTTGAACAGTGCATGGAGTCCATTTACCAGTTCTTTATTAGACACAATTTCTTCGGGTCTGGTTGTCCCAAATGTTCTGTGGCTTTTACTCTCCAATTCAATGCATTCGAAGATTAGATATGATGCAGTTTCATCACCGTCATCACAGATCCTACATTTAGGGTCCTTTTCTGTTATTCCCATTGTATGTAGGTGTTTTTTTGAAATTCCCATGGCCTGTCAGCAATCCAACCATGAGTCTAATCTCTCTCCTGTTCAGGCCCAGGATTGCAGAGCTTCTTTTAAAACATGGCTTTGGCATCATTACCTTGCCATGATTTTGTTGATAGACTTTGGTCCAATATTCTACGTGCTGTCTTCTGAGCCAGTTACGTAGCTCCCATTTGATCATTGCCTTGGTGATTGTTACTACAGGTTCTGATCCAATAAATGGAGTCTCTGCCCCCATGCTGGCTAATCTGTCGGCATGTTCGTTGCCACTGATCCTCGAGTGGCCAGGGGCCCACAATAGGTTTACTCTACTGCTTTCCCCTAGCTCCACCAGAACCCTTTGACATTCTGCAACAATTTTAGACCTTGTTGCAGGAGCTGCCAGTGATCTCAGGGCTGCCTGGCTGTCTGAATAGATTTACATGCTACGGTCTTTGTAGAATCTACGCAAATTCTCCTCTACACACGCCCTGATGGCCTGGAATACTGAGGCCAGTTTCCCTAGAGAAATGACGCCCTCCAGTCTTGGCTGCACACCGTATACCCCGGCCCCAACGCCTTGGTCTGATTTTGAACCGGCAGTGAACCAGACAATATCCCCCGTATGGTGTCGAACTATTTTCTCCCACTGCTCCCTACTTCCAGTTGTCGGCTGGCATTTCCCCAACCTTTCCTATATTTACCTCACTCACTGTTTTAGTGTGTGATTCTAGATATCCCAAAGAGTTCCAGTTTTTGCCAGTTTTGAGTCTATATGCACCAGACGCTGCCTCCATCTTGACCCAAAGGTGTAATGGGGGCATATCCAACATAGTTTCCATCCCAGCACTTGGTGTGCTGCTAATTCCGCCTGTTATGGCTAAGCAGGCTAATCTCGGCACCTTACCAAGTTCCTTAGCAGCAACCTGCTGTTCTACCTTCTTCCACTACATGACCGCCCCATAGGTGATCCTGGGTCTAATCACCGTGGTGTATATCCATTGCATACTCTTGGGACTCAGCCGATGTTACTCCAGTCAAACTCGTTGAATTCCTTCTAAACCCACTCGGTACGGCGTATTCAGAACGTGTCTCACCACAAATACCCCACCTCCTTGCCTCCTATCCCGAATGTTGCGTGAGAAACTTACTGTCTGGTCAAAATAATTAGGGGATCAGCTGAGATATCTAGGTTCTGATGTAATGTCATTTCTGTTGTTAACAGGTCATGGAAATGTTCATATGGATCACTAAGTTCCATTGCTTAAATGTAAGAACCTGAGCAGGAGACTAAAGCTGATACTTTACTAAACAGTTATCAAAACAATTCTTTTGTATGGCGGTGATGCATGGGTACTGAGTGAGGCTTTGGAGACGAAGCTAAATATATGGGAAAGAAAAGTTCTGAGGGAGAATTTTGGTCCTGTAAAAGAAGGTGAGATATGGATAATTGGGATTAATGAAGAAAAAAAGGCTCTGTACAAAGAAACTGTTTCGGTAACCTCAATCAATATTGAAAGTCTTAGATGGTTAGGACATGTCCAGTGGATGACAGGAGAATTGCTCCCGAAAAAGACGATGATGGGACATCCTGATGGTAGACGAAGGAGAGGACGACTGCGTGTGAGATGGCTGGAAGAGGTGGAAGCCGACCTGAGAGCAATGGAAAAAAAATGTTCAAATGTTTGTATAGTCTATGGGACTTAACTACGGGGTCATCAGTCCCTAAACTTACAAACTACTTATGAACTACTTACGAACTAGGACGGCACAAATATCCATGCCCGAGAGGGGATTCGAACACCCGACCGTAGAGGCCGTAGAGAGCCTTAGTCTCCTCGGCCACCGCGGCCGGCAGAGCAATGGAATTAACGAGTTGGCGCCGGCGTACTGGAGACAGAGGCGAATGGAAACCTGTGACTGAGGAGGCCGAGGTCCTCACACAACATTAGTTCTATGGAGTAAGTATGTAAGTAAGAAGTACTGTTGTCGGCAAAATGAACGAGAATGGTTAGACGTTTTTCTGTCGCTTCTGAGGAGTGGACACAACAACATTAACAGAACACTGCAGAGGGGGTTGGTGTAGACTTGTGGCTTAATCTAGCAAACGAATTACACAAGCAGTTACATTGAGATAGTTCTCTGAGCAGTCCTAAGAGAGCTGCCAACATTGTTTGCTTAATATTTTACGAAGATATGGAGCAGTAGGAGCGCTATAAGACGTCCTTAGGAAGCGCCATATATCTGTTTTCCGTTTTACCCCATGACTTTCCATTAATTACTACGTTCTGTGTACTTTCCAACAGGAAATCACGAATCCAATCGCACAACTGTATCGTAATTCCATAAGGGCGCAATTTGATCAGAAGACGTTGTGAGGAACATTGTCAAAAACATTTCGGATATCTAGAAATAGGGAATCGATCTGAGGTCTCTTGTCGATAGCACTCATCACTCGCAGATTCACAATAACAATATTTCTTGAATTTATATTGACAATCGGTGAAGAAATCGATCTCTTTTGAAGTAGTTCGCCGGCCGCGTTGGCCGAGGGGATTGCGGCGCTTCAGTCACGGTCTGCACGGCCACTACGGTCGGGGGTTCGAATCCCCCCTCGGGCATGGATATTTGTGCCGTCCTTAGTTGTAGCTAGTTCATAAGTAATTTGTAAGTTTAGGAACTGATGACCCTGTAGTTAAGTCCCATAAGCTATACAAACATTTGAAAAATTTGAAGTAGTTCACAATTTTGAGAAAAGTAACTGATTAATGTCTGTGCGTAACATCGCAAAAAAACCTCATAATTTTCATAAACTGTGTTAAAATATTTCCGGTGAGATGGCAGCAATTGAAGCAGTCCTGCTTCTATCCGCTTCCGGCAACTTCCTGACTAGTCCTAAAACTTCCAAGGGATAGAAAAAAGTTTCTTGATAGATGAGAGGTAATATTTTTTAATATGAGAACTGTTTGTTACACGACTAATATCGAAACAGCGGTCCGTTTCTTGCAGTTGGTTTATCGTTATTGGCTTCACAGATTTTCAAGACTGTCAGGAATAGCATGGATAAAAACGCGGTCTTCTATGTAATCCCGCAGATAAAAGTGACAAGCTTTGAGGTCCGGAGATTGGGAGGCCATCAGCTGATCTTCAATTTCTTTCCTCGTCCAATCAAACGTCCTAGATTAATCGCACGCAACGTCGAACGTGCGTAGAGGAATGGGGTAGGGTACCATATTGCAAGAAGTGAATTCTTTTATCGATTTCTTTAGGGAGAAAGCTGTGACACGTCTAACCTCTCTGGACATCACAGCTGGTCAGTTTCTCAACTTGAAGTCAATTCCCTTCAAGTTGAGAAACTAACCAGTTGTGATGTCTAGATAGGTTAGACGTGTCACAGTTTTCTTCGTGAAGAAGTCCATAAATTTTGTTTATGCATGTGGTACAGGATGAGATTCCATGTTCAGTAACTAACAATTTCTTTTACAAAAGTCTATCATGATGATTAGCGCTACTGAAAAGAGGGAAAGTGAATTGATTGAATGAAATCTTTCAGGAAAGTTCTCCTAATGTGAACTTTACACTATCTTCTGTGTAGATACGTTGACACTATCTATTTGTAGTATATTGGCTGATTTAAATATTGCAAATCAGTTCAGTTTTTGAATTTCGTATTACCTATTGCGTTTCTTCGTATCTTAGACCTTCGTTCTCCGAGCCACATTTATTTGTCCCACCCACAAGATAATGGCTGCTCATCCCACATGAAAATGTGCCCAATGTTCACGGACCGCGACCATAAAACCTAGTTTATTTATCAGCAGCTAAGACATTGGTTAGTGAGAACATTCCTCGTTATGTGATAGTGCTGCATTGTGCCTTTTTTCAACCCTTATAAACGCTAACCTGCGCGTGTACTGAGTCTAAACAGGTGCGAAACGTGTTACAGAAACACAGCTCCAGAGTACGGCTACCCTGCGGCGCCATCCCATTAGGAGGATACCAGTGCTTGGCCACTACGGGCCATTCTCACGCACGTGAGCCAATTCTGGGAGAGTGCCCCCTCCTTCCCCGCCCCCAGGTGCTACTGTGTTGCCCGCAAGAGCGTTGCACCAATCGATGCCGGTGGGTGCTTTCAGTCTCTGGCACCGTCGGCGACACAGTGGAAGGGGTACAGCCAGGCGTGCCAACTACAAGCCGAAGTACTCGGTAGTGAATGATTTACAGTAAATAATACATAAATTATTCCTTATAGACTGTGTTGTAATATCTCAACCCCTATGGTGAGAGTAATGTCCAAATTCATTTTAATTTCATTTTACGGTGTTCTGGTAAACTACGTTATTTGTAGTATTGTACTTGATGTAATGCGCGAAACGTCAAATCGATTTTTTTAAACAGATGTATTAAAAGAAATTTCTTTTTTACTGCTTTATTTATTTATTCTTATATTTCCTTATACGTATGCTTATCCTCACAGAGAAAGGGCTGAAGACATTGTAGCACGCATAGACCAAAGATCTGGTTTGTGGCATCACGTTTCGCTATATGTAACCTCCTTGCTATAGAGTCGCAAACGTCATCGTTCGTCTTCAGTCTGAATTTTTTACAATTTGAAGACTTTCAACCACCATATTTTCCACCCCCATATAGATATCGGCATGGAACTGCTATGGTGTACAACGGGAGACATCTGACAATTACTGACTGAACATTCGTCCGCGTTCTGTAGTTTTCGCAGCAGACCGAAATATTAACACACACAAACACGTAGAATTTTATATACACCGATAACTTACCATCCCAGTATACTCCACCCTTTTATCACTATCAACCTTCAAGTAACAATGCAACCAATAAAAGTATTTTCAAAGAGTATATATAATTTTCAAATAGTACTTATTGTTCCGCATTTCGCGTTATATTCTACAAATTACTAAATATCTATCAGATCGCAATAAAACAGTGCCTAAAACCTTCGTCGGGTTTAAATTAGTAACTGTACAAACATTTAAGTGTCTGCATCTTGTCGTTCGGCTGTGATAAGCGTACACCGAACAGACATTGACAGTAATATATATAGATAAACAGCTATCCGATCGCCATGAAATCGTGCCTAAAGCATTCCCCGGGTAGACATTAGTAACTGTACAAATTTTTAGCTCTTTATGTTTTGTGGTTCAGAGGTGATAAACGTACACCGAACAGACATTCACATTTATTGATATAATCAGCAGAGGCCTGAGCACAACTTCCCCACCGTTTAACGAGCCGAAGGATTGCCCGTTGCCAGAATTCCTGTGGCTGTGACTTTGTTCTAGATTTCGTCGTCCGAATTGAAGGGCGACGGCGGAATAGGCGAGCACACCAAGGAGTCTTGCGGCGGTGCGTGAGGTCTTTCATCGTCGGAGGTTCGAGTCCTTCCTAGGGCATCGGTGTATTTGTCGTCCTCAGTTTAAGCAGTTTGTAAGTCTAGGGAGTGATAACCTAAGTCGTTGAGTCCCATTGGATTACAAACATTTGAAAATTTGAAACTTCCTTGTCAGATTAAAATTGTGTGCCGGAACCGGGACTCGATCCTGCGATCTTTGCCTTTCGCGGGCAATCGCTCTACCACTGAGCTATCCCGACACGACTCACGGTCCGTCCTCACAACTTTAGTTCTGTCAGTACCTCGCCTCCTACTTTCCAAACTTCACAGAAGTTCTCCTGCGAACCTTGCAAGACTAGCTCTCCTAAATGGAAGGACAATTGTTTCCCGAATTGAAGTGATTCCATTTGATCCTCTTTTTTTTCGGTAGCGGACCAAACAGATGGACTTCAAAGGCGACATGTCTCGGCTGTAGGGCGAATGCTCAGGCCGCTGCCACTTGAGCTTGGCCAGTACACTTTGTGTGACCCTGGAGACGTGTTGGTGCGCGTTATCATGGAGCAGAAACACTCTCACGGAGAATCCCACATTACACTTCATTGTCAATATATATTTTTCGTGGTCAAGGAATCGGATGAGTATCGGACGTCGAAAAAGACGGTGAGCATCATCTTTCCTGCTGAGAGCATAGCCGGCCGCGGTGGCCGAGGGGACTGAGGCACTCCTGTCACGGTCTGCACGGCCACTACTGTCGGGGGTTCGAATCCCCCCTCGGGCATGGATATTTGTGCCGTCCTTAGTCTTAGCTAGTTCGTAAGTAGTTTGTAAGCTTAGGGACTGATGACCCCTTAGTTAAGTCCCATAAGTTCTACAAACATTTGAACATTTTGAGAGCATATACGTGAACTTTTTAATGGGAGGTGACATCTATTTAAATTACCCGATAATCACAGTTAAGTGCATGGCGCGCGTTCATTGAATCGCTTTTTAATTTTTTTTCTCTAGCGTTCCTATAATAGCACACGGGGAGAAAGAAAGATCTGAAGCTTTCCATTTTCGATCTCATTTCCCTCTTTGCTAATGGTATTATGAAATTAACCCTGGATCATAAAGCCTCGTCATTTTGACGATGTACGTACGACTGGTAACATTGCTTTCTCTGTTGGGCTTTTCGCGGCACACTGCTATAACTCATTCTAGCTTCCTAACTCCCTCAGTGCTGGTTAGTATGTATATATTGTTGGGATTCGTTCGTTTGTATCATTAGTATTGTACACTACACCGTAAAACTGACGAGGATTTGTGTTTACGTATTTAGAATTACATAAGGTAAGTGCAATAACAGGAAGCATTTCAAGCAATACTATTGCTTCCGTACGTATTTGCGACAGTACAACGTGCATAATATATGCCTTCAATTATTTGAATTTTTATTTTATATGATTTTGAAGAGTGTCTGCGTGAAGACGACCCAAATTTCGAAGAAAAGCTTTCGAAAATGCTTGAAAAGAAGTGGGTGAAAATGGATTTGACAGTGATTCGAGTTAAAATACTGAAATTGATAGTGGAGAGGCTGATGAAATAGTAATGACTGATTCAGATTGCGAGGATATTCCAGGGACAATTATTGATATGAATGGCAATCCCGAAGATCCTCTTGCTATTGTGGAATGCGAATGGTAACTGAATCGATTTGAATCTGAAAATTGTAAGACATCCACAGAAGCTACACAGAATAGAGGAATACAGTAGTACGAAATATGGTGTAGATGTTCTGGACCAGATGTGTAGCAGCTGTAGTCGTAAAATCAAAAGATGCTCGCCGAGTGTGTTTTATTTCATGGTAAACAAAAACTGTTCTTTACATATCTTGGCTGCACTTTATCATATTAATATTTTATGTTTAATTCATTATCGAATTTTAAATTACTGTTCATTCCCTATAATATTATTAGTGCCGGCCGCAGTGGCCGACCGGTCTGCGGCGCCCCAGTCACGGTCTGCACGGCCGCTGCGATCTGGGCTTCGGATTCCCCCCCCCCCCCCACTCGGGCAAGGATGTTTGTGCCGTCTTTAGTATAAGTTAGTTCATAGTTTGTTTGTAGGTTTAGGGACAGATGAACCCGTAGTTAAGTCCCATAAGCTCTAAAAACATTTGAATATTTGAATATTATCAGCTGCAGCGACGATTTATGACCTCCAAAGTAAATCTTCAACTTACGCATTACAATGACATTCATTTTACTGACCAGACAAGGGTATATCGAGAACCTATCAGCCGTTGAGCAGGAACAGCAATAATAATTTAATAGAACCTCGTCCTTTTATGTTCCACCTAGCGTACCGTCTTTTTAAATTAAAGACAGTCATCATTTGAGAAATCTCTGTCAATGGAAATTACAGTTTATTGAAAATTTATTACGGACATATATCTTGTCTGAACGCACATAATCCAGTCGTTTGGTGCCATAATACACCACAACCACTGATGCCAACACTGGCTCGCCAAGTCAAGTAAGTGTCTCTTACTATCTGCCAGAATACCTGTCCTTGTAGGTCAGTTCCCACCACGGCGGAACGGTCGACCACATTGAGGCGCTATTCTACGATGCGCGAGGCCGTTGTACAGTATAATTTCAAACATTTGAAATGCCTTAGCTTTTCTCAGTGCTTGTTAAAAAATCAAAAAGCTCTTGAGAGAGATTTCGTCATCTACCAAATATCGTTGGTTCAAAAGCGATTAAGACAAGAATGAGACAATTGAGAGTAGTGATGAGGAATAAACTGACAAGGTTCATAATATTTCGTTTCCCAACAACGACTCAGGGTTACCATTTTAGTTTGTAGTAGTTTTACTGGTTCATTAATAAAGTGGTAAATTACATTATGTTGAAGATGAAGTGTCCTCTTTTTTATACTAACTGTCCTCTTTTTTGGTGATGAACATATGATAACCCTAGCTATAATGAGTAATTTGAATTTTGCGGGAATAATAGAATTCTGGTTGCCTGAGTCAATCAATGCGACTTCTCGAGGGTTAAGAAATGAAATTAAGGGGAAAGGCGGACACAGCGGTGGCACGCGGCCAAGTTGGGACGGTCGGGCGTCGTTCTTGGAGCTCACAGCTGACAGACTAATTACCATGACGTGTTCTCGCTCGGCCAGAAAACGCAGAGCCGACTGGAATAGCAGCAGCCATTCACGTGCTACGCTTCCCCTCGCAGCAGTGGCGTAGCTACTACACCAAGGGCCCCGGGGCAAAAATGACGGGGGGCCCTCTCTAAACTAAATCTATACCACAGGCGCCGAATTTTGAAAATCTTGGGGTATGCTCAGTGGCGTTTCTAATAGGGGGAGTTGGATGTCGGCCAGCCACCCCCCCCCCCCCCCCACAGGTAATTACAGGTAAATAGATAAAGTAATTTTGTTTTATTTTAGTATTTATTCTTTTTTGCTTCATCTGGTGTTAATTTAGGATCATTTTAATCTCTGAAAGGAGAAAAGTAATTTTGTAATATAAAATACAGAAATTAACAGCCATTCATTTCAATTTCACGTTTTAAAACTACTGGGCGGCTTTTGAGACCATTTGAACCTGTTTACCCGTTGTAGTGAGTACAGAAATCATTTTCAGAGTTTTCGTCTTCTTAGACATGCATATCAGATAATGATGTGCCTGTATTGTGAATACTGTATTCATTATCGCAGAAACTAACATCGGATGGTCTTCCTGCCTTCTTTCTTCTGCAGATTTTTTTTCAGTATTACGAAAACAGTCCATAACGACTTCTGCTGTCATACCATGTCTGTCGATACCAATAGGTTTACAAACTATTGTTACATCACACACCAATTCAGTAAACAGGATGAAAAATGTCACGACTTTAACACGATTCCTTGAAGACAATTGACTTCTAAGAGAATACACAAACGTTAAATTAGTAGTATACACATTTTCATCGTATCATACCAAACCCACTTCATTTCTAGTTACTTAATAGAATAATAACGGTTACCACCTTTAGTTTACGATATTCCATTAACATTCCATTCCATTAACATTCGGACTATTTAGAAAATGATCACTTCGCTCACATGTTAACATGAATTTCAATGCCTACGAATTCAGTTGCCTGTTTGTTTTAGATAATCTTTTTACAGCGGTGTATTACAAAATCCAGTCGCCATTTCAATGAAATGAGTCGAATTTAATTACAATCAAGTAATATAACGTAAAGAAAAAATACCAAAATTTTCAGTGGAGTATGCCGAGCATACCCACTCAAATTTTGGGGTATGCTTGAGCGACCGAGCATACCCGTAATCGGCGCCTATGAACTATTCAGATGCAATACTACTTCGTCAGGTCCTTACCGCTTACTGGAAGACTTAATAAGGCAAACATAAATACTCTTAAGTAAATTACTATGTGTCACGCAGCAGATAATATTTAATCGTACTCTCTAATATAATTATAACTGTGAAAGTTTCCAGAATGAAACTTTCACTCTGCAGCGGAGTGTGCGCTGATATGAAACTTCCTGGCAGATTAAAATTGTTTGAAGTTTGGAAAGTAGGAGGCGAGGTACTGGCGGAAGTAAAGTTGTGAGGCGGCATCGTGAGTCGTGTCGGAGTAGCTCAGTCGGTAGAGCACTTGCCCGCGAAAGGCAAAGGTCCCAGGTTCGAGTCCCGGTTCCAGCACACAATTTTAATCCGCCAGGAAGTTTCACTGTGAAAGTTAATCATGCTTTCAAGCAGAAACTACTGGGTGGATTTGGATGAACATTTGGAGAGGGATAGAGTTGGACCTGGGTAGGGATATAGATAAAACTACCATGGAAGTTTTCTAAGTTGCTCCATACTAGGTGAATGAAGTCGCAGGCAGAAGCTAGTAAAAATGAACAATGAAGTTTTACTCAACCACGAAAATATGGCCCCCTGCCGCGAATCAAACCATGAACAGTATTGTCACACACTGCTAGTAATTCAGCAGGTGGCAGGGTGCACGTCTTAGCGGACAAGCAATACCTTTTTATGTTTATATTGAGATGGGAATATTTTTTGGATTTCACTTCGTGCGTTTGAAGTTTGTTGGCAGTGTTCAAAGTCGAAAATCCTTCATTCAGCTAAAATATTATATACAGTAGAACGTAGATTATCCGAACTGTAATTGGGGGACATGGATGTTCGAAAAACCAATTATTAGTATAAATGAACTGTACACTTCTACTTGCCAATAAGAAGTACTGTACAGTAAATGTATTTATACAGTATTCGGAGTCGCGCGATCCTTCACATTGCGCTGAGCGGCACGTCGCAACACTTGGAAGGCGCGGCTGTTGCTGTGACCAGCTTTGATGCTGAAACTACTTCGGCCCACTGGAGTGTGCCGATTGTTGTACTCAGCGACTGTCTGCTTGGCCTGTCAGCAGGCCCCACTAGAAGCAATGTTCCGTCACCCTGTGGCCCAGTGCGGCTACTGTGGGAAGTTTAGTTTGACGGGAGGGGAAATCGATAGACGGTAGGGTGGGAAGGTAAATAAATAAAAAAAAAATAAAAAAAAAAAAACGACGCTCTACTGTAACTTTTTCCGAACTTTGCTCACGGAGGTCGAGGGGCCCCTAGATCTCGAGGGCCCCGGGGCACTGCCCCGCCTAGCCCTATGATAGCTACGCCACTGCCTCGCAGGCTAATCAATGCTGATGAGAAAGCAGCCTACCGACAATGGTAGGGGCTCTAGAGACGGTTAACAATGCACGTACAGTGAGTTTCTTTTACTACGTCACTTTGGGCTGCTGTTGTATCCATTGCCCCATTACATTAGTGTCTCCAGATTTTTTTTTTTTTTTTTTTTTTTTTTTTGGGGGGGGGGACATTTTTGTGTGGATCGTTTGGGGAAACACAAAATTTGGGGAAATTGTTGGGGGGGGGGGGAATTCTGTACTGGGGAAATTTGGGATTAAATTTTTATTTTCGGCAGTGGCAGTGTTGTGTGTTCATGTTGGCAACGAAATGTTCCATTTACGAGATTAATTAATTTACTGAGCAAAAAAGGGTAGATACAAGAACCTGTTAACCATAGAGCAGGGAAAGCATTAATTACTTACTTCATGTCAACACGAAAGATAATTCCCCACATTCTATTGCGTTTTCAAAGAGCATTCAAGGGTCATTAAAACATTAGCACACTACACTGTCACTGCCGTAAGTAAGATTTCACTTGTGTTTGTGGCAGCTGTATATCAACAGCTGCAAGATGTCACGCCAAACTTTGCTAGCTGAGACTGGCATACTATGCAATCCCTAATATAAAGTTTTACTTACTGCTTGTGGAGGTTGTAACAGGGAAGTGTGAAAAGTTTTAGGTTCGTTAGAGTCGCGATCATAACATTCTAAGAGTTCAAATTGCGCTTTCGCACAATGCCGATGGAATCTGACTATAGGCTTGTGTAGTTTGCGAACGAACTAGTTCGGAAAAGCGCTCCCACAGGCGAACTAGTTCGCAGATCACTCGCCTCTTAGTTCGTCCGCTCCTTTTCCGGAGACTGACTGGGAACTGCGAGAGGACGCGAAAGCGCGCAGAATCGCGTGATTCCCTTCTGCCAGTTACCTTCATTTCGAGCTGAGACGCAGCTCAGCTGTAGTTTCATAGTTCACTGTCACAAGAAATCTATTTTGAAAATAAAGTACTACGAGTACTCTGTATACAAAGTAGTTGAATACCATTGTATCACCCAATCGTGTAAATAACTGGTTTATTTGCCTAAGTGTTTGATGTCAAGTTGGCCAAAAATACAGGTAATAGCACACGCTTTGGCAACACTGATTCATTATATAAAAAAGCTGTCATAAAAAAGAGCGCTTTTAGTAGCGGTAGCAAAAGCCAAAAAGAGTGGACGAACTAGAAGGAGCGGACGAACTAGGAGCAGCGGCCAAACTAAGAGCAGCGGACGAACTAGAAGGAGCGGCCAAACTAGGAGCAGCGGACAAACTAAGAGCAGTGGACGAACTAGAAGGAGCGGCCAAACTAGGAGCAGCGGACAAACTAAGAGCAGCGGACGAACTAGAAGGAGCGGACGAACTAGGAGCATCGGACGAACTAGGAGCAGCGGACGATTATGCTAAACGTATCTCGCTTCATAGTCCCTTGGATTCTTTTTCCAAAGACCGACGGGAAATAGCGCGAGGGCGCGTAGCAGAATTAAAAATCACGTGTTTGCCTTCTGCTGATGAGTCATTTCGAGGTGAGCGTCTGCCTGCTAGATTACATAGTTCAGTGGTACAAAATTTCTGTTTTAATGTGTTCTGCACTCTGCAATATCTGAATAATAAATTCCATAATGCCAAGATATAGAGATAACTCTAAACTTAAACGTGAGAAATTATCCACAAACAGTTTCTTTTGGTTTGCGTGATATCGTTAGCGTCTCAAGCAGCAAGCGCATGAAGCAGCTACCACGCCGCTCAGCCGTCACTGGGAGCGGACGAACTAAAAGTGCGAACTAGTTCGCGGCAGAGCCGTGTACTGAAGTGAGCACTCCCGATCGCGAACTATTATGCGCAAGTCTATCTGACTGACGGTGAAATTTTCGAAATAACCAATGGAGAGTTCCAACTAGTCTGAAAGAGGAAATGCTTCTTACCGACTCCGAAGCGTTGAAGAACCTTTTTCCAAAGAGATAAGGCACTACATAAGGAAAGTCTTTTGTATGCAATGTCGTTGCCTATTCTTTGAACAACGTAAGTGCAAAATTCCGGCAATTCTTTTAAAAATCTAAGGGACAGTACATCGCAACATTTTGACTTAATTTTCATTGATTGAATCATGAAACCCTGCACGAGGTACGTAGTATGTATGTTTTCATGCTTAGCATGACACATTTTAACAACGATTCACTGTCAAGCTAAAATATTTACCGTAAATACTGTATTTACGTAACCGAATTTTTCGCACTGTAGTCAGTTTATAAAATACTGGTCGTAGCACTAGTAGGAGCTAAAATAGAAGCGAATTTTAATCTCTTTGACCAATGCTTCTTCAACCTGTTGGATTTGTACATGTTCAGCTGCTGGTAAGGCTGCGGTAAACCCTTGCTTCCGTCTTTAAAAGTTCTGTTGTCCGATTTTTATAGTGGTTTTCGTGTGATATAAGTCTGCTTTTAATTCACGGCAGCGACACGCACTCTTATTGTCTTCTGGAACGCTACTCCTGATTAATTATGGCAAGATGGCGGTCCAAAGCCAATGGGTGGTATCCTCATCTGCACTAAACACTTGAATACAATAAAAATAAGTTTTAAATCTGTAAATTATTGCTATATTTTGTTAGTATATTCACATGCCTCAATCTTTACTTTCTTGATTTTCTAAAAGTTTCCATTTGACTCATTTCACGTGGAATGAACAGAGTACCGCCTAAACTTTTTTGCAACTAAAGCACTGCATAAGACTACGGAATGCCCATTGCAGTTTGCTCACATAGCTCTACAAATATTTGAAGACTAGTATCTGCGTTCAACCAGACAATCGTCAGATACGTTTTCGGAGAAAGCTTGGACAGCCTGACCTTTTCAGACAGACCGCCCATAAGTGCTGCCAGGTGACGTTTCCCTGGCGTTTCGGGGTGACATTATCTGCAGGCCGTCCCTACACCACTCGTGGTCACAGAAGGCCACCCAGCGGCTATTATCGTGCAGAGTTGACATCCTGCGACGCATAGTGCAACATATCACCAGCATTTCAGGGACAGATTGGTTTATTTATTTAATGTTCAAAGGTATGTTAAGCTTAAGGGACTTAATTGCGGTGTTATTAGTCCCTATAAACTACTTATAAACTACTTATGAACTACCTTATACTAAAGACGACACAAACATCCATGCCCCAGGGGGGATTCGAACCCCCGACGGCGGCTGCCGTGCTGACTGTGACTGGCGCGCCGCAGACCACTCAGTCACTGTGGCCGTCGTAATTATTTACCCGGAATTGTGTATTGGGTACATACAATTATTGATATATAAAAGGTGTTAAAAAAGGTACGGCCAAACATTGAGGAAACATTCCTCACACACAAAGAAAGAAAATATGTTATGTGGACATGTGTCCGGAAACGCTTAATTTCCATGTTAGATCTCATTTTAGTACAGATGAGGCTTCATTCCAACGTGATCAAATTGTAAATTTTCACAGTCAACATGTTTGGGCTGACGAGAATCCGCATGCAATTGTGCAATCACGTCATCAACACAGATTTTCTGTGAACGTTTGGGCAGGAATTGTTGGTGATGTCTTAATTGGACCTCATGTTCTTCCACCTACGCTCACTGGAGCACGTTATCATGGTTTCCTACGGGATACTCTACCTGTGCTGCTAGAACATGTGCCTTTACAAGTACGACACAACATGTGGTTCATGCACGATGGCCGGCCGCGGTGGCCGAGGGACTAAGGCGCTTCAGTCACGGTCTGCACGGCCACTACGGTCGGGGGTTCGAATCCCCCCTCGGGCATGGATATTTGTGCCGTCCTAGTTCGTAAGTAGTTCATAAGTAGTTTGTAAGTTTAGGGACTGATGACCCCGTAGTTAAGTCCCGTAGACTATACAAACATTTGAACATTTTGAACATGCACGATGGAGCTCCTGTACATTTCAGACGACGTGTTCGTACGCTTCTCAACAACAGATACGGTGACCGATGGATCGGTAGAGGCGGACCAATTCCATGGCCTCCAAGCTGTCCTGGCCTCAACCCTCTTGCCTTTCATTTGAAAGCTCTTGTCTATGCAACCCCGGTACAAAAGGAAGAGACTCTTCGTGCACGTATTGTGAACGGCTGTGATACAATACGACATTCTCCAGGGTTGCATCAGCGCATCAGGGATTCCATGCGACGAAGGGTGGATGCATGTATCCTGGCTAACGGAGGACACTTTGAACATTTTCTGTAACAAAGTGTTTGAAGTCACGCTGGTACTTTCTGTTGCTGTGTGTTTCCATTCCATAATTAATGTGATTTGAAGAGAAGTAATAACATATGTGTAGATGACGCGATTGCACAATTGCGTGCGGATTCTCGTCAGACCACACATGTTGATTGTGACAATTTACAATTTGATCACGTTGGAATGAAATTTACATTTAAAGAGAAATTCTAAAATGAGCTCTAACATGGAAATTAAGCGTGTCCGGGCACATATCCACATAACATATTTTCTTTCTTTGTGTGTGAGGAATGTTTCTTGAAATTTTGGCCCTACCTTTTTGTAACACCCTGTATACATGATACGTATAATTACTACAAGGAGATATGGACGAGTTCACAAGTACGTAAAATAAATAAAGAGAGCTGCAGAACGTCAGTAGGTGAGGTTCCTCTTCTCGTCATAGCGGGATATCGAGAGATTCGAAAGAGTTAATTGCGCAAGTGTTGCGTCTACGAAGTCTTTCCAGGTAATTGCAAAATAACATATTGACCATAGCCGTTTATTTTTTATCTCAGTGCTACTGGTTTCGGCCACTTTACCATTTTTAAGCGTAAGCAGAGTTTAACTAATGGCTCAACATGTCATAATACAAAATTGCAAAATTTCCAGGCAGCCATGAATTTTCTGTTTGGGCTGTCGCGTAGTGTGTGCTCCAGCTTTTTTGCCGATGTTCAGCAGTCGCGTTGGTCATCGTCGGTAATTCTCCACTTGTGTAGCGTTGCCTTGGTCACGGCGCTGCCAGTTCTGATCCGGTTGAGAGGGCTCCATATTTTTCTTTGTCTTCTTGCACCAGGAAGTTGGACTGTCGGTTCTATACTGACTAAATTCTTGTTGCTATGGAAAGGACGTCCACTGATTTCCGCATTCGTCGTTTACATTGTAGCAGTCTGGGTTGAGTGCTTACACTTATGGTTCTCTACCTATTAGTCGGGTGTGTGGTACGTTGTTCAATGTTTCATGATTAGATAAGACTCTGCTGGGTTGTGTTTCATCCATTCATGTGTTACTTCTAGTTGTCGTCGTAGATCTGGAGGAGCGATGTTGGTGGGTACCGACAGCCAAGGTGTTGTCGTGGATTCAAGTGTTCCTGTCAAGAGCCTCATAGCGTCATTTAGAGGAACGCCAATTTTGTAGACATGGCTACTTTTGTTCCAAACGGGACAGGATACACAAGTGCTTGTGATTCTTGAGGTGTTTGCGTTAGATCCCAAGCTAACCCCAGCCAGTCTCCTAAGTATATAATTTCTCGGGTTTAGTTTCGACCTGTTAGTTCTTTGTGTTTCCTAAATGTCAGGGATCTGTCGAGAGTCACACCCAAGTATATGGAGTGTCGAGAATGAGATTTTTTTGTTGCTTAAGATTACATTTAATTCTCTATTTGCCATTTTATTGAATAGGTAGAATGAACTACTTTATTATGCGATGTGCAGTGTCCGTGTTTATTGATATAACTAAGCAAATGTCCTTCAGACATGCATGCAGCTGATGCTGATTAATATTCATTTCTTGTATTTATACATTAGCACCTCTAGTCGCCGCAGTGTCCGTTCCTACAGACATGCATGCATGTCTGAAGGACATTTGCTTAGTTATATCAATAACCACGGACGCTGCACATCGTATTTAAAATCAGTCATAGCAAGGCTTGGGACAAATGTACTAAAAGGTCTCACCCTGTGCGGGAATTACATCATAGAATGTACGAGCACTCATGGGCAGTAGACATTGTGTGGCATATGAGGATTTGGGTCGTTGCGGGAAATCCAGGTTCGAGTCCCGGCCCGGCACAAAGTTTCATATGTCACCATTACACCATTAATATTCATTTCTTGTATTATTATGGTTCGGGCAAAGTCTCCACATTTTATAGTACTCATTGAGTTTTTCTGGGTCGTTGGTTACTGTAGACAACGTCCAAGATAGTGCGACCGGCAACACTCTGTTTATTCAAAGCGACATACTTGGCAGGCGAATCAAACGTGATCACGGCCGTAAGAAACAGAATCGTAGAGAGTTCGACGGATTGGTATTAAGGGACATTTCTAGCACTCATCTAACACAGTGTGTGAATGCGTTCCCTTGTGACAACAACATCGCAAGACTACAACGTTCTCCAGAAATGAACTTTATCGATAGCAGCCAGTTTGTTAGTCGGTGATATTCCTCATACAAAACTGACGATTAGACAGAAGTGAGTGAAAGCTACGTGGAGATATCAGTTTACTGCTGATATAAATGCATGGAACTCATTTATAAAGGAATGTGAAAGTACGTAATTTTTCCCGTATATGAATATGCTACATTATTAGAATATTAGTGGTACAATACCGTTGAGGGTATCTGTAAAACACAAAACTAGTGCAGCGAATATTTGAAAATAGACGGCAGGCACCATCGATTACTCGAAATGTTTGAATTAGGATTGGCGGTAATGCGGCTTTTCAATAACCGCTGACCTTTCTCATTCCATTAAAATGCATTCATTCTGTTTTGATGAACTCCTGCATTACGTCAGTACTTTGTTCCGCTTACATTTGACATTTTACTACGAAGCCAACTGTGTAACAACTGTATTTTAAAGATATATCTTTACAGCAGTGCTCCATTTGATTTAGGTAGAGCGAGGCGGTATCAGAAATGTTATTTGAAAACTTCCTTTTGTATTCATATTACATTTTCTCGGAATTAAAAGAGTGGAATGAATTGCAACAAAGTTATTTTATTTGTCATGAGTAGCATGAGTTTACTCACAGCATCTGGCAGCCATATCTCCCCTTTCTTCCTCTTGTCTCCATTTTCAGATATGGTTGCCACGATAGTGCAGTATTACTTACTTGCAATGTTTATATTTGTATTCCGTGAGGCCAACAACCGTTGGATGTATATGGAGCATTATTTCGTGGTCAAAACTAACCTGTAAAGGAAAAATACACCACGTTAGAATAACAAGTACTAATTATCAGTAATTTGTATCTCTTTTGCAGAATATTAGAAGAAAATGTACTGCAAATTATATTAAATTTACATAACTAATTACAAGGAATTCAAGAATACATTATTAATCACCGTTTAATTTCATTTGTTACCAGATATTTGATAGAATATATCTGAGATTCTTCCCAGTAGTCATAAATATCTATATAATGCATTCAATTCCAAAAGATCAATGCTACAAGAAACACGCAAGACCCATTCCAATCGTAAAATCTTGAGATGTGTGTTACATATTTTTTCAATAAATGAAACCACAACAATCCCCTGTTATTAGGAAAAATTCTGTTAGAAAAGTGACTAATATTAATCAATTTACTCAGAACGTCCTTTAGTAGTTAAATAGAACTAAGTATGCCATTTGTGGAAAGCATAAGTAATGCTTTCTAATTGCATGTCTTTATTCTGATTGATACGTTTCAGGCATTATCTCGTAGTTCTTGAAAATACTGTATGATCCGTATCGTCCCCAACAAGATGAATAACGCGGATTGAAACAGAAACGGAACTTATTTTGTGGACGACGCTGGTATTGTCCGACTGACTTCAAAACAGTATTCAAATGAAACTTACTGGCAGATTAAAATTGCGTGTCGGAACCGGGACTCGAACCTGGGACCTTGACCTTTCGCTGACAAGCGCTCTACTGAGCTACCCCGACACGACTCACGATGCCGCCTCACAACTTTACTTCCGCCAGTACCTCGCCTCCTACTTTCTAAACTTCACAGCTCTCCTCCGAAACCTTGCAAGACTAGCATTCCTGGAAGAAAGAATATGGTGAAGACATGGATTAATCACAGCCTAAGGGATGTTTTCAGAATGAAACTTTCACTCTGCAACGGAGTGTGCGCTGATATGAAACTTACTGGCAGATTAAAATTGCCCGCGAAAGGCAAAGTTCCCAGGTTCGAGTCCCGGTTCCGGCACGCAATTTTAATCTGCCAGGAAGTTTCATTTCAGCTCACACTCCGCTGCAGAGGAAAATTTCTTTCTGGAATATTCAAATGTTTCAAAAAGCATTGGGACCAAACTGCAGTGGTCATCCGACCTTAGACTTACGAACTACTTAAACTAATTTACGCTAAGAACAACACATACACACACATTCGAAGTTCGGGCGGCGAACAGCTGCTTGTTCCGCAGCTAGGCACTTTGGAGCACGTGGACATTCAACTTGACAATTCACGATTCGTACATAGGTAATTGTTATTACTAAAAGTACTTCGTTAAATATTAAAGACATTATTTAGTATCCTTCAAAAATACAGAAATTTGTCTGAAGATGTTAACAATTTTCTTGTAATGCAAAAATGTGTTAGGGTACGTGAAGTGTCGATTTTTAACGTTCAAGGTAGGAAAGAAATGTAATTTATCAAAATAACTTCCATATAAACTATATTCCAGATTTCGAATTACGAACACAGGCCGTAATGAGTAACGTAGAAGTAGATATCATCGGAGTAGTGGAGTAACTAAAATCACTTAACAAGAAAAAGTCTTCTGGTCCGGACTGTATAGCCATTAGATTTCTACCGTATTATGCTGAAGCAATAGCTCCTTACTTAACAGCTATGTACAACCGCTCTCTCGAAGAAGGATCTGTACCAAAAGATTGGAATGTTGTACAGGCCACACGATTATTCAAGAAAGGCAGTAAGAGTAACCCACTAAACTACTGGCCTATTTCATTGACGTCAATTTGCAGCAGTGTTTTGGAACATATGCTGTATTCAAATATTATGAATTACCTCGAACAGAATGATCTATTGACCCAAGGTCAACAAGGATTTTGAAAATATCGTTCATGCGAAACACAACTACCTCTTTATTCACTCGAAGCGATGGGTGCTATCGACAAGGGTTCGCAAATCGATTCCGTATTTATTGATTTTCAGAAGGGGTTTGACGCCGTACTTCACAAACGGCTTTTAATTAAATTGCGTGGTTATGGTATATCGCCCCAAATTTGGGATTGGGTAGGGGATTTCCTGTCAGAGAGGACACAGTTCGTAGTAATCGATGGTAAGGCATCGACTAAAACAGAGGTGATATCGGGCGTTCCACAGGGTAGTGTTATTGGTCCTCTGCTATTCCTTATTTACATAAACGATTTAGGGGAAAATCTAAGTAGCTCTCTTAGGTTGTTTACAGATGACGCCGTCATTTACCGTCTAGTAAAATCATCTGAAGATAAGAACCAACTGCACAACGATATGAATAAGATATCACTATGGTGTAAAAATTGGCAATTGACTCTAAATAATGTGAAGCGTGTCCACATGAGTACGAAAAGAAATCCGTTAAACTTTGTTTACAAGATAAATCAATCAAAAGTGAAGGCCGTAAACTACACAAAATACCTAGGAATTACTATTACTTGATACGAAAAACTGGAAAGAACTCGTAGATAATGTCATGGGAAAGGGGAACCAGAGACTGCGTTTCATTGGCAGAACCCTTAAAAGATGCAACATTACTACAAAAGAATCTGCGTACACTACGCTTGTCCGTCCGTTTTTGGATTATTGCTGCCCAGTGTGGAATCCTTATCAGGTGGGTTTGACGGAGGACACCGAAAAAGTCCACAGAAGAGTAGCTCGTTTCGTATTATCACTATACAGGGGAGACAGCGTTACGGAAATGATACAGGATCTGGGATGGGAATCATTACAACAACGACGCTTTTCGCTGCGCCTTGGGCTACTCACGAAACTCCAATCGCCAACATTCTCCTCCGAATGCGAAAATATATTGTTGACTCTCACTTATATAGGTAAAAATGATCATCAGAATAAAATACGAGAAATGAGAGCCCGAACGGAGAGATTCAGGTGTTCATTCTTCCCGCGCGCTATTCGAGAATGGAATGGAAGATAAAATAGTATAACGGTGGGTCGATGAACCCTCTGCCAGGCACTTAAATGTGTTTTGCAGAGTATACAATGTATATGTAGAACGTTTTTGGAGCCTTGTAACTGTGACCGCATGCGCAGTAGCGTGGGCAGAGCGTTTATAAGCACGAAGCGCGTGCTGGAGCGTCAGTCCTCGACTCTGAAGAAGGCTGAACGGTTCTCAGCCGAGATTTAGAAGAAGTAAACTTCCTTGAACAGTAATTTCGTCGCGAAAATATGAAGATGCACATATAGAAATTTGTCTGAAGATATTAACTATTTTCTTGAAATGCAAAAAATGTATTGGGGTAGGTGAAGTGTCGATTTTTAACGTTCAAGGTAGGAACGATATGTAAGTTAATCAAAATAACTTGAACATAAATTATATTTGAAAGTACAGAATTAAGTGGCGTAATTGTAGTAGTTTCAAAATTATGATTAACATGTTTTTTCTAGCGTGAAATGGTTACGGAGAAAGAGAGACTGAGTATGGGACATAGCTGTTGTACGAATTGTAATAGGAAAACAGCGATCAGTTGCGAAAAAAAAAATTCCAGATCGATTTCGACTAATCCCTAGCCGTCATCAGTGAGACTGGTCCACGCCACAGTAGCCTTACTGCGTGCTCAGCTGTACACTTGACACAGGAACGCGCCACCGTCAGGCAGGGCTGGGGTGCGTTGGCTGTGAAGTCGCCGCTGCGACGCCCAGTCGCGGCATTAGGCGGTGAGCCGGCGTGACAGGTGACAAGTGACAAGCGCCGGCAGCAAGTGGCTGGCGGCTGCCGCAGCCCCAGCCTTCCGCCCACCGCGGCGGTCTGCGCGTGACAGCGCGGATCATGCCGCGGAGCCGGCCGGCACTCGGCCAATATTGGCACCTGCGGTTACTGCGCGGCCGACACCAGGTGGGTTCTGATGGAACTGCCCAAAGTCGCCCACTAGCTTTAGTAAACAATATGGTCCAGCTAAGAAAAGTGGCCATCAACATTAAACCTTCCAGGGGAAGTGGTCCCGTTTGGAACCATTAACAATATTCTGTTTGGAATCCTAAGTGTAGGGGCACCATTTGGAGACATCCTGAAGTACCCAGTTGGTGTTTCTGTCCAGCAGCTGTCACTCGAACCGGTTAGAAAATGTTCAAATGTTTGTTAAGCTTATGGGACTTAACTACGGGGTCATCAGTCCCTAAACTTACAAACTACTTATCAATACTAAAGACGGCACAAATATCCATGCCCGAGGGGGATTCGAACCCCCGACCATAGTGGCCGTGTAGACCGTGACTGGAGCGCCTCAGTCTCCCCGGCCACCGCGGCCGGCCCGGTTAGAAACTTTAAAATGTTAGCAAGTACTCTGACGAGGTCAGGAGCCACTTTTGTACGCATGAAATAAATCGCAATTTGTGATCACTTATGGCATCACTCTACTAGGTTTAGATGTGATACCAAAGGGCGGCGAATGAAAATTGTGCCCGGCCGGTATTCGAACCCGGGATCTCCTGCTTAGGAGGCAGACGCGTTGAGAACTCCGCCACCGAGGACGCAGTGACCAGCCCAACTGCAGAGGACTCTTCCCTGCACGTCTCCCGCCACACACAAATCTCCATTCGCCACGCTGTCTCATTCCTATTACCACAGCCCATTTGTTCTGTGATGCTCGCAGCCACAATACTGTATTTCCGCGTCGGCCTAGTAATCAGGAAATCCCGGGTTCGAATCCCAGCCGGGCACAAATTTTCATTCGCCGCCCTTTGGTATTCCATCTAAACCTAGTACAGTGATGCCATAAGTGATCGCAAATTGTAATGTCGTCAAAAATATATAATTGTATACAAGCCGAGGCTGGGCTCCAGACGACAATAAATTGTGTCTCGATACCTCAAGGTATGTTCTCCATGATGCAAGAATACAGTATTGTGGCTGCGAGCATAACAGAAAAAATAGGCTGTGGTAATAGTAATGAGACAGCGTGGCGAATGGAGATTTGGGTGAGGCGGGAGACGTGCAGGGAAGAGTCCTCTGCAGTCGGGTTGGTCACTGTGTCCTCGGTGGCGGAGTGGTCAACGCGTCTGATTAGGAAGCAGGAGATCCCAGGTTCGAATTTCGGCCGGGAAGAAGTTTTCATTCGCCGCCCTTTGATATTCCATCTAAACCTAATACAGCGATACCATAAGTGATCGCAAATTGCGATTTATTACATTAAATGTACGCTGTAACGTCGTCAAAAATATATAATTGTACTTTTGTATGCTGTGCACGATGGTCTTTGTTGAAAAGTAAGGGCCGGCATGAGTAGACGTGACGAGTTTTTTCCCAGTTTCACACTACGAATTCTCCCAGATTGAGGAAATTGTGGAGTGCCTTTTGCAGAAATTCCTCCTGATCCCGAGTCTCTCAGTGACAGAAACGACCAAGTTTTCAAAGGTAATGGATGCCATATATACTTCGACATATTTTTACCACTTTTACAAAAGCTAAAGTATATGGACTTTCAGCCTGTCGAACAGTTAGATCACACCGAAAAGGATTTCCTATGCCGAAACAGAGAATAAAAATTCCAAAGACAAGATTTTTACTGATCAGGTCAGTCTGAAGGCACTGTCTGCATCAAATTTAGGGACAATCGTGTAGCAATGTTGCTGTCTGCCGTTGATCACCTGCATCTGTTGAACAAGCCAGGCTTAAAGAAGAGGATGGGACAATTACAGTGGTACTATGCTAAATTTAAACATGATGGACAATGCGATATCATGTGCGGAACAAAAAAGGTTCAAATGTTTGTTAATATTATGGGTCTTAACTGCGGGGTCATCAGTCCCTAAACTTACAAACTACTTATGAACTAACTTATACTAAAGACGATACAAACAGCCATGCCCAAGGGAGGATTGCAATCCCCAACGGGGAATTGCCAGGCGCATCGGAGCATAGCGCCTCAATGCTCTCGGCAACTCCGCCGCGGCTGTGCAAAGCAAATGAATGTGCAGGCACGCTGCAATTCTATGCTCAGAGTTATACATCGAAGTCACAGGCAGATTCTGAAGTGCCTCTGACCTAGACCTTGAGAAAGATAGGTTCAGTCGTTTTATTATTGACGTGTAAATTTTATTTGGATGACACATAAACGTGGATGTATACTATTTTCCTATGTTAAAAATTTTTGTAATAGCAGTGAAGTCATGTAAAAAATTACTACAGGTCTGAAGACGGCGTCCAGCACGCCGAAACCGGTCATGTAATTAAACTAAGAAAGCGATCTTGGCTTAAAACCTCTTATAAATCAGTTTGGTTTGTTTAGAACATCATCAGGCTGTTGTGTAATATATTAGACATTTTAAAAGCACGTGTATAAATTTTATTACCACCTCCTTTCGTCCTGCACTGCGCTTTTACGTTGGATGAATAATGTAGATGATTTCAAACTAAATACTTTATAGCTAACCTAACTTTTTCCTGACCGAATATAAAGGATAAACACAGCCATCCAGAGATCACACACACAGACACATTACAGACCACAGACATACTGGGTGATCAAAAAGTCAGTACATATTTGAAAACTTAATAAAACTCGGAATATGTGATAGAGAGGTAAAAATTTACGCACATTCTTGGAATGACATAGGGTTTTGTTAAAAAAAGTTCAAAAAATGTCCGACAGATGGCGCTTCATCTGATCAGAAAAGCAATAATTATCATAACAAATTAAGACAAACAAAGATGATGTTCTTTACAGGAAATGCTCAATGTGTTCCCCATCATTCCTCAACAATAGCTGCAGTCGATGAATAATGTTGCGAACAGCACTGTAAAGCATGACCGGAGTTTTGGTGAGGCATTGGCATCGGATGTTGTCTTTCAGCATCCCTAGAGATGTCGATCGATCACGAT
The DNA here is from genome assembly GCA_026315105.1 of Locusta migratoria. Classification (NCBI taxonomy): domain Eukaryota; kingdom Metazoa; phylum Arthropoda; class Insecta; order Orthoptera; family Acrididae; genus Locusta; species Locusta migratoria. The sequence continues at coordinate 93,756,759 of CM048745.1, forward strand.
TTCAGGTAACCCTAAAGCCAATAATCGCACGGACTGACGTCTGGGGACCTGGGAGGCCAAGCATGACGAAAGTGGCGCCTGAGCACACGATCATCACTAAACGACGCGCGCAAGAGATCTTTCATGCGTCTAGCAATATGCGTTGCAGCGCCATCCTGCATAAAAATCGTACGTTCCAGCAGGGGTTTTATCAGCCAGGCTGGGGATGATGCGGTTCTGTAACATATTGGTTCTAATAAAACCCCATGTCATTCCAAGCATGTGTGTCAATTTTTATCTATCTACATTATTATGCGATTTATTAAGTTTTAAAATTTAAACTGACTATTTGATCACCCAGTATATTACTAGACTGGCAATGCCGTATCATTGGTGTCACTAAAGTCTCGCCGCCATATTTCTACACTAGTCATGTGTGTAATTACAGAAAACAGTATTCAAAGGTAGGGATAAACTGACGTAATTACGATGTCTTTAAAGCTTTGACATAATGGTCAATTAGTGGCTTGTGTGTGACTCCAGTTTTTCGTACAGCAAATGGAAATACATACAGCAATGAGTTGCACTGATTTCCAGTTTTTATTCACTTGTTACCAATTTCATACAACTTAGGGTTTTCTTTCAGTCTGACGATGCTCTAACAGCGCGAAACGCGTTATTGGTAATAAAATATTGCAAAAGACACTGAGCATTTTTTAATTTTTAATTTTCTTTCAGAAGTATCGTCGTAATGAAAGTGCTATCTGTCGTGAATAGCCGGCCGCGGTGGCCGAGGGAACTGAGGCGCTCCAGTCACGGTCAGCAGTTACGGACACGGTCTACAGTCGGGGAATCGAATCCCCCCTCGGGCTTGGATATTTGTGCCTTCCTTAGTCTTTCTTAGTTCATAAGTAGTTTGTACGTTTAGGGACTGATGACCACGTAGTTAAGTTCCATAAGCTATACAAACATTTGATTTTGTCGTGAATAACACGTATCTTTATTCTTTTGGGTGTTCTTACGAAACTTACATTGCGCTTTGACACATACAATAATGAAACGGTATAATGTGCTGTTTTTATTAATGTATTACCACTGTCGATTAACTTTGCCTTTTCTTTCAATAGTATGATTGATATATTGTTCTAGTTGTCCTGGATCACACGAATCTTAATTCTTATGAGTGTCTTTCCGATAACTGCAGCCTGCTTAAACTGTATGTCACATTTTGTTTCCATAAACCGATTTTACAGTTAATGTGTTAAATACATCTACTACGGATATATTAGCTCAAATGTAGAGCATTTTTAAAACAACAAGTAAAGTTTACAATGTCATTTCACGTTAGAAAATCATAGTAGTGTGACTAGTAAACTAGTATGACTAGTATAACTACGAACAGAGCACTTAAATATAATCATAGCCAGTTCCTTTTGAAATTGAGCAAGTAAGGTTGCAATTGATTTCTGGCTTTAAAACGTAAGATTACTAATCTGCTACTGTGAATCGTATGTCCGTCATTGTAACGACATTTTGTTATTATTGACTGTCATTAACAGTAGCAGGGATATTACTTAATATTTTTGCCGTATTTATATTTTAAAATTAACCTGCGTGTTAGGTGGCTGGGAAATATGGAAATAACAGCATTGAACATGCCAACTTTTCACGATTGTACCACGCCATTCCTCATTTACTGCCTACTGGATGCTTGGAGCACAAGCATCGTTTCAGCACTTTGTCCTTTGTAGAGTATCGAGACTGTCTGTGTTAGACTGTGATTATGACATGCACACTTCCTGCCACCATCGATACAACACTTACTTACTTTCTCGTGTCCGGTCTTCAAACTCAGAACAGTACCGGGCAACATTGATAGCAATTTCCCCTTCGAGCCATAAATCTTCGAAATTACAGGAAGACGGACAGAGCAGTTTGTTATGTGCTCCATCGTCTGCTTCTCTCCACATTCACAGAATGCGTCTAGATCGTTAATGAATCCCCATTTCGCTTGGTTTGACTTGACGGGAGCCACGAGTACAAATTTTGTTCCGCATTCCTATTGGTGGTTCTTGTTGGAAATTTTCTGGCGGCTCAATTCTCACTGTGTTCAGAAAGCTTCTTTTGGGTTTGAGTCGACTAGCTGGAAATTCTGCTCCAAAAAGCGGATATCTGTAATCAAAAATTTGCTTGTAGTTTTTTTGTTGTTGTCTTGAGACTGGTTTGATGCAGCTCTCCACAATACCCTATCCCGAGCAAGCCTCTTCAACTCCACAACCTACAACCCACAACCTACAACGGCAACCTACATCTCTGTGCATCTGCTTACTGTATCCATCTCTTGGTCTTCCTCTGCGGTTTTTACCGCACACACTTCCCTCCAATGCTAAATTCACGATTCCTTGATATCTAAGAACGTGTCCTACCAATCGATCCCTCCTTTATGTCAAGGTATTCCAGAAATTACTTTTTTCCCCAATTCTGTTCAGTACCTTCTCATTAGTTACGCGATCCACCCACCTAATCTTCAACATTCACCACATTTCAAAAGCCTCTATCTTCTTCCTGTCCGCACTGTTTATCGTCCATGTTTCACTCACATACAAGGCAACACTCCACACAAATGCCTTCAGAATGGACTTCCTTAGGCTTAAATCAATATTTGATGTCAACTAATTTCTCTTTTTGAAGAACGCTTTTCTACCCATTGCCATGCTCCATTTTATATCTTCTGTACTGCGACCATCATTTGTTATTTTACTGCCCAAGTAACAAAACTCATCCACCTCCTTTATTGTTTCATTACCTAGTCTAATTCCTTCAGCATCACCTGATTTTCTTAGACTCCACTCCATTACCCTTGTTTTGCTCTTATTAATGTTCATCTTATATGCCCCTTTCAGCATACTGTCCATTCCGTTTAACTGCTCTTCCAGGTCTTTTGCTGTCTCTGACAGAATTACTATGTCATCGGCAAAACGCGATGTTTTTAATTCTTCAACCTGAACTTTAATTCCTTCACCAAATTTCACCTTGCTTTCCTTTATAGCTTGCTCAATGTACAAATTGAATAACAATGGAGAAAGGCTACAACCCTGTCTTACTGCCTTCCCAAGCACTACATACCTTTCATGCCCTTCAACTCTGACAACCGCAGTCTGGTTTTGGTACAAGTTGTAAATAACCTTACGCTCCCTATATTTTACTCCTGCTTGCTTCAGAACTTGAAAGATTTTATTCCAGTCAACATTGTTAAAAGCCTTCTCCAAATCTACAGAAGCTAGATATGTAGGTTTGCCTTTTCTCAATCTATCTTCTAGGATAAGCCGTAAAGTTAGTATTGCCTCCTGTGTTCCTACATTTCTCCTGAACCCAAACTGATCTTCCCCGAGGTCGGCTTCTACCAGCTTTTCTATCCTTCTGTGAATAATTCGTGTTGAAATTTTGCAATCATGACTTATTAAACTGATGAATCTGTAGTATTCACAGCTGTCTTCGCCTGCTTTCTTTGGAATGGGGATTATTACATTTTTCTTAAAGTGTGAGGGTACTTCGCCTGTCTCATACATCTTACTCACTTTGCTAAAGTTTTCAATATATTTACTTTCACATCGTCGTGTTGCGGGAGTTTCAAAACCTGCTGCTTTGTAAAGTTTACTTAGGGGGTGGGTTTCATGCACACTACGGTCGGGGGTTCGAGTCCCCCCTCGGGCATGGATATTTGTGCCATCCTTAGTCTTAGGTAGTTCATAAGTAGTTTGTAAGCTTAGGGACTGATGACCCCGTAGTTAAGTCCCATAAGTTCTACAAACATTTGAACATTTTTTGTTTCATGCAGCCTGTAATAATTCTGCAGGTTTCGTTTAAGGCTTTGTCGACTTGTTTGGTATGGACATCTGCACCACACAGGGGCTGAAAATTCTCCGGTGGAGAAACAGAGTGCTTGTGCTATAGTTCTTTACGTTTCTGGGCTTGCTCCCAATTTGCTACCTCATAGTTGCTTCAGGAGGAGATTTCTTGTCGTAACTTTCTGCCTGGTCTTTTGACAGTGATATTTGCAAGTTAGTGATCTATCCAAGAAAACGCGCAGATACTTTGGATAGTTCTCATACTGTAGATCTTGACCCTCCCACACAAAATGCAGCTGTCGTCTTGTTATCTTAGTGCGTAGATGAAAAGCACATACTCGTGTTTCTAGTGGATTAGGCTTCATAGAATTTTCTTTATAGTATTTTGAAGTGCATTCAAAATATTGCTCTAGTTTTTGGTCCACAGATTCAAAGCTGTTTCCTTGAACAACAATTGCAAAATTATCAGCATAGAGGAAATGTTCAGAGCATTCTGGTGTCGAAAGTAAACCAGGTCTGTTGTTGCCAACTAAGCTGAACATAAAACGAAAATACAAGTACAAACATCCAAATAAGATCTGCACCCTTACAAGGTCTCTCTCTCTTTCTCTCTCTCTCTCTCTCTCTCTCTCTCTCTCTCTCTCTCTCTCTCTCTCTCTCTCTGTGTGTGTGTGTGTGTGTGTGTGTGTGAGTATGTTTCAGCGAAGACAGGAGTGTATTGGTACTGGTAGCAGAGTGCGTCACGGACTTTACCACGCTCGAATTGTTACTTGGAACTTCAGCTAGTACGGGTCACTTGGTGTTCTGTTAGGTGTTTCACTGTTCGCCGAAGCTCAAAGGATTTGTGTGCAAACAGCGTCGCTCAAAGCTAAATTTTTTCAAAGTTGGAAACATGCGAGGCAGTGCGCGGCTCGTATCCTGTCCGTTTAACCAACGAGCTTAAATTTCACAGAGCGGCGATAGGTCCACCATATTTGAGGCAAATTGAACTGGCGTCCGCCACGTTATTTGGGTTATCGGCTGACAGCTGGTATGCCACAACTATATAATTTCACCTTTTTTAAATAAACATTAACGATTGAATGTGCATCAAGTTCCGTCAGACTTAATCGAAGTTGCGAATTGACGAGACTTGGACAACTTTTTATTATTTTGGGATCAAAAGTCTACATTATCTATCTAATCGAAACAAAATATAGTTTAAAAGGAGCTATATGCTGTACACTTTCATCTGCTAGTTTTGTACTGTGAATAAAAACAAAGCATAAATGGATATTATTTAAAATTTAAAAATGTATAAACGGTCCACGTTAGGAAACCGAATGCTTAAATTGAACCACATGGTAAAACAATGACTAAAAAGGAAATGACCAGTGATATTAAGAAAAGCTTCATTACAACATCTCGCCATTGATATTCCTTCTGGTTGACGGAGGGAAAGCTGTGTATTTCCTCTTATAAATGAAGAAAACCACATTTTACCATTTTCTTTTCTATGTTGAAAGAATGAGGCAGTTCATATTTCTGTGCTATGTCGAATGCAAGTTTACGCACATCTTTGACTGTGAATACAAAAAAACTTCTCTTCAAATAAAAGAAGGTGATCTGCGACGATTTTTTTCCATCTCAGTTGTAAAGGCTTATTGTCTTCCGAATAACTCAACTTCATTTGAGAACATTTTTTTACTATGAGCATATCTCTTTAATTGTAGGTTTTGGTACTCGGTATATATGAGCACACTTGTTAAGTTCATGGTTACCGTTTCTATATGCTTCCACAGCTACCTTCAGTTCATCTTCTGTCCATTTCCGTTACATTCTCCTTATTGCATCTTCCAAATCTAAAAAGGTTACCATACTTACTACTTATTTTTAATTTGTTTTACAGCCTAGAAAAAAAACCTAAAAATGTAACATCTACCTATTATCTATTGTTAAATGACATTAAGTATTACTTGTTACGAGTGATCCTTAAATTGGAACGGTCCAAATTAGGAAACAGCTTTTGGTACAACTTCGGCAACTCGACGCCTTGTAAGTAAAGATAACGCTGAAGGAACAAAAAACGCTATACTCTAGCTTTACGATATTAAATTATTAGCTAATGAATGGCACTTTGAACTATAGTGCTGATGATATTTTTACTTACTTTTAAAGCAGAGGAAAGCTTATGATACGTAGCAGAAAACTTACAGCGACATCGTAGAAAACTCAATAACGGAAACTGTTCTCACTCCAATGACTATTGTCGACTAGCGACTGAGCCACGTGACTTCGACAAAGTTTCTCATCAGTTGAGCGAACTTAGAACTTTAAGTTAACAACACACAGTGAAATACGTAGGTGGTCCAACTTAGGCAACGGTCCATCTTCGGCAACTCTCCCCTATATTTCCTAAAAATTCGGTAATGAAATATTATGAAGCTGTCAGCAAGACAGTTCCAGTTCGAAGTATATTAGCTGAGGTTTGCAATAACATCGAAAGTGCCGCTGTGGAGATATTTGTGTTGCTCTTAATGTAAGTACGTGGTCTAAACTAGATGCGAAACTTACAGTGAACAGTAATTATTATCAATCATGACCATCGATTTGCATTTGTTATTAATAATTTGTAACAACTGCTTTCATAAAGTATGATATACATTAATCTTGTGTTTATTAGTCTACAAACTTGTAAAATAGCTGTCATAGGGTTTGGTTGTCGACAAATTTGGGTACAAAGATGAAAGTGACAATAAAATACGTCAGTTAAAATGCGCCTAGGTCATCTGATACAAAAGCATTCCACTTCGAAATAAGGTGTCGTTAATAACTTTCCTTGTTCCCATGCTGAAACAAGCGACGTTTGGTACGTGAAATTTGACTACAAAGACGAAAGTGACAACGGAATACTGCAATAAAAATGTGCCTAGGACAGCTGACACAAAAGAACTCCACAGCGAAATAATGTATCATTAATAACTTTCGTTGATGCCACGCTTAAATAAGTACAAATTTGTTGCAAAGAACAAAGACATACACAAGTGAAAAAATTCTAGCATAACTACAGCTTCCACACTTTGCACTGGTTACATATCAACCATGCTCGATAAAGTATTGTCAACAAAAAATGAAAATGTTTTTGAAGAAGGTCTAGACACTCAAAAGCGTGGTTCTATCAACCACAGGAGCGACAGAAGAAGAAACATCTCAAATACACATCAGCACTAGTTAGAAAACTGAGCATTTTTTATGGTGTGTACCTCAAAGGAATTCTGAAGCTTCAGTTAAGTGCCATTAATCAGGAAAATTGTTTGAGTATAGAGAGACTGAGCTCAATTAAGGCAAAATATTTGTTCATTCACGAAGTACTTGTCGTTTTATCACTTCGATTTGTGAATTTAAATGCTGGACACTTAGGCATATTTCAGCAGCGAAAACTCTACACACAGCACACACTAAATACAATAAAAAGTGAATAGAACATTTCAAGCTCAACAACAACATACGACATACAGTCTCCTCTCAAGTATACTGACCACCAAAGATATGGCTGCCGAGTTTACACAGTTTGCCGCAAAGAGCGCTGTAACTCGTGTGTTAGCCACTGTACGAAATTTAAGATCGTTGGCTTAACTCTGATGACTATATACAACAAATGGACGTATCTAAATTCCAACTGTCCGTCCATGCGTCAGGAATGACATTACTTTGTATTGTCTGTCCTCTAATTGTGAGCATTTAACTGTTTCCCTAACAACTGTTGCTATTTTGTTAAAAACTGACATTTTGTGTACGAAATACAGGGTGATTCTTATAATAAAGAAGACAGCAACCAACCGCTTTTGATTATGTTATTTATTAACTAAATAGCGCCGTTACCGGTTGTTCACGCCCACACAGATGACACTTACATTTTCCTTTTATGCAGATAATGTTTCTTTAACAACTATTTCTGATGTAAATATCAATTAATACGAATAAACAATCCCAGAGACGGATTTACGTCTCAAATACGTCAAAGACATTATTGATAAATATGAAGCATTGAATTAAGATTTGTGGTCCGACCGGGAATCGAACCCGGACCTCCATGCGTACTAGGCAAACATCTTAACCGTTAGACTACCACACCACTAACGATTAAGGCGCCTTGGAATAGTCTATGTACGATTTCCCTCCACATCACAAACTTTAATTCAGCTTCTCTGTTCCAAAGATAATAGCCACTATTAAAGTTTGTGATGTGGTGGGAAATCGTACATAGACTATTCTGCCTAGTAAGCATGGAGGTCCGGGTTCGATTCCCGGCCGCACCACAAATTTTAATTCAATGCTTCATATTTATCAATATTTCTGATGTATTTCGTAACTGTTGCCACTGTTGCCACTTACGTTGCTCGTCAAGGTGCGAAGTTGTTAGAATTGCTAAACCTGCTTCTTTTCTGCCCAACCCCCTCCCTCCCCCCCCCCCCTAATCAATAGGTAGGCTTAACTGAGAATCTTCTGCTGCCATGACCGTTGCATAGCTTCGAACCCTCTATCTAAATAGCTGCGATTTTGTTGTTGTTATTTAATGGGTAAACGTGATAGCAACAGGAGAAAACTACAGACAAACCTGAAGTCGGATAGTTCAGTTAAAACAAACCGGAATTATATGCTGAAATTGTCGCAGTGAAAGGTGAGGTGGTAGCCTGGTACACTTGATAAAACAAACACAAGAGAGAGAGAGAGAGAGAGAGAGAAAACTGGCACTGAGAAGATCTTGTTGCAAGACAAGATAAAAAATTAAAACACGTCTTGAAGTAATTGATATGTCTAGTAATTCGCCCAGTCCTACATGAGAAACGGGGATTAAAGATAATAATGAAGGGTACTTAAAGATAATAATGAAATAGGCCTACTGTTTTAGCTTCAAGAATGAACAATTGACCCCAGGAAGGGTCAACACTATTGCTACTGCGAGCGCATTTTTCAACTGTCCGCGCCTACCATTGCATTTCTACAAAGTCGCGGGCGATAGTAAACACGTATGTGTTGAGACACCGAATGTCACAACTGATGCAATAAGTCAGCACCAAGACCTACTATAATGGCGCCAGCTTACTCATCAGAGTAGTTCATCAACTGAAACCCTTCAAGTCTATCAAGCAACTGCGCACGAGAAGGCTTCTCTCGTTGGTTCTGTTACCTCGTAAGCCGAACTGCAGTACTCGTCCGCCGGCAAAATTAGGAACTCCCTGTGCGCTCTGGTTTCACGAATCTCAGGTTTCTGTCCTGTATAGGCGGGAATTGACAGAAGTAAGGGTGGTCACGGATTTCCCTCGGCCGTGAAGTAACTGTGTCCAGTCGTTCAAAGTAACAGTTGGCTCGGCCTTTGTTCGCTATATTGAGAAGTTATAATAGTAATTAATTAGGGATCCGGAAAAATGCTCCGGGGCAAGCATCCTGTGACATTAGATTGTCTAGGAAAATTAGTTTTATTTGGTTAAATTGGTTTTTCATTTACTCGACCCTTAAGGTTTTAAACGGGCCCTACCTTACGACATGCCAATGGAGTCATAACTTTGTGTATTGTTTGAATATATAATCAGACAGTTAATGAGTAATTAATTCACACTCTTTTTGTCGTAAAGACTGGGACAAGGTGGCACAATGGCCTCTTTGTGTTCAAGTGGGAAAGTTTATTTATTTATTTATTTTATTTTTTATTTATTTATTTATTTATTTATTTATTTATTTATTTATTTTTTTTTTTATTTTTTTTTATTTTTTTTTTTTTTTGCTTTCGTATAATGTTTTTCAATTCCCTAATAAATGTGGGGCTGGTAGCGCAGGCAGACGCACTTCAAACTACACAATTAATACACTTTACAGAGAAGACAATTGCAACATATAACGGTGATAAAATATGGATCAATAATACGAAGTATGTGGACTAAGTAAGTTCCGTTTGGTTATATAAACCAAACGTGAACAGATACAGAAAAAATATTTATAGTATAAAAATCTGCAACTGTTCAACTACTTTTCTACATGACTTCCGAAATTTTGTAGGCACTTGTCATAGTGTGGGACAAATTTTTGTGTGCCTTCTTCATAGAAGGTTGTCGCCTGTGTATGCAACCATGTGGCAAATATGTTCTTTCAGCTCCTCATCGTTGAAATGTTGACCACCAAGGACAGATTTTAGGTGTAAGAAGAGCTGAAAGGAGTCTTCTTCTTCCCTCCACGTTGCCGCCCGACCTCACAAGGCGAATGTGACCAAACAACTTATTACGGGAATTTCACTGGGACGTGTTTGATCATCCTCCGTACAGTCTCTCTCCTAGCGACTTCCTTTTTACACCTAAAACCTGTCCATGGTGGTCAACACTTCAGCGATGATAACGAGCTGAAAGAAGATGTTACCACATGGTTGAATACACAGGCGGCAACCTTCTACGAAGAAGGCATAAAAAGACTTCTGCCACGCTATGACAAATGCCTACAAAATTTCGGAAGATATGTAGAAAAGTAGTTCAATAGTTGTATATTTTTGTACAATAAATATTTTTTCTGTAACTGTACACGTTTGTTTTATATAACCAAACGGAACTAACTTTTTGGACATACCTCGTACAAAAGACATAGCCTTCTGGCCTTACAACCGTCTTATTGTCGCCAGCACCGCAGCTACACCGACAACTGCTGCGGTTGTTTTAATTATTGGTACTTACTTGTCTTTTCAAAACTTCAAAGTCGATTTTCTCGAGATTTTTTGTGTTCGGTCGAATAGAATTGGCTGAATGTTATTTAAGTTCTGAATTTCACCTACCATAAATGTAAAAATATCCTAAAATCCCAAACCCATTGTGGTCTTCTTGTTATGTTTGTAAAATTCATCACGCACATCTAGATTAAAATCTTTTTTTTTTCTTTTTTAGGACGTTATGTCTTTTTCAATTGAGGTATAATCTGCTCATGGTTGTATTGCCTCTTCCGTACATCCCGTTGCTGTTTCTCCATCTTGTTGGATGCAGTTGGTCAGTTTTGATATGCGATTTTTAATTGTACGCGGCAAATTTTTTCTATTTTTGTATTTTTCTTTCCGCTTTATTTCTTACCACTTCATTTTTCTAAAATGCATGAAGTTTGCGTTTTTACCATTTTTTAATTGAACCTTTTGGATGGTTTGCAGTCAACGTGACAGAAAAGCAGTGGGATAATAGGCGACAGAAGGTAGTTCTCCGCAGTGTAGAAAATGGTTATGATGTACAATCGCAATGGGGCATATTAAGTGTGGGGTGCCCCAGGGGTCTGTTTTGGGACCGTTGCTGTTGCTTATTTATATAAATGATATGTCTTCGAGTATAACAGGTGACTGTAATATATTTTTGTTTGTTGATGATACCAGCTTGGTAGTGAAGGATGTAGCTCGTAATATTGACACAGTATCAAATAATGCAGTTCAAGAGATAATTTCATGGCTTGTAGAAAACAAGTTGATGTTAAATCACAGTAAAACTCAGTTTTTAAAATTTCTAACAGATAATTTGACGAAAGCTGACCTATTGATTACACATAACGGGCATATGATAAGTGAGACTGAACAGTTCAAATTTCTAGGTATTCATATAGACAGTAAGCTGTCGTGGAAAGCCCATGTTCAGTATCTTGTTCCAATACTAAATTCTTCTGTATTCACCATTAGAACAATATTTGAAATAAGTGATTTTTCAACAGGAAAAGTAGTCTGTTGCGCTTACTTTCACTCACTTATGACGTACGGCATTGTTTTTTGGGGTAACTCGCCTGATGCAAAAAGAATATTTCTGGGTCAAAAACGGGCGGTTAGAGCAATATGTGGTGTATGTTCAAGAACGTCATGTCGACTCCTTTTCAGTAGTCTGGGAATTTGGACACTGGCGTTACAATACGTTTCTTATTTAAAGTCGTTTGTTGTTAATAATATCAGCTTACTCCCACGAGTTAGTAGCTTTCGGTGAATACTAGACAGAAGTCGAATCTACATTTGCATTACCCCATCTTGACACTTATGCAGAAAGGTGTACAGTATTCTGCAGCTTCCATTTTCAGTAAGCTGCCACAAGAAATAAAGAATCTTAGCACTAACCCACACGCTTTCAACTCTAAATTGAAGAGTTACCTCCTGGGTCACTCCTTTTCTTCTGTAGAGGAACTCCTAGAAAAGTTAAACAATTAAGCTAATTCGTGTTTTTTCTTTATTGCTTGTTTTCACTTTGTCTTAAGATTGTCATGTGCATACGATAACTTAAAAATTTCTACTACCATTCTTGTGTAAAAATTCATGTATTGACTTGTTACATGACCATGGAGTCTCACTCCTAAATTGGGTCCTATGGAACAGAAAACATAATAAATAAAAAATAAATAATGCAACAACACCATGAGAAGATTCTACATCAATTTATCAATTTAAAAAACACATAGCTTTGACCATGAAGTTAAGAAATTGTTTTAATCTATATATGAGAAATCTTATCCATTATTTACAGAACCACAGAAGATGCTTTACAGATAAAAAGTGAAACGCCCCTGGTATGTAATAATTGTTTTAATTGCAGTCAGTATAAGGCTGGAAAACTCCTACAGTTATTTTTAACATCTGCTGCGAAAGCTGGCCGCACAACCAAACATAATAACTGTTATTAATATGAAGTGCGGGCAATTTCCTATGGGTGCTTTTGTTTGTAATTATAGTGTGGTTGTAAACCACTGACATGTTAAGTTGCAGGATAAATTCGTTTCCCTTGCCTCTTAACTTGTGCGATTATATCAAAAGGGCCCTTATGATGGAAATAAAATAGCAAGGTGGCCGTTTTCAGGAGCTCTGCAATGTCATTAGTAGTTTAAAAAGTTATTGGAACACATCACTGAGAGTTTTTGCAGCCGATGTATAGACAAAGGATTGCAGTCACCGAAGCAAAGAATCTTGTGCAGTCTTATTATGTTTAGTGGTTAATACCGACTCATGATAACAGTAAGATTTTGAGTTGAATTACCTTCGTGAAAATCTCTTAATTTTTTCATATACTAAGAGATATTTTATCAGATTATCTTGCATGTTGAAACGATGTTCGCCCAACCACTGTATGAATTTAAAATTTGGTAGTTGGCAGGAATCACTCTTCGTTGAGATAATAAATCTTCATTTATGCAGATCCGGATTTCGGCTGGAAGATAGCATTATTAATGCAAGCATTTCATAAAAATGTTGAGTATTTCGTTGTAGTCTGCAGATATGTCTATACTTGATAATATATTTTAATAGGTTTTATTTCTGACGAGTTAAATTTCTCACTTGTAAAGTCTGTTTTCCTAAAGTTCATTTAATGATGTTATCTCAGACTGTTAAAATTTTCAAGTATCAAGTATCAGATTTTATATGTTGATAAAGAGATTTTTTTGATTCCGTTGAAATTTACATATTGCAATAATATCCTACTTTGTCTCCCACAGTAACGATGAGGTCTGGTGTAAAATGTACACAGTATACATTATTCGCAGTAACATTACCGATTACAGGTATCACGCACAAGCCAGTTATAAGCGAGAGCGTACTAAGGTAATGAGATGACACACTCGTTACAGTACAAAGCCCTCATGAGTGCACTTGTTATCCATCGCTAATGCGATTTGACTGCCCGCAGTAAACTGCTTTACCGAAGTGCAGCAGACAATGGATCAAAACAGAATTACTGCCGACAACAGCCGCGAGCCTTTCGTAAGCATTAAGGGAACCCATGAAGAGCGTGATTTTAGTTGCGAAAATTCTCTTAGTTTAAGCCAAGCGGAGAATTATATTCTAAGCTTATAGGTCAATCCGTGCCACGTAGCAACCGTAGACTGAAAATAACACAAGGTATTAAGCAAACTCCTTTACAGTAGTTACATTAACATATACAGGGTTTGATAAAGGAAGCCGCGGCGAAGTGACCGAGCGCATTGAAGCGCTATGCTGCGATGCGCGAGGGCGTTCCCCGACGGAGGTTCGAATTCAAAATGTTCAAATGTTTGTAGAGCTTATGGGACTTAACTACGGGGTCATCAGTCCCTAAAATTACTTATGAACTAGCTTATACTAAAGGCGGCACAAACATCCATGCCCGAGGGGGTATTCGAAACCCCGACCGCAGAGGTTCGAATTCCCTCTCGTACTTGAATGTTCGTGTTGTCTATAGTATAAGTTAGTTTACAAATAGTTTGTAATTTAGGGACTAATGACCCCAGTAAGTTCCACAAGCTTAAGAAACATTTGAAAATGTTTGACAGAGGAAGGGATAGAAAAAAAATTGAACTGACGTATTTACCGCCCACTTTACATTTGTAGTTTTATAAGTTTTTGGAAACATTTTGGACCAAAATAATAATCTAAATAATAAAAAATTAATTAATAAGAGTTTCTGAAACCCTTTTAGAGAAAACCACTGACCTTCAGCGTCACATTACAACGCATCGCCCACTACGCTACAGCTAACAATTAGGAGATGTTGTTGGGTTGTTGGGTGTTTAAAGGGGACTAAACTGCGTGGTCATCAGTCAATTAGGAGATATGTTCCTTAATCTCATACTACTGATGGCCGTTGTTAACTGATGCTAATATGGCATTCGTAGACACTATCATTTATCATACAAATAACGACGTGTTTTTGTTAATTGTTCAATGCGCCATAGCTTTGAAATGACAACATCTAAGTTACAATAAGAAAATCACCAAATACGCAGCGCAAGATGGCGTATGCCACAGAGAGTTCTGGGCGAGGAATGTCACGTGACATCTGCGAACGGCTGGTTTTCGTTAATTCAAACGTCTGTAAATCTATCGGACCAAACTGCGTGGTCATCAATTCCTAGCTTACAAACTACTTAAACCTAGGTAAACTAACCTACGGACAAACACAGACACACCAATGCCTCAGGGAGGACTCGAACCTCCACGGCGAGCAACCGCGTGCTCCGCAGCGAGGTGCTTTAGACCGCTCGGCTACTCCACCGCGGCTTCGTTAATTCAATGGAGGGTGTCAAAACTCCGTCATTTTTGCAAATATCTATCAAAAGATACGAGATATGAAAAAAACATAAAGGAACAAAGTTATAGAGAATTTTCTCCTCTATAAATTCGTTTATTCAATTTTCGCTTAAGTTGAACGGTTTATTTGCAATTAAAATTACAATTCAAAATACTTTTTTGGGATTACTAACGTATTTCTTGTCCGAAATATTCTAAAAAGCGAGGTTCTGGTGTCTGGTAGCCAACAATTATGTCTGTAAAATTTGGTGCTGATCGGATGAACGGTTCGACCTAAAAAGTGGGAACACGTTACAGCCAGACAGACATCGTCAAATCGCCGTTATTTTTGCTAATATCTCTGCAACGATGCAAGATATGAAAAAAAAAAAAAACACAATAGAGCGAAGTTGTAGAGAATTTTACCAATATTAGGCTATTCAATTTTCGAATCAGATAAACGGTTCGCTTGCAATTACAATTATATTACAAACGGCGTTTTTTAGTATTACTACCGTATTTTTTTTTGTCCGAAAAATTTGAAAAAGGGAGGTTCTCGTCTCTGGTGGCCTACAATTATGTCTGTAAAATTTGGTGCTCATTGGTTGAACCGTTCGTCATAAAAACAGGGAACACGTTACGGACAGACAGACATCCCAAAATCGCCGTTATTTTTGCAAATATCTCTGAAACGATACAAGGATTGGAAAAAAACAACATAAAAGAGCAAAGTTATAGAGAATTTTTCTGCTGTACAAATTCGGTTATTCAATTTTCGTGTCAGATAAATGGTTAAGCCGTTATTTTCATTTAAATTTCGAGCTGTCAAAAGACAATCGCAAAGATCCATTTTTACTGTTACTACCGTAACCTAAACCGGGCCAAAATGTCTAATGAAATTAAATACGGAAATGCATGGTTTCCACGATAGAGACCATTCATTCTGAAAGGGGTCAATTGGACCCGCTTTCAACCATTATTTATTTCTTTAATTACTGAACTTCATTTATAGTGCTGGATGTTTGTTATGCCACCTAATTTCGGTTCATGTTTTGTCTCTTGCCTCTGCCTCCGGTGAAGGAAAGCAAAAGCAAGATTATAAGTGTTTTTTAGTGATACAGTTCGCTCCCTGCCCTATCATTGGGGCAGAGTCAGTTAAGTGATGTAGTTCCCTGGATTCAAATTCTTTCCAGTAGTCGTCAGAGAGACTCCATCTTACCAACTTAACAGTATCGTCGTTGGGCAGGTCAGAGACGAGCGCTGGCGGTTGCCCCCGGAAAATTTTTCTACCTCAGGGGTTGGCATCTCCCCCCTCCAGGTTCCCTAGCCAGTCGCTGGCCGTAGCTGTTTGAAACCAGCACTCTGCCGTCGGTGATCTGGTGAGCAGACACGTTGTGCTCCAGCCTTAATTTGCACAAAGCGCTTTCTTTGTTGAGATTTTAAACTTAGACAAGTGTCACCTTCGTTTAATGTACGCATGGGTCGTCCTTGCCGACTTGGCAAGACTCAACGGAAGTAAGAAGACCTCCGAAGACGTCCGGCGCAGCTCCCGACGAATCGTTAGGAAAAACTGAAAAAGTTTTATGGACCACGGCCTTATAACCCGGAAGTTCTACCACCAACTAAAACTTGAAAAATTTAATATCATCTAACAATTAGCTGCAGCAAATGGATATAATAATAAACTGGTTGACAACCTTACACAAAAAAGCAAAACCAAAACGAAACCGATCCCCATACAGAAAACAAAAAAATAAACCCACCACATGCATCCCCTTCATTGGCGTACTATCCTACAAAATGGCAAACATTTTCAGACCACACATCAACATAGCCTTGAAAACACACAATAAATTGCAACTCTCACTGAGACACAATGTTAATATACTAACCGTTAAACACAATCAGTCTGGCATCTACAAAATAGTATGCAACACCTGCAGAGCCCTATATGTAGGCCAAACAGGAAAAGACATAAAGACAAGATACAATGAACACATAAATGCCTACCAAACCAATAACTTTAGTAAATCAGCAGTAACCACCCATATAAAGGAAACTGGTCATCAATTCCAGAATATTAAGAGTGATCTTCATATACTGCATAAAATAGATAAGGGGCATCTAATGGATCTCTATGAAGAATTAGAAATATTTATCCATGAAAAAATACATGGTGACGTTCTGTTAAATGACAAACTTGAAAGCAATAATACCAATTTCATTAAACATTTCTCCAGTGTTGATTGTATATTTCGTTGAAATGAAACGTTAATAATGTAATTGTGATTGAATATTTCATGAAAATGTAAAAATAAGTATGTAAAAATAAATATGTCTCTAGCAACATCTGTTTCAACACATGCTATCTACATATGCACATTTTATGGCACATTCACTGTAAATATTTGTGTAAGTAGGTTATCTTAGCTTCTAACGATCTTTGGTACAGTGTAAACATCTAATACAAAATGTCTGCATGTGATGTGTACCCAACTTTCTTGTGTTGTGTGTGCCAGATAACGAGATTATCGGCAAAACTGTAAGGAAATACAACAATATAATAACCCGGAAGCTATAATCACGAAACGCAATACTAAAATAGCTGTATCTTCCTGAACAGGTTAAAACGTCCAAGCATAACATCACTGCCACCCACAACACAAACCATAACAAAACAGTAATGAACCTGTAACTGTAAAATGCACCCGCTGATAGTAGCTTGCTAATAAAAATATTAGTAAAAAGTGAGTGCTGCAGTATAAATTATTTCAAAAAGTTTATTATGATGTCGCAGACGTCATACCAATGCACATAACAAGGATAAATTTATGTTTAACCAATTTTCTTTCCATAACTTGATGATGCCCTACATGCCAGAAACGCGTTATTATAAATGATAAATTTATGTCCACATGGATTACATTCTCTCAAAAGATGTCGTTTAGTCAGCTTTTACGACAGGAATCGCAACAACCTATGAGTTATTATGGCCGTCGAAACAGCGAAAAAAAAAAAAAAAAAAAAAAAAAAAAAGCTACTGCAAGAGCAGCGCGAGAGTAACCGCATGTTAGTACAGACTGGGTGGCCTCTCTCGGCAGAGGTTAGAGTCCTCCTTCAATCTCATATGTGTGTGTTTGTTGTTTTTAGTGTAAATTAGTTTGTAAGTCTAAGGACTGATGACCATT
Organism: Locusta migratoria; assembly: GCA_026315105.1. Lineage (NCBI taxonomy): Eukaryota > Metazoa > Arthropoda > Insecta > Orthoptera > Acrididae > Locusta > Locusta migratoria. The sequence continues at coordinate 93,774,785 of CM048745.1, forward strand.
GCAGTTTGGTCCAATAGCTTTACAACATATGATTTACTGCAAGATCTTTGCTTTCCTTATTTTGAGAGGGCGTGGCAGAAACAAATGTCCAGTGATATGAGCTCTAAAATGCATACTTCAAAAGCTATGAGCACATCTTTGGTACCGTGAAACACATCTAGTGAGCAAGTAATCATTACTCTTACGGGATGCATTGTGGAGTTCATATTTACGACAGTAATTTCCTCGTTATAGTCCTTATTAACTCTACTGAAATATGAAAAGCAAAGAGCTTTTTCATATAGTACCGAAGAAGTACTCATAGCGTCATTGCATGGCATTTTCTAACCCGGGTTCCTTTTAAGGCTCTATGATGGCACTACACTCTATTAGGCCTCGATGTTTGTAAATTCTTAATTGAAGTGCTTAGATTAATCCACTGTATTGAACCACACAGCAATTAAAGGCCAGGCACTGAATTAAAATTTGTACCACAGAAGGCTTCTACTCAGAAACAGCTTGGAAGGAACTGTGGGCCTCAAGTAGACATAGGCGGACGACCCCACCAAGAAGACTGAGGGATTAAATCTCCCAAGAAAGCTATGGAGAGCGCTAAACCGCATAATAACAAGCGTTGAAAGATGCAAACAACTGATGTACAGAAAAGTGAAAAGGTGGGGGCTAATATCATTCATATATTTGTAGAATGTCATGTTGATGTTCAAATGTTTGTAAATCTTATGGTACTTAACTACGGGGTCACCAGTCCCTAAACTTACAAACTACTTATGAACTAGAATGAAACTTTCACTCTGCAGCGGAGTGTGCGCTGGTATGAAATTTCCTGGCAGATTAAAATTGCGTGCCGGAACCGGGACTCGAACCTGGGACCTTTGCCTTTCGCGGGCAAGCGCTCTACCACTGAGCTACCCCGACACGACTCACGATGCCGCCTCACAACTTTACTTCCGTCAGTATCTCGCCTCCTACTTTCCAAAAATCACAGAAGCTCTCCTGCGAAACTTGCAAGACTAGCACTCCTGGAAGAAAGGATATGGTGGAGACATGGCTTAGCCACAGCCTAAGGGATGTTTCCAGAATGAAACTTTCACTCTGCAGCGGAGTGTGCGCTGATATGAAACTTCCTGGCAGATTAAAATTGCGTGCCGGAACCGGGACTCGAACCTGGGACCTTTGCCTTTCGCGGGCAAGCGCTCTACCACTGAGCTACCCCGACACGACTCACGATGCCGCCTCACAACTTTACTTCCGCCAGTACTTCGCCTCCTACTTTCCAAACTTCACAGAAGCTCTCCTGCGAAACTTGCAAGACTAGCACTCCTGGAAGGAGGAAGTTTTACTTATGAACTACTTACGAACTAGGACGGCACAAATATCCATGCCCGAGGGGGGATTCGAACCCCCGACCGTAGTAGCCATGCAGACCGTGACTGAAGCGCCTCAGTCTCCTCAGCCACCGCGGCCGGCTGTCATGTTGACCACAGTTGTTTATTTATTAGCCCAATGCTACAAGTTTCAGATTTTACATCTTTTTCAAGCGCCAGCAGAGCTTAAATAGTTGATGAAAGTGACATGTTACTATCTTGAAAATGTTGGAAACATATCTTGCATTATAATTGACTTGTTATATGTGTTTTTCAGTGATTGCTCATTACATACTGTAATGAGGATTCAGTGGAAAAACACATCTTAGCAAGTCAAGTATAATGTGATTAATGATGGAAATTCTCCTCAGAGATGATAAATTATTTTTCAAAAGAGATAGATTGGCTGGCCAAAACTCACCTTTGTGCTGTACCGCCGATAGGGCCAGTACTCATCTTTGTGCTGTACCGCCGATAGTAACACAAATGAAAAAAAATGAAAAAAAGGGACGAAAAGGACAAGCTTTCGGAACACAGTTCCTTATTCAGGTGGGAGGGAAGGGAAGAAAAAAGGATGGGATCGGAAGGGAAAGGTAATAAACGACCTAGGTCATAAGGATGACCTAGGTCGTGAATTACCTTTCCCTTCCGTTCCCATCCTCTTTCCTTCCCTTCTCTCCCACCTGAAGAAGGAACAGGATGAACTAGGTCGTGAATTTCCCTTCCGTTCACATCCTTTTTTCTTCCCTTCTCTCCCACCTGAAGAAGGAACTGTGTTCCGAAAGCTTGTCCTTTTCATCCTTTTTTTCCTTCATTTGTGTTACTATCGGCGGTACAGCACAAAGGTAAGTACTGGCAAGCCAATCTATCTCTTTTGAAAAATAATTTATCATCTCTGCGGAGATTTTCCATCATTAATCACAATTATACTTGACTTGCTAAGACGTGTTTTTCCACTCACTCCTTATTGCAGTATGTAATGAACAGTCACTGAAAAACACTTCTAACAAGTCAAGTATAATGCAAGATATGTTTTCAACAATTTCAGGATAGTAACATGTCACTTTAATCAACTATTCATGGTCCACCGGCGCTTGAAAATGGCGTAAAATCCGAAACCGATAGCATTGGGCCAATAAATATATAACTGTTGTCAACATGACACTCTACAAAATGATGCACATTTGGGGCCTGTCAGACAGTCCTGTGTGTGTGTATGGCGAAATAAAATCTATGGACCATCTTCTTGCGTGCAAAGTGTACGGCTTCATTGGTGAATTGCAGGACATTCACGGACTAAATTACTCAGCCACAGAATAACACAAGTAACACAAGAGTGTCAGTAATTTAGTGTAGGATTGTAAGAGCTTCTGTAAAAAGTACTGTTGTCAGCAAAAAAATGTTCAAATGTTTGTAGAGCTTCTGACACTTAACCACGGGTTCATCAGTCCCTAAACTTACAAATTACTTATGAACTAACTTATACTAAAGTCGACACAAGCATCCATGCCCGATGAAGGATTGAACCTCCGACGTGGGAGGCTGCGCTATCCGCAACATAGCGCTCCAGACCGCTCGGCTACTCCCGCGTGGCTGTTGTCAGCATAGAAGTGTAATAACATTGTAATTAACATAATACTTGGTGTTTGCCTTGTTGATGCAGAACGAGTAAATAAATAAATGTACCTCGGGGTGGAGAGCGGAATTCGAATGCGGGTCTCCTACTTGCTAGGCAGCCGTTTTATCCATTCTGCCAGCGCGGCATTGTGAATATCGCGACTGCGCGGAATATGTAAGTATGTCACGTTTCACAGCACGAACTTCAGTTCTGCTTCCATCTTCCCCTTTGTAATTCCTATCTACATTGCCGGGGCAACATCGAGGAACTTCGAGGGAGAACTGAAGTTTGGGATGTATAGGGCGACGTACTTAGGTATTCGGTGTATTCACGTTATGCATAATTCCACAGTGGATGAATGGACGACCGGCGCTAGATGGGTTACAGGTCTACCCACCCTCAGTAAGAACATAGAAACATAGAACCAACAGTACCCACGTCCGCGCAGAACCGATCCACGCTCATTAAAAAAGAAATTATAATAATACCAAAAAGTTTAAAAACCGTTTAAGTAATTTCCTTGTCGAATCCTAACGGTGGCACAATTTTTTATTCAATGCCTGGTCCTATAATCGTTATCTGTGGCATAATGAAACTAGATCTATTTCGGAATACTTATTTACTTGATCCTAGAAATTCTTCGCTTATCAAAACTTTCAAACATATTGGACTTTTAAATCGAGAATTTATACAAGGGTTGGAACGTAAACAGTGACAACTATTGATTGATTGATTGATTGGTGACATAGGGTGCTCAACATCGAGGTCATCAGCGCCCGTGCTTAAACTTGAATGGATGGAAGAAAAATGATACATGTCGTATGGACTTGGGAAATATAAAAGCACACCTACAGCTGTAGGTGTAGCTCAAAAAAACTCTTAAAAGGACTGAAACTGAGGATAAAACATTGACAGAAGATGTGGCCCGGTGACTACTTAAAGATAAAAGGTGACCGAGCCACTCTAAAATCGCACACCCAGTATTTTGGAAAGTAGTCCAGACATAGTACAAAAACGTAGGACACGATCCACAGGCGCCTCATCGTCAGCTAAAATACATTTCAGGTCCTGTGATATATATTTATTCACAATCGATACAAAAGTTCTACATGTTTGCACCTGTTACTGTCATCAGCGTTTTGTAGAACCCGTGGCCATTGATATGGAAGGCGCAGTATTCCGTTAACAGAGCCTGTTCTGTTGATGATGCGAATGGAGCGGTCTACTGCCTGTCGAATTTCTGGAACAGTTCTCAAGAGAATGCCACGAAGTGGTTTCTCCATCTTTGGAATCAAATTCACAAGGACGTCGGGGAGTATGGTGGATGGTACAGTACTTCCCAGTCCCATCGACCAAACAGAGCAGTCACATCTTGCGCTGTATGCGCACGTCGTTGTCGTGCAAAACAGTAGGTGGGTTGAGCAGAAAGTGTTGCCGCTTCTTTTGCAATGCTGGTCGCAGACGATTCCTCAAAAACGAACAGTAGTACTGTGCACTGACTGTATCCGCGGAGTAACGTAATGCGTTAAAATAACACCATCTCAGTCGTATTGTAAAATGTAAACTTTCACGGCCAGAATGGTCAAAATTACTAAAAATTTCCGGGCTATTGTGCCGTGGTTTAGTGGATTTATTATGGAAACCAAAGGTTTCGACCCCGACTGCGGAGGACATTTTCGAGGGGGATCGTGGCACTTTTGAATGTCAGATGCACACCCTAGCTCACTACTGACTGAAGCCAAACTCCGTTTACGAGGGCTCGCGCGCAGAGGTGTGACGTCAGATGTTTTTTACATGCGCGCGCAATTCATCGTTGCCGATTGCCGCCGTCCGTTAATATCGTCCCATGTTGGAAGATTGTTACATTTCTTCTTCAAAACCGGAATCCAGGTTTCATTTAGTTTCACGCCCTCCTCCATCCTATTGAATTTATTGGGGTGTTTTACAATTTCTATAGCCTCTCTGTACAGTCTTTCGTAGTATCCATTTGTGGCTGCTAAACCTGAGTCTTATCAAATTGAATAATGTGGTCCCCTGGTTGAAATACATGATCTGTCAATCTCTCCCCTTCTACAGTTCCCCTTGTGCTCATCTAGTCGTGTTTTGACTGTTCTTTCTGTGGTACCCACGTATACGTCTCCGCAGTTACACGGAATCCTATAAATTCCTGCTTTTTCCAGCGGTTTGCGACCATCCTTTGCCGATTTCAGATGATCCTGTATCTTCCGAGTAGGTTTGTAAATAACGGTAACATTCCGTTTGGTCAAAATTTTACCGATTCGGTCGGTGACGTTCTTAATAAATGGCAGGAAGACTTTGGATTTCACAGGAACCATTTCATCGTTTTCAACTGTACGTATCGGTTTCAAAGCTCTCCTTTGTAGTCGAATAGCCATTCTTAAGTAAAGCATTGCTCAGGCGTTTCAATTCCGCGTCGAGTAATCCCGGTTCGCAGATGTCCCTTGCTCTGTCCGCCAACGTCTTTATAATGCCCCGCTTTTGCTGTGGGTGGTGGTTTGAATCCCGGCGCAGATAACGGTCTGTGTGGGCTTCCGATAAACGGCATGGCCCAATCCTCCATTCCCCTTTATGAAAACTGACACGTCAAGAACATTCAGTTTTTCGTCTGCCTCCTTCTCCATGCTAAAATGGATTCTAGAATTAATCCCGTTGAGGTATTGAAGAAAACGATCTAGTTCCTCTATACCATGCCTCTGCACAACAAACGTATCGTCTACATAGCGAAACCAAATAGCAGTTTTTAATTTTGTTTGCTGTTTTCAATGCCTGTTCCACGGCATAATAGGCCGGAAATGTTTAGTAATTTTGACCATCTCAGTCGTACACGAGAATCACCGTAACTTTCGGGGCGACCCATAATGAAGCCGTTCGTTCGATTGCCGTTTCGGTTCTCGCTCGTACGATATGGCGCATGTTTCATCTGGTGGTACGATACGGTTTAAGAACGCCTCTCCTTCGCGTTCATAGTGCCCCAAGTGCGTTTGAGCAGCGTCGTAACGTATACATTTCTGCATTTTCCTCAATTCAAGCGGAACCCATCGTGATGCAATTTTTCGCATACCCAGGCTTTCCTTCAGGATGTGAAGCACAGTCGTATGCACTAATCCAGTTTCCAAGGAGAGCTCAGGAATTGTCTGGGGTCGACCACCGTCCACTAACCCGGCAACAGTACGCCCTCCTTCTTCAAAGACGCTAGGACGATCTGCCCAATCACAGTCTGCCACAGTTTGCCGATCTTCGTTAAAGGCTTTTACCCAACGTACCACTGTTTTGTATGACAATGTCGAATCCCAGCAAGCCTCTTGAAGACCTTGATGACACTGTCGCGCTGTACGACCTCTGGCACATTCAATTCTGATCCAACTTCTTTATTCCTGCTTCCAAAACATAATGTCACCATTACCTTAGACATCTCGCTAAAACTATGTCTTTCCTTCGTTTGCCGCGGTGGAGTAGCCCAGCGGTCCAAAGCGTCTCGCTGCGGAGCGCGCGGTTGCTCGCTGTGGAGGTTCGAGTCCTCCCTGGGGCATGGGTGTGTGTGTGTGTTTGTCCTTAGGTTAGTTTACCTAGGTTTAAGTAGTTTGTAAGCTTCGGACTGATGACCACGCAGTTTGGTCCGATAGATTTACAAACATTTGATTTTTTTCATTCGTTTGTGCTCACGCCGGTGACCTGGGACGAGCTCGTGATAAGGTAGGTATGTCAACAACCTGTGCTGTCTGCGACAATAGTAGATGTTCAAATGTATCGTAAGGGACGTAACTGCGGAGTCGTCAGTCCTCAAACTTACAAACTACTTATAAACTAACTTACGCTAAAGACAACACAAACATCCATGTCCTAGGGAGGATTTGAACCCGCGACGGGGAACGGCCTCGCGCATCGGAGCATAGCACTTCATTGCGCTCTGCCGTTCCGCCGCGACGAAGATAGTAGAATCCATTGCATAGTGGCTCTACAGCAGTGTTTCCACTATATTAATTACAACCCACGTTTTTGTCTATATTCTAATTGCAGATAGTGGACAGCATACGATTAGTTTGAGGGTGTGGTAAGATAATATTAACGCCACGCAATAAATTAGACTAAGGCGGCCAAATTTTTCAAAACTCAATGCGGCACATTTCGAGGATATGACGGAGGACAACGATCACGTGACTCATTGTCCAATAAAACTAGGAAAGAAATTTAGGCGAGCAGAGTAGGCCTACTCATTTACCTTTAAAGTAACGTATCCAACATGAATGTCATTTTATTCTTAATTATCAATGTTTATTTACAATTCATAAATATTTTCTCGTGCTCCTATTTTGAATTTTAGAGTCATAATTTTTACATATTCTTTCTCCGTTACTTTTTTCCGATCACCTTCGTTGTCTGTACGACTTTCATTTGTTTACCGGAACACAGAGAATCGGGCTCCACTTATTTTGATAAGTAGCTTACTTCGCACAAAGAATTATGTTTTGCAATAAAATCGAATTAAATTTGATAAAAATTACTTTTTAAAATCATTGGAACTACTCTATTATAGAATTTCTTTCGATGAAATGCAGAGTTTAATTGTGCCTTACTACATACAGTGCTCACTCACTGTCGATGTTGCAGTTTTAGAATGTCACCAGCTTTTTAATCCTGAAGGAAGTAAGATGAATACTGATATCGTATATGCATGCCATATTTTAAAAACGTTTATACAGACTGTGATAATATTGCATCATGTGTGCTACATTGAGCAACGAAAAATATATCATTAGAGTTACTGAAATGTACTTAAGAAGGCACAGAAAATAAGGCAAAACAGGTTTTTTTAAAGTCATCCTATCACCAAATGCAGTATGCCTTACCAGCTTAAAACAAAATCAACTTCCTCTGCTAACGAATTTGTCATTTTCAAATAGTCATATAATTATTTTTATTTTTATTTAATGTTAGAAGACTGTCATTTACTCGATGCACTGTGAAGTTGACTTGCAAGCAGTATGACATAGCAAGGGGGCCTTCGGTTCCGAAACTTCATCTACGTGAGATACTCTGCAAATCATATTTAAGTGCCTGGCAGAGGGTTCATCGAACCACCTTTATACTATATATCTCCCATTTCATTCTCGAAAGGCGCGTGGGAGGAAAGAACACCTGAATCTCTCCGTTCGTGCCCTGATTTCTCGTATTTTATTCTGATGATCGTTTCTACCTATGTAGGTGTGAGTCAACAATATATTTTCGCATTCGGAGGAGAATGTAGGTGATTGGAGTTTCGTAAGTAGACCACACCGAAGCGATAATCACCGTTGTTGTAATGTTTCCCATCCCATGTCCTTTATCATTTCCGTGACGCTGCCTTCCCTGTATCGTGACAATACAAAACGAGCTGCCCTTCTTTTGACTCTTTCGATGTCCTCCGTCAAACCCACTTGATAAGGATCCCACACTGGGCAGCAATACTCCAAAAAAGGACGGACAAGCATTGGGTATGCAGTTTCTATAGTAGTTCTGTTGCATCTTTTAAGGGTTCTATCAATGAAACGCAGTCTCTGGTTCGCCTTTCCCACGATACTATCTACGTGTTCTTTCCAGTTTAACTCTGAAGCAATAGTAATACCTAGATGTTTTTGTGGAGTTTACGGCCTTCGCGTTTGATTTATTTATCTTGTAAACAAAGTCTAACGGATTTCCTTTTGTACTCATATGGACGACTTCACACTTCTCATTATTTAGAGTCAATTGACCATTTTACACCATATTGATATCTTATTTAGATCGTTCTGCAGTTGGTTTTGATCTCCAGATGATTTTACTAGACGGTAAATGACGGCGTCATCTGCAAACAACCTAAGATAGCTACTTTGATTTTTCCCTAAATCGTTTATGTAAATAAGGAACAGAAGAGGACCAATAACACTACCCTGTGGAACGCCCGATATCACCTCTGTTTTAGTCGATGCCTTACCATCGATTTCTGCAAACTGTGTCCTCTGACAGGAAATCCTCTATCCAGTAGCAAATTTGGGGTGATATACCATAACCACGCAATTTGATTAAAAGCAGTTTGTGACGTACGCTATCAAAAGCCTTCTGGAAATCAAGAAATACGGATTCAATTTGAGAACCCTTGTACATAGCACTCATCACTTCGTGTAAGTAAAGAGCTAGTTGTGTTTCGCATGAAAGATATTTTCTAAATCCGTGTTCATATTGGTGCTATTTCCTTGAATGGTTCGCACGCTGAAACTTGTTGATTTACCAGTAAGGAAATCCACAGCAGTCTGCGAAAGCGTTCCTATTCTATCACGTTGAACTATTCTCTTCATCCGTCATTGGTCCCGTTCTTGATTAATCTTTTTCTAGCTGCAGCGATGTTCGAGATTTAATGTTTTTACCGAATTCCAAATGTTCACGGAACAATCGTGGATATCCCCACTACCTCGGAGATGCTGTGTCGTTTCTCTCGTGCGGCAACTGTAACCTATAGAACGAACTAAATTAATCGTGATAACCTGCCACTGTAGTGAAACGCATACGCCGACACGCATTGCATGTATAGACGTTGCCGATCGCAGCTCTATAGTCTTGTGTTTCCCACAGACATACATTACTAGACTGGCAAAATTGCCTCTTTGGCTGAAGCCTGACGCCACCATCTTGCCTCACATCACATCAAAAAGGTTTCGTACGGGACTACTATGATCTTCTGAGACGATACGATACTAGTTAGTGTGAACATTCTTTGCATTTGAGATAATACTTCCTCAATAGTTGAATTTAACACTTACATTGTCGAAAATGTTATGAAAAGAACGTGTTACGTAAGGTTAAATTTTACGTACCGTCCTGGCGGCCTCGCGTGATTGTGTTGTCAATCATGTGATGCTGGCATTAGTCGCGTGAAAACATGAAATTTTCGTTTTATAGGGGCAATTACTTTTACGGAGTGAACGAGGGTACATATAGAAACCTGTCAACCATGGAGCAGAAACAGCAATATTTATTTACTTCATCGCCTGTACGAAACACTAATCAAGTCCCTTTGTGAATTTCTAAGAATATTAACGTATTGGCAAAGACTGTCTACCACTGTGTTGATGTTGCCAACATAATCATGCGAGGCGTCAGGATGGTAGATAAAATTTTACCCAATGTGTATGTATGTGTCAAAGTCTACTACAGCGGAAAAAAAATTACAGCCATATACAACACAAGAATTTCCAGTACGTGAAAACTCTAAAGACAGCCTAGTTACATCCGTTCATCCGTATTTGAATGACTGTTATCTGTAATAACACACAAGACGGTTATCGCGTTTGTAATATAGAAATATGGTGGCGAGACTTCACTAACATCAATGATACTGTATACGGCATGGCCAGTCTAGTAATATACGTCTGTAGTGTTTCCTTACTCATGTCTATAATTTTTTGTGGGTCTGCAGTGTAAATATTGTGTTTGTTCATATCATTTTGTACAGCACTTATACACGTCACATGTCATGTTTCATAAATGGGTGGACACTTACATTCTATGTCCCACGACTTGTTTACTGAACAGCTCGAGTAGTTAGTACGTCACAGCGACTGTGGATAATCTAATATATAAAGGAGAGTGCCCGTATGTTTGTACGTGTTTCATACAAACCTACAGTTTTGTTCCGATCTTCATGAAATTTTGTACACGTAAGCTTCAATCCATGATGACTGTCGCCGTAAGTGTAAGAAACACATACGATATATAGTTCACGAGGTATGACGTTATAAACAATGAGATGCGCGAAAAACTGCTACATTTTGCGATAATGCTACTCGTTTTCTCCTAAACCATTGGACAGATGTCAACCAAATTTGGTATACACATTCCTTACCCTGAGGTAACAATTCCTGAATGGTTAAGAATCACATACGGCACATGGTTTAAAAGATATTACGTCAATAGAAATCGCAAAAAAAGTCATATTATGCGGCTAGACTTTCGAAACACACTGTATGAGAATGACTGTACTTAGCGACTTGCAACAAACTTTAAACATAATTTCAAAGCTTTATTAAACTTTTTCTCTCTGGCAACCATAGTAAAATGATGAAAGGAAAAAAGTTTCTCGCTTACTACTTTTCCGCTGTGTATGGAGTAAAACTACGTCTCTCGGTATGACGTTACAATTTATAATTTGAACACTATAAATTGTAGCGACGGGAAATTTTACAATCAGTATACACACATATAGTTGAATGTACCTTCTAAATTGTATCATAGTATGAGACATAGTTCATGAGATATGAGCACATAAACAGTAACATTCCGCTGTTCATGGGACTAAATCTACATTATTCGGTATGCCGTTACGACTTATAATTTCTACACTACAAACTGTAGCCGCAGGAAATTTTACAGACAATATACACGCATATAGTTGAGTGTATCTTCGATGTTGTATGACTTTGCGACACGTAGTTCACGAGATATGAGCACATAAACAGTAACATTCATGGAAAACTGACCAATCACGCAGCAACTTTAAATCTATTACTTCTTTACTACTAATTGTGTTCCCAAGAGATTTTACAGATCTACAGCCCTGATACAAATTAATATATACGTGAAAATGGCAGGAAGAAATAAATAAATACCCGGGCAACGCCGGATTTTCAGCTAGTATTGGTCTAAATAAGACAGCAACCAGTTCGAGGGTTTCATAAAGTTAACTCTTTGCCTATCGAAAAATTAATAATCCGTTATACGAGCACTGTTCATAACGTGTGTAGATCTTCTACTTGCCCCGTGTACTGGCGAAATTGTAAGCGCTGTGGGTCAATCGATCCCTCGCTTAATGAACTGCGGGGCATCCGTCTTTGCCGTCGGTAGCGGCCGTATTTTCCGAGGCTTAATTAAAGAAGCCCCTCCCTCCCACCCCGCACCCCCCAACGACCCCGGACTATCCTCTCGCGAAGCCACGACGTGAAGTATTTGCCACCATTGACCTCCACGGGCGAGAGATAATGGAACCCTTGAGATTTTCCACGTAGCGGCACGTGAACTCGTGCGCACAACTGCCCCATCCGGCCGAGACCCCATTTCGGCGAACAGGGTCGAAAATAGCTCTACACGCTATGCGGAGAGGCATTTCATCTGTTCGGAAACCATTTGCTGGGATGTATGGCGCTTTGATGAATCCATTCCCGCCTACGCCGGCCAGTGAAATCCCTTGGCGGTTTACACGCATACGGCGTTTCGTGCACGAAACAGGCCTGGGTAATACACTGCGCAATTCATCATTCCGTCCCGGTGCATCGCAGTAGGACAAAAGAGCAGCAAAGCAGAAAGCGTTCAATCAAGGGAGTTGTATGCCTACACAATCCTGGAACTAGTGATTCACGTGATTTATAGATAGTTCGCCGGAGCAGTGAAGCTTACTGCACAATAAGGAGGAACGGGATAAAATTTTCGCAGTGTTCGTTGATTGGTAGAGTAAAACTGCTTGCCAGATGTGGACTCGAACCCAAGACTTTTACCTTTCAAGACCAAGTGTTCTATTCCTAAGTAATAGAACGCAGTACGTTGTTCTCGACGGCAGTGTTTATCAGAGACGAGTGTATCGTCAGGCGTGCCTCAGGGGAGTGTGATAGGACCGCTATTATTTTCTATCTATATAAATGATCTGATGGACAGAGTAAGTTGTAATTTGCGGCTGTTTGCTGATGATGCTGTGGTGTATGGGAGGGTGTCGTCTTTAACTGACTGTAATAGCATACAGGATGACTTAGACAAAATTTCTAGTTGGTGCGAAGAATGGCAGCTAGCTCTCAATGTAGAAAACTGTAAGGTGATGCGCGTGAGTAGAAAAAACAATCTTATAATGTTCGAATACTGCATTAGTACTGAGCTTCTTGATTCTGACGCGTCGTTCAAATATCTAGGCGTAACATTGCAGAGCGATATGAAATGGAACGAACATGTAAGGACAGTTGTGAGTAAGGCGGACAGCCGACTTCGGTTTATTGGGAGAATTTTGGGAACATGTACTTCACCTGTAAATGAGACCGCGTATAGAACGCTTGTACGACCACATCTTGAATATTGCTCAAGTGTTTGGGACCCGCAGCAGATCAGTTTAAAGGAAGACATAGAGGCGGTTCAGAGGCGAGCAGCTAGATTTGTTACCGGTAGGTTCGACCAATGCGCGAGTGTCACGGAAATGCTCCGGCAACTCAATTGGGGATCGCTAAGTGAGTTAAAGTGTTATCACGGTTCCGTCTTCTCGCTTGTTCGGAAGTAAAAAATTACGAACGAAATTAAATTATTTGCATTGCGAGTCAGAGGGAACCAGAGGCTATAAGCATCGCGGATCAAAGATAAACAAAAAAAAAATAAAAAAAAACAAAAAAAAAAAAAAAATTGTGTATCGTTACAAAAGGTCACAGAGGTTTTCCTAAGAAACTTGGTGCAAGACTATAACTCCGGTAAGGAATAATACTGTGGAAACATCACGTAGCATGTCCAGGGGATGCTTCCAAATCGATATTTTCACTCTGCTGCGGAGTGTGCGCTGATATGAAATTTACTGGCAGATTAAAACTATGTACCGGGATTCGAAACGAGGACTTTTGTCTTTTACGGGCAAGCGCTCTACCGTCTGAGCTACCTGAGCACCCATCACGGCCTCTTCTCACAGCCTTAGATCCTACCTTAAAAACTATACAGAATTTCTGCGAACTTTGTAGAACTAGCACTCCTGGAAGAAAGACTATTGTGGGGACATGACTCAGCCACAACATAGGGGATGTCTCCAGATTGAAATCTGCACGAGAAGAGATAGTGGCAAGGTGGACCTAAGGTTGTGATTATAGCCAGTGGAGATTGCACAAGTAGCTCACTAGATAGAGCGCTTGCCTGCAGAAGGCAAAAGTCCTCAGTTCGAATCCCGGTCTGGTAGAATTCATTACTTTTCCATGAAGTATAATAGCTTAGAATAGTTTTAACTCCAGTCTTAATCAGTGTGCTGAAGACATGATCCTCCATGCAACATCTGATGGCGATACCATTGGATCAAGATCTTACGGCTGTCGGTCGACAAATGCGAGGTCTTTACAATCCGATCACGGCGTTTCGCTCCTTTTATTTTTCTACCTACCTTTTTGCACTTTTTACGAGTTAACGAATTACCTCAAGCCTTAGGAACATTGGGTTTCGATAGTAGAGAGAGACTGCCTCCATTTGATTGTGGGAACGAAATGATGGTAAGTAATAATACACCACCTCCGACACTCAGCTCTTAATTTATTTAAGAGATATGATCTTGCCATCTTTGGCCTCTGAAAGGGGCAACCAATGGTCAATGGACTCATGTCATGTGTCAGGAGTCATCCGGTTAAGTCTTCTCAGCAGCCTGAACAGTGTGGTAGGGAGGATTTATAGAAAGTAGGGGCGAATACTAAAGTACTGTAAGGGGCATTCAAAAAGAAATGAGCCGGAGGCTAAATTACAGTATGTTAGATGTATTAACACTTGTCCAACTGTGACACAAAGGGGGCTGTCTCATAAAATTCCCAACGCTGCGATGTGAACCAGTTCCGCACGTAAGCTGGACTTCATTATCAGAGGTGATTCGTTTGCCCCACAAAGCCTATATAAGGGGACCAAAAAGGGTCAATTATAGAAAAAGTGGGTGTCGAGCAACATATACTAGACACTTGTGAGACATACACTGATGACATATGCTGCTTCGTGCTGGGCTTTTGCAGCACAGAGACGGCTGCGCCGCTTGCAGCTCATACAGATCAAGGTACTACGTATAATACGAAATGCCCCAAGATACACGCGCATAGCAGACCTTCAGCGTGAATACCGCCTTAACAATTTCACGGAGATATTAAAAAAACACGCCACACTATTATACAAAAACTCAAGACACTCGAACAACCCCTTCATCCTTAATCTGGCCAACTACATCATAACCATAGGTGGAAGCATAACCGACCTGAAACACTATTTATCAGCTATAAATAAGAGCCAATGGTAACCTTAACTAACTCAAAAAAATCATTGTGCGTCGAAACCCTGCACCTCGGTAAATTGACTGGCTATGTGCTAATACTGTCGACTAACTGGCGGCAGCAGGTAACACAAACAAGAACGACTGACAAACAAATACCACATGCAACCTACACACGCAGAGGTTGACACCAAAATCGATCACTCATTCGTCAATCTTGTTTGTTGCAGCCAGTTTTCAATGAACTTCATAACTGATTCCTGTCTTTGAGAAAGGTGTGTTTTTAATTTAAGTTTAAAGAAATGATACTTTTGCGTTAAGGCATAATAGCTTACTTCAGGTTTTGCTAACGAACTGTTTTCGATACACATATCAAAACAAATTGTAAATAACTATGATTACAGACCACTGGAGATGTTTTACTGTCATTAAAAAGGAAACGCGTCTGGTTACAAAAAGTAGCCTCTTATTTCTAATTGAGTAGAAGGACTAATATGCCAACAATAATTAAAGAAGATCGTGGAACTAAATAACGATCTCGTACAAGAAATATAGGGTGTGCAATGAAAAGATGGAATGACTACTAAGACTTACTGAAGGAAAACGATTTTATTCTAGGAAAACAAAGAAGACTCGTCAGTATTTTCCCTGTAAATTGACATAATTATGAATTCACAATGTGTACGATTACTTCCATCAGTTGCGTAATGACACTGACTATATTGACGATATAGTATTAGGAACATTACGGTGGAAACAAACCTGCTGGTTCGTAATTAGTACCCGAATTATATTTACCCGGAAATTAGGGACACAGACAGGGAGAGAGACACGACTAAACCACCTGTAATTCCAGTAATGCAATTTCTGTTCCGTATTGACGATATTAAATCAGATTTCGCATTCGACGCCAGTAAAACGATCGCTACAGAAAATTCCGGGAAAGGTATCATGTTTGACGACTAATACAACAGTAACAGAAAACACATAATGTAAGCGGTAATTACAATCTACTTCTATTAAATGGACATGTTCATAAAACGACCATGGTGAAAGAACTCCGATTCACAATGTAATCAAACATCATATTCACATGACAGAATGTGGCTTTCCGTTCAGAGAGATCTGTTCACTGCCACGTTGGTACTTTAATAATTGTGCTGCATTTTCATAGAAACGTGTAGCTAAATACGTACTGGTTTTCTCTGTTACTGAACGTTCCTAAAATATTTCCTACTGTAGTGTATCTATGAGAACATTTACATCTTTTTCAAAATTTTCTTTTTGATATATAAACTTCTGAGAGCTTCTGATGTTGGTAAATGGATGCGCGGGAGTGGCCGTGTGGTTTGGAGCGCCACGTTTCGAGTACTTTTTAAAATCTTCAACTGTTGTAAAGCTTATGGGACTTAACTGCTGGGTCATCAGTCCCTAAACTTACAACCTTCTTATGAACTACCTTATACTGAAGACAGCACAAACATTCATGCCCGAGGGGGATTCGAACCCCCCCCCCCCCCTCCGGGGAACGACCTCGAACATAGTAGCATAGCGCCTCAATGCGCTCAGCCGTCAAGTACTTCTAATGTTGTGTATTTTCGGATTCACGGTACACTCGTCACGAATAGTTGTAGCCTTTCCCCAATGTTGTACAATCTGTACATTGAGCAGGCAGTGAAAGAATGGAAGGAGAAATTTGGAGAGGGTATTAAAGTGCAGTGAGAACAAATAAAGACATTGCGGTTTGCCGATGACATAGTAATTCTGTCAGAGACCGCAAAAGATCTGGAAGAGCAATTGAATGGGATGGACAGCGTCTTGAAAGGAACATACAAAATGAACGTTAACAAGAGTAAAACGGAGGTAATGGAATGCAATGGTAGAAAAATCAGGCGATGCTGAAGGAATAACATTAGGTATTGGGACAATAAAATTAGTAGATGAATTTTGTTATTTGGGTACCAAGATAACTTCTAATGGCCGAAGTAAAGAAGATATAAAATGCAGAATGGCTATGGGAAGAAAAGCGTTTCTACCGCAGCGAAACTTGTTAAAATCCAAAATTTTAAAAAAATGTTCAAATGTATGTAATTCTATCGGACCAAACTGCGTGGTCATCAGTCCGTAGCTTACAAACTACTTAAACCTAGGTGAACTAACCTAAGGACAAACACACACATCCACGCCCAATGGAGGACTCGAACCTTCAACCTCACTCTGCAGCGGAGAGTGCGCTGATATGAAACTTTCTGGCAGATTAAAATTGTGTGGCGGAAGTAAAGTTGTGAGGCGGCATCGTGAGTCGTGTCGGGATAGCACAGGCGGTAGTGCGCTTGCCCGCGAAAGGCAAAGGTCCCAGGTTCGAGTCCCGGTTCCGGCACACAATTTTAATCTGACAGGAAGTTTCATACCAGCACACACTCCGCTGCAGAGTGAAGTTTCATTCTGGAAACATCCCTTAGGCTGTGGCTAAGCCATGTCTCCACGATATCCTTTCTTCCAGGAGTGCTAGTCTTGCGTGGTTGCAGGAGAGCTTCTTTGAAGTTAGGAAAGTAGGAGGCGAGGTACTGGCGGAAGTAAAGTTGTAAGGCGGCATCGTGAGTCGTGTCGGGATAGCACAGTCGGTAGTGCGCTTGGCCGCGAAAGGCAAAGGTCCCAGGTTCGAGTCCCGGTTCCGGCACACAATTTTAATCTGCCAGGAAGTTTCATATCAGCGCACACTCCGCTGCAGAGTGAAGTTTCATTCTGGAAACATCCCTTAGGCTGTGGCTAAGCCATGTCTCCACGATATCCTTTCTTCCAGGAGTGCTAGTCTTGCGTGTTTGCAGGAGAGCTTCTGTGAAGTTAGGAAAGTAGGAGGCGAGGTACTGGCGGAAGTAAAGTTGTGAGGCGGCATCGTGAGTCGTGTCGGGATAGCACAGTCGGTAGTGCGCTTGCCCGCGAAAGGCTAAGGTCCCAGGTCCGAGTCCAGGTTCCGGCACACAATTTTAATCTGCCAGGAAGTTTCATATCAGCGCACACTCCGCTGCAGAGTGAAGTTTCATTCTGGAAGTCTTTTGTTGCTTATCTGAGCTGCGATTGGAAACCCAACACCTGTCGACAAGACCAGCTAAATGTTTTGAAATTGACAGTGGACTATTGAATAACGTTGGTGATGAAAGTTACACAATTAAGCAAACCACAGTGAAAGAATTTTTTATTTACTGTCGCCTGTATTTTTCCCGTGCCTACTTGTTTTCATTTGTTTACCCTGAAGCGATTAAGAAAATGACATATGTGTATTCGAATTTTTTTGTTCATAATCGCCAGTAATATTACACCCCCCCCCCCTCCAGCATGTACCCTTCCTCCTGACTCTCCCTGTAGTCTTTATTGCGATACACTGTCGGTAAACCTAGTTATTCACTATATATATGAGGGGCATTTGAAAAGTCCGTGCAAAAATAAAAACATGTAACGTATTTTGGGAAACCAAATGTTCAAATGTTTGTTAAGCTTATGGGACTTACATGCGGGATCATCAGTCCCTAAACTTACAAACATATACTAACTCATACTAAAGACAGCACAAACATCCATGCCCGAGGGAGGATGGAAACCCAACGGGGAACGGCCTCGCGCATCAGACCATAGCGCCTCAATGACCTCGGCCACTCCTCCACTGCTTGGAGAAGCCCAATTTTTATTCTTCGATGTAGTCTTCTTTTAGACTTACACACTTCGTGGAACGCTGTTCTAATTTCTTGATCCCTCCCAAGCCTGCAAAATAGCTATTACTTTCTGCAATCACCTCGTTTCAATTAAATCTTCAACTCACCATCCATTTCTTCAAAATGGGAAACAAATAGTAGTCCGAAGGAGCCACGTGTGGTAGGGAGGATGTGAAACGAGTTGCAATCGTATTTCCAATAATTTTGCGACCACAACTGCTGAGGTGTGTGCTGGTGCACTATTTTGTGGACCAATCGCCGGCGTTTTTTTGCATTTATGGTTTCGAACGATGAATAAAAAGCACCTGTAGTAGTTTTACCCTGTTCCATATACTCGATGAGGATTATCCCCTGCGAATTCAAAAAGACCGTCGCCATAACCTTTCCGGCCGAAGGACAGGTATTCACCTTTTTTTCCCAGCAGATTCGCGCTTGGTAACCCATTGTTTCGATTGTTCTTTGGTCTCAGGTGTATAGTAATGCATCCCTGTTTCATGAACAGTGGCGATACGTCGCTTAAAGTCCTGTGAATTCTTCCTGAACAGCTGCAAACCTTCCTTGCATAACTTCACACGAATCCGTCTATGGTCAAGCGTGAGCAATCGCAGCACCCATCATGCGGATAACTTTCTCTTGTCCAAATTTTAATGCGAAATATTATGTACCCCAGAATTAAATTTTCACATTGCAGCGGAGTGTCCGCTGATTTGAAACTTCCTGGCAGATGAAAAGTGTGTGCCGGAACCGGGACTCGAACATGGGGCCTTTGCCTTTCGCGGGCAAGCGCTCTACCGACTGGGCTATCCCCACACGACGCCGCATCACAATTTTACTTCCGTTCAGCGTCACTTGTGTCCATATGGCCACTCCTAAAATTTTGAAACGACTTATAATCTGTTCTAATCGATGGTACAGAGTCACCATAATGTCACCTGAGGCCTTTAGCCTTTCATAAAGTAATCTTTAATCACCATACTAAATTCTTTTCTCCTCCATTCTTTGACAATCACTCGACTTCCTCGATTCACAGGAATGCCAAACATAAAGAAATAGACCAATATGGCTGAAACTTGGTGTGCGACCTTTCCAAAGATGCTACTAACTAAAAATGATATCGATTCGCGCCGGTGGTGTCATCCCTTGGACTTGGCACGGAATTTTCAAATGTCCCTAGGCATAGACACATATTCTCGGAAAGAGGACTGCATAAAGTTCATATGTTGGGATCGCCTCTCACGTCAGACAATATAAGGTGATCACCAGAAGAGTAACTCACTTATGAGTTACTGTTTACGTAATATTTCAAGAATAGAGTTTGGGGCAGACGGGTTATCGGCGGCAGCACATAAGGCAGTCTACATATTACTAAAAGGAACCATAATCAGGGACCCCATAATAATTTAAAAAACCATCAAAATACGCAGACAACACAATACACGTTATCTTGGTGTCCAATTAGACGAAAGCTTGACCTTTAAAGTACATATACGACTGACGACCGGCAGGGCCACCAAGATGACTCAAAAACTTGCCAGGTTAAACATCACAACGTACAGACTACCTACACAAACAATACGTACATACCACATAGCCCTCTTCGAGTCAGTAATCTGCTTCGCTTCGCAAACATCACAACGTACAGACTACCTACACAAACAATACGTACATACCACATAGCCCTCTTCGAGTCAGTAATCTGCTTCGCGGCCGAATATAAGGGAACGTCTTCGAATGGGTCATATCAATCCCAGCCGGGATATGATCCACTTCCTAACGGGACACGGTCCCTACCCCACACACCTCACACGTGTGGGTCTCAGTGACAATCCATGCCGTACGTGTGGAGAAATTGGGACCCCAGTACACACTGTCATACACTGTCAGCTCTACAAAACACACACTCACACTATGACACGACTAAAGACCTAAACGAACTAATACGAGATAAGAACGGATGGGACATAATGAACAGACTGCCGGACGAAGTCTCACTACGAAAAAAAGAAGAGTACAGACAGAACGTAAGAAGTAATGCAACACGAAACGCCCACAACAGAACACAAAACACTTATGACAAATCTGACACTGAAAGCGCAAACACTGCAAATTACACCACAGATGACAGCCCCGACACAGAGGATGATATAAACACATGCGAAATGTAACTTGCAGATATAGCTCATCATAGGAGTCTCCAAATAAGAAAACTCCAGGATGGCAGGGCTCGAAGTAAATTCCGACGCCTTCCACCCTGGACTTTCCAGTCTTATTCTTCATGTGTCACTCAAACCAATCTTTCCTATCTTCTATTAGTCTCTTCTTAAAATAGTTGATGTTTTTAAGTAGCCTTTCCATTTTCCTTATGATCACTTTTTACGTTTTTTCTTTGTATTTTTTATGTAATTACTGTAAATGTATAAAGAAAATAATAATTTTAAATATGGCTGCAGTCCAGCAACGGTGGAACACGATCCAAAAGTCAACACAGTTTCAGCCGACCAGTTGCATAAAAAAGGGTTAACATGCATAAACGTTGACCTAGGTTTCGGCAAAAGTAATTTAGCCTTCTTCAGAAGTATTACATAAGGCTCACATTAAAATAGTTGTTAAATAATATGTGGCTGACTCTATGTCAATAGAATAAAAAGTAAAATTTAATACACTGTCTACATCGTAAAATTGGGGAGCACGTCCACACACAGGTCGTGTGAGCGTACTGGCAGAGGCGTAGGAACCCTAGTGACGTGCGCCCGCACTTTGGTTCCTACGCCTCTACCAGTACACAGTGCTCACTCGTCCTGTGTGTGGACGTGCTCCACAATTTTATGTAGACATGTTTTATATTTTACTTTTTATTCTATTGACATAGTCAGCCACATAATATTTAACAACTATTTTAATGTGAGCCTTATGTAATACTTCTGACGAAGGCTAAATTACTTTTGCCGTAACCTGGGTCAACGTTTATGCATGTAAACCATTTTTATGCAACTGGTCGGCTGAAACTGTGTTGACTTTCGGAAAGAAAATAATATACCACAGTCGCATAAATGTATTACATAGTTTTTGTAATCACGACCAGCTGTATACCCAAAGGCAGCTAGGGTAAATAAATATGGGCGGTGACTAAGGACGCGAGCGCCTGAGATGCCCGGCGGCTACTTTATGTGGGCCCGGCGCTGTTGCCGGGTCAGCCAGCGCCACCTGCTTGGCGACCCATTTAGCGCGCCGCGCCGCCGCTGTGGAACACTCCACTCGACTCGACCCGCGCGGCGCGGCGCGTGGCGTGCTGGGAGTCACGGCCGCGCCGGGCCAGCGAATCGAATTCAATTTCCTGCGAAACAAAGGAGGGCCCGCGCGAAGCGGGGCAAAGCGGGGAGCAGCCACAGGAAACGAGGCCGGGGCGCGCCAGCAGAGGCGAGGCGGCGCGACGAGGCGAGTCCGTCAGCAGGGGAGCAAGGAGGGCCGCCGTGTCAGCAGGGGCAGCAGACACTTGTTACAGGCGGCTTTATAGCTGCCGCTCCCACATCCGCTGAATCCATGGTAACAATGGCTGATAGCTCTGGAAGGCCAATTTATATACACCACCTGTGTCACCGCTTAATGTAGCTCCGTCGAGAGGTTGTTGTTTTATTGTAAAAGTCGACCACTGTATGTATCAATATCCTTGTTTCAACACTAAAATTATTAAATAAGGTCCGTGGGAACTACCGGTTACTCCCTGCTACAAAGCCTTGTTCCCTGGCCCAAATTGAGAACTGACTCGTTTCAAATTACTTAAAAAACCCTAAGTTAATACTACAGTGGTCAATATAAATTATCAGCTCACACGTTAATACACACAGACATTAATAATCAAGCCACCACAATTAAAATTGAGTTGGTTTACGTTCTAGGAGGCGATCCAATTATGATAATGTAGAAAGATACAAAAAAAGCCAAGATCGCTGATCATCAATTTTTATCTACGCCGCGGTTGAGTAGCCGAGCGGTCTAAAGGCACCTCGCTGCGGAGCGCGCGGTTGCTCGCCGTGGAGGTTCGAGTCCTCCCTGGGGCATGGGTGTGTGTTTTGCCCTTAGGTTATTTTACCTAGGTTTAAGTAGTTTGTAAGCTACGGACTAATGACCATGCAGTTTGGTCCGATAGATTAACAAACATTTGAACATTTGAACAGTGCATAGGTGCACTATGTCATTATAATAAAACATAATTATCACAGTCAATGGTAATTATGTTTTATTATAATGACATAGTGCACCTATGCACTGTAAATTGTTACATAACAACTGATTGACATTACAAGATTATGGCCTTGTAAAATATTTTATTTGACCAGATAATACTGACATAGTTCAGCGAAACCGGTCGTCGTAAATAAAAATTGATGATCAGCGATCTTGGCTTTTTTTATATCTTTCTACATTACAATTAAAATTATGTTAGAAACACAGCTAATAAAACATTTATGGCGCAACGGAATTTAGGTATAATCTACATCTGAGCTTGTTCTCAGCACTTTTGAAGAACAATATTATATGAAAGAGAGAAGGTGCACGAAAACTACAATTTATAGGCAACTTACGGATTATGCTGAACTTAGACTTTGTATTCAGATAAAAAAACAAGCAAAATGGGGAACCAATTTTGTTAATACAATAAAAAATGCATCTCTTACATGCATTGATGCGGACGGTGCTCAGCCTAAATTATACATGTTTTAACGCTACTGGGGGGGGGGTAGTCATTCTCTCACACATACGCAATGCCACAGCGAAACTCACCAAAAGCAGTGTTGCTAAGACGAGGCGGAAGCAGGCCGTTATCGTAGGCGAAAT
Organism: Locusta migratoria; assembly: GCA_026315105.1. Taxonomy (NCBI): domain Eukaryota; kingdom Metazoa; phylum Arthropoda; class Insecta; order Orthoptera; family Acrididae; genus Locusta; species Locusta migratoria. The sequence continues at coordinate 93,798,314 of CM048745.1, forward strand.
TCAGCAAGTCGGAGGTAGCACAAAACACACTACACAAAACCACTTTGAAACTGGCTCTGATATGTCGTGCCTGTTTTGAGATGGTGCGTGTGTATACCCAGGTTAAATTACATCTGAATTGGAGCGCGATCAAATGCGCTAACGGCCACACACGACTACGTTACATGAACGCACTCCATTGAAGGTGAAGTGGTTGGAAATCGGATTCATATTTCAAAATCGCAGTGGATTCTTAAGTCTGTTAGAAATCGATCTACGTACTAGTTTTATATGAGAAGTGGCGTGAACTCAGGTGACTAGCTGCATACCCCGGAAGTCGAAACTAGGACCCACGTGGTTCCGAAAAACGATAAAATTGAATAAAATCAGTTTCCGAAAAATAAAGAAAATTAACTACTGCATTTAACCAATAGAAATACTTAGAATTATGTAAGGATGCAAATGAAATACAGCTACACGCGATAGGGGGCGATTACAGAGACGGATGAAGTCCAGTCTCAGAAAAAACACAAAAATGAAATAATTACAAATTCGGAAAAAATGAAATAAGAATTACGGCATAAAACCCATAGAAACGTTTCGAATTACATGAAGAAGCGAAAGAAATGCAGCTACACGCGATAGGGAGCGATTAGAGAGACGGATGAAGTCCAGTCTAAAAAAACTCGTAAAAGTGAAATAATTACAAAGTCGGAAAAATAAAATTATGAATTACAGCATGCAACCCATAGAAATGTTTAGAATTACGTAAGGAAGCTTTTAAAGGAGGCTGTACAAGTCTCAGAGAGATTTACTAACAAGACAAAGTGCGTTCTGCAAGTAGGAGAGGAAACAGCAAAATTAAAATAGGCGGCGAGAGAAGATCGCAAAATATTAGTGGAAATCAGCCTGATGGGCATGGAACAAACAAGAGTGGAAGCTGAAGGCTCTGTTCTATGAACCAACCACTTGAAACACATATCACTCACGGAAGGAAACAATGAGAAGATTTTTACATGCAGTGTATAAAATGAACGTATCACCTATTAGTAATCGGGCCCCACAAAGCTAGAAAGTATTTACACAGAGTTCATACAATGCCACATGATCACAAAATTTTTTAACATATCAGGCCATCATCAAACTGCAACTAGCATCATACACACCATGTTTATCTATTGGAAATCTCTGAACTGATAAACGAGAACACATTTCCGCACACGATCGGAGAAAATATTCCAAAAAAAGATTCTATGTTAATGAATCTAAGTTAAACGTGCTAGTCAATGAAACGCTAACATCTCCAGAAACTAGAGCAGAACCAACCTTACCTCACCAGACGCCCAGAACAGAATGATCTGCCAAGCGGCCACGAGGGATAGCGCGGGAAGCTACCGGAAGCCAAAAAATCCAACAGACAGCGATGGTGGGCACGGACAGCGAGATTCGCGCTAAAGAAGGCTCGCTCAGTAGACTGTAATCAAAGGGTGTAGAAACCTCTTTGGTAGTATCAGCAGCTATCGATACTGAGCTAGAGAGAACGATGCAAATCGTGCTATCACTACCAACATTCAGATAGCCATAGATCCTCGCACACACATAAAAGTACAACAACTGTACATTCACACAGGGACAGTGGCGTAGCGGAGAAGCCGTACCTATGACACATTAATTAACGTAATAATAAATTATTAACATAACAAAATAAGAAAAACCTAGCAATATTAACTAATACTATAACACATGAAATAGAATTGTTATTCCTCAAGCCTTGAAAAGAGTGGGGTTCAAGTTTTAACAAAATGATAATCTAGCGACATTAAATACATTATAACTCTATAGAAATATACAAAAAATATATGGAAGACGACAGATGGTCATCTTTCAATTGTCATGGTCTTCAGTCTCGTTAATAGTTCGAGGCAGCTCTCCTCCCTACTCTATCCTATGCAGACCTGTTCATCTCCGAATAAGAACGGCAACCCATTTGTATTTGCTTACTATTTTCGTCCTTCGATTTCCCTCTACGATGTTTGCCCTTTACACTTACCTCCAATGCTAAATTGACGATTCCAGGATGTCTCAGAATTTCTCTCCCCAATTCTGTTCAGCACCACCTCATTAGTCACGCGATTTATCCTCCCAATTGTCATCATTTGTCTGTGACACCATGTTTCAGAAGCCTCAATCGTCTTTTTGTCTGAACTCCTGGTCGTATACGTTTCACTCCCGTACGAAACTCCAGAAAATTCCCTCCAGAAAGGACCTCCTAATACGATTGTACACTACTTCCCAGACCCATCGTCTGTGATGATGTTGCAATAACGCATAACGTTCCTCCACGGCAGACCGTCAATGCACAGCATTACTGTTAGTTTTTGGAGCATAACTGGCCACCAGCTTTGCGAAAGAAGCGGCATCACTTTCTGTGCAAACCACCCATCATTTTGCACGACAGTGCGCGGGTTGTTACAGCAGAAGCTTTGGTTGTTCTGATCGATCGATGGTACTGGAAGGTACTGTACAGTTCAACATAATGACAGGACCTGACAGATCCTTGTAACTTTGATTTAATTCCGCAAATGAAGGAACCACATCGTGGCATTCCTTTCAGAGATTGGGCAGGCAGTAGACATCCATTCGCACCAACAGCTGAACAGGCTCTGCTAATGGTATACAATGCCTTCCATTTCGCTGGCAACGTGTTATACACAACGCTGGTGACTACAGGACAGTGACTACAGGACAGTAACAGGTGCAAACATGTAACGCTTTTGAATCGATTGTGAATAAATAGTTGCCACTATTTAAGTTCCAACCCTTGTATTTAAATTATTTTTTAATGTCAACAAATTTCGCTTTTTCAGAAACGCTTTCCTTCTCTCAGACTTCCTTTACTTTTGTCACCCAAATAACAAAACCTAAATACGACTTATATTGCCTAGTTACCTAATCTAATACCTCCCGCACCACCTCATTTTCTTCCACTGCTTTCCATTACCTTTGTTTTTCTCTTGTTATAACCACCTTTCAATGCACTGTCCATTCCGTTCAATTTCTCTGCTAGGTCCTTTGACAGAAATACAATGTCATCATCGAATCTCAAGGTTTTCATTTCTTGACCCTGAACTATGCCTTATCCATATTTCTCCTTGCTTTACTTCACAGCTTTCTCGATGTTCAGACTGAACAACTTTAGGAAGAGGCTACTCCGTTGTCTTAGTCCCTTGCAACCACTGTGTTCCTCCTACTCCATTAACTGTTTTCTGGATTTTGTACAAGTTAATATTACATTACTCTCCCTATTTTCCCCCTTTTACCTTCAGATTATGAAAGTGTATTCCGGACAACATTGTCCAAATCTACAAATAAATAAATAAATAAATAAAATACACGCACTTAACTTTCCTTAACCTATCTTCTAGCACAAATTGTGATGTTGGTATTGCATCGCGTGTTGATACATCTCCCTTAAATCCAAACTGATCTTCTCCCAGGGTCGGTGTCTATCAATTTTTTCATTCGTCTATCAATAATTCGAGTTAATGTTTTTGCATCCGTGACATATTAAACCGATAGTTCTCTAATATTCAAACTTGTCTGCATTTGATTTCTTGGGCAACGAATTATCACATTTTTCTTGACGTCTGACGGTATTTCCCCTGTCTCATACATCTTCCACACAAGGTGGAACAGTCTGTTCTTGACTGGCTTTACCAGTGACGACAGAAATTCAGAGGAAATACCTGTCACTGCAGGGTTCTTGCTCCGACTCGACCCTCTCAAAGCTCTGTCAAATTCGTCTCGCACTATCGTATCTCTTACCTCATCTTCATGTACTTTTTTCCGTTTTACAATACTGTCTTCATTTCCCTTGTATAGGCTCGCTATATATTCCTTTGATCTGAAGTTTTCGAACTTTGCGTAGTACTGGTTTTCCATCTCAGCAAAAGGTATTTAAGGAGTTGCTTTTCTTGTCTCCAAACGTTTCATGTATTTTCGTGTGGGCGTTACCTACCTTTCTCCTAATTATACATTCTTCCACAGATTTGCTTTTGTTAAGAATATATATATGCCGAGATCGCTTCTTCAGTATTTTATTTTATTTTATTGTAGATGAGCGGTTTCGACAATGTTGTGATTTTCAGATCTCTAAACTTTGAAAAAAAAAAAAAAAAACAATGACAAGATTGTCTAATTGGAGTAATAAAGAATACTGCAACAGAGACTGCGAATTATGTAATTATTCAACACTGTTGATGCACCAGCCGTCACCACCATGGAATGGAATGAAATGTGTCGGAGAAGGAAGAGTTCGACAGAGAAGCGGAGATGATGTACAGGGGAGAAGGATAATTGAGAATTACAGGGAGCGTGAGATTCAAATGTTCATATGTTTGTAATTCTATCGGACCAAACTGCGTGGTCGTCAGTCCGTAGGTTACAAACTAAGGTAAACTAACCTAAGGACTACACACACACCCATGCCCCAGGGAGGACTCGAACCTCCACGGCGAGCAACCGCGCGCTCCGCAGCGAGACGCTTTAGACCGCTCGGCTACTCCACCGCGGCGCAGGAGATTCACATAGAAAGGGTGGAGAGTACTAGTTGACAGAAAACTGGAGGAAATGAGACAGGGAGTGGATGGAGGAGGAACATGGTGAAAGTAAAGAGGTAGTTAGGGAAAGATATGGAGACATTAACAGAAAGAGGACATGGATACAAGAGAGGAAGGACGGAGAGATATACAGAAACCATAATGGTGGATTAGTAAATAGCCGGGTAAGACTGACAAATACTGATAAATTTACATTAATTTCAAATAATCTGCTTTCATTTTCAGCTGGAAGAGCTGCGTTTGAGTTGGCTCTCTGTACGGCGGATCAAACTTTGGCTGCGGTCCATCAGCTAAGTAATCCACGGGCCACGGCAGTGCGTTAGGTGTACCGCTTTGTATGCGGATCAGGCGGCTCAGTCAGTGGGATTCGGTCGGCCACTGTTTTGCCAGAAGTTGGGGACTGAAAGGGGGGCCCGTAATGGCGGACACAGCCCCGACCGTCGACGTTCTGTGGAGCCGCAGGCGGACGGACCGGCTTAACGGATCTGCCCGTCTCCACTGACGCGCCACTTGCTAATGGCGTGCGTCCAGTGTGTGTGTGTGTGTGTGTGTGTGTGTGTGTGTCCAACAACACGGTCACTGAAGCTGGCTGTAGTATGTAGGTGAAGTCAAGATCAATTGGCGAATACGTTCCGACAATATTAATTTTTCATTTTGCAAATCTCATATATAAAGCAGAGTGTCCGTATGTGTGTACGTGTTGCATACAAATCTACAGTTTTCATCCAATCTTTGTGAAATTTTGTACACGTAAACTTTAATCCATGAGGACGGTCGCCGTAAGTGTAATAATCACGTACGATACATAGTTCACGAGATATGACGTTATAAACAATGAGATGCGCGGAAAACTGCTGCATTTAGCGACAATACTGCTAATTTTCTCCTAAACCACTGGACCGATTTCAACCAAATTTGGTACATACATTCCGTGCCATGAGGTACAATTGCTGCAGAGATAAGAATCATATACGACACATGGTTCATAAAATATTACGCCATAACCAACAGAAATCGCAAAAAAAATGCCATATAATGCGGAGAGACTTAAGAAATACACTGTATGAGAATGACCGTACTTAGAGACTTTATTAAACTTTTTCTCGCTGGTAACCATAGTAAAATGATGAAACGAAAAAAGTTTCTCGCTTACTACTTTTCCGCTGTTTATGGACTAAAACTACGGCTGTCGGAATGACGGACATTACAATTTATAATTTTTACACTAAAAATTGTAGCTGCAGATAATTATACAGACAGTATACACGCATATAGTTGAGTGTACCTTCTAAATTGTATCAAAGTAAGACACGTAATTAATGAGATATGAGCACATAAACAGTAACTTTCACGGAAAACTGCCCCATCACGCACCAAGTTCTAATCTATTAATTCTTTACTACTAATTGTATTCTCAAGAGATTTTACAGTTATACAGCCCTAATACAAATGAATATATAGCTGAAAAATGACTGGAATAAATAGATAAATACCCGGGCAACGACGGGTTTTCAGCTAGTTATTGATAAAGTAGAGGAAGGAAGAAGGGTTAGGAAGGAAGGAATTGACAGTGGCTGCTTTAGGGCACTGAAATGATGCAATGGTGAAAAGTGAAAATGTGAGCCGGGCCGGGAATCGAACCCGAGTCTCCCGCTTCGGGCCAGCAGTCGCCTTAACCACATTTTTTTTCGAGGTCGTTACGTCATGCTCGTTCTTGGTGATCGTTTAGTATTTGGCTCAGCTTTTTTATTACAGACGACGTTTAGCCTCTTGACCGGGCGCGCTGAGCCACGGGACCCGGCAAACCACATTATGGAAGGAATTGACGCTGAACTTTTGATATCGGTAGGTGAATAAAAACGTGTGTTATGGGACAAAACTTTAGATATTTATAAGGATACAAACACGCAAGAAAAGCCTGGCAAGATGTATGTTCAGCACTCAACCCACATTTTGAGAGCAATAGTGATACAGAAATAATGCGTTTGGTAAGTACTACCTATTCAGCAAAGTAAATACTTATTTGTAAATAATTATTTGTATCATAGTTGAATAGCGTCTTACTTTTCCTTACAACAAATTACGGCCGTAGGACGTTGGTCTCCTCAAAATTTTACCTCATAGTTGTTAGTTCCTTCTTACTTCTAGATAGTGCCATAAAAATGTTAGTTACTTCCGTAAATAATTAAAAACATGGGTTATTTATTCTCTTAATATAAGGTGGTCGAGGTATAACTAAATAAATAAAATAGCACTGGAAGTTTAAAAAAGCAATTTTTTAGAAAGCTACAGAACACAGATTTTCTATCAGCAGAAGGGACATTCCATACAATCTTATGTTTCACAATTGATAAATTACGTTTTAGACATTTGCCAGGGTACACTTCCGACTTCTGGCAAAAAATATCTGCTAAGCACATTTCTGATATTGTTTGCTGCCAAGCCTCCTGTTGTAGAACTCATGTTCTTGTGTGGAAAATAACCTACGATTTAAACCTGTACGGTTTTTTCCCGTACGGGCGAAATCGTGTAGTGTGAAAGCGCCCTTACACTAGCCATTACGGCTTCCCGTGCGAGGTCGAACGTATGACCGCATCTGCGGTGAAGTAATTGAAGCTGACGCCGTCTTCGCGTATAAATACTTGGTGTGGTGTCTGTTCTTTCGGACATATCCGAAAGAACCGACACCACACCAATATAATAATAATAATAAAAAAATATATATTCTCTTCATAAAAAGCTGTCGAAATTGTCCAATTACACGACAATCACTCTCAAAATATGGAATCTAAAAGTTCTTGTCAGTATACAGGGTGTATGAAAAAGGATGGTACAAACTTACACGGTTAAACGTACACGATAATAAAAGCAAAAATGTCACAGTAAACATGGGTTCGCTGCGGTGGACCGAGGGCATTGTGACGTTATGCTATGATATGCGAGACCATTCCCGATCGGGGGTTCGAATCCCCTCTTGGGCATGGATGTTTGTGCCGTCTTTAGTATAAGCCTAGTTCATAAGTAGTTTGTAAGTTTAGGGACTGATGACCCCGCAGTCACATAAGCCTTACAAATATTTGAACATTTTTGAAACATGGGTTCCGCCAATGAGCCATTTGCGAGATTATTACGAATGTCATTGCAACCATCGACGTAGTTAGTACACATTACCTTGAAATCTATACTGTCTTCCAGCAATGCTTGAGGATGTTCCCTTTCAGCAACGTTAGAATATATGCTACATGCATGATGGAACTCCGGTAAATTTTGCTGCTGCTGTGAGACGTCATCTGATGCTCAGATACGCCGAAGATGCCCAAGTTACTCCAGTATTCAAGAAAGGCAATAAGAGTTATCCGCAAAATTACAGGCCAATCGCATTGAAGTCGATTTGCAGTAGGTATTTTGGAACTTATACTTCGTTCGAACATTATGAACTACCTCGAAGAGAACGACCTATTAACCAATAGTCAACACGGACTCAGAAAGTATCGTTCTTGCGAAACACATAAAGTGATAAGTGCCATCGACAAGAGATCTCGAATTGATTCCATATTTCTGGATTTCCGGAAGGCTTTTGACACTGCACCCCACAAGCGGCTTCTAATGAAATTGCGCGCTTATGGAATATCTCCCCAATTGTGTGACTGGATTCACGATTTCCTATCAGAAAGGACACAGTTCGTTGTAATTGACGGTAAGGCATCGGGTAAAACAGAAGTGATATCTGGCGTTCCACAGGGAAGCGTTATAGGTCCCCTACTCTTCCTCGTTTTTATAAACGATTTAGGAGACAATCTGAGTAGCTGATGCTGTCGTTTATCGGTTAGTGAAGTCAACAGAGGATCAAAAGCAACTGCAAAGCGATTTAGACAAAATTTCTGCACGGTGCGAAAATTGCCAATTGACACTAAATAAAGAAAAATGTGAAGTAATACACATGACCACTAAAAGAAATCCGTGACCGGCCTCTTCATTACAGAATTCTAGTTGCTACGAACATCCTTCTCATTTCGAATGTATATGAGTCTTTTTCAATGTAAGACTTGCATCACAGAGTTCGCCCCTTTCTACCTAAAGGTGGAAAATTACTCCTTCATGAGTTTGAAACAGACATCGTGCAAAGAAATTCTTCGTTTCAATTCTTAACAACCCAATTAATTTTCATAATACTTCTATAGAAAAGCCTACAAACTTTCTATTGTAGCTTATTTTTTGTTCTTTATTGCCTCCCATACATATCTTCATACGAATGGCATGCAGTTATCTATATACATGACACATCGTCCTTTGATAAATAGAAATTTATGGACAAACAATAATGGTTGCGGAACAAAACTAAGTTTCAATACAACTTACAAGGGAAGTACTTGGGCTCGAACAAGCCGGCCTCGGTGGCCGAGGGGACTGAGGCGCTCCAGTCACGGTCTGCACGGCCACTACGGTCGGGGGTTCTAATCCTCCCTCGGGCATGGATATTTGTGCCGTCCTTAGTATTAGCTAGTTCATAAGTGGTTTGTAAGTTTAGGGACTGATGGCCCTGTAGTTAATCCCCATAAGCTATACAAACATTTGAACATTTTGGCTCGAACAAACACATATACACCAAAATCGTATGAGAGATAATGTAAAGATCCCTTATTGCACTAGTGACAGTCCCGCATCTGCAAAACTCTGCAGTCGTCCGTTAGAGGCCTCTGCGTGTGCTATGCCGCATTGCACTTTGACCTGTCGGTTCGCCAGTAGGGACGGCGCAGTGTGCCTCCGACGTCGCGTTTTGTGACGTTATTTGTGTGGTGAAGCGTCAGATGGGACGGCGATTGCTAATCAATCCTGCTAATGTATTGCGATTGGTTGAGATGAAATTACGAAGAACTCTTCTTCGTGAAGATGGTATTAGTGTAGAAGATGAATCATTCGCATGCTTTCTCGTATTTGTTATGGTACAGAAATATGATCATAAGTTAGATACTGTTGTTACAAACTCATAATAATGATAATAGGGATGCTAATAACGAACAACTCATTGCAAGCGGTAGTGCTACGGTAAGTACGGGAAGAGGCGATGGAAGCAGTGGCAGTGAATACCAACAGTCTTCCGAGAAGAAGGTTAAAGTTGCAACTATCATCACGGTTTTTGACGACAATAAGCTAAAGAACGTGTAAGACGATTATTACATAAGTTATAGTTAAGATTTCTGCATTACGTATGGTGTCTACAATTACATCTGCAGTGTTATCTACAGCAAGATTGTAGAGTTTTGCATAAACGCGACACCCACCAGCACATTGAGGTGTACGTAGAGATCCTGTAACCAAACGTTCACACAGATATGTTTGTTCGAGCCCATGTACTTTCCTTGTTAGTTCAAAGAGCGCCGTACATAAACGTTTTTATCCGTCCTTTTTCAACAGATAAAATTGGTTTTGTTTTTCGTTCCTTGGAACGCAAACTCAATCTTCTTGAATAGGAAGTACGTTGGAAGACAAAATAAATTTTCTTGTTCGACCGCGCTTCTTGACTCACATGTTTGAGATGTATACAACTAGAGATCGCCTACATTATATATAAGCGCCAAAGATGCTGTAATAGAAAGATACATGTCACAGATGTGGAGTAGCATTTAAGAATATACGAAGTAAATGTGGTCTGCAAAGCACTTAGTATAAATGTAGATACATTTGGAAAAGTGTTTTCAAAAATAGATAATAAATTTATCAAACGTTTAGCTTCATAAGACTTAATGTCATCGTAAAATCTCACATTGATTTAACGTTACTATCTCGATTTTTTTTATACAGGAAAGCTTTTACTTAAAATCATTGTGGAATCATATATGCATTTCACGATTTAATATTGCATGTCATTGCTGTAGTTAAATTTTTGAAACACTGAATACACAATAAATTTACAGTGTAATATACAGAACCCCATTCAAGCGGCACACGGAGATAAGCTGTCTGGTGTATAAACTCGAAACCGATAACGCTACTTGAGCAACTTAGAAAACTGTGAGTGGTGCTGTATCTTCAAATATTATGAAACTGTTTGAGGGGAGTCGTACCGCCCTATCTCGCCAATGTTTTATTGGCCCCATTTTCTCAGGAACTGTTGATTACATAAATGTGACGTTTTTATTACATGTTCTCGCATGTTTTAAGACTGTATTGCCCAACAATCGCTTTAAAATAATAGCTGGAAAAACGTTATGATTTTTTTCCCGTGAACATATAATTTTTTGCTGTATATTTTCATTATTTTAATTCTAGAATTTTAACTATTACAGCAAATACTACTAAAGTAAAGCTACAATATTATTGTACTATCTACTTTATGTGGTAAATGATTCATTGATGTACATTCAGAAGTTTCTGAGGGAAAGGGGCATTTATATTGAAAAAATGTCATTTTAAGAGAATTGCGTTTAAGGAAAACATTTTAATATACCGCAAACATTAAATTACATAAAAACTGTTGTAATCTTCCTAGATGGCAGTCCTGATCTTCCTCGCCGAGTGCTGACCTCTTTTTCTTGGATCTGGCATCTTTGGACATATTGTTTGTTGCAATCTCTGCCTTCATATTCCGCGGCTGGTCCAAGTCCATCACACTTTTAGTATTGCTGTAACATTTATGAATTCCAAGATATTCTAAAACCTGTAGTCTTCCTGAATAGCCATCATTAAAAGTAAGAAGAGCATGATAGTCGTATATCTAGGCCTAATTTTCACTAAACTGAAAAATTTATATCGTCAGATAACGTAAGCAAAATTAAAAACGAATGAACCCAGAAAAACATTTTCGAAGTACCTGAAAAGACTATTGTACAGTAACTATAATTTTTCAGAACAAAATAAACGATCCCACTGATGATAGCACAAAATATGCTGAAATATGTTTGGGAAAAATTAAAAATCAGGTGTCTAGCATACGGCGGAAAATCCTCACCATTTATCCAAGCAAGCACGGAAGAAAGAAGAACAGCAACATCGAAAGGTCAGATTTTAATAATTTGCATAAAAGTAAAATTATAATTTTGCCATCAATTAAAACTTCCAGGCTAAATTGCCGTGGTCGATCGGTAAAACTTCTTCCCCTTGACCTTCGTCATCAACTGCGGACAACATCTTCTGAGGTGAGTCGACGACTGGCTTGTAGGTGGTGGAGCTGCCGCTTATGTAGCTCAGACAGAGGGCGCCACCACACGCCAGGTGCTGCCGACAATGCTATCTGAGATAATCGTCACTTCTCTCCATTACAGGTAATTGATTGTCACCGCCATATATTGTCCAATTTTAAACCATCTTCTTTCCTATTAAAATTGTGATGATATTTTTGGATTTCAATAGTCTCTCCTACATACGTGAAAAGTAATGCTAAATCCTTGCTAGCACGCTCATCATCATCATCATCATTAGAGACTGATTATGCCTTTCAGCGTTCAGTCTGGAGCTTAGTACCTCCAATAAAATTCCTCCATGATTTCCTATTCAATGCTAACATTGATGCCACGTCTGATGCTATGCCTTTTACTTCAAAATCATTCTGCACCGAATCTAAGTACCTTCTTCTTGGTCTACCTCGACTCCTCTCACCCTCTGCTGCCGAGCTCATGAGTCTCTTAGGTACCCTTGCTTCTCCCATGCGTGTAACATGAACCCACAATTTCAGTCTGTTCGCTCTTACTGCTTCATCTATGGTGTTGATTCCATGTTTTTCTTTGATTTTCCCATTATGGACACCCTCCTTCCATTCTTCCCATCTATTAGTACCTGCAATCATTCTTCCTACTTTCATATATGTATCCTCTACCTAATGAATAAGGTAACCTGTATCCACACAACTTTCACTCCCATACAACAAAGTTGGTCGAAAGATAGAGCGGTGCACTGCTAACTTAGTCTTGGTACTGACTTCCTTCTTGCAGAAGAGAGTAGATGTTAGCTGATCACTCACTGCATTAGCTTTGCTGCACTTCGATTCCAGTTCTTTCGCTATGTTTCCATCCTGTTAGAAAATACATCCCAGGTACTTGAAACTGTTTACCTGTTCCTATTTGGTACTCAATCTGATTAAATCTCTTTCCCACAGACGTTACTTTCGTATTGGAGATGCTGATTTCATATCATAATCCTTGCACCTCTGATCGAGCTCTGAAATATTAGTTTGCAACCTTTCAATTGAATCTGCCATTACAACTAAGTCATCGGCATATGCGAGACTGCTTATTTTGTTTTGACCTATTTTAATCCCGCCCTGCCAGTCTACTGTTTTCAACATATGATCCATGAATAGTATGAACTACAGTGGTGACAGGTTACAGCCTTGTCTTACCCCTGAAACTATCCTGAACCATGAGTTTAATTTGCCATCTACTCTAACTGCTGCTTGACAGTCTACGTAAAGCCCTTTAATTGCCTGCAGAAGTTTGCCTCCTATACCATAATCTTGTAGAATTGACAGTAGCTTCCTCCTTGAAACACGGTCATAAGCTCATATCACCAAATTTTATTTCATGATCAAAAAAATGTTCAAATGTTTTATAGCTTATGGGATTTAACTACGGGTCATCAGTCCCTAAACTTACAAACTACTTATCAATTAGCTTACACTATCAATTCCCGAGGGGGGATTCGTACCCCCGACCGTAGTGGCCGTGTGGACCGTGACTGATGCGCCTCAGTCCCCTCGGCCACCGCGGCCGGCTATTTCATTATCTCCGTTTTGAAATACGTGTTCTGCTACTGCTGCTTTGTCGATATGTCCCAAAAGACAGTTCTTTTCTGTTCCGTTAAGCGTGTATTGACACTTCTTTTTGTTGTCCCTATATATACCACGCCACTACACGATATTTTATATACCCCTGGGGTAGCTAGGGGATGACGAGCATCATTCGCCGATCTTCAGAATTCATTTATTCCCTTATAGGATCTGACGAAAACGCCAGTCGTCAAAGCCTACATGTTGTGATATAATTTTGCCATTATCGGGCGGTACGACTCCCCTCGACTACTGTTTCAATTTGCTGAAGATGTGACGGTTGTCTGAAAAAGATGTATTTAGCAATTACAGTGACACTGTATGTTAATGAGGTGCACGCAATTAAATTGTGACAGTCCTTTGGAGTCGTAAATTCCATCGCGTTTGCCTCACCTTTGCCAGGTTTGCGCTGTCTGCTAATTTCTGTCCCTGTTGCTCTTTTTCCTTGTCTCCACTCAGATGAACTCTTTTGACAACGCAGCCATTTGCATCCTTTGATCTTGCACGTACCCAGGTGTGCGCAATGTGCTCTGCCAATGATTTAACTCACTTCTCAGTAATGGAGCCTTCCATTATTTCTCGGTGGAACAAGTTCATTTCCAGGTTGATGAGCAATGTTCTAATGTTTGCTTATTCATCATCTACATAAAGCATTATGCCTTTTGGTCGTTCCGTCTCTTTCGAAACCAGGCAAGCCATCTCTTCATCGGTCTCCCTGAAGATCTTTTGCCTCTTGATTTAGAAAATATCGTTCATGCGAAACACTACTAGCTCTTTCTTCACACGAAGTGTTAAGTGCTATCGACAAGGGTTCGCAAATCAATTCAGTATTTTTTGATTTCCAGAAGGCTTTTGACACCGTACCTCACAAACGGCTTTTTATCAAATTGCGTGGTTGTGGTATATCGCCCTAAATTTGCGATTGGATAGGGGATTTCCGGTCAGAGGGGACACAATTCGTAGTAATCGATGGTAAGGCATCCACTAAAACAGAGGTGATGTCGGGCGTTCCACAGGGTAGTGTTATTGGTCCTCTGCTGTTCCTTATTTACATAAACGATTTGGGAGAAAATCAAAGTAGCTGTCTTAGGTTGTTTGCAGATGAAGCCGTCATTTACTGTCTGGTAAAATCATCTGAAGATCAAAACCAAGTACATAATGATCTAAATAAGATATCACTATGGAGTAAAAATTGGCAGGTGACTCTAAATAATGGGATGTGTGAAGTCGTCCACATGAGTAAGAAAAGAAATCCGTAAAACTTTGTTTACAATATAAATGAATAAAACGTGAAGGTCGTAAACTCCACGATGTAACTAGGAACTACTATTACTTCAGACTTAAACTGGAAAGAACTCGTAGCTAATGTCGTGGGAAAGGCTAATCAAAGACCGCGTTTTATTGGCAGAACCCTTAAAAAATGCAACAGAACTACTAAAGAGAGTATTGCTGCCCAGTGTCGGATCCTTATGAGGTGGGGTTGACGGAGAACATCGAAAGAGTCCAGAGAAGAGCAGCTCGTTTCGTATTGTCACGATACAGGGGGGACAGCGATATAGAAATGATACAGGATCTGGGATGGGAATCATTAAAACAACGGCGTTTAACGCTGCAGCATGGTCTACTTACGAAACTCCAATCGCCAACATTCTCCTCCGATTGGATTTTTTCTATTTATTTATTTATTTATTTATTTATTTATTTTTTTTTTTTTTTTTTTTTTTTTTTTTTTTTTTTTTTTTTTGACTGCCACTTAGGTAGAAAAGATCATCAGAATAAAAAACGAGAAATCAGAGCTCGAACGGAGAGATTCAAGTGTTTTTTTCTTCCCGCGCGCTATTCAAGAATGGACTGGGAGATAAATAATATAAAGGTGGTTCGATGAACCCTTTCCAGGCACTTAAATATGATTTGTAGAGTATCCCACGTAGATATAGATTTCATTACAATTTTTGTACTTCTTCCAACTGGCATACATTATATGTGCTTTTTCCATTTCAGATGATGTTGTTTTATTGTGCTAATTGGGTTCATTTCTGCTCGTGTTGTATCGTTCCTCTATCTATCCGTCAAAGTATTACTAGCCGCATATCTGCGGAAACTCATTTCACAAGTTTCTGTTCTCTGTCTGCTATTCTCTCTTCTTCAGGTTCCAGTTTTCACAACCACAGGGCAGTGCTGGTGTAGTCATACCTTTATAAAACTTTGCCAGAGCACCTTTGTGGATTTTTGTCTCAAGTGTTCTCCGTACAGTTCCACAAAATTAGTTAAATAAGACTAACGTCTTCTGGATTTCACTGCTTGGCCCATATATAATACAGCACGCTAAGTACTAAAATGTATTCACTTGTTCAGTTATCTGGCTGTCAGTTTCAATCCTAACACGCATGGATTGGTGTCCAATATGCCTTTGATTTTATCTTTGTAATAGAGATACATTATGTACATCCGTTACTTTGCTCGAAGAAATATTCTTGTAGGTCATTTTCTATTTCTGTAACAAGCACTTGGTCATCAAAAAAATTAAGATACTAACATCCGCATTATTAATTTTAAAATGATTTATTGACTGCAACCAAGTTTTTGATACATCGTCAGTGTAGATATTAGAAAGAGTCGGTGAACAGAGGCACTTTTTTCTCATTCTTTGGCTTATTTCAGTCGTCTTGTATCTACTACGTAGGTTTTCATTTGTATTTTGTTGTTAATATGCAGGCATTGTGTTGATCTTCAAAGATGAGATGGATTCTTCGACGTTTTTTAAATTTCGCACTTTATTTCGGTTGAATTTTTCAAAACGTTTTGTCGTAATCAATGACGGCACGATATGTTTGTAAGTTAAATTAATGGGGTTTCTCTGTTATACATCATGGTGAAGATGAGCATGATCTTCCTTTAAAATGATTTAAAGGATGCCGCGCCTGTGTGGAAGAATTCGGCCCACGTGAAACATATCGACGTTGCCGTAAATGAGTCAGCCCGCATCATATCGGGGTGCTTGAGACGCACGCCGACAGAGAAGATCTACCCTCTCATTGGGATAGCTCCCCCTAGCATACGGTGGGAAGTAGCTGCCGAGGTGCAGAGGAAGAAACAGTTGACAGACAATCGCCTCCCCCTACATGGGCACCAACAACAGCCTAGGCGGCTTCGCTCAAGGAGCTTCCTATGGACATCAGAGCCAATTGATGTCACTGTCGAAGAGAGGAGGCTTCAGCTAGGGAAGGAGGTAACATCTAACCCTATCTTGGCCCTGAAAGAACAACTTGCAGTTGGAGGTAACAAATCCTATACAACCTGGAAGGCTCTCAACAGTCTGAGGACTGGGTTCTCAAATTGCAAGTTCAACCGTTCAAGATGGGGCTACCTCGACAGGGAACCTCTGTGCGACTGTGGGAATGTCCAGACGGACGACCACTTACTGACGTGCCCAAACCTCAGCACATGCTGTACCGCCCTGGATTTACAGCTAGCTAATGACAAGGCCATGTGTGTGGCTGATTACTGGGCAAGAAATATCTAAATTTTAAAATTTATTACATGGACTCAAACTAGACTGTAAAGGATGGTGTTCTGGACACGAAAAATAAAATAAATAAATAAATCTTCCTTTACGCCTTTTTTCTTATTATGAAACGATTTTATGTTAACCGATTCTTCCGTCGCTTCTTGGTAGAAAAAAATCATTATCGAAATTAAAATACACAAGTTTGTGTTTGTTTACTTTGTTAATCGATTTTCGCCTTATTAGGTCATCATCAGACATTTACTGAAGTTTAGTCAAAGAACTTGAGTTGTCATACAGAAAAATAAATTATCTTCTGATGGAGCAGTTACAGGCTAAATAAATATTTAAATGATATCTGTTAATTAATAGTACTGCAAAAGGGAACATAGATACTATACGTCGAGAAACAGTGCAAGCATAATTCTTACAGCAATGACTGAATAAAATACAATTAAACAAGTACATCAAGTTTGAAGGGTTGTTCAAAGCACAAGGTGACACAAAATCTACTCTGGGCTAAGAGAAGCAGGTCACGGGACTGGGCTTCCCAATTTTTGTGTGTGAGAAGATGCAGGTATTTGAGCGTTTGAAACTCCTAAAATATCTGACCGGATTGACCAGTAGGAAAAGTGAAAACCCCAACGAAAGATTTCCGAATATGGTGTAACCTAACTACATGCGAATTTGCTTCTGTTTATTAGGAATGTTATGCGCAGCGCCGTGAGTAAGGTGCGAATTGTGAGATCAAGTTTCTATTGCCAGCACCGGTACTACCGAATATTCTTCATTTACGTCATATTACTCCATGGGTGTTAAATTTTAATTACGAAATTTAAATTGAACCTTAAAGCATATAGGGCAAACTCGGCTAATTTCGCAGTATTAAGGTTTTTTCCCCCTCTAATATATAAAAGAAATATATTACAAATGGAATTTTTGTATAAAATGGTAAGTAAAAGTAGTATAATTCGTTGGTTTAAATGTTAAATATTGAAAGTTAAATTTCAGATGTAAAAAAGCTTTCTTAAAATTGTGCTAATTTACCTGGAATAATAAGAACTCGGGCAATTTCGCACCACTACTCGAGTAATTTCGCAGTAGCAGCTGGAATTCTAAAAAAATACCTCTTGTGTCATCAGAACATGATTTAATGAAACCAAACACATCATACACTTGACATTTACTGTATTTACTATTAATAAATTATTATATGTAATCAAAGGTAATATGTTTAATTAATTACGTACTTTAACATAAAAATTAATAACGAAATAAAATTACCACAGTCATAGAAAATCTTAAATTCGAAAGTGTAATTGAAGGTAGTTCTTAAAATGGTAAATCTGTTTCAAGTTAATCAGAACCAGTCTCAGTGCATAAACGGCATGTGAAGTGAGTACTGTACGCCTTCAGTCTCTCGCAAGACAGATGAATCCAGCACTCGCACTTCAAACAACATATCCATTCTTGGCCATCATTATCATCTTCGTAATATCCATCACATAAGAAACAAATGTTATCATACTTTGCTACATTTCTTATTAATCTTCTCCGTACTGTAAGACACATAGTTCGGGAGAAATGCCCCCAAATCCAAACGCAACTTCGAATGGAAAAATGTCTTTGTTGACAAGATTGATAAGTTTTTAGGTCTCAGTTGTGTTTAAATTTGGCGGAGCTGCAGGAACTTTTGTACCTGTTGTGGTATTTAAATAAGTAATTGTACTACTTGTCCTGTCTCACACAAATTTTTCAGCAAATTTGAAGTTCCACTTTTGTGTTCAGTGTAAGAATATGCTTTTTTTACACGCAAAACAGGCCTCTATATCGTTTATCTTTTCATGTTTGTCAACTGTTTCTTCCTCTCCACCTCGGCAGCTACTTGCCGCCGTATGCTACGGGGAGCTATTCCTATGCGAGGGTAGATCTTCTCTGTCGGCGTGGGTCTCCAGCACCCCGATATGATGCGGGCTAACTCATATCGACGTGGCCGTGAATGAGTCAGCCCGCATCAAATCGGGGTGCTTGAGACCCACGCCGACAGAGAAGATCTACCCTCTCATAGGGATAGCTCCCCCAGCATACGGCGGCAAGTAGCTGCCGAGGTGGAGAGGAAGAAACAGTTAACAGACAATCGCCACCCCCTACAAGAGCACCAACAACAGCATAGGCGGCTTCGCTCAAGAAGGAGCTTCCTTTGGACATCAGAGCCATTGAGGAACGGCTACAACCCTGTCTTACTACCTTCCCAACCACTGCGTCCCTTTCATGCCCTTCGACTCTAACAACTGCTGTCGGGTATTTGT
The DNA here is from genome assembly GCA_026315105.1 of Locusta migratoria. Classification (NCBI taxonomy): domain Eukaryota; kingdom Metazoa; phylum Arthropoda; class Insecta; order Orthoptera; family Acrididae; genus Locusta; species Locusta migratoria. The sequence continues at coordinate 93,817,487 of CM048745.1, forward strand.
ACAAGTCGAAAATAGCTCTTCGCTTCCTATATTTCACCTCCTGCTACCTTCAAAATTTGAAACAAAGTGTTTTCCAGTCTGTCAGTTTATCTATAGTTCAGAAAAAATACCAAAATAGAGGCTGACATTTGGCGTGTCGCGAGTATTTTTGTTGGGGCGGACGTTTTCCGCGCAGTGGACGGGCGGCTGGTTCGCGGTTCCACGCCCCCCCCCCCCCCACCTGTCACACCCCTCCCCCCACCACGCCTCCCTGGCGAGCACTCCCGCGATTATTTTCCGGCGGAGCGGTCGTGCGGGCCAGCGCGCCCGATCACTTTGTGCCCGCCCGTTCTGCCCGCTCTGCCCCGCTCTGTCCACCCCCTCCCCCCACGCATCCTCTTTGGGACAGCCACCTGTGTGAGGCGGCTGGCCTCTGCTGCTCGCTGGGTCGCGAGGCGCGGTCACCGGCCCGTGCCGACGCCGCTAATATTAGCGTCTGTCGTGCGATGGCATTTCTGCACCCGGCAACACTGGCGGACGTTCATTAACCGTACACCGACTGGGTGCTGTCGACAAGGGTTCGCAAATCTATTCCGTATTTCTTGATTTCCAGAAGACTCTTGACACCGTACCTCACAAACGGCTTTTAATCACATTGCGTGGTTATGGTATATCGCCACCAATTTTCGATTGGATAGGGGATTTCCTGTCAGAGAAGACACAGTTCGTAGTAATCGATGGTAAGGCATCGACTAAAAAATAGGTCATATGGGGCGTTCCACAAGGTAGTGTTATTGGCCCTATGCTGTTCCTTATTTACATAAACTATTTAGGGGAAAATCAAAGTAGCTCACGTACGTTGTCTGCAGATGACGCCGTCATTTACCGTCCAGTAAAGTCATCTCAAGATAAGAAACAACTGCAGAACGATCTAAATAAGATATCACTATACTGTAAAATTTGGTAATTAACTCAAAATAATGAAAAGTGTGAAGTCGTCCACATGAGTACGAAATGTTGAAATGTTTGTTAAGCTAATGGGACTTAACTACGGGGTCATCAGTCCCTAAACTTACAAACTACTTATGAACTACCTTATACTAAAGACGGCACAAATATCCTTGACCGAAGGGGGATTCGAACCCTCGACCGTAGTGGCCGTGCAGACCGTGACTGAAGCGCTTCAGTCTCCTCGGCCACCGCAGCCGGCATGAGTACAAAAAGAAATCCGTTGAACTTTGTTTAAAAGATAAATCAATCAAAATTGAAGGCTGTAAACTCCACAAAATACCTAGGAATTACTATTACATCAGACTTAAACTGGAAAGAACACGTAGATGATGTCGTGGGAAAAGCGAACCAGAGACTGCCTTTTATTGGCAGAACCCTTAAAAGATGCAACAGAACTAAAAAAGAAACTGCACACACCACGCTTGTCCGTCCATTTTTGGAGTATTGCAGCCCAGTGTGGGATCCTTATCAGGTGGGTTTGACGGAGGACATCGAAAGAATCCAAAGTAAGGCAGCTTGTTTCGTATTGTCACGATACAGGGGATACAGCGTTACGGAAATGATACAGGATCTGGGATGGGAATCATTTCAACAACGGTGCTTAACGCTGCGGCGTGGGCTACTTACGAAACACCAATCGCCAACATTCTTCTCCGAATGCGAAAATATTTTGTTGACTCAGACTTGTAGAAAAGTTCATCAGAATAAAATACGAGAAATCAGAGCTCCAACGGAGAGACTCAGGTGTGCTTTCTTCTCGCGCGCTATTCGTGAATGGAATGGGAGATAATTAGTACAATGGTGGTTCGATGAACCCTCGGCCAGGCAATTAAATGTGATTTGCAGAGTATCTCATGTAGATGCAGATGTACCATGTATTTCAACCACAGTCTAACACATTCAGTCACGACACTCACTGCAGTGAAAGGTGTTACCTACTGACAGTTGCAACGGCGCTAGCGCTTGTGGTGGTGGGCAAGTGTAGTGGGACAGAAATGTTTGTTGTAATTACATTTCTACGTAATTAACCAAATCGTTTCTGTAATTTTGTTTCCCAAGCGTTAGCTTCCAATAGAAAAGATTTGTTTCAAAATTGACTAACATTGGAAAATGAGACAATTAAAACAAGTGTCGCTGGGAAGCACGTGCGTACGCTGTCTGATTATTGACTATACAGACTCCGAATTGACTGTCAGGCTCCGTCACCCAACGCCTGCAGCCACACAGACGCCTCCCGCACGCATGCAGTGTATTGTGGGCTGCATAAACGTCAGGCGTTCACAGATGGTGCCTTCTAGCAGAAGGGCGGTGACGGTGAGAGAAAACAATATGACTTAGTTCGCGGGTTGTAAACGTCGCACGAAGCAACTTTATCGGTGCGACAGTGACCTTTCCACTAGAGCTATACAGTGATCAGTGGCGTGATACCTGATCTGAGTGAGTTACGTACGACAAGCAACAATACAGCGCAATCTAAAATCTGCCTCACAAGCGAATCTTCTATTGGGAGATTGGGAGAATCTTTGGGAAGGCTCAGTTGTAAATGTTGTTTTGAAAATAATTATGACAGCCTTAAGTGGACGTCGTCTAGTACACACCTGTCCGGCGCCAGCTTCTCTCTAGAAGCTACATATTTTGACTTTGAGTGCGCTTTACCTTCAGTTGATTAAACATATTGTGTGATCGCGTTTTTATTTGATTTATATTCACGTTAAATATCTGGTTAGTGTATTATTCCGTCATGTGAATCGCGACAGTTGTGTGTCTTAATTTTCTGATTAGAACCGACATACAGTATTTTGACTTTTGTCTGCGCGTTCTCGCTTCAGTTTGTAAATTTATACTGTGCTGTCGTGCATATTAGATTCAAATCCGTGTTCTAACAAACAGAGTTATCTTCCTTTGAACGCATCGCGAAATTTAGAGGGCCGCAATTTGAAGCTGAGTGTAGTACGATCTTGCTGCCGCCTACTTACATTTCGCGTGGTGATCACACGATAAGTGAAATTAGGGCTCGTACGGAGGTATATAAGCATTCTTTTTTTCCTCGTTCTATTTGGGAATGGAATAGGAAAGGAAATGCCTTGTAGTGGTACAGTATTCCCTCCGTCACGCACCTTACGGTGAATTGTGGAGTATGTAAGTAGATGTAGATGTAGAACAGCGTAGCCATTGTCGTCTCAGCTTCACGGCAATGGAACAGGAAAAACGGCGTGAAGCCTGTGGTGTCTTGTCTTGCGGTTTCATAAGCAAATGTTTTAAAATACCTCTTCCTCAGCGTCGTCGGCTCCTTCGTGACTTACAGGGCTTACATCCATGGCCATAACCTGATATTCGCTCGGTCTAATAGTCCCAGCTGCCATAAACTGTTGCAACTCTTCTCATCGTCAACGGCGGTATCGTCACATTGTCAACGGCAAATAACTTCCCAGAAAAATCCGTATTACGTGTATCCGTCGAAACGACTTCCTCAATTTTCAGCTCAGATCTTCCGCAGTCAGTGATAGCTTGGGATGCCTGAAGGAAGTCCCATCCGAGAATGACATTATGACTACATTCTGTTAAAACGACAAATTCAAACGGCTGGGTCCTGTTGTTAATGGTTATTCTTGCGACACATGTTCCTGCTAGCTGCACGTACGTTCCATTTGCGAGCTTCAGCACAGTTGCCTCCGTATCACAGAATATTGTCTTCTTTAGTGTGCAGCGGTAATTATACGACAACACAGAGAAAGAAGCTCCTGAATCAACAACTGCCCGGACAGGTTGGCCGTAGATTATGACGTCAATGAGATTTCCTGACATCTTAGCGCCTATCGCCCATGGAGGATTTTCATCTGCGGCGGCCTCACCTCCGTAGATGGTCGCCTCGCTTAGATTTCCTGGGCGCGGCGGCTAGGGGAGCGGCTGGTACCTCTGTACGGCGGCGGTGAACGGCTGCGGTGCGTCGGGGAGCGACCTCGTCTAGGATACGGCGATGGGCTTCTTCCCATAGGTCGACTGAACTCATCAGCAGGTGACTGCCTGGGATAGAACTGCTCTGATGGCTGACGTCTTGCTGCAAAATAATCGTCGAATACTCGCCTCCTCTCTCTGCATTAGCGTACATGTCCAGGGCGCCCACAGTGGAAACGCAATGACATGTTGTTCTCTGTCCTCCAGACGTCTATTCCTCTGCGGGGCGTCATTGTTGCCGGAGGAGTTGGCTGTGGCCGCGTCGGCCGGTTCATGGGCTGCCGCTTGGCGGCTTCAGCGTAGGTCATAGCAGGGCGACGCCATTCTTCACGTCGGGTGCAACCGGCGGGGCAGACAGTAGGTAATGTTTGAAATCTCGTGAAGCTTTCAGCACCGTACTCGCTATCCCTTGCGCCACGCCGACGGGCGGTTATCGTGGGGTCTCGATAACTACTTAGATTTCCCCTAAATCGTTTATGTAAATAAGGAACAGCAGAGGACCAATAACACTACCCTGTGGAACTACCGATATCATCTCTGTTTTAGTCGATGCCTTACCATTGATTACTACTAACTGTGTACTCTCTGACAGGAAATCCCCTATCCAATCGCAAATTTTGGGTGATAAGTAAAGAGATAGTTGACTCTCACATGAACGATATTTTCCAAATCCGTGTTGTCCTTGGGTCAACAGATCATTGTGTTCGAGATAATTCATAATACTCGAATACAGGATATGTTCCAAAATCCTGTTGAAAATTGACGTCAATGAAATAGGCCTGTATTTTAGTGGGTTACTCCTAGTGCCTTTCTTCAATATAAGTGTGACCTGTGCAACTTTCCAATCCTTTGGTACAGATCCTTCTTTTAGAGAGCGGTTGTATATGGCTGTTAAGTAAGCAGCTATCTTTTAGCATATCCAGATAGAAATCTAATGGGTATACACTCCGGACCAGAAGACTTGTTCTTGTTAAGTGATTTTAGTTGCTGCACTACTCCGATGATATCTACTTCTACGTTACTCATTACGGCCTCTGTTCGTAATTCGAAATCTGGAATATTGGTTTCGTCTTCTTTGGTGAATGAGTTTCTAAAAGCTATGTTTAGTAACTCTGCTTTAGTAGCGCTGTCATGGGGAGGATTGCCATTACTATCACGTAGTGAGGATATTGTTTGTGTTTTGCCCTTAGTATATTTAACATATGATCAAAACCTCGTTGGGTTTTCTGTCAAATTTCTACAAAGAGTTTCGTTGTGATAGGTATTGTAAGCATCTCGCATTGAGATCCTCGCTAAATTTCGAGCTTCTGTGTAGGATCACCAATCCTGGGGATTTTGTGTTCGTTTAAATTTAGCATGCCTTCGCACCAGTATCCTGACCTGTTTTGTGTACCAAGGGGGATCAGATCCATCTTTTATTAATTTATTTGGTATAAAACTGTCAATACCACTTCTTTGAATATGAGCCACATCATGTCTACACCTACGTTTAGTGTTAGAAGCGAGTGGAAGCTGTTTTTCAAGAAGCAGTGTATTTTATTTCTATCTGCTTTCCGGAACAAATATACTTTTATTTTATTTTACGTAACTTGGGGACTTTCTATATTCAATCTCGCCACGACAGCTATGTGTTCACTAATACCTGTATCCGTTTTGATGCTCGTTATAAGCTCAAAATTATTTGTTGCTAAGAGATCAAGTGTGTTTTCACATCCATTTACAATTCTAGTTAGCCCATGAACTAGTTGTTCGAAGTAATTCTCAGAGATTGCGTAGAGTACAATTTCGCATGATGTTTTATTGGTACCTCCTGATTTGTAAGTATAATTTCGTCAACAGAGTAAATTAAAATCACCTCCTACTATTACCGTGTGAGTTGGATACGTTTTTGTACTTAGACTCGGGTTTTCTTTGAATCTATCTGCTATTATGTCGTCGGAGTCGGGAGGCCGGTAAAAGGCACAAATTATTACGATTTTCAGGTACAACTTCGACCCATAATAACTCACAGGAACTATAAACTTCAACTTCACTACACGAAATACCACTTTTGACGGCTATAAACACGCCTCCACCTATTTTGTTTAATCTATCCTTTCTGAACACAGATCTTTTGCAAATACCTCTGCTGAACTTATTTCAGGCTTGAACCAACATTCACTGCCGACAATGATGTGTGTTTCGGTGCTTTCTATTAACGCTTGGAGTTCTGGTACTTTCTCGACAGAGCTCGATAGTTTCCAGATCTACATTTCCCCTGTGATCCACCTGCATCCTTTGAGTTTGACCATTTTGTTTTTCCCCGAAGCCCCATATCCTAATAAACCGACCAGTCCACGCCACACAGCCCCCTGCGTATAGTGGACTCTTGAACTATTCACCCACCACCCGATGGTGTAAGTCAAGGAACCTACACGTTTGAAGAACCGTCTGAGCCTCTGATTCAGACCCTCTACTCGGCTCTGTATCAGAGGACCACAATCGGTCCTGTCAACTATGCTGCAGACGGTGAGCTTTGCTTTCATCTTGCAAGAAAACTGGCAGTCTTTACCACTTCAGAGATCTACTCAAAACCTGAAAGGATCTCTTCAGATCCGAAGCGACGTATCATTGGTACCGACGTGAGCCACCACCTGTAGTTTTCTGCACCCCGTACCCTTCATGGCATCCGGGAGGACCCGTTCCACATCTGGAATGACTCCGCCCGGTATGCACACGGAGTGCACGTTGGCCTTCTTCCCCTCCTTGGCAGCCATCTCTCTAAGGGGCTCCATCACCCGCCTAACGTTGGAGCTCCCAACTACAAGCAAACCCACCCTCTGTGAAAGCCCGGATCTCACAGGCTGGGTGGTGACCTCAGAAAGAGAGACACCATCCGACCCAGGAACGTGTTCCTGAACAGATAGTGCTTCAAACCTGTTCGCAAGACGAACCAGGGAGGCCTCTCGATCGGTCTCACGGAATGTCTTGCGCCTCCTGCCATGCACTGGAGCTACCTCCCACGCAACCAAAGGTGGGGTGTCTGCCTCACTGTTAGCAGTATCAGGGCCTGTTGATGGCGCAGGCCGATTGGCGGAGACGACGGAGTCCGTTCGGTCCCCACTACCGGCCTACAACGACGCCCTTCGCAGCTTCTAACTGTACAACCGAGGTTAACACACCATGAATCTGGGAGCGAAGTGTCACTAGCTCAGACTGCATCCGCACACACTGTCCGTTTTCGTTATTACAGTGCCGTCGTACAAGCGTTTTATACGCGGTCTCCTTTACAGGTGACGTACATATTCCCAAAATTCTTCCATAAACCGAAGTCGGCTGTCCGCCTTACAACTGTCCTCACATGTTCGTTCCATTTCATATCGCTCTGCAGTGTTACGCCTAGATATTTGAACGACGCGACAGCATCAAGACGCTCACTACTTATGCTGTAATTCGAACATCGTGGGATTGTTTTTCCTACTCTTGCGCATCACCTTACATTTTTCTACATTGAGAGCTAGCTGCCATTATTCGCACCCACTAGAATTTTCGTCTAAGTCATCTTGTATGCTATTTCAGTCGGTTAAAGACACCTTCACATACACCACTGCATCATCAGCAAACAGCCGCAAATTACAACTTACTCTGTCCATCAGATGATTTATATAGATAGAAAATATTAGCGGTCCTATCACACTCCCCTGGGGCACGCCTGACGATACCCTCGTCTCTGATGAACACTCGCCGTCGAGAACAACGTACTGCGTTCTATTACTTAGGAAGTCTTCCAGTCAGTCACAAATCTGTGAACCCACTCCATAAGCTCGTATCTTCGTTAGCAGTCTGCAGTGTGGTACCGCGTCGAGTCGAGAAAAACACAATCCGCCTGTTGCCCTTCATCCATGGCTCGCAAGATGTCATGTTAGAAAAGGACAAGCTGAGTTTCACATGAACGATGTTTCCTAAACCCGTGTTAATTCATAGAAAGAAGCTGTTCCGTTTCAAGGAAGTTTACTATATTCGAACTGAGAATATGTCCCCCATTTCGGAATTGTGTGGCCTGTAAGTTTGTGGATCAGTTCTTTCCTTTCTTATAAACGGGAATCACCTGCGCCTTCTTCCAATCACTAGGAACTTTGCACTGAATTAAAGATTTGCGATAAATGCAAGTTAAGTAGGGGGCCAATGCCGCGGAATACTCTTTGTAAAACCAAACGGGTATTCCATCCAAACCAGCAGACTTTTTCGTATTTAGCTCTCTCAGATGCTTCTCTAACCCGGAAACACCTATTACTATGTCCTCCATTTCGTAATTAGTACGTTAATCAAATGATGGTACATTTGTGCGGTCCTACTGCGTGAAAGATATCTTAAAGGTTAAATTTAGAACTTCGGATTTCCGTTTGCTTTCTTCTATTACTGCCCTGGAACGATTAACGAGTGACTGGACAGTGGGCCTATTTTACATTTTACATAGGACCAGAATTTTTTTAGGGTTCCCGGAAAGATCTTGAGATAAGATATGGCTGTGGTAATGATTGTATGCCTCGCGCATCGGTCTTTTTATAGGGCCACGAATCTCTACTAACTTTTGCCTGTCATCATTTGCGTGTTCTTTTTTGAATCGAGAGTGCAACAGCCTTTGCTTCCTAAGCAGTTTTCTAACATTATTATTATACCACGGTGGATCTTTTCCATCCTTAATCATCTTTACTGGCACATATTTCTCTAATCCTTTATTTACAATGCACTTAAATTTAGTCTACAATTCCTCTACGTCCATAGTCCCGGAATTAAACGATGCCCATTCATTTTCTAAGTGCGATCCTAACATTTGCTTATCGGCTCTTCCCAACAAAAACACGCTCCTAGCCTTCTTGATTGGTTTATGAACTTTTGTCACCATCGTCGCTATGATGATATCATGATCACTAATACCTGTCTCTACACAAATATCGTTAATAAGATCAGGCCTGTTCATGGCTATATGGTCTAAAATATAATATCTTTTTACAATAAAATATTTCCATTGCGCGTGGGTTGCCGGTTTAACTGCTCGTTTTCCAACCGGACGACACTCAGGATAACTATGTGAAACAGCTCATCACCAGGATCGAAGAAGCAAGACAGCTGGCTCGCATACGGACACTGGACGATCAGGAGAATGACCGTGAGCGGTGTAACGACAAGCGCCGATCTGTTGTGTACATCACAGGAGATCTGGTGTGGATCTTTACCTCTTACGCAAATTTGGACTGTCAGAAAAGTTATTGAAGCGATACTTTGATCCGTATCGTGTCATACGCCGCCTGTGAGACGTCACATACGAAGTTGAGGATTATGAGCCATCGTCGAAACGACAAAAACGAAGTGATATTGTACACGTGCTCCGCATGAAGCCTTAGTACGATCCTGAATAGCAGATAGGCGAAAATGGCTTCTTATTCAAGGACTCTAAGGACGATACTGATACTGAGGAAGCCACGACAGGAAAGTCTGTTGTCGATAATCGTGCAGAAGGGAAGAATGCTCCAGAACTGCCATACAGAGAACCCATGACAAGATCAAGATCTAGGACATTGCAGCTGGCTCCAAAGGGAACCTAACAGCGGGTCGCTTTTTTTCCCTTTTTTTTTTTTTTTTTTTTTTTTCAGGAGAGGGAGCAATGCCGCGAGACCCCACGATAATTGACAGCCGGCCGCGGTGGCCGAGGGGACTGAGGTGCTCCAGTCATGGTGTGCCCGGCCACTACGGTCGGGGGTTCGAACCCCCCTCGGGCATGGATATTTGTGCCGTCCTTAGGATTAGTTAGTTCATAAGTAGTTTGTAAGTTTAGGGACTGAAGACCCCGTAGTTAAGTCCCATAGACTCTACAAACATTTGAACATTTGATAATTGACTGACGGCGTGGTGCAAGGGATAGCGTTACCGACTGCGATGCTGAAGATTGCCGGTTCAATCCCGTCCACTGGCAAAAATTAATCTCTTTGTAATTAACATTTCCAGAATGTTCTACATGTTTCTTATGTTCTCTTGTAATTTCTAACTGTTTCTTATGTTAACTATTCCTATAATTTCTGGCACATTCTGAGACAGTCAGTGCTGCGTGTACGTTTCAGTTCGCAATAAACCTGCTTTCAGTACAACAGTTCCTCGTGGCACGCAAGGCATATACGACTTTGTCCTCGTCAGATACACCAGCCTATCCTAACGTTGCCCACCCTCTGTTGAACAGCTTTTTTGTACCAGGCTACAGGCAACGACGCCTTTGGGATACGTTCTCAGGATTGTCTTTTGGATATGGATGGGTCTGGTTTTAATGTTTTGCAGCGAGGTTGGAGTAAATGTCCACCCTGACTCCTCCAGCGGCCGAGACTACTTTTAGAGTTGACACATTTTAAGAAGCATTTTACATCCGATTTTATATTTCAATCTATGTTCTCTCACATTTTAGATCAGCATAGTGATTTTATCGTGGTGTGCACGGATGGGTCCAAACAGGGGGACTGGATAGGCTGCTCCATAGTGTTCCCCAACACCACCATCAGGATTCGCCTCCCTCCTGCATACTCCGTTTTCTCAGCAGAACTCCATGCGATCCTGCGGGCGCTGGAACAAATGCAGCGGGTTCGTGGCACGAAGTTTCTCCTGTGCTCCGATTCTCTCAGTGCGCTGCAATTCATACGCAATTTGTATGTCGCTGAGAAGATTGTACAGCTCATTCATGGCAGGATGTGCACTCTCCAGCAGCGGGGGAAGCAAGTGACATTCTGTTGGCTGCCAGGACATGTCGGGATTCGTGGCAACAAATGGCTGATCGGGCTGCCAAGGAGGCTTGCGAAGGCTCTGATATTACACATTGTGCCATTCCCCTGCCGGGCATCCTCTCTGTGGTGCGGCGGAAATCCCTTCGTTTGTGGCAGGAGGCGTAGCAGGCAGTCACGGTCAATAAACTGCGGTTGGTTAAGCCAACTGCCCGACCGTGGCGAACATCCTGTCAGTCATTGAGGCAGCATGAAGTGGCCTTGACACGTCTGCGGATCGGGCATTGTCCTCTGGCACATGGCTATTTACTCCGTCGAGAGGACCCTCCGATTTGCGATGCTTGTGGTGTGAAAATCACTGTACGCCACATTTTACTTGAATGTATTTCCTACCGTGCTGCTAGGGCAGCGGTGACTCTTTGTGGTCCACTGCCCACTGTTTTAGCTGATGACGAGGCGAGTGTGACGAACGTTTTCACTTTCTGTGAACTTTCTGGACTCTGGCCTAAGCTTTTAGGATGGAGATTTTAGGACGTTAACGAATGGCTCGCCCACCACTCCTCTGGCACGGCATTTTGAGAACGTCTACGACTGTAAACCTTGGACTATCACCATCTATTACTACCTTGCCATGTTTGGTTGGGTCTTTGCTTCGTTCTCCTTATCGTTTGGCTACGTTGGTTACTTTCCTTTGTGTTCCCTATTTGTGTTCATTTCATGTTATTCAGGTCACACGTATCGCGTAATTATCTTGTACGGGCTAAAAACCTAGTTGTTGTGCGCCCATGACATCATATCCATCCATCCATCCATGCTTTCAGTGTATGTGATGTGTTCACCCGACAACCCTGTCTTCGAAGTCAAGCCTGCTTCCATTCAATATTTAAACACGACAATATAATAAGTGGGGAGGGGAGGGGGTGGGGAAGTTCGGGGCCCTTACTTTTACGGAAATTAGTTTCTGAAATTACGAGTTTAAGTACTGTGGGCAGGGTAAAGCTGGGAATTTATGTCTGCCGGAAGGCGTGCTTAGGTAGTCCTTGCAGGTGATGATCACTGTGTTCCTTGCGATGTAGTGGTCAGTGCAACTGCCTAGAAAGTGGGACACCCGGGTTCCAATCCTGGCTGGGTACAAATTTTCAGCTTTGCCATTCGCAGTTTATGTAATATATTCTGTGAATATGAGAAGGTTCTGAAGTGGTTACGCCCGCCAAACTGGAAGCACCAGATGTTGAACGTAGGATGTCATTTGAAGGTAGATGCATAGCTACTGAATTCAGTATTCCGAGGTCCACTGTGTCAAGAGTGTGACACGGATACCAACTTCCAGAAATTTCCACTCATCAATGACAACGCAACGGTCCACAACCTGCACTTAATGACCCAGCGCCGTTCCTGTCCTACAGTCGGTGCTAACTGACATTGCGTGAAATAACCACTGACATCAGTGTGGGGCGTACGACGAATGTATGCGAAATGGCAGTGGCATTAATAGGCTGCGACAGCAGACGAGGGCTGCAGTGCCTCTGCTAACAGCACGTCTCCGGGATTTGCGACCATATGGCTCTAAACTATTGGAGAAAAGTGCCTTTATTACATGAAACTCGATTTTGGTTGCTAAGTGCTGATGCTTCCAGTCTGTCTCAGCCCCACGAAGTCTTCAGCTCAAGTTCTCAACAGGGCAGTGTGAGCGTCAGTGGTGGTTCCATAGCAGGATTCGTTTGCGCCGTGGAACAGACTCGATCCTCTAGTCCAGTGTTTTTCAATCTTTTTTAACCCGCGACTCCCTTTGCGAGTATAATTTTCTGGCGTCACCCCCCTCTCCCAGGCCCGTAATAAAGCCATCTCAGTGATCCCAGATTCAAAGCATTTAACGCTTATTTTAGACTGAAAGTCTCGGTAGAGATATGCAACATTCATTGTAAAATTTTAATAATGATTTTAAAAATGCTGAAGATTGCTTGAATAATCAAAAGATGTTATCAGTAGATTATTTATTTTCAGTTCACAACATGTTTCGGGCGTAGCCCATCGTCTGGCGATCTGTCAATAAGATACATATACAGCCAATTAACTATATACACAAAATTAATTGCAATTTATAATTAACATGTGAAATATTTTTATAACTTTACGTAATTTAGAATTACATACAGATATTATATGAATTTAGATTTGAGGTATTCAAATTTGTCATAAATTACTGTTGTTATGTATTGACGTATAAGAATGAACATCAGTTGTTATTATGATAATATTTATATAAAATAAAGAATATAATCTTTGAGAAAATAAATATTCTATGGCGAATTATTACGTAACACGGAAGTTAGAGCAGAGGACGAACAGTTGCCTTACTTATTCAAGATACAAGGACAAATTAATGTGCATCAATTTTAAACAAATATCAAAAACAAAATAAATACCATACTTTGGAAAAAAATGAAATCCTCAAAATTAATTACTGAAATGTTACTTTGAAAATTTGGAGAAACCAGTCTCTTGTGCTAGAAACTTGTTCGTTAAGGAGTTGATCCTTCAAGGTGTATCTATGCACAAAAATTTCTAAATCTTCCAAAATGTCTAAACATGTGCTATTATTCTCATAATGAAGAATTTGCAAATTGTTTTCGATACTTAGAAGTTGATGATGATTCTAAATAATCTACTGATGACATCTTTTGATTATTCGAGCAATCTCCAGCATTTTTAAAATCAATATTATGACTTCAAAGTATTTAATGTTATTCCTTAGATGTGTCTTCGCTACCATTCACGTCTGGTGAAAGTTGCAGTATCGGAGACAAATCAAAACTTAAAGAAAAGACTTTACGACTACAAGAATTTGATGTATGGATTTGTCATGATTAATAAATCTCGATGTTTAATTTGTAGCGATGACATGTGCGATTATGAAACCATCAAAGCTAATGAATCACTCCTTAATATTTCTACGATGCACATAAACTTGGCATTTCTTCGGAAGGATACTGAAATCCCTTAACCTGCAGTAAATTACTATGATTCAGTAATAAAATTGTATTGTTATTAGCTGAGTAAAAATACTGCATTGAAAACTTCTTACCAGCTGCAAACTACTAGGATCCAGTAATAAAAACGTATTCTTATGTATTGATTAAAAATAATATTAAGAGAGTGATTAATGGTTTTTCTGACAATATTATTTGAACATGTGACATACATGCAAGAAGATTGCGACCATTCTAAATAACTGTAGCAGTACTCAACAAACTATGAAAGTCACTTAATTAACAACTCATCATTAGTTGGAAAAATGGCTTCATTGTTTCGCGTTTCGGTCGGCCCATCATGAGAAATCAAAAGTGCCATAGTTACATCGTACACCTGTGAGATTTTTGATATCATTCTGATAAAGGACCACACGAAACGTGTGACTGTTGTTGTTGTTGTGGTCTTCATTCCGCAGAGTGGTTTGATGCAGCTCTCCACGCTACCCTGTCCTGTGCATGTCTCTTCATCTGAGAATACGTTCGGCAAACTGCATCCTTTTGAATCTGCTTACTGTATTCGTCCGTCGGTCTCCCTCTACGATATTTTCCCCACACGCTTCCTTCTAATGCTAATTTGACAATTCCTTGATGTTTCAGAATGTGTCCAAACAATCTATCCCTTCTCTTAGTCAGGATATGCAAGAAACTCCTTTTGTCCCCGATTCGGTTAAGCACCTGCTCATTAGTTAAGTGATCTACCCATATAATTTTCGTCTGTGGCATCACATTTCAAAAACATCTATCATCTTTTTATCTGAACTCCTTATCGTCCACGTTTCAGTCCCATACAATGGTACACTACAGACAAATGCTTTCAGAAAGGACTTCCTAACATTTAAATTAATATTGGATGACAAAAAGTTTCGCTTCTTCAGAAACGCCTTTCATCGTATAGCCATTCTGCATTTTATATCCTCTTTACTTCGGCCATCAGAAATTATCTTGCTACTCATATAACAACTAATACTTTTATTGTCTCATTACCTAATATAGTTCCTTCAGCATCGCCTGACTTTCTGACGCTACATTCCATTATCCTTGTTTTAGTCTTGTTAATGTTCATCTTTATATCCTCTTTTCAAGACACTGTCCATTCCATTCAATTGCTCTTCCATATCCTTTGCGGTCTCTGACAAAATTACTACGTCGTCGGCAAACCGCAAAGTTTTTATTTCTTCTCCTTGAACTTTCATTCCCTCTCCAAATGTATCCTTGCATTCCTTCGCTGCTTGCTCAATATACAGATTGAACAACATTGGGGAAAGGCTACAACCCTGTCTTACCCCTATCCCAATCTCTGCGTCCCTTTCTTGCCCTTCGACTCTAATAACCGCTATCTGGTTTTTGTATAGCTTGAATATAACTCTTCGCTCCCTATATTTTACCCCTGCTGCCTTCAGAATTTGGAAAAATGTATACCAGTCGACACTGGCAAAAGCCTTTTCCAAATCTACAAACGCTAAAAACGTAGGTATCCCTTTCCTTAGCCTATCTTCTAAGATAAGTAGTAATGTTAGTATTGTCTCCTGTGTTACTACATTTCTCGTAAATCCAAACTGATCTTCCCCGAGGTCGGGTTCCACACGTCTTTTCATTCGTCTGTAAATAATCCATTTTATTATTTTGCTGATAGTTCTGTAATTTTCACACTTGTCCGCACTTGCTTTCTTTGGAATTGGAATTACGATATACAAGTTGAAAAACACTGCAGCTTAAGTGAAGTGGTCATTACTTAATTCAGCAGTCTAACATCGTACTATTTTTATTTAAAACCACCCGTTTCCTCAAAAAGGAATTGCCAGCTTCAGATATAGGCGCAATACAGGTTCAACTGCAGTTTCACGGCTTCCACCAATGAATGCATACCAGGTAACTTATTCCGATATTTTCTTATGTAATGGTGCTTTCTGGTGTTGTCGTAATTTTTAACTTACATTGCTACTGAGAACTGATAACCATTTCAAAAATTAATATTCATTGCTAATCTTACGGTTATTTAAATTTCAATTCCGGTTTTCAACCTTGATCTTGTGACAACACCAGCGATAAAAAAAAGTAGCATTACAGGGTTTCAGACACTCTTTTTAATTGATTTTTTTTATTATTTAGATTATTATTTTGGTCGAAAATGATTGCAACATCTTAAAAAAACTACAAATCTAGAGTGGGCCGTGAAACACGTCAGTGCGATTTTGTTGCCCTAATTTTAGCTACTTATGAATGTCATTTTTCCAACTGGCGGGCGTTGGCGTCATGGAGCTAACTGAGCAGGCCTTTAGGCCATTTAAGCCATGTCAGCTTAGCCGTCAGCAGCAGTTTATCGACTGTGAGTGAACGTCGCTGCTCCACGACACTAGCAACAGCCGAATAGGTAAGTGTGGTGTCGCACAAGTCTAAAGTGTGCGCCACCTACTTTCGCCGCGCGCCGCCATGCACGCACGGAGCGGCGTTCTTACGACGTCAGCCACGAGCGCCCTCTGCTGCAACTCCGACATCGTTCACTTGGGACTGAGATAGGAACCAGTTAACACTTCGGAATCAGATAGGCACCAGTGAAGACTTGGCTATCGGACAGGCACTAGTCAGGCCTCTAGCTCAACTATGTACCAGCATTCTGCAGTACTGAGCTATGTAAAAGTTAAGTATTACTAAGTCTCTATGAAATACATATCTCGTTCTAATTTACTCTATCGTTTCTAGATTCTGCTGTCCCACTGGCTGCTCACCTTCGTACCTGCACAAGCGTGCTTCCTTTATTCCTGTGTCGGTCTCTTTCTACTCGGCCACCGACACCTACGACGGAAACGAGACACAAAAGTAATGATACGGTTTCTAACCTTCAATTATATACAGTGGCGCACTAAGGCTGTCCGAGGCACGGAGGATGGAAAAAAAGGTCCCTCGTCTACTTGGAAATACATGTATTATTGTAAAAAAAATTAACTTTGGAGATTTGGAGGCCCCAGGACGAGAGGCACGGGCAGCCTAAAAAAAGAAATAATAATAGAATAAAAAATAAATTGATTAATTTCGGGATTTGAAGGCCCTCAACGGGAGGCCAAGGGAGAGGTCTGCGGCGGTCCGCCCAACCCCGCCAAACACCCCCCCTCTCATTTCACCACTCCTTGTATGCAATGTAGTCTTGTGTAGTTCGCGAACGAACTAGTTCGGAAGAGCGCTCCCACAGGCGAACTACGCGAACTAGTTCGCGGCTCCCTCGCCTCTTAGTTCGTCCGCTCCTTTTCCGAAGACTGACGGGGAACAGCGAGAGGACGCGAGAGCGCGCAGAATCGCGTGATTCCCTTCTGCCAGTTACCGTCATTTCGAGCTGAGATGCAGTTCAGCTGTAGTTTCATAGTTCACTGCCACAAGAAATCTATTTTGAAAATAAAGTACTACGAGTAGTCTGTCTGCAAAGTAGTTGAATACCATTGTATCAGCCATTCGTATAAATAACTGGTTTATTTGCCTAAGTATTTGATGTCAAATTGCCCAAAAATACGGGTAATAGCACACGCTTTGGGAACACTGATTAATTATATAAAGAAGCTGTCATAACAAAAGAAAGAGCTCTTTTATTAGCGATAGGAAAAGCCAAAACGAGCGGACGAACTAAAAAGAGCGGACGAACTAAAAAGAGCGGACGAAGTAAAAAGAGCGGACGAACTAAACGAGCTGACGAACAAAAGAGAGCTACCGGTCGCGAACTAAAATATACGCGATCGGTCGCGAACTAAAATATGCGCGATCGGTCGCGAACTATTATATCAAACGTATCTCGCTTCCTAGTTCGTTGGATTATTTTCTGAATACCGACGGGCAGTAGCGAGAGGGCGCGCAGCAGAATTAAAAACCACGTGTTTGCCTTCTGCTGATGAGAGTAATTTCGACGTGAACGTCTGCCTACTAGATTACATAGTTCAGTGCTCAAAATTTCTGTTTTGAAGTGTTCTGCACTCTGCAGTATCTGACTAATAAGTTCCATAATGTCAAGATATAGAGATAACTCTAAACTTAAACGCGAGAAATTATCCACAAACTGTTTCTTTTGGTTTGCGTGATATCGTTAGCGGCTCGAGCAGCAAGCGCATGAAGCAGCTAGGTGGGGGAACTTCTCCCTCCACCTGCACGCGCAGACCACGCCGATCAGCCGTCACTGGGAGCGGACGAACTAAATCAACGAACTAGTTCGCGGCAGAGTCGCGAACTAAAGTGAGCCCTCCCGATCGCGAACTATTATGCGCAAGTCTAATGCAATTGCATGTAGTTTTGACAACATTAGGTAAGCCTGTACCTTCTGCATTTATTTACAGTTGATTATATCTGAGAATGGCAGAAGCTTTTCGCCTAAACAGGCCATTTTAAATAAAATTATTGTGATCTTAGGCAGCTAAATTAATTACTATTGTTCAAAGAGCTCGCTGAACTCCCGTAAAATTATCTTTAATAGAAAAATATTCGGACATTCATATTCCTAAAGTTTGCAAACAACGACAGAATTGTTACAGATGTGAAACTACCCTGTCCCTGTGTCAAAATTGTTCGCAGTTGGTTTGAAAAACACTTTAATCTCTTTATCTGAGAGTTTAAAATGAAATTGTCATGTGTTTGTAAATCTATTGGACCAAACTTAAAAGCTACTTGAAGTAACATACACTGAGGACTACACACCCGTGCCCGAGGGAGAACGTACATCGGAAACGGCCGCCCGGTTCCCAGCAAGGCACCTTAGACCACGCGGCGCTGTCGCGTGGCTGGCATTTATAAAAATAAAGATTGTTTCACTGCTCCTAGGCTCGCTGATAGACACAAAAAATCACAAATAAAAACACACACAAACATTCAAGCTTTCGCAACCGTCGGTCGCTTCTTCAGGAAAAGAGGAAGAAAGGAGAGGAGAAAGGGGAGGATCTGGGTTTTAAGAAAGTGGAAAAGGAGTCATTCCAATCCCAGGAGTGGAAGGACTTACCTTAGGGGAAAAAAGAAAGGTAAGCAAACAAGCACATATCCACACGCAAACACGCCTAGGCAGACATATCTGTCAGAAAATGTCTCTCTACGTGCGGTTGCATGTGCATATGTGTGAGTGTGTGCGTATTTGCTTACCTTCCTTTTTTTCCCCTAAAGTAAGTCCTTCCACTCCTTGGATTGGAATGACTCCATTTCCACTTCCTTAAAACCCATATCCTTCCCTTTCTCCTCTCCTTTCTTCCTCTTTTTCGGAAGTAATGACCAACGGTTGCGAAAGCTTGAATGTTTGTGGTTTTTTTTTTTTTTTTTTTTTTTTTTTTTTTTTTTTTTTTTTTTTTTTTTTTTTTGCCTATCGGCGAGCCTGTGCTTTTGTGCTTTGGGTAAGTCAAACAATCTTTATTTATATAAAATTTTTCCCACCAGGTGGAATTGCTGTATTGCTGTGCCTGCGATTTTTACACCGTTTATTTGTTGTATAGTGTGTGTAATGATTTTGTGCTCTTGTATTTTGAAGTTTACTGACAATAGTTTTTACATACATCTTGCTAGCTTGTATATGGTGGCTGTTCTGAAATCTACGACAGGCCTCTCAGGGACGGTCTGTTTATGGAGCTTTGATTAGTTTCGGAATACAGGTCAGCGAAATTAATCTGTGTTAGTTTTCATTTTTCTGTGAGGTACACTCCTGGCCATTAAAATTAGTACACGACGAAGATGTGAAATTTAACCGACAGGAAGAAGATGCTGCCATATGCAAATGATTAGCTTTTCAGAGCATTCACACTAGGTTGGCACCCTTGGCGACACCGCGCTGACATGAGGAAAGTTTCCAAACGATTTCTTATACACAAACAGCAGTTGACCGGCGTTGCCTGGTGAAACGTTGTTTTGATGCGTCGTGTAAGGAGGAGAAATGCGTAACCTCACGTTTTCGTCTTTGATAAAGGTCTGATTGTAGCCTATTGCGATTGCGTTAGTCGCGATCCAATTACTTTTAGCAGATTATGGAGTCGGTGTTTTCAAAAAATGTTCAAATGTTTGTTAAGCTTAAGGGACTTAACTACGGGGTCATCAGTCCCTAAACTTACAAACTACTTATGAACTACCTACAACTAAGGACGGCCAAATATCCATCCCCGAGGGGGGATTCGACCCCCGACCGT
Organism: Locusta migratoria; assembly: GCA_026315105.1. Lineage (NCBI taxonomy): Eukaryota > Metazoa > Arthropoda > Insecta > Orthoptera > Acrididae > Locusta > Locusta migratoria. The sequence goes on from CM048745.1 coordinate 93,837,341, forward strand.
AGTGGCCGTGCAGACCATGATTGAAGCGCCTCAGTCCCCTCGGCCACCGCGGCCGGCTCGGTGTTTTCAGTAGGGCAATACGGAACGCCGTGCTGAATACCAACAGCCTCGCATCACTAGCAGTCGAGATGATAGGCATCTTATCCGCATGGCTGTAACGGATCGTGCAGCAACGTCTCGATCCGTGAGTCGACATATGGAGAGGTTTGCAAAACCGTCTGCACGACGTTTGCAGCAGCATGGATTATCAGCTCGGAGACCATGGCTACGATTACCCTTTGACGCTGCGTCACAGACAGGAGCGCTTGCGATGGTGTACGCAACGACGAACCTGGGTGCACGGATGGCAAAACGTCATTTTTTCGGATGAATCAAAAATATTTGTAAAGTCTATGGGACTTAACTACGGGGTTATCAGTCCCTAAACTTACAAACTACTTATGAACTACTTACGAACTAGGACGGCACAAATATCCATGCCCGAGGGGGATTCGAACCCCCGACCGTAATGGCCGTGCAGACCGTGACTGAAGCGCCTCAGTCCCCTCGGCCACCGCGGCCGGCTCGGATGAATCCAGATTATGTTTACAGTATCATGATGTGTTTGGCGACATCGCGGTGAACGCACATTGAAAGCGCATATTCCTCATCGCCATACTGGCGTTTCGCCCGGCATGATGGTATGGGGTGCCATCGGTTACACGTCTCGGTCACCTCTTGTTCGCATCGACGACACTTTGAACAGTGGCCGTTACATTTAAGATGTGTTACGACCCGTGGCTCTACATTTCAGCAGGATAAAGCACGACCGCATGTTACAGGTCCTGTACGGGCCTTTCTGGATACGGATAATGTTCGACTGCTGCCCTGGCCAGCACATTCTCCAGATCTGTCAACAATTGAAAACGTCAGATCAATGTTGGGCGAGCAACTGGATCGTCACAATACGCCAGTCACTACCATTGATAAACTGTGGTATCGTGTTGAAGCTGCATGGGCATCTGTACCTGTACACGCCATCCAGTCTCTGACTCAACACCCAGGCGTTTCAAGGCCGTTATTATGGCCAGAAAATGAAATGTTTGTTAAGTTTAAGGGACTTAACTGTGGGGTCATAAGTCCCTAAACTGACAAACTACTTATGAACTACCTTTTACTAAAGACGACAAACATCCCTGCCCGAGGGGGGATTCGAACCCCAGACCGTAGCGGACGTCCAGACTGACTGGCGCGCAGCAGACCGCTCGGCCACTGCGGCCGGCCTATTACAGCCACAGGTGGTTGTTCGGGATACTTATTCTCAGGATCTATGCACCTCAATTACGTGAAAATATAATCACATGCCAGTTCTAGTATATCATATTTGTACAATGATTTTATCATCTGCATTTCTTCTTGGTGTAGAAATTTTAATGGCCAGTAGTGTATATTTCTTCTGGGAACTATTTGTCGCGTCTGAATTCAGTATTGTATTAAAATAACATTACGAAACTTAAGTCGCATACAAAAAGCAGATATCAAACGAAAATAAGAATACATTCTGTCTACCATAGTGAACAAAAAGGCGTTTCGCGCCGCTCGGCGATATTAAAATCCTGCTGCCAGAAATGTAAATCCGTAGTATCACCGGTTCACGTGGGGAAGGACTTACGCGATATTCATCAGAGCTACTCGATTTAAGGAAAACTACGAAGGTGCTCTCGACAGCAAACGGACTTCCTAAAACTGAAGATATGGTTTGCGCCAGTAAACCAGATCGTTCATTGAGTAAGAACAAATATTGGAAGGAATCGTGGAGTGGCCCCCTCAAATTCCCCTCCCCTCCGTCCCACCACACCTCACCCCTTCCAAGGCTGCGGTAGCCTTAAAACGGTCGTGTGTCGACGGACATTGTCTTGCTGAAATGGCTTGCCATAAAAGACAAGTGGCTATACGATATCGTCGACAAGCCGTTGTGCTAAAAGGGTATCGCAGATGGTAACTGAACGAGTTCTGCTATGACATAACCGTCAAGCAGTAGTGTCGGCGATAGGGTGTATTCCCTTCTCTCTCAGGGGCGTCTCTTTGTCTCTACTATGAGGGCTGTTGAGAGCAGAACTCATCAGTGAAGACAATTCTTTTCAACGAATTCCATGAATACAAAACGTCTGTTGCAATTTTTTAATTTATTTAACAACTACCTGTAGTTTACGGCTTTGCCCGGGTGTGTATTCATTTTCTAACCTATCCATATCTCCTGAGATACTTCTCCTACCATAAAATAATTTTCCAAGTTTATAGTGGAATATTAGGAAACTGTCTGCGAACTGTATTCTGCATACACATCTACATCTACAGAATTACCCTGCAAATCACATTTATGTGCAAGGCAGAGGGTTCAACGAACCGCTATTATGATATTTCTTTACCGTTCCATTCTATAATAGCACTCGGTAGAAATGAACGCCTGATTTTTTTTCCGTTTTCGATCTATATTTTATTACGGTGATCATGTCTCCCGATGTAGGTGGATGATAACAGAAACGTTTGAATTCGAAGGAGAAAGTTGGTGCAAGGGATTTCGACACCCTTATGAACCACAGACATTGCCGAGGTGGGGTGGTTTGCATGTCTCAACGATACAGATAGCCGTACCGCAGATGCAACCACAGCGGAGGGGTATCTGCGGAGAGTCCATACAAAAGTGTGGTTCCTGAAGAGGGGCAGCAGCCTTTTCAGTAGTTACAGGGGCAACATTCTGGATCATTAACTGAGCTGGCCTTGTAATATCAGCTATTGTGGCTTTGCCATACAACACTGACTTTCTACGAATCGAACTTGGAAGTTAGAACCCTTAATCGGGTAGTGAGAATAGAAATTTAAAAAGCGCAATGGATAGTTTGATTAGTCTGGATAAGTGAAGTTTAGTGGAAACAGGAACGAGGAAAAGGATTTCTGGCCAGGTGAGTAAAGGATTATAAATATAAAATTAGTTTGGGGTATTACAGATCTGATAATGAATAAGAAAGTATGTTTTCCAAAGTTATGAATCTAAAATAAATATAATTTACCACAAATACCTATTTCACAACATGCTTTGAAAGATACATTAAGCAAGTATTTCCGTCTCTAATGACCACGCTTCCTTCCTTGCATGCTTCCTAAGCAAGTGTTCTAACTGCGAAGAAGGTTTTATTTTAAATTGTTAGCTTTCCGTAAATATTTAAACTTGCTGTATCTCAAAGGTGGTTCGAAGTGGCTTATGACTACATCTCTCCTACCCCTTCATTTGTATAGATGACACGTTTCTCTCTCTTGGCTGATCTTCATATTACCGTATCTTAAGGTCGTATTATACGATACACCTGACGCGTACGCATAAGGAGCAGCGCCGCAAGTGTGATTATCTGGAAGTACGTACTGCTTCACGTAAACCTATTACACGATGCACGGCGGATAATCCTTGTAGCGAATCCGCGCATGTGCAATAGACAGCAATAACGCGCATGAAACGCGAAGAAAACAGAGCTCATCTAATCGTTCATTCATACCACACAAGAACCCGAGGGAAGCTGTGATTTCCTGGAACGTCATTCATTTAAATTATTTCTGTGAGCTTACGGTTCCTATTTACCATTATTTCGTTTTCTCTTGTGTAGTTAGCACAGAGTCACTATTGCTTTGAATTACACTCTCAACACTTTCGTTTTATATTAAAGTTCGAAGTTTGTGTAGGTAAGGTTTAAATAACTTAGGTTATCGGCCCCTAGACTTACACACTACTTAAATTAACTTACGCTAATGACAACATGCACACAAATGGCTGAAGGAGGACTTAATTTCGGCCAGAGCGGCTGCGCAGTTCGTCACGTGGAGCCTCAGACCACGCGACAGCTTTATATTAAGACACTAGGTTGCAAATGTATATGTCTGTCTAAATTTACATGTATACAGCATTTCTCACATAGCACACATTTTTTTCTCGAGCTGTGACAGTAAATCTTCAGATTACGGCACAACGACGACGGAAACCAGTGGCCGGAAAGGAGGGGGGCGGAGGAATATACTCTCACCTAATAAAATAAGTGAGTACCAAAAATCCGCAACCAATTTGGAACTTCGTGAGGAAGGACGTGACCTGTTTTGAAAAGCTGCTGTTTGTAATGTTGTACGCATATCATTAAGGAGTGAACGATTGCTGACATAACTTATGATAAAGGGATTGTATGGATTACACAAACAACTTTCCTCCCTGTACGCCTGAATAATGACTCAACGGCTCTCTGTTCCATTTAATTTCTATAAGTATCAAGCAATCAATGTAAAAACGCCTTTTCATAAACACCTACTATAAAGGTCTGTTGAAAAACACGTGTTTTTTTGTTTAATTACCGTAGTTATAAAAATCTGCTAACTGAAAAACGGACAAAAACCGCAACACTGAAAACTGAAATGACAAATCAGTCCTAACCAAGAATGTCATACACAAATACCAAGCAGAAAGCTTCCTGCAACATCCACTCCCGCGCATGCGCGCGTTAGCGCTGGCTAGTGCGCATCGCGGATTCACGGGAGTGTAGAACTGGTCTCTATTCCGGCGCGCGGATAAAGTATATGGTAATAACCATGTTTCCGCGATAGTTCCACGTGTTTCGCTGCTAGATGGCTGTCGCCGTAGACCTATACCTTTCGCGGTGGATCGTCGTGTAATGCCTCCTACAGGCTGCGGAAGCTGCATTGGTCGTGTTTAAAATCATCTAAAATGATGGAATCTAAGCGAGTTACCGCTGATGTCGGTTTCGTTAGGAGACTTGACGTAATCGACCACTCGATTCACTGCCGACATTTTATATGATTTTAGTCATGACCAACGCTGCCCCCGCATTTTATAAACGATAATCTGAAGATGCACTTAGAGCGCGATACGGTTCACTGATAAGTACGTTTAATTAGAATAGAGGCAGCTTTTTATTCCTCCAGTTGGAAGATTGTGTGACTGAACCAGGCCATAGAGTAGACCAGTGTTTTTCAGCCTGTGGGTGGCGGCCCCCAGCTCGGTCGAGAAGAAGCACTTGCACAGTACATGCAGCGGAAAATAACTTGTGGTTCAGTAATGCGAAAACGTACGAATAAATGAAATTTACTGAATTACGGAGTTCCTTGAGTAACTTTCATTATGAACCAACTGAGAACCCGGCGTCGCCTGTGTAGTTTTTCTCTACCAGTCTTCTATTAGAACACCTCTCCTTCCCTTTTTGCTCCGTGATTACCTTCTGTTTTCTTCTATATTCGTCTCTTCCCATCCTCCCTCAGTCTCTCTCTCTCTGTTCATCTCTCCTGGTTCTGCTCCTTCCCCCGTCTTCTCCTGTCCCTATCCCTGTCAATTTTCTCCTCCCTTTGTTCATTTCGTTTCACCTGTCATCAACTCCCCTCTCTCAGTATCATTCTCCTCCTCTTTCTGTCCATCTGCTTGATGAAAACATACATTTATGTGCTGACTTTCATGGTGACCAGTCAGTTAGGTCTTTGTTGTAACGTACTCTCTGTCACGCACCGTACGGTGGGTTAGGAAAGTTAGCTCATGCGTTAATTCAGGGTATAAGCTTTCTACATTGCAATTTCATTAACATACGTCACGTTGTTGTTGTTGGTTTTTGAGGGGACTAAACAGCTAGGTCATCAGTACCCTCATACGTCACGTTGTTTCAGCGTGAAGAGACATAAACGTTTTAATCCATTGTAAGGTACCCTTCACCACGCAGTATACGGTGGCGTACGAAAGATAGTCCATGTGTCAATCAGGGTATAAGCTGCCTCGGTTCCAAATTTCATTCATATCTGTCCAGCCATTTCAGCGTGAAGGCGTAAGAAACAAATTAACTAACTGTAAAGGATCCTCCGCCATGCACCGTACGAATTTAATTTTAGAATGGCTATAACCTTCTCGTGCAACCCATGAGTTCACAAAATTTTATCTCAATCGGATGTACGGTATGGCCGTGGATACAATACGAACAAAAAGACAAAGGAACATAATTTTTATATATATTTGATTTATGTATTTATTTTCAAATTCGCGTTAAAGCCATATGTTGGTAGAACTAATGCCTCCTGCTGGTGAGTTTCACCCCAATGATTTGATACGCTTGGTATGCATGAAATATGACAGCCAAATAACCGTCATTTCAAAATCTGATTGAAGTATGCTTTCCACTGAAACATTTTTTTTTTAAATTTTGTTACTTTAAACTGCTTACATGAAATTCACATAGTGTGACAATATTTTTGTTTTAAATGTTTCTTTGGCGATTTTCACCCTGAAAAATGTAACGTAACTTCCAGAGAGAGCTGCTAGAATTTTCAGATATTTTATTTCATTCGATACTTCCTGAAATCTGAAAATTAACTGTCTAGTCACGTTAATTAATTGGAATGGTTGTAGGTAATACTGCACTGTTAAAAATTGCATCAGGATCGGAATACAACTATAGAATCTCACGAAGTCCATAATTATATAAAGTATCGTCCGTCGTGCACCATCCAAAATTTTATGTGACAGAGACCTTCCTCTGGTTTTGAACGTCAAGTGTCCAACATGTCATTAATAATTTAGGATGAATAACGTGTCCATATTCGCATGTCGCTTGATGCCACAGGTTTTCAACCATATAGTTGTTAATGGCGTCATATATCCGAAACTATATGCCGTAAGAAGTTCTTATCCTTACGTCAATTGTTACCTCATGGAAGGAATATCTGTACCAAATTCGGTTGAAATCGGTACAGTGGTTTAGAAGCATATGTCGCATTATGTAGCACTTTTTCGCGCATTTCATTGTTTATTACGTCGTATATTCTGAACTATTTGTCGTACAATCATTTAATGGTACCTATGACCATCCGATAGTGTAAGCATAAAAGTTGTGTGTTGTTTGAAGTTGAATCTATCGATTAATCAGACAACAAAAGTAGTTAATTTTAAAGTTACTTATTGAGAACTTGATCTGGTATTAGTTGTAGTCCAAATGGTTGTCATATATTAACAGTCAAGAATACTGTCATCAGATAACTTCATCAAAATTTGACTCAACACGTACATTGTTCATTAACACAGTAATTTGATTTAATTATGGCCCTGATATTGATGTATATAACGTTAAGTAAGAAACAGTGCATTAAACTGATTATGTGTGCAACGGATCTTTTAACAAAACCACTGTGACAGGTAACCTGCACACACTGACTATACTCAGACTGCGAGAAAGATATTAAAAAAATACCACTTTCTTAATGTTGAACTACGAGAATTTTATGCAGATCAGTACCTGATTATCAAAATTCAGTATCATACTCAATTAACCGCAGAGTTGCATCATAATCATTTACTACGTTACCAATAAAGAAATCTGTTCAACAAGATTACCAAAATCAATACTGCACATTTAATACACAAATAACTAATTGTAAAATAAAGGAAGTAGGTTAATCTTCTAACTACGTAAATGAAACAGGAAAGAAAGGTCAACTTTGTTACTTATTATTAATAATCAGCATTACATTACCTAAATGATACAAACTATTCATAATTACATGAAATGCAATTACCTTCATTCCAGTTGTGGTACAACGTTTTCACGATAAATACAATCAAATCAACTTGCTGGCACAGCAGCCACTGCTCTGCATCGGAGCCACATACACAACACAACTGCTCTCTAAGCGAGCTGAACCACAAGTATCTCTCTCTGTCTCTCTGCAAGAGCTACAATACTATGCGATACATAATCTTTGCCAAAGATGAAACTTCACAGATTTATGTACACGTACCAATAGACGCAATAGAAGCAATATTATACATTTTCTTGCAAGCAAGTTACTCGACACAAAACAGGAGGCACAATATTAGACATTTTCTTACATTTTCTTGCAATATACATTTTCTATGGACACGTTTCAAGCAATATGTTGACAAAGTTTCATCACAAACGGTTGAACGGTACGGCTGCGCATAAAATACGAACACACAAACATTCAATTTTATATATTGAATTGAATATCTTGTATATTGTTTCATAATACAGCGTGTTAGTGAGGAATACGCGCAAAGCCCGGAAACTGTTTTCAGTAACCAATCGATAGGTAGAAGAACATGTTTCAATAATTGTCTATACAGTGAAACCTATCTTAACGAGCTTTGTGGGTCTTGCATTAAATGCGAAACACACGTTAAGCAAAATATATTTTTTCGGTCAGAAATCATGTAAAAATATACACAAGGAAACTTCGTCCAAGAACTTAAAAGAAAGGTGTACCAAAATAAAGAACATTAAATTTATTTTCTTTGAGAAGACGTAGTTTTGTTACGTTTGTAAGGATGGAGATGTTCGATACAATATTTTTATTTGAAAGGGAGTCGACAGAATATTTCTACTTGGAAGGGGGTCACATATTCAAAAAGGTTGAAAAACACTGGAGTTTTGAGCGTGCACCATTCAAAGAAACTCCAGTGCAAATATGCCCGACGACACGGCCCAGGCCTGCTAATGATCCATGTGGTCGCTAAAGCACCTGTTGCGCAGCCTCGCGAGGCTGACAGCGTTCTTCCTGAATCTGCGGGATCGTGGCTGAACGATTACTGCCAACATTGTCGACCTTCGGCACTCAATTATATTCATATGGATTACTACAACAGACTTCATTTATCGTCCTTCCCTATCGTCTGACACTGAAAGATATACAAGGAGTGGGAAAAATAATGTTAACACCATGCAGTATACCTCATCTTACTGCCAGTTGGCAGCAATGAGTTGCGACAGTAGTCCACAACTAACGTACGAACTCATTGATGTTACACTACATAATAGTATTGGTTTTGTACTGCGACGTTGAAGACAAATGGTCGGTAAAGTGCGTGATTTCTCAGACTTCCTGAGAGACCATCTCGATGGTGTTCATTTAGTGGGAGCACCTATGACGAAACTGGACTGTACGTTTGTTCACGTGAAAACTACTGAAAAAAGAGAAAAAAATTGCCTGCATGTGAAAGAGAAATTTCTCCAGTTTCCAAAAATATTTTTTACTTACTTTTAAATTACTTATTTCTTTTTAAATAGTTATTATAGTCTTAAACGCTCTTTGAAAAATGTTTCCACACTGGCCATGCTGATACTTCAGGTAAGAAATATCACTATAAACGTTCCATGTGAGTCATGGAAACAATAAAGCCAATATAGAGGGACCTTGCAGGTAAAAAATTACTTAGAAAATGTCTACACGGTCGTAAACAAAATCCTAATCACGGTTTCAACAGCTGCGTGTGGCAGCGGGTAACGAAAACACTTTTTCTTGGATGGACAGTACTCAAAATAGGTGTGATCGATTCCGCTATTTGTTTCAGTTATGGTGTTATAAGCAGGACAAAAGTAATGGACAAATTATGCATCTAACCAAGAAATAATATGATAACTGCTCTGACTGCCAAAGTCTGCAACTGGTTGAAGTTGGAAGGACTGCGAAATACAACACTAAAGATCCAGAGTAAGGAAAAGACTCCTGAATATGTCTGCAGAAGATAAGAAGCAACTGGCCAGCAAGATTATGCCACTGGAAAGAGGCAAGCGGTGAGTCAAAAACACTGTGAACCTTCTTCTCTCATTTGACGAAACTACATTTTCAGAACATGAGGTACATATATATTCGTAATGGTCTTAGCTATGTTCACCAAATTTCTTCCAATTGAAGAATGCCTAATACATTGCAGAAATGATCAATGTCATTTGGTATAAAATTTTAATGATAATTTTTAGATAAAGTAGTAATAAAGTGTAATAAGCTATTATCTATTTCTTCAGATACACTCCAAACTACAATACTAGAGGCATAATGTGTTCCTACGAATGTTCCAGAATTCGAAATTGTAGTGTAAAACACCTATTAGGTAAAACATTCTAAATCTTAAACTGTAACACATCTTTCAATAAATTTCCTATTAAAACTGCAGTTAATGCTATTCATTGTTGGTACAAAATCACCGTTTCCTCCGCATTGTTAGATTACAAGTTGGTACAGGCACTGTTAATCTACTTTCTGTGTTAATAGAAGCCCAGCTTTCCAATGTATCACAACTGTTTTGTATCGTTATCTGTTTAGGGTGGCATTATGAACGACACTGGTGGTCGAAGAAGGCCATCAAAGAGGCACGCGGTAGGAGGATAACATCGACCAATGTATAGTGCATCCACATAGGTGGCATTCCGATGGGGGATTCGTCTTAATGGACAGCAGTCCTCACGCTCATCCTCCACAACCTTTTAATTAGTTCCTTTCTGATGTGCATGAAGCAAGATCACAATGGCCAGACGTGAACCATGTCCATTATGCATGCATGCAATATGCATGTTACATTAAAAGCGGTTGTTTCTCGACGACACGACCTACCAATCAAGATGAGAGATCTACGAAAATCGGCGTTGAGAAAGTGAGACAATTTGGTGGAGCAACAGTCATTTATGATCTAAAGGACAGAATGCCACAACGAATACAGGCATACATCAGAGCAAGAGGATGTGTTTCCGGATATTAGAGGTACCGTAGTGGTGTAGGCTTCAGTCTAAAACTTCAGATTGTCTGGGTTATCGTCGTATAACTTGTCGATGTCTGTTTTCGTGACGAGTAAACGGATCTAAATGTTGTTTTTACAATCTATATTTCATTTTTTATGAAAAGGGCCATGCAACCCTGGAATTGTGGGAATGTGTAGTACAGATCATTTTCCAAGAGTTTTACTTTCGTCGTGATCTTCATCAAATGTAACAAATGTTCAAATGTTTGTGCAGCTTATGGGACTTAACTACGGGGTCATTAGTCCCTATCAAATGTAACAGTTATGAGGGCACATTACCCTATACAGGGTGTTACAAAAAGGTACGGCCAAACTTTCAGGAAACATTCCTCACACACAAAGGAAGAAAATATGTTAGGTGGAGATGTATCCAGAAACGCTTGATTTCCATGTTAGAGCTCATTTTAGTATTTACGGATGAGGCTTGATTCCAACGTGATCAAACTGTAAATTTTCACAATAAACATGTGTGGGCTGACGAGAATCCGGACGCAATTTTGCAATCACGTCATGTTTGTAATGTCTTGATTGGGCCTCTTGGTCTTACACCTACGCTCACTGGAGCACGTTACCATGATTTCATACGAAATACTCTACCTGTGCTGATAGAACACGTGCCTTTACAAGTACGACACAACATGTGGTTCATGCACGATGGAGCTCCTGTACATTTCTGTCGCGTGTTCGTACGCTTCTCAACAACAGATTCGATGACCGATGGATTGGTAGAGGCGGACCAATTCCATGGCCTCCACGCTCTCCTGACCTCAACCCTCTTGACTTTCATTTATGGGGGCATTTGAAAGCTCTTGTCTACGCAACCCCGGTACCAAATGTAGAGACTCTTCGTGCTCGTATTGTCGACGGCTGTGAACCAATACGTCATTCTCCAGGGCTGCATCAGCGCCTCAGGGATTTCATGCGACGGAGGGTGGAGGACATTTTGAACATTTCCTGTAACAAAGTGTTTGAAGTCACGCTGGTAAGTTCTGTTGCTGTGTGTTTCCATTCCATGATTAATGTGATTTGAAGAAAAGAAATAAAATGAGCTCTAACACGGAAATTAAGCGTTTCCTGACACATGTCCACATAACATATTTTCTTTCTTTGTGTGTGAGGAATGTTTCCTGAAAGTTTGGCCGTACCTTTTTGTGACACCCTGTATATGGTATTGAAAGCGATCTGAGGTGTAGCACTTTTCGCAGACAGTATCGTGGCTTCTGCAGATAAGCGAAAGATATGAGAGTCGTCACGGAATGGCCGTATGGTCTAAGACGTCATGCAACGCACCGGACGGCCGCTACCGTCTGGGTTTCGCATCCTCCAACATGTATGTGAGTGTATGTGTGTGTGTATGCGCGCGCGCGCGCGTGTGTGTGTGTGTGTGTGTGTGTGTGTGTGTTGTCCTTCGTGTAATTCAGTTTTTAAGTCTAGAGATTGATGACCACAGCAGTTTGGTCAAATAGCATTTTGTAAACTGTCATGTTTTTAAATTGTGTATTTTCATATAGTGAATATGTTGCACTTATTTTTATATCCATTTTTTAACAAGATGACCACCTTGTAAAATATATATGTGACCAGCTAATGGTGACACAGTTCACCAAAACCGGTCGTCATTGAATGAATTATTAATGTGCGATCTTGGCATTTCATTTTGAAGACTTTAAGGTTTACAACCATTTAAATATTTTTAAAGGGTCAAATGTTTCTGAAGCTTAAGGGACTTAACTGCTGGGCCATCAGTCCCTAAACTTACAAACTACTTACCTTATATAATTTCAAAACTGGACATTCTTAATTCGTATTAGTTACAGTATAAGCTTATTTCGACTTAAAAGCCATCTTCAGGTGTTACTCTTGCAATACAAAAGTTTTCATAACATTTAGTACTATGCTGCATACTTGTTTTGTACAGAGGGAAAAGAAATGATACATACCACATTCTGTTATGCTGTACATTTCGATTTTATTTTGACGTGATTTTACTTCTTCTTTATATATTATCACTTATAATATTGGGTTTCTTGACAACTTAATAAGTTACGTATATATATAAGAAAAAATATCACGTCAAAATAAAATCGAAATGTACAGCATAACAGAATGTGGTATGTATCATTTCTTTTCCCTCTGTACAAAACAAGTATGCAGCAGAGTACTAAATGTTATGAAAACTTATATATTGCAGGCGTAACACCTTAAGATGACTTTTAAGTCGAAATAAGCTTATCGTGTAACGAATACGAATTAAGAATATACAGTATTGAAATTATATAATTGTTATTATTAAAACGTCGATGTATGACGTCACTAACACTGTGGGCCTAACAGATAACAAGTTACCTTATACTAAAGACGACAGAAATATCCATGCGGAGGGGGGATTCGAACCTCCGACGGGGAACGACCTCGAGTATCGTAGCATAATGCCTCAATGAGCTCCGTCGCGGCTGAACATTTTTGACACATATAAAGCCGGTGGTTATATGGGTCGAGACAATGCGAACCTCTGTGCGGGAGAGAGATACGGAAGAGAAATGCAACTGGCGGTGATTGGGGGAAGAAAGAAAAAGAGCGCACAGCGTCACAGATGCAAATTCCAAATGTCGCCTCAGCGCAGTGCGAGGCTGATATTGGTAAGGCTTTACTATACGCACGTAGACTCGTGACGAGGACTCACTCGTGTGTGTGTGTATGCAGAACAGATCACGACTCCTGCGAGAGCGGTTGGGGGGGGGGGAGGGGGAGGGATCGCAGCTAGGCACGAGGAAGTCTAATGCACGGTGCGCGCCAATACGTCAAGGCGATTGTGTGCGTATGCCAGTGTGTGTGTGTGTGTGTGTGTGTGTGTGTGTGTGTGTGTGTGTGTTTTGTGACGGCAGAACGGCTCCCACCTCCCCCCCCCCCCCCCGCCCCCGCCATCAACGCCAGCGGCCGAAGCGCTGCCACAGGCGCCGTCCGCACAGTAATCGGCGGGCCTCCGGTATCGGAGCAGCCAGTGTTACTGCTGGACCAAAGTGAGAGTCGCCCTGCCACTTGCTGTCCCCGCGGCATTTCATCACCGTCTGTGCACGGTACCGAACAGGGCAGGTTGCAGTACATTTTTGCATACAAGCGAAATATTACCAATAAACTTCTTCCGGGTATGAGACCGCGTCTTCATTATATAAACTCTACTGACGTTTCGTCCATTGTTGCAGGCGGCCTTCATCAGGGTCTGTGTCTGACTGCTGAATGTACGATCGCTTGGGGTTTGTATATCAGCGGATGAGGGAGAGGAAGGGGGACGTTGGTTTTCCTTTATTGATGGTTACATTATGGCACGCCCCAAGCAATCGTACATTCAGCAGTCAGACACAGACGCTGATGAAGACGGCCTGCAACAGCGGCCGAAACGTCGGTAGAGTTTATAAAATGACGACGCGGTCTCATACCCGGAAGAATTTTATTGGTAATGACATCAGTGGCAGAAGCCTACGTTTGCAAGCGAAGTATTACTGGTATGTTTCGCCCACCAACGATTGATTTTTATAACCGTTGGACCAGTCGACTGCAATCATTTTTCAGTTTATTTTTCAACATTTTCACGAATGAGTATGTTCTTATCAAACACTGTATGTTTTTTTCTTTTCTTTTTTAATTCACACACCTTTACTGCTTTGTGTAATATTTTTAGCAAGTTCGACAGTTGAAAAAGACAAAATTATTTTTGCCGAAACCTGAGTTAAGATTTAAAAAACTTAATCAGTGCAATTGGTTGGCTGCCATTTTTACTACAATTCGTTTCAGTGTGGGTTTAGGCCTCTTAGAGGCTATTAGGACCAGATATTTAGCTTACGGCGTGTAATGGAAAAGCGCTATAAGTGGAACAGAGAATTGTATCTATGTTTCATAGATCTAGAAAAGGCTGATGACCGTGTTCCTAGGAGGAAGCTACTGTCAGTTCTACAAGATTATGGTATAGGAGGCAAACTACTGCGAGCAATTAAAGGGCTTTACGTAGGCTGTCAGGTAGCAGTTAACAATAGATGGCAAATTAAGCTCATGGTTCAGAGTAGTTTCAGGAATAAGACTATTCATGGATCCTGTGTTGAAAACAGTAGAGTGGCAGGGCGGGATTAAAGTAGGTGAAAACAAAATAAGCAGTCTCGCATATGCGGATGACTTAGTTGTTGTGGCAGATTCGATTGAAGGGTTTCTAACTATTATTTCAGAGCTCGATCAGAGGTGCAAGAATTATAATATGAAGATCACCATCTCCAAAACGAAAGTAATGTCTGTGGAAAAGAGATTTTAAAAGATTGAGTGCCAAATAGGGGAACAAAGTTAGAACAGGTAGACAGTTTCATATACCTGGGATGTATTTTCTCACAGGATGGCAACATAGTGAAAGAACTGGAATCGAGGTGCAGGAAAGCTAATGCAGTGAGTGCTCAGCTAAGATCTACTCTCTTCTGAAAGAAGGAAGTAAGTACCAAGACTAAGTTAGCAGTGCACCGCTCTATCTTTCGACCAACTTTGTTGGAGTGAACGTTGGGTGGATATAGGTTACCTTATTCATAAGGTAGAGGTTACAGATATGAAAGTAGCAAGAATGATTGCAGGTACTAATGGGAGCAATAGCAGGAGGGTGTCCATAATGAGGAAATCAAAGAAAAACTTGGAATGAACACCATAGATGAAGCAGTTAGAGCGAACAGACTGAGATGGTGGGGTCATGTATGAAAAAATTGTTGAAATGTCTTGGTCGCAGTTAGCTTTATTTCATGACGCGTTTCGAGAACATCATCATCAGACTGTGGTACAAAAGAAGAAAATTACATTTTTAGATGTATATAGGACGTAATAATGATATCTATAAGGAGTATAAACCATATTAATACATGTATACTAACAAAAGATTTTAAAAAACGATGGGAATTACACCATCTTGGTATAAATTCCTGATTACAAATTTAAAATACCATCATGGATGTCTGGTGAAGGTGTTCAACCAGACTTACATGCTCAACTGTGGTGAGAGGGGGGAAACACCGTAACAGGTAACCTAGGCCCCATTCGCCACCAGATGGCGCAGGGTTGGCATTGAAAGTTACGTGAATAAAGCTATACATAAAACATCTTGGGCATACTATACTGTGTGCAGTCATAGAAACTGTGTAAGTTGCGTGAATAAAACTACACATAAAACATCTTGGGAACAATGTACTGTGAGCAGTCATTAAAACTGTGAAAGACATTTCTACGAAAATGTGTTAAGTCATATAAAAATATATATAACTGTGAAAGACATTTCTACAAAATGTGTTAAGTCGTATAAAATTATACAAAACACCAATTCAAGCACATCAAAACCATTAACGGGACAGGGCGCACGACAAGGGAGGCGTGGGAGGGCCAAAGGATAGGATTTGGCGTTGCCAAATACAGCACAAAACACATGACAAATGTTAAAAAATACGCATCCCGGCCACTGCGACGTTACAGTGACACAGCCGCTCATCACAGGCTACAAGCTAACATTGCAGAATAATCTTTCACAAGTACCAGGTAGAAAATTATATGAAGGGGCAATACGTCATATAACATTTATGTGCCATGATGTCGAGACAACTAACAAAGTCCGACAATATGAGTACAATCAAGGTTTAAAACCGAAACTAATGACAAAATAGGCAGTATACAAGTGCCATTGAATCACAACAATTTTCGTATAAGTGGTAGGTGGATGAGGTGTGGTGATTTTTTTAAGTTGATTTTTTACAAAAAAATATTACATGTTACATAAAACATAATATATGTTGTAAGATACAATGAACAATAGGACATATGAGACATGTCCAGTGGACAGCTGTGTTGAGGCATACATTTCAATAAGGTACAATTCTAAAGACTAAAATAGATCAACCATATGTCATAGATAAATGGACATGTGTCAAAAAGGGGGGTAAGGAAAACTGATTAGCAGTTGGGTGGTTATAATAAAATGTAAAAATATTTTCAGGTTACAAAATTATACCTATGGTACAGTCATCTGTTAGATTAAATATTGTCATATGTGAAACTAACCAAATTTGATCACATGTAGTCAAAATGGGGGTAAGGAAAATTGACTAGCAGTTGGGTAGTTATAATAAAATATAAACTACTTTCATGTTACATAATTATACCTGTGGACAGTTATCTTTTAAAAACTATTGTCATATGTGAAATTAACCTTATCTGATCACACATAGTCAAAATGGGGGTAAGGAAATTGACTAGCAGTTGGGTGGTTATAATAAAATGAAAAACATTTTCAGGTTACAAAATTATACCTATGGTATAGTCATCTTTTAAAATATATTGTCATATGTGTAACTAAACCAAATCTGATGATACATAGTCAGACACTAAAAATAACAGTATTAAAAAGAGGGATACATAAAATATTAACAATGGATAATACCTGATGGTAAGAAAAATGTAAAGGTGCGATAAATTACAGGTTATACCTTCTTGTATCTTACAACATATATTATGTTTTATGTAACATGTAATATTTTTTTGTAAAAAATCAACTTAAAAAAAATCACCACACCTCATCCACCTACCACTTATACGAAAATTGTTGTGATTCAATGGCACTTGTATACTGCCTATTTTGTCATTAGTTTCAGTTTTAAACCTTGATTGTACTCATATTGTCGGACTTTGTTAGTTGTCTCGACATCATGGCACATAAATGTTATTTGACATATTGACCCTTCATATAATTTTCTACCTGGTACTTGTGAAAGATTATTCTGCAATGTTAGCTTGTAGCCTATGATGAGCGGTTGTGTCACTGTAACGTCGCAGTGGCCGGGATGCGTATTTTTTAACATTTGTCATGTGTTTTGTGCTGTATTTGGCAACGCCAAATCCTATCCTTTGGCCCTCCCACGCCTCCCTTGTCGTGCGCCCTATCCCGTTAATGGTTTTGATGTGCTTGAATTGGTGTTTTGTATAATTTTATATGACTTAACACATTTTGTAGAAATGTCTTTCACAGTTATATATATTTTTATATGACTTAACACATTTTCGTAGAAATGTCTTTCACAGTTTTAATGACTGCTCACAGTACATTGTTCCCAAGATGTTTTATGTGTAGTTTTATTCACGCAACTTTCACAGTTTCTATGACTGCACACAGTATAGTATGCCCAAGATGTTTTATGTATAGCTTTATTCACGTAACTTTCAATGCCAACCCTGCGCCACCTGGTGGCGAATGGGGCCTAGGTTACCTGTTACGGTGTTTCCCCCCTCTCACCACAGTTGAGCATGTAAGTCTGGTTGAACACCTTCACCAGACATCCATGATGGTATTTTAAATTTGTAATCAGGAATTTATACCAAGATGGTGTAATTCCCATCGTTTTTTAAAATCTTTTGTAAGTATACATGTATTAATATGGTTTATACTCCTTATAGATATCATTATTACGTCCTATATACATCTAAAAATGTAATTTTCTTCTTTTGTACCACAGTCTGATGATGATGTTCTCGAAACGCGTCATGAAATAAAGCTAACTGCGACCAAGATATTTCAACAATTTTTTCATACATGCTAACGTAAGGTCGCGTGTCCACAAGAATGGATGGTTTTATGAACCAAGTGATAAATGGTTGGGTCATGTTACACGCATGGGAGCAGCAAGGTTACCTAAGAGGCTCATGAGCTCGGCAGCGGGGGGTAAGAGGAGTCGAGGTAGACCAAGAATGATTTTAAAGTAAAAGGCATAACATCAAACGAGGCATCAATGTAGGCACAGAATAGGGGATCATGGAGGAATTTTATTAGAGGTACTATGCTCCAGACTGAACGCTGAAAGGCATAATCAATCTCTAATGTTGATGTTGATGATGATGATGATGAATTCGTATCATTTTTTCCTGACTTTAACGTGTGAAATTCTAAAAATGTTCAAATGTTTGTAGAACTTATGGGACTTAACTACGGGGTCATCAGTCCCTAAGCTTACAAACTACTTATGAACTAGCTAATACTAAGGACGGGACAAATATCCATGCCCGAAGGGGGATTCGAACCCCCGACCGTAGTGGCCGTGCAGACCGTGACTGGAGCGCCTCAGTCCCCTCGGACACCGCGGCCGGCTGTGAAATTCTATCTAGATCCAGACTTCAGTCCGGATTAGAAGCAGATAAGGCTTGGGATCACTTTATTTCACTTTCATGATATACTTTCAAGGACTGGTATGTTGGCCTGTAATGTACTATTGCTCGATGCATCGCCAAGAGCTTGAATTTCATGAATGTGATAGTCCTTCGTAATGCTTCAATCGCGTGGTGTAATTTTCGCGTCCAGGTGCATGTCCATTTACAATGTGTTGTGTATGTGTAATACGGGCTTATCTGTTGTCCACAAAGTGTCTGATCTACGCAAAACCATGATCTGGGCAACTTGGAGCGTACGACACAAGGGCGCAAAGTGTTGCTCCAGTCGGACGAAACAACAAATTTATATATTGGCCACGTCAGCAGAATGAGTACTTTAATAATTTACACCACGCCATAGAGACCGTGATTCTTTCATCCTTGTATTACGTCGTGTTAAAATATTCTGCGCAGTTACGATTTACCCTTACTGACGACCTAATTATGCAGTCAACAGCTGACCGCACATATAATGTCCTCATGTCGGTCGAAAGATGATATTAAACTTCATTAGAAGAAAGACAAGATCGCTAAATTATTTATTCAGGATGAGAGGTTCTGGTAAGTCAAAACGCCACCATCTGAACCCCGTTTTAAACATGTTTTCCTGTTTTTGGAAACTTTAAAAAAAGGGAGATCAGATGACAATTTGTTTGCCAAAACCGGTCATCCTGAATGAATAGCTACCGTAGCGATCTTGGTATTGGAATGTGTATTTTCTTCTAATAGATATCCGTATTGCGGTTTCCCGCACGGAGGATCGTTTTCCGGTTATTATACTACTTTGCTAACGATGATGACGGAGAACCTAACAATAGGAGTAGTATTTACTCGGTATCCCCATACACGCACATTTGCTGATGTTACACCATTGAACAGACAAGTTGCCTAGCAGAACCTTTTAGCTTGAGGGCCATAGGAAGAATGCAAGAAGAACAGTATCAAGCCTATATCACCAGGTGACGTGACTCGGTTAATCGCTCAGTTGAGGCGACAGTTTATAAAGTTCCATATTCTATCGCGAAGATCAGGTCAGGACCGGGCACGTGTAACATCAAGAAAGAGAGGACTGTTATTCGGTTGTAAGGGTGTGTAAGTAACCGTCGTATTATTACACCGCAACTGGTATGTGACCTTCTAACGATCCTAACGATTTGCCTCCACAGCCGAACACATACTGTTAACTCCACGACATCGGCGACTACGACTGAACTATAAGTAGGAGGAAGCAATGTTTTGCTTGATTCATCATGAAACCTACGCTCTCGGAACTTTGTAAGAAGCCCTTTCCGCGATATAAAACATCCAGCTTCTGCCGCTTTCGTGGTTGCTAAGCGAGCCCGTAAAAAAAGTACGATGCTCACAGGTGGATCTTCTCTATCTCTTACAGTGACCCTATCCAACACGGATCCCACAGTGATGAGCAATACTCAAGCGCTGGACCAATGTTTTGTCCCTCATTTTGGCCTACTTTAGGTTACGGTTGTAACACTAAAAGTGCGCCTTTGTGATCGTCTTTTGATAGCTCGAAATTTAAATGCAAATAACGGCTTAACTATTCATCTGACACGAAAATTGAATAACCGAATTCGTAGAGGAGAAAATTCTCTACAACTTCTCTCTCTCTCTCTCTCTCTCTCTCTCTCTCTCTCTCTCTCTCTCTCTCTCTCTCTCTTTTTTTCATATCTCGTATCGTTTGACACATATTTGCAAAAATAACGGAGATTTGATACCCTCCACTGATTGAACGACAACCAGCTGTTTGGAGATGTCACGTGACATTCCTCGCCCAGAACTCTCTCTGGCATGGCATTGCGTATTTGATGTTTTTCTTATTGTAACTTACACGTTGTCATATCAAAGCAATGGCGCACTGAAGAATTAATAAAAACACATCGTTCTTCGTACGGTAAATGATAATATAGTGTCTAAAAATGCCATATTAGCATCAGTTAACAACGGCCAGCAACAGTATGAGATTAAAGAACTCAGCTTCTGATTGATAGCCGTAGCGTATTGGGCAAGACGTTGGACTATTACGCTAAAGGTAGGTGGTTAGCAGCCAGCCACTACCTATTCTTTTTCCTAAAAGGGTTCCAGCCACCCTTATTAATTAATTTTTTATTATTTAGATTATTATTTTGGTCCAAATGTTTGTAAAAACTTATAAAGCTACAAATCTAAAGTGGGCCGTAAAACACGTCAGTGCGATGTTTTTTGTTGACGATTTGCACGTCCTCACGTTCCTTTCAGCGAATCTGTCTGGCATCTGCCTGAGCCAGGAATGATTTTATATGGTCGTTCAATTTGAATTATTCCACTTCAAATCGCCCCGTATGTCTACTCCAAGATACGAGTTTGAGTTAGTACATGAGTCGTCAAACTGAGGTAGACACGCCAGTACCGTGTTTTCAGCTGGCTCCACTTGTAAATTTAAACACTTCTCCCATCGACAATGCTTTAAAAGACTGGAGGCTGGAATTTTTGTGGCAGCGTTTGCGCCCTGTAAGTGACGCTCTTGAGAACTGTAACTTTATTTGGTTCCTTCAACTGCTGCAAACCACAAGACGGATGTATCGTACTGGTGGAGAAATACCCCTACACAGCGCGCAATACTGGAGTGTCTACGTGAGTTGGCGACTTATTTACTGACTCACCCAAGTATTTTATTGAAGTAACTGCTTCCAGTGCTTCGACCATAGATACTAACAGACCGACCAAACATCAGAGCGGCTATACATATGGCGTGGTTCAAACATATGACCACGTGACTGTTGGCAAACATTAGCCGGATATAATAAACAACTAGACAGTTTTCAAGAATTGTCATTATTTTAAACTGATAATACTTTCACTTGGAATTTAATGTTACTTGCCTTCTCAAAAAGCTCTGTGTAATCTTAGGCAAAGCTGTATTACATCTGTACATTGCAACGTGACTGTTGGCAAAATAATGGTTTAGCTGCAGAGATGTTAGTGCCATGAATACGATGCCGTGCCCAGTCTACCACTATCTATGGTCGGAGTTCCAGTGTTTGTCCTGTTTTTCGTAGCTATATAATAAAGGATCTTTCTTTCTATGCAAACCCTGAATCAGTGTTTCAACCTTTCCCTCCCAAGTAAAAAAAATTTATCGCGAGCCCCTTCCAAATAAAAATGTTCTGGCGACCCTCCAACCCCCCCCCCCCCCAACTCTTCACGAACCGTAAGAAAACTACTTCCAGGAAACAAACTTAATCTTCTTTATTTTGCTAAGGCTGTCTTTTAAATTCCTGGACTTTTTTTTTCGTTGCCTTTTTGGGAATGGAAAACATTATCCTTAATTTATAGGAATGTATTTGCTTATCCAGCACAGGGAACTCTCAGATTTTAACAGTAAATAAATTTCACTTAGGCATACGTTTTTTGTATTACTGATCCCCTAGTTACTTTATGGTACACTACTTCATCCTTTGACGGTGACCCCCGTGCAAGACTCTGCGTACCCCCTGGGGATCGCGATCCACAGGTTAAAAAACACTGCCGTAAACCAGACGTCAATACCCTGCAGATCAAATGTTAAAATGTTTGAAAATCTACAGGACTTAACTTCTTTGGTTATTAGTACCTAGAACTACAAACTACTTAAACTAAGGACAACATACACAACCATATCCTAAGGAAGGAGTCGTACCTCCGTCAGCGAGGAACCGCACGCTACGCAGCAACGCGCCTTGAAACACTCGTCCACTCCACTGTGGCTTCCTGCAGATCCTCCTGTATTTCATTATCCTCTTCCAGAGTTGTGACTTATCAATGAACTACAGCATCATCCGTAAAAAGCCTTATCGAACCTCCAACGTTATCTAAGAGCTCATATACGAGGGATTGAACTTGAACAGTGGCAACTATTTACTCACAGACGAGACGAAAACGTTTGCACCAGTTACTGCCCTTCAAAGTAGTCACCAGTGTTGCATAGAACCCGTTGACAGTGATGTGGAAGGCGTACTATACCGTTAGTAGAGCCTGTGCTCTTGATGGTGCAAAGGGAGCGCTCAGCTACGTGTCGAATTTCTGGAACAGTTCTGAAGCGAATGCCACGAGTGGTTCCTTCATCTTTGTAATCAAATCAAAGTCACATGGACTTAAGTCCGGGGAGTCTGGTGGACGGTACAATACTTCCCAGTCCCATAGACCGAACAGAGCAACCACAGCTTGTCGCATTGTCGTGAAAAATGATGGGTGGTTTGCGCACGAAGGGTTGCCGCTTCTTTCACAAAGCTAGTCGCAGGTGATTCTGCAAAAACGAACAGTAATGACGGTCTTCGTTGCTACTGTTTCGAAAACATAGTGACACCGATACGCTAGACAGCTCGCTCACAAGTGACTGTTTCCCTCGATTGTGCGCACGCCGGTGACTTGGGACGGATGAGTTCATTTGCTCGGAGGTAAGGTAGATATGTCATCAACGTATGCCATCTGCGACAATAGTAAATTCGACTTTATAAGCAGCCACAAGTCGCTATAATTGTTTATTCAGTTTACCAGCTTCACTCTGTATACGAGCATCGTCAGTATACTATAAAAATTGATATCGATATAACATACAGAGTGAAACGGGTAAATTGAATTAATAATTATAGCGACTTGTGGCTGCTTATAAAATCAAATTTATTTTGAACAGTCGCTTTCCCCTACATGCAATGCCTGCTCTTTCTATAACTGTAGATTCCATTACAAAGTGTCTCCACAGCTGTCTTGCCACTACCTGAGTCCCAACTCTCATACATACTATATCGCGAAAAGCAACAGTTCTGTAACACTCCCCTGGATAACACCTGAGACAAAATTAACTTTTGAAGACATCTGTACGTTGAGAATGACATGCTGCTTTCTGTTAGCTGGGAACACCTTAATCATGCATCTACATCTACATAAGTATTCTGCAATTCACATTTTACATTAATATTATATCCATTACGAATTACATTAATTTATAATTTGGAAACTTACGTTGGATTTATATAATCATAAACACATAAATTTAAAATAGTTGTAGTCTGACAACTGGATAATAGGATGTTTTCAATAGCTGATAGTGACAGCGGCTGGCAAAAGTTCAGAAGACATAAAAAGTAGAATTGCGCAAGCTAAACTAGCCTTCAACAATAAACGGACGCTTCTTACATCAAGAAATATAAAGGAAGAGACCAAAAAAGCATCTATAAAATGCTATGTGTGGAGTGTGGCATTGTATGGCTCGGAAACTTGGACACTCGGAGTTTGCGACAAGAGAAGACTAGAAGCATTTGAATTGTGGTGTTGAAAGAGGATGCAGAAAATCCCTTGGACGGCCAAGATGATAAACGAAGAAGTTCTTAGAAGAATCGGCGAAAAAAGAGCACTTGTGAAAACGATAATGAAGAGGAGAGACAAGCTAATAGGCCATCTGTATAGGCACAATGAGTTTATTATTAATATTATGGAAGGGATGGTAGAAGGGAAAAGAGGCAGAGGAAGACCCAGATTGCAGTACTTGAAACAGATTCAAAGATATATAGGAGTGGAATCATATCAGGAAATGAAGGGGCTATCCGAGAACAGACAAGTGTGGAGGAGAAGAATTGCTGCCAACCAATCTTCGGATTGAGAACGAGAGAGATAGTGACAGCGACAAAGATACACTTGCTAAGTATTTTTTACATCCATGATATGATCTGTAAACGTTATCTTTGGACGTATCACGAAATTTACATTTTGATTGCCACTTTTATGGGCGTGTGTACAATAATTCTTATATAATATTGTTTGCGATTTTAGGCTTTCCCGGTGTATACTGCTGATGAAGATCTCTCGTGTCTCCATCCGGATGTCGGCGCTGATGGATCACGACGTTTCGGGAAGTGTCATACTACCCATCTTCTTCGCTTGAACATGGTTAGTATGACACTTCCCGAAACGTCGCGATCCATCAACGCCGCCACCCGGCTGTAGACACGAGAGTTCTTCATCAGCTATAATATTATTGTTATAAATAATCCATTAAAATAAATTCAAAAATACATTCCTTAAAGAATTACAAAATTGTTCCAATGCATTCAAGATTTTTAGTAATACAAAGAATTATGTTAGGGTAACACGGCAGGTTACCATCTTATTAGTAATCAGCTTACAGGATTTCGTCGAATAGTTGAAAGAAACTACTTAAATGAAATTCATTCTGCTCGTTTAATAAATTCTGAGGGTTTTTCTTTCTTTCTACAAAAATTTCCAATTGTTCTAAAATATCTAACAAAGGGCCTTTATTTTCCGTGTGGGTAACCTTCATGCTGTCTTGAATATTACCCAATGTGTGTCCAGTCTTTCGCAAATGCTCACCCAGTGCTGAATGGTTCGAGTGTAAATTGCAGTGTTCTTTACAACGTATATTAAACGTTCTTCCCGTTTGGCCTATGTACGTTCTCTGACAATTTTGATACTCCAATTTATATACTCCAGAAATACTGTATTTATCCTTGTGTAAATTTTCTTTGCGTTCAAGTTTGTGGAAATATCTACCAACACGATCCGTTATAAGACCTGTGTAAGTCAGTGTAATATACTTCATATTTTGTTCTTGCATGTCTATAGTGTTAGCAGCCTTGCGTTTTATTCTTCTTTGTATAGCGTAATATAATTTCATCACATCACGTACTTTGTAACTGTTCCTTATTGCAGTCTTTTTGTTTTTAATTCCGTAGCTCTAATGTCATAAGTCAACAGCAGTTGGAACATTCTGTGTATAACTGAATAAAAATAAGATTTCTTGTGTTGGGCTGGATGATTAGAATCATTTCCAATAATTATACGTGAAAATGTAGGTTTTCCGTAAATAAAAAAAAAGTCTGGCGTTCGATCTATTAACTGGCAAATCAAGAAAATTGATGCTATTGTTAATTTCATGCTCAACTGCTAATTTCATTTTCCGTTGCATTTGATTAAGTTTGTCCGTTGCTTCATTTAGTTCCTGCTTGGATCATTGAAATACTGTCGTCAACGTGGTGGTAGTAATAAATTATTTTCTGTTTTATGTCAGGGTATTTGTTAAAAAAATAATTTCCAAGTCATTAAGAAAATTTCTGATAAGATACTGAATAAACTATTACCCATTGCAAGTCCATCTACCATGTGGTAAATTTTTTCATTGAAAGTAAAATATCTACAATCAATAGTAAATTGCAAAATATCTACAAATTCAATGACCACACCTATTGGCATATGATTATATAAATCGAACGTAAGTTTCCAAATTAGATATATAATTCGTATTTGATACAATATTAATATAAAAATTCTGTTATATCGATATCTATTTTTTGCAATATTCTGACGATGCTCTTGCGTACAGAGTGAAACCGGTAAATTGAATAAATAATTATAGCGACTTGTGGCTGCTTATAAAATCAAATTTATTTTCAACAGCAGCTTTCCCCTACATGCAATGCCTGCTCCACAGCAGTGTTGCCACTACTTGAGTCCTAACTCTCATATATACTATATCGCGTAAAGCAACGATTCTGTAACACTCCCCTGGAAAACACCTGAGATCAAATTAAAGATTGAAGACCTCTATGTTGAGAATTACATGCTGCTTTCTGTTAGCTGGGAACACCTTAATAATGCATTGTACATCTGCATAAGTATCTGCAATTCACACTGAAGTGCATGGGACGGGGTTCATCGAACCGTTTTTATGATATTTCTCTACAGTTTCATTATCTAATATCGCGCACGATAAAGGAAAGCCGCGCGGGAGTAGCCGAGCGGTGTGGAGCGCCACGTTACGAATCGTGCGGCCTCCCGTGTCGGAGGTTCGAATCCTCCATCTGGCATGGATGAGTGTGTTGGTCTTAGGTTAGTTTAACTTAAAGTAGTTTGTAAGTCTAGGGACTGATGACCAACGTAGTTTGTTTCCATAGAATTACAAACATTAGATCATTGGAAAAAGGAAAACCTAAATCCTTCCTATGTAGGTGGGTGCCAAAACAATATATTGGCATTCGGAAGAGAAAGATCGTAACATACATTTCGCAAATTAATGTTGCCGAAACGAGTAACGCGTTTATTTAACAATATACACCTCAACTCGTGCATCATATCCGTGAAAATCTCTCCCTTAGCCTCTTCAGTCTGTAAGTGCACATATGTGCACCTTGGTTCGTAAACTGATTTTTCTCTCTCTGTGGCGTATTTTGTGTGCTCAGACCGCGAGTGCACAATCGTGTACCTCTTTGCTTTCAAATGACGACACTTGTATAGCCCTTGCAGAAGTACTTCTGGAGCTACACAAATCAGAAGTTTCTTGTTGGTGAAGCTGGCAGCCCGGCAGTGTCGTTATGACAGAAAGTAACAAGTAAATAACACATAAAACTTTATGTGTTTATATTTGTTGTAGTGAGTGATAAGTGAAGTTTGAAGAATCATCTGAAATACAGCAAATGTCAATTATTTCAATTTTCCTAGGCAATAAATGCCGATGTTTTCATAGTACACATCTGTGTACCTTAGTTCTTAGTGTCCAGTTTTACAATAGCTCTGTGATAATGTACGATATTTTGGCAGCTCATCTGCTAAGCGATGAAGAGATATCACGCACATTAAAGGGAAGTGTTGCAGAATATTCAAATTCTGTATCTGAGGATGATATATTTGCTGTAATGAATCGACAGCGTACGAATTGTGACTCTCCATGTGATGCTCCTAACGAAATTCGGTGTTAAAACATTGAATATTTAATGAATGGAGATATTAAAAAATCCATAAGAGGTTTGACCTGAAGAGCTATTTGGTTAGCACTACTATATTTCGAAGAAATGTATTTTTGTTTCTTTCTTTATTTGTAACAAAATGTATAAATTTCACATCAAATTTTAACAAAAATGTAGGTTTGTTCGTTACTTTGACATTGGGGCATCTCTGGAAAGGAAAGTAATTCCAGTGGAGCAAAAGGAGACTTGGAATCTTTCACTGAATTATTTCCAGTTGAATTCTGAGAGATTGTGACATCTTAGGCAAACCTGAAATCTGTTTAGACTAGTTCACTTAGTTTCAAACGAATCGCATCAGAAATTTTGCATCATGTTGAGATTAAAGTGGTCATGGGGACTCATACAAAACCATCCGGCAGTAACAAATACTTGTAAATATGTATTGTATAATTTCTTATTGTAAATAAAATAAGTAGGTTGTACAAATACAACATACTGTAATTAATTTTACCCTTAAATACAGTATGTTCTCTTAAGAAAATTTAAGAGATATGTTTACTATTGAAACCCGAGGTACACAAGTCTGTACCATCAACGTTCAAAAAATGAAAATTTTCCAAATGGCGAAAGAGAGAAATATGGTGCATATGCAACTTAATAATCAATTAAATATTTACATATTCAAAATTTTAAATTTACTTTGGCACTGGGACTGACGATGGTATATCACGATAATACAAAATAAGTTACCCTTCTCTGAACTGTCTCTATATGATCCACAGTCCTATTTAGTGGGGATCCTACAGTGCTCAGTAATAATCCAAAATAGGACGTATAAGTGTAGTGTAAACAGTTTCTTTAGTAGACCTACTGCATCTACTAAGTGTTCTGCCAATGAAACGTAGCCGCCGGCCGCGGTGGCCGAGGGGACTGAGGTGCTCCAGTCACGGTCTGCACGGCCACTACGGTCAGGGGTTCGAAACCCCCCTCGGGCATGGATATTTGTGCCGTCCTTAGGATTAGCTAGTTCATAAGTAGGTTGTAAGTATAGAGACTGATGACATTTGAACAGCTCTGCTGATGATGAGGATATCGAAGAAATATATGAGGAGGTAAAGGAAATTATTCAGACAAGGAAGAGGAAAATTTAATTGAGATGGGAGACTGGAATTCGGTAGTAGGAAACGGTGGGGAAGGAAAAATAGTCGGTGACTATGGACTGGGCAAAAGGAATGAAAGAGAAGATCGCCTGGTAGAATTCTGCACGGAACATAATTTAAAAAAAGAAAAAAAAAAAAAAAAAAAAAAAAAAAGTAGCCTTTGCTTCCTGTTCCCTTGAAGATTTTCTATGTGCTCTTTACAATTTATATTTTCGTAATTGTTATTCCTAGGTCTTTACTTGAATTTATGGGCTGTAGATTTGACTGATTTATTGTGTAAATAAAGTTTAAGCAATCTGTTTTAATTTTCATATGGACGACTTCACACTTATCATTATTCACGGTCATTTGCCAATTTTTGGACCATGAGGTCAAGCATTGGGGACATTCCATCACGATTTGGGCGTCTGCATCGTGACATTAGATTTCTACTATCATTATACTAACTGATCTGATAATTGTGAATGAATAACTCACCATTCTTGACAAGAAACTGCTTACTATAATATATCGGCAAAAAACACTGCCATGATCTTCTTGTGATAGTGCAGCTCTTGAATCTTCCGTATGACAGATTTGTGAATAAATCCGCCTTATGTAAGACTATTGTTTTGTTTTATCACCCAAACAAGTTTCGGCACTTATTGCGCCATTTTCCGTGAGTTTTTGCCATTTATTTTCTAGACTACATGTTACAGATTTTGGTTATATAATCATTTGGATGAGTTGTTTGATTTGACAATTTTGTTAAGCGTAATGTATTTAACAAAATTGTCAAATTGTAAAAAACTCGTCCAAATGACTGCATGACTGCATGACTGTAACATATTATTATAGAAAATAAAAAGCAAAAACCCACAGAAGATGGCACAATAACTACCGAAACTTGTTTGGTGTCTTGCATAAGGCGGATTTATTCACAAAACAAACACTGTCATGTTCCAAAATGATAATGCGACCACAGCATCTAAAACTAGCAAAAATGTGCTCTGGACTGCAAAATCGTTTTGTCTCAACATAAATGAACCGTCATGGAGAGTTTTAGAACACAGAGTGAGATTACAGCTCCAGAATCGATTGGACGATATGTTGGTACAAGAACTGTTGGAAAATATTAAAAAAATACGAATTTGTTCCTCGAAGTGTCGCAGCTCTTCTCAGAGCCCATGATACGCTTCACCCTGTTAATAAGTGGATGTTGTTTCTACTTTGGTCAAAACAATTAGCGGATCAGTTAAGATATCTAGGTTCTGAGGTATTGTCATAAAATATGTAAACTAAAGTGGTTCAACACCTTTCTGTCAGTTTTACGGTGTGAGGACAATAATACTACGTCAACCGGGATAGTGGTAATACCATAAAGTTGCTACAGAGGGGGTTGGTGTTGACTTGGTTTACTCCACCAAACGAATTACGCAAGCAGGTGGTTTCAGATAATGTAGCGAGCAGGTAGAGCAAAGCAGCAACAACTTGACATACCCGGAGCTATGACATGGCAAGGTGGTTCGGAAGCTGAACAGACACAGAGGGAGGTGGCTAGAGCTATTGGACCTGGACGCGTTTACAACCCTTTAAAACAAGTACCCGAGTGGTCTGGAGCGCCACGTTACTGATCGCGCGGCCTCCCGCGTCGGGGGTTCGAATCCTCCTTCGGACATGGATGTGTATGTCGTGCTAGGTTTAGTTTATCTTAGTTTAAGTAGTTTGTCAGCCGCGGAATAATAACCTAGGAGTTGAATCCCATAGATTTACAAACATTTGAACAATTGGCCCACTTTAGGTTAGTAACACTAAAAGTGGGTCTTTGCGATCGTCTTTTGACAGCTCGAAATTTAAATGTAAATAACGGCTTAACCCTTCATCTGACACGAAAATTGAATAACCGAATTTGTAGAGGAGAATATTCTCTACAGCTTTGTTCCCTTAAGTTTTTTCATATCTCGTATCGTTTGAGAAATATTTACATAAATAACGGAGTTTTGACACCCTCCATTGAATTTACGAAAGCCAGCCGTTCGCAGATGTCATGTGACATTCCTCGCCCAGAACTCTCTCTGACATACGCCATCTTGCGTTGCGTATTTGATGATTTTCTTATTGTAACTTACAAGTGATCATTTCAAAGCACTAAAGAATTAACAAAAACACGTCGTTCTTCCTACGGTAAATGATAGTCTAGTGTCTAAAAATGCCATATTGGCATCAGTTAACAACAGCCTTCAATAGTATGAGATTAAAGAACGCCACTTGTAATTGTTAGCTGTAGCGTTGTGGGCAATTCGTTGATCTATGATGCTGAAGGTCAGTGGTTCGGAACCCGCCACTACCTAATCTGTCCCCCTAAAAGTGTTTAAGACACTCTTATTGATTTTTTATTATTTAGATTATTATTTTGGTCCGAAATGTTTGCAAAAACTTATAAAACTACAAATCTAAAGTGGGCCGTAAAACACGTCAGTGCGATTTTTTAAATTTTCGTTAAAACAAGGACGGAGTAACATCAGGATTAGAGTGGAAACAAATGGCGGCCGTTTCTGTTCACAGATTAGTCAAGATTTTGCGTTCAGCCGGACAATCGTCGTTCCCTCATCTAGAGAGAACGTGGAGCGATCCTGCTTACGTGCACGAAACATCTTATACGGTGGTGGACAAATGCTGTGTCCAGGAGTCAGTATTTGCGTACATGCGGACCACCTTCTCGTTCAGAATGGCGCTTTGTCTGTAAAGGGGTATAGAGGCGAGATTCTTTTGTTGTGTCCTGTGCTGGTGCCATAGTGGAAGTGTTCTTTATGATGAACGATATAGCTCGTCTCTACAGAACTGCACTGGTAGAAAACATGCTTGAAGCTGAGGCAATTGAACGAATGGAGTGGTCTGCTTCTTCACCAGACATAAACTCCGTTGAGCATGTCTCTGATCCACTTGGCAGTCGCATTGCAAACAGACACCTCGTCTCACAAATGTTACAGAGCTGGATATTGCACTCATGGAAGAATAGCCCAATATCCTTCAAGAGCTGATTTATAACCTAATACTGGCCACGTCATGCAAGTGTGCAACGACACCGGCCGTTCGAGGTGATCATACACCATATTAGAGTGAAAAGAGAATGGCATTTTCACTGTTTCCTTCATTAGATTAATTTGATTAATACTTGTTCCATAGATCATAAAAGCGACTTTTCGCAATGATGTGGAACGTATCAGTTACACTCGATAGTTTAATGATTTTTTAATTTTTTTTTTTCTTTTTTACATTATTTTTTAGCGAAATTACAAATTTTTATCTAAAAATTCATTTAATGTGAAGAAGAATTTCCCATTTAGAAATTATTTTAATTTCTCTTTAAATCCTACTTGACTATCTGTCAGACTTTTAATGCTACTTGGTAAATGACAGAAGACTTTTGTGGCAGCATAATTCACCTATTCAAGTTTACCCTTGAATAGTGAATAACACCCTTTCTGATACTGTTGTAACTATACACACTGATATTACTTTTGACTACAGCAAAGATCCCTAGATTCTTAAATAAATGTTTGCAGGATGATCTTGAATGGGCTCCAGCAATTATTCTGATTATAAGCTTTTGTGCAATGAATACTTCCTTACTCGATGTTGAATTGCCCCAGAATATGATCCCATATGAAATCAATGAATGAAAATACGCATAACTTACTGAGATGTATATCACCAAATTTTGCAGTGATGCTGATAACATAAGTAACTGAACTCAAAAGTTTCAGCAGATCTTGAATGTGTTGTTTTACAATTCAATCTCTCGTCAAATCAAGCACCTAAAAATTATGAAAATTTTACCATAGCTACACATTTCTGTTAAAAGTATATATTTATTAATGGTGCCATGCCATTTATTGTATGAAACTGTATATACTGGGTTTTATCAACGTTTAATGAGAGTCCATTAGTAGAGAACCGCTTAATAATTGTCTGAAAGTCATCATTTAAAATGTCATCAGTTAATTCCTGTTTGTCAGGCGTGAGAGCTATTCTTGCATCGCCAGCAAAAAGAATTAGAAAAAAAAAGAACTTGCTAAAAAAACATATAATAAATATATATATATAAAAATTGAGGTGCTTTTGCCTACATTTCACTCTGCAGCTAAAACTGCAGATATCTACTACTAGATCCAAACACTATTCGTTTGCTATCAGTCTCCTATTATGAACTATAATCGTAGAGGGTTGATAACGATAAGGGGGTGGAAGATAAGGGAATTGAAGGTTACTGACATATAAAATTCTACGTGGGGGTGTCAATATTTTGCTCTTCAGCAGAAACAAAAGAATGGAGACAAACGATCTCCATGAGGTGTTGTAGTACAAAGTCTCCCGTTGTACACCATAGCAGTACCATGTCGATAGCTATAAGAGAGTGGAAGATATAGTGGTTGAAATTTGTTGGCTTATATAAACTTCGGACTGAAGACCAGCGATAACTTTTGATGATAGAAAATAGGTTATATACAGCGAAACGTGATGCACATTCTTCAGCTGTTTTTGTGCAAGAACCGTACGAAATAATAATTATAATAAATGCATATTGCAATTTGAAAAATAAAACAACCAAGAAAGTTGCCTACGCGTAAGAAAGAAATTTCGCGTTCTCGATCCGTTTCTAAAAGCCAATACGACGCTGAAATCTACAGACGATAGAAACGAAATTTGTAGGCTTGTTTATATTACATGTAGATAATGCTCTGATGCCGCCGGCCAAACGCCTGCCAGCCGGCATACCTCACAACAGCACTGTCAATCGGGCAACGCGAGATCAACCAGCGCCTCCCAGATGCCAACAAAAGATCACAACATACACAAACAGTCACTTCAAAACAAACAGAAGTAATAGGGACTACTCCTCACAGGTGGCTCTGCGAACTGAGTGTCCTTCCGCCTGCCTCCTGATTGGCTCCAAGTATCTACTTAAGCCCCGCTCGCCAGCCGATGAGCCAGTGTTGGTGTGTTCTCTCTCGCCGCCTAGGTGCGTCTCCACTACACAAGATTGACGACTCCTATCGACTTCGCCGACGGCCTTCCGGACGGAAGCGGCTGGAACGTTTATCTGGTGAACTGAGAGTGACGAACTGAACTATGCTATTGACTGTGCCTTTGATCTACAAGACTATAATCTTTGTTTAGTTTTGAGATGTCTCTATAGAAGGATTTAGTTTCCTTTCACTGGTTAACGAACACATGGTGTACTTTCTTTGACTTAAATAAATTGTGAAAGCTTGAACCGTGGTGGTCCAGGTTTCAGTGATTTTTCGATATCCCCTTCCATAAGGGGGTGACAAAGGGGATGAACAATGTTTTGAAAATACGTTGCTATTGAGGCAATTTTGAAGCAAGAAATACTAAGCCTCTGATTTAAATTTAAAAATACATGTTTAAAATTTTTGAAAAGTCAACCATTAAGCGGACGAAATAAGGAAAAATCTTTTAAGGGTACTACTAACACTATTTTGATGCAAGAAATACGAAAATTTGGATTTGGAACCACGGTTAGAATTAATAATAAAAAAAAAGTGTTTCGTGATGTTTTCAATTTTGCCATCAATAGTGCAATACGGGGTTGCAAGTTGTATCAAAATATTTGATTAGGACAGCATTTTTCAAGCTAAATGTATGAAAATTTTTATTTAGAAAGAAAAACCGATACAGACCATCCAGTCTACGCATGCGAAGCAGCGGGAATTAGTCTTGTCCTCAAATAAAGAGACATCGAAGTATCGTACTGTATCACGTCCGGAAAGTAAGTACCGTTTGGTTATATAAAACAAACGTGTACAGATACAGAAAAAAATATTTATTGTACAAATATCTACAACTGTTAAAGTGCTTTTCTACTTAGCTTCCGAATTTTTGTAGGCATTCGTCATAGCGTGGCACAAGTTTCTGTATGCCGTCTTCATAGAATGTTGCCACCTGTGTATTTAGCCATGTGGTCACGTGTTCTTCGCACTCGTCACCATGATTGAAGTGTTGACTAGCAAGGACAGATTTTAGGAGTAACAAGAGGATTACTGTCGAAAGGTGCTGTTTGTTTCCACGATAGTGTCCGACCTCACACGGCGAATGTGACCAAGCAGCTCTTACGGGAATTTCACTGGGACGTGTCTAATCATCTTCCGTACTGCCCGGGCCTCGCTCCTAGTGACTTTCATCTCTTCTTACACCTAAAAATCTGTCCTTGGTGGTCAACACTACAACGGTGGTGACGAGCTGAAAGAACATGTCACCACATGGTCCAATACACAGGCGGCAAACTTCTATGAAGAATGCATACAAAAACTTGTGCCGTGCTAAGACAAGTGCCTATAAAATTTCGGAAGCTAAGTAGAAAAGTAGTTTAACAGTTGTAGATTTTCGTACAATAATTTTTTTTTCTGTATCCGTACACGTTTGTTTTATATAACCAAACGGAACTTACTTTCTGGACGTACCTTGTACATTACTGTAATCGGTACCTCAATAAAATACGATATATATATATATATATATATATATATATATATATATATATATATATATATATATATATATTGACAATGTTGGTTGGAATAAACTCTTTCAAGTTCTGAAGCAAGCAGGAGTAAAATATAGGGAGCGTAAGGTTGTTTACAACTTGTACAAAAACCAGACAGCGGTTGTCAGAGTTGAAGGACATGAAAGGGAGTAAGGCAGGGTTGCAGTCTTTCTCCGTTGCTATTCAATTTGTACACTGAGCAAGCTATAAAGGAAAGCAAGGAGAAATTTGGTGAAGGAATTAAAGTTCAGGGGGAAGAATTAAAAACATCGCGTTTTGCAGACGACATAGTAATTCTGTCAGATACAGCAAAGGACCTGGAAGAGCAACTGACCGGAATGGACAGTGTGCTAAAAGGTGCATATAAGATGAACATTAACAAGAGAAAAACTAGGGTAATGGAGTGCAGTGTAAGAAAATCAGGTGATGCTGAAGGAATTAGATTGGGTAACGAAGCAATAAAGGAGGTAGATGAGTTTTGTTACTTGGGCAGTAAAATAACAAATGATGGCCGCAGTACAGAGGATATAAAATGCAGAATGGCAATGGCTAGAAAAGCGTTCTTGAAAAAGAGAAATTTGTTAACATCGATTATTGATTTAAGCCTAAGGAAGTACTTTCTGAAAGCATTTGTATTGAGTGTTGCCTTGTATGCGACTGAGACATGGACGATAAACAGCGCGGACAGGAAGAGGATTGAGGCTTTTGAAATGTGGTGCTACAGAAGAATGCTGAAGATTAGGTGGGTTGATCGCGTAACTAATGATGAGGTACTGAACAGAATTGGGGAGAAAAGAAATTTCTGGCATACCTTGACTAAAAGAAGGGAGCGATTGGTAGGACACATTCTTAGGCATCAAGGAATTGTGAATTTAGCGTTGGAGGGAAGGGTGTGGGGTAAAAACCGCAGAGGAAGACCAATAGATGGATACAGTAAGCAGATTCAGACAGATGTAGATTGCCGTTCTTATGTGGAGATGAACAGGCTTGCTCAGGATAGGGTATTGTGGAGAGCTGCATCAAACCAGTCTCCGGATTGAAGACCACAACAACACCATTTGTTAGTTGTGTACGCTTTCTCACCTGACCTGTAATTGTTTCCGGCAGTTTGTTAGGTGTTCGTATTATTTTGCCCACCTCCTCTGTTAAGTCTTCCACTAAATCAAATTTAAATGTACGTTTGGGTAGTTAGAGGATACAGTTATTTCTGAGAACCATTTAAGAGGCTAACTCGTTCTCTGCAGTCGACAAAATGACCGCCAGGGCTGAACTGCCGGCCGGCCTGGCGCCATTAGCCAGACAGTCAGCGTGTGCCTGGCGGCCTTAATAGCCCCGCTCTGCTCAGAGGACGCATTTAATACCGCGCTCTGCCTCAACAAGTGTGTAGCGCGGCGCGGAAGCTCAGCCCTCTCCGTGTGTGTAGCTCCCTGCACCAGCGAGCGAAGTTAGCGATCTGACTTGGTAAGAGGCAAACGCAGGTTCCACATCCCATACCACGTTCTCTTTCCTGCTTTGCAACCAGATCCCGAAGTGACGGTTGTGGCTTTCGCAGCCTGTATTTTCATTTTCTTCAAAATGTTCAAATGTTTGTAAAGTCTATGGGACTTAACTACTATACTATACTATACTATACTATACTATACTGTATCTACAAGGTAAAATAGCAATAATTCCTCTTCTGACTCGTGTCAAGCAGCAAGCATCAGACGGCGAGCAGCCGCGCCAATGCACCTAAGAGCTGTCGGCCCTTCCACTGTGACGTCCATGTACCCTTTTCTTAAACTTCCTAAACCGATAAAAACAACTAAGTAAAAGATACTGTCATGGTTTGTTTAACTGAGTAAGTTCCTTTACAGAAGATGTTCAAACGCCGTCAATTTCAATGCATTTTACTGCTGTTGTAGACAAGTCTTTTGTTGCTTATCTGAGCTGCGATTGGAAACCCAACACCTGTCGACAAGACCAGCAAAATGTTTTGAAATTGACAGTGGACTGTTGAATAACTTTTGTGATGAAACTTACACAATTAAACAAACCACAGTGAAAGAATTCTTTATTTACTGCCGCCTACACTTTTCCAATGTTCAAATGTTTGTAGAGTCTATGGGACTTAACTATGGGGTCATCAGTCCCTAAAGTTACAAACTACTTACGAACTAGCTGTTACTAAGGACGGCACAAATATCCATGCCCGAGGGGGGGATTCGAACCCCCGACCGTAGTGGCCGTGCAGACCGTGACTGGAGCGCCTCAGTCCCCTCGGCTACCGCGGCCGGCTACATTTTCTTGTTACAGGGTGTCCAGAAAAGGGCTCCCTGATTTCAAAATTAAATATCTCGAAAACAAATATCGATAGAGGAATGCAGTAAACGGTTAAACGGTATGTTTATTGTGAGAAGTTTATACAGCAGTTTGAAATAATAGTTACAAAAGCTGCTAACAAATGGCGCTGTACGCTGTACAGCGCATATCAGCATACATAAGTGAAATAATCGTATGAAAACACATCACAATGTTTTCAAAAAGTTCACCATTGGCACTACAGAGGTGGCACAAACGAAGAATGAAATTCGTCACCACATTTCGTAGTGTCTCAACCAAAATGGATGCACATGCCACAGAGATCGCCGATGCAAGCTCGTCCAGCGTGGCGGAATGCTTCGGGTAGACCATGTCTTTCACTGTGACCCACAAAAAAGAAGTCACAGGGAGTCAAATCCGGCGAATATGGAGGTCAATCCATGCCTGCACCAGTAAATTTGGGATATTCCAAAGCAATGACTCGATTCCCGAAGTATTCCCAAGAAAGCGAAACACCTGTTCGGTCCAATGTGGTCGGGCCCCATATTGCATAAATCATTTAGTACCTGGTCGATCCTCTAACGCTTGCTGTGTGGCGACAAATAGTGCCAAAACTGCAACGTGCACCAGTGACCGTTTCTCGTAGAAACCAAGACCCAAGGGCCAATAATTCCTCTGCTGCATACAGCAGTAACTTTAGGAGAATACAGGGGTTTCGCTTCACACCAATATGGCTTTTCGGAAACCCAAAATCGCCAGTTCTGCTTATTCACGTATCCATTCAGGTGGAAGCGTGCTTCAGCTGTAAACCAGATGCAGCTAACATCAAATCCTTCACTATCAATCATTGTGAGCATCTGATTAGCAAAGGCAACCCTTTGTTGCACAGCTCGTACGGGTATGGCCTGGATGAAGAGGATGACACGGCGGCCTGTCAGTACCCAGTGGGCCCCCTGAGGCCTGTCGGACGGAATTTAAAAGTTTACATTACTATAAGGAAAACCTCCCAATAACAGCCTATCTTCCGACACTTTCTGAATTTTGTAAAATGTTAATTTTGTTGTTGTTGTTGTTTCTACATCGGCATCTACATGGGATACTCTGCAAATCACATTTAAGTGCCTGTCAGAGGGTTCATCGAACCACAATTATACTATTTATCTCCCATTACATTCTCGAATAGCGCGCGGGAAGAAAGAACACCTGAATCTCTCTGTTCGAGCTCAGATTTCTCGTATTTTATTCTTATGATTATTTCTACCTATGTAAGTGGGAGTCAACAATATATTTTCGCATTCGGAGGACTAAACAGATAGGTCACCAGTCCCCTCTTATTGTGTTAATTTTCATGAACAAAATACTAATGGAACGGGTAAGCGTGCCTCCAGAACTTTCTTTCCCGCCAATACCGCGCATAGAAGCATCTCGCTTTTGGCGTAGTAAGTTCACTCCTGTTTCGACCACATGAATTGTAGGATCTTGCAGAAAGCACTCGAGCAACATCAGAACAGCGTGACGTAATTGTTATATTGAACCTCTACGTATACCGACTGAAAAATCCGCCATTTTGAATCCCAATGCGACGACAGTTTTGTAGGCTTTGTGTAGTGCAGCGAACAACGAATAGTTTGTGACATTATTGTTTCACAGTGTTCAAAAGTGTTCAAATGTTTGTAAATCAATCGGACCAAACTGTGTGGCCATCAGTCCGTAGCTTACAAACTACTTAAACTAAGGTAAACTAACCTAACCTAAGGACAACACACACACACACACATGCCGCCTTTGACCGCTTCCTTTTTTTTTTTTTTTTCCCCTCTGGTAGATCTATGGTTCGCGGTCGTTCATTCAGTTTGCTCGTGGTTGATCGTTGAAGGGTTGGCTCTGCTTTTTTTATTACAGAGGGCGTTCAGCCCTCTGACCGGGCGCGCTGAGTCACGGCGCTCGGCGACCGCTCGGCTAATCCACCGCGGCTTTCACAGTGTCAAATGGTTGGTTTTGCAGCTGCAAATAATAGCGGACAGGGTCACTATAAGTTTTATTGGTTTCCTTCAAACATAGGTCATGGTAAAAGATGGCTTGTAAATATCAGATGGCAAGTAAGGACGCCAAAATGAAGCAACTATCTGTGTAACTTTAAGAACCTTCCTTATTTGTATTAGAAATAGGTATGCATTCACACATTCACAGAGGTAGTAATAAAAATATAGGTACACTTACTTCAGCCAAAATCGCTAATTTATTTTATTTGCTGTTTTTGATAAGCTATGTCATCATCTTCAGATTTTTTTACAATGTTCTCCTATTTTAAACTAAACAAAGTTACCTGTGAAAATGTAATATACGAAAAAGAACATTGTCAAACGATTAAAATTTGCATCACTGCACCTGGGAAATCATGAATGCGCTTATGTAGGTGATGAACTGCCCAATGGTTGGTTGTAAACAATGACTAATAATCTTAAAGCAATTTTCTTCACTCTTTTCGTCAGGAAATAAGAGGTGGGGTGGCTTGCGTGCCTCAACGATAAAGACAGCCGCACCGTAGGTGCAACCACAGCGGAGGGGTATCTGTGGAGAGGCCAGACAAACGTGTCGTTCCTGAAGAGGGGCAGCAGCCTTTTCAGTAGTTACAGGGGCAACAGTCTGGATGATTGACTGAGCTGGCCTTGTAACATCAGCTAATGTGGCTTTGCCATGCAGATACTGCGAACGGCTGAAACCAAGGGGAAATTACAGTAGTTACTTTTCCCGAGGACATGTAGCTCTACTGTATGAATATATGATGATGGCGTCGTCTTGTGTAAAATATTCCGGAGGTAAAATAGTCCCCCATTCGGATCTCCGGGCGGGGACTTCATAGGAGGAAGCCGTCATCAAGAAGAACAAGACAGGCATTCTACGGATCGGAGCGTGGAATGTTCTAACCATTAATCGCGTAGGTAAATTAGAATGTCTGAAAAGAGAAATGGATAGGTTAAAGTTAGATATGGTAGGGATTAGTGAAGTTAAGTGGCAGGATGAACAGGATTTCTGGTCAGGTGAGTACAGGGTTAAAAATACAAAATCAGTTGGTGGTAACGCAGGAGGTCTAATAATGAATAAACTACTATGAGCAACACAGTGATCACATTATCGTAGTCAAGATAGACACATAACTAACACCGACTACAGTAGTACAAGTGTATATGCCAACTAGCTCTGCCGATGATGATGATATCGAACAAATGTTTGAGGAGATAAAATAAATAATTCAGAAAATTAAGGGAGATGAAAACTTGATTGTGATGGGGGACTAGAACTCGGTAGGAAAGGGAAGAGAAGGAAATGTAGTAGGTGAATACGGACTGGAAAAAGGAATGAAAGAGGAAATCGCTTGGTAGAATTCTGTGCAGAGCATAATTTAATGATCACTAACAGTTGGTTTAAACATCATGAAAGAAGGCTGTATACGTGGAAGAGACCAGGAGACACTGGAAGGAACCAAATTGACTTTATAATGGTAAGGAATAGATTTAGAAACCAGGTTATAAACTGTAAGACATATCCAGGGCCAGATGTAGACTCTGACCATAACTTATTGGTTATGAACTGCAGATTAAAACTCAAGAGACAGCAGAAAGATAGAAAAGTTTGGAGATGGAACCTGTACAAATTGAAGGAACCAGAGGTGGTGGAGGGTTTCAGAGGAGCATTAGGCAAGGACTGGCTCAAACGGGGGAAAGTAATACAGTAGAAGAAGAATGGGTAGCTCTGAGAGATAGGGTAGTGAAGGCAGCAGAGGATCATATAGGTAGATGGACAAGGCCTAATAGAAATCCCTGGATAACACAGG
The DNA here is from genome assembly GCA_026315105.1 of Locusta migratoria. Lineage (NCBI taxonomy): Eukaryota > Metazoa > Arthropoda > Insecta > Orthoptera > Acrididae > Locusta > Locusta migratoria. The sequence continues at coordinate 93,878,721 of CM048745.1, forward strand.
ATATACTGTACTTAATTGATGAGAGGAGAAAATATAAAAATTCAGCAAATGAAGAAGGCAAAAGGGAGTACAGACGTCTGAAAAATGAGGTTGACAAGATGTGCAGACTGGCTAAGGACGAGTGGCTTGAGGAGAAATACAAGACCTTACAAGATTGTATAAATAGGGGAAAGATAGATACCGCCTACAGGAAAATAAGAGACATTTGGATACAAGAAAAGTAGCGGTTTGAATATCAAGGACTCGGATGGAAAACTAGCACTAAGCAAAGATGGGAAAGCTGAAAGCTGAAAGGTGGAAGGAATCTATAGAAGGTCTGTACAAAGGAAATAAACTTGAAAGCAGTATCCAACAAATGCTGTAGAGGAGGATGAGAGAGGAGATACTATATTGCGAGAAGAATTTGACAGTGCACTAAAAGATTTGAGTAGAAACAAGGCCTCTGGAATAGATGAAATCCCGTCTGAAATGCTGATATCGTTAGAAGAGCCAGTCATGAAGAAATTGTTCCACCAAGTACGCAAGATACATGAGACAGGGGATATACCCTCCGACATCAAGAAGAATGTAGTAATTCCAATTCCAAAGAAAGCAAGTGCAGACAAATGTGACAATTACAGAACTATCAGTTTAACAAGTCATGGTTGCAAAATACTGACACGAATAATTTACAGACGACTGAAAAACTGGTGAAATCCGACCTTGGGGAAGATCAGTTTGGATTTAGGAGAAATGTTGGAACACGGAAGGCAATACTCACATTACGACTTATCGTAGAAGATATATTAAGAAAAGGCAAACCTACATATCTAGCTTTTGTGGATATGGAGAAGACTTTTGACAATGTTGATTAGAATAAACTCTTTCAAATGCTGAAATGAGCAGGAATAAAATATAAGCAACGGAAGGTTATTTATAACTTCTACAAAAACCAGACAGCAGTTATCAGAATTGAAGGGCTAAAAGGGATGCAGAGGTTGGGAAGGGAGTAAGACAGAGTTGTAGCCTTTCGCCATTGATGTACAATATGTACATTGAGCAAGCAGTGAAAGAATGCAAGGTGAAATTTGGGGGGGGGGGGATTAAAGTTCAGGGAGAAGAAATGAAAACTTTGCGGTTTTCCGATGATATAGTAATCCTGTCAGAGACCGCAAAGGTTCTGGAAGAGCAACTGAATGGAATGGACAACGTCTTGAAAAGAGGGTATAAGATGAACATCAAGAAGAGTAAAACGAAGGTAACGGAATGTAGCGTCAAAAAATCAGGCGATGCTGAAGGAATTAAAATAGGCAATGAGACAATGAAAGTAGTAGACGAGTTTTGCTACTTGGGTAGCAAGATAACTTCTGATGGCCGAGTTAAAGAACATATAAAATGCAGAATTGCTATGGGAAGAAAAGCGTTTCTGAAGAAACGAATCTTGTTAACATCCAATCCGCCGCAAATTTCACCAAGACAAGGCAAACATCGAAGTAAATGGCTGGACATGTCAGGTACAGGCTGTCGTAAGTTTTGAGTGGCATACCAGTCCAAAGCCATTGGTTTTCTTTTTCGGCAGGAATAGAGAGAGAGTGTAGATTGTTCTCAAACATTGTGGTCTGCTGCTCGTTTATAATTAGACATCTTTTTGTTGCCAGAGTCTCCCCAGGGCGTTTACGGTTCTTTGGTAAGTATGTGCGTGGCGAGCACTGGGCCCCGAGCTCATGCAGTCTTCCTTCCTTCTTTACTTCCAGGACTGCATTTCCTTTCCCCCTCCCCTCCTTTCCTATCCTCACTCCTTCCCCTTCCCACCGTGGGACTGATAACCACAGTAGTTTAGTACCCCTACCCCAACCAAACAACCCAAACAACCTCTCTTGCCAGAGTAATTTTCTTTTGGGCCACTTTAGGTTACGGTAGTAACACTAAAAGTGGGCCTTTGCGATCGTCTTTTGACAGCTCGAAATTTAAATAAAAATAACGGCTTAACTATTCATCTGACACGAAAATTGAATAACAATTTATAGAGGAGAAACTTCGTATCGTTTCAGAGATATTTGTAAAAATAACGCAATATTGGGATGTGTATCTGTCTGTCTGTGCGTAAGGTGTTCCCTGTTTTTAAGACGAACCGTTCAACCGGTCAGCACCAAATTTTACAGACATGATTGTAGGCCGCCAGAGACCAGAACCTCCCTTTTTAAAATTTTTCGGACAAAAAATACGGTAGTAATACCAAAAAAGCCGTTTGTAACATAATTGTAATTGCTAACGAACCGTTCATCTGACACGAAAATTGAATAACCTAAATGATAAAGGGGAACATTCTCTGCAACTTTGCTCTGTTATGTTTTTTTTTCATATCTTGCATCGTTACAGAGGTATTTGCAAAAAAAGGCGATTTGACGATGTCTGTCTGGCTATAACGTGTTCCCACTCTTTAGATCGAACCGTTCAACCGATCGGCACCAAATTTTACAGACATAATTGTTGGGTACCAGAGACCAGAACCTCACGTTTTGAAATATTTCGGACAAGAAATACGTTATAAGTTAGTAATACAAAAAAAGTCGTTTGTAATGTAATTTTAATTGCAAATAAACCTTTCATCTGACGCGAAAATTGAATAAACGAAGTTTTTAATTTGCGCCACTTTTTGGACGTTAATCTGCGACTTAGAACTGGAGCGGCTGTTACAGTGGGAGCCGGTATCCGGACGTTTCGTGTGCCTTCAGCCGCAGCCGCTTGTCCGCCTAATGGTAGCGCGCCCCACTTTACAGTGCCTTGTTTACGCTGGCTCTCTGCGGGCAGCAATTGCCACGGGACCTTGAGGGGTCACGGCGGCCGGCCGGCTAGCATGCACCAGCAGCGTAGCGCTGAAGCTGATAGCGGGTACAGCGGGCGCCTTGCCACTCTGCCACGCAGCCAGCAGCACGCCAACTCGCTGCCGGCTGCGTTTTATAGTCCAACAGCTGTCCACGGCCGCCCTTGGCCGTGGCTTCTATCATACTGAATGAAAGAAATGAAAACGTGAGCTGATAGTTTAACACATTAAACACTATGCCCGTACGCCATACGGGCGCGCAAGTTTCGGCCGTGTAGACGGCGCCCGTATCTCGTACGGGTGCCGCTTATACGGTCGCTGAAAGCAGTTTTTCACCGCACCACATGGCTGGCGGCTGTAACATAACTGCTGTAATTCATATTTTGTTCACTAAATGAAGCAGCAGTCGATGTGTTCTGTGTATCAGTTGTATAAAATACATTAGCCGTCGGTACTATTGTGAAAAAAAAAAGGCTTACAAACAAGCTTCAAAACAAAGAAACTGCAGTAAAATGAAATGATATTTTTGAGGAATGGGCTCATTCTAGCGCTGATGTGGAAAAAAGTGATGTATACTGCCTTTCTACACAACATCAGGCTACCACAAAAGACGTCCCAGTACGTTCTAAAGATGGAATTACAACAGTAATGAAACCAGACGTTGTAATTGACTACAATAAGAACAAGACTGGTATAGATCGTGTGGATCAGCTGTACAGTTACTATCCATTCGCACGAAAAACAATAAAGTGTTGGAAGAAACCTTTCATGTTTTCCTAATGTCTGTCGTGAGCAGTTTTATTTTGTACAAAGACGTCAGTAAACAGAAAATCTCTCTTGCGGACTTAATGAAAAACGTTAGTTTGACATTGGTAGCAAAAGGTGGAGGCTTTAGATCTGTAGAGCGAACACCAAACACTAGTCTGGATAGAAATTCTGGTCGTAACTTTCGAGAAAAAGTACCTCACACTGCCAACAAAGTAAATACTATACGGTATTGCAAAGTTTGCTCTGACAACGTGAAGAAAGAGCCTGGCAAGCGGATAAGAGAGGAAAGCAGATGGTGGTGCGTAGACTGCAATGTAGGACTCTGCGTACCTCAGGACTTTCAGGATTACCACCTGAAAGTGAATTATGTATAACATACATGTAATTTCTTTATATAATAAAATATCAAACAAAAACCTATTGTGTACCTAATTCTTTTTATTATAAACACCAGAAATCATGTTATTAAATGTGAAAATGTTTTCCATGTGAAGGTTTCTCATGTTTTTTTGGAATGATGGTATACCTCTACTGATGCAAGCATAAATATAAGCTTAAATTTTTCCTAATCTATGAAGTATGGTGTTTCAAATGATGCTAGGAATTTGGTTTTCTGGCTCTTAGTTACTGTACAGTTATTCACTAATGTTACATAAAAATCACCAGTTCACATGCACAGTCGAGGTGCATACATAGCAGTGTGGAATCTGTTAATATTCTTTAAAAGTGAAACGCTAAGATCGCGTAATACTTAGGTGAAAGGGTTGTACCTTGGGACATTTTTTTACATTTTAATTTTTTTTTTTTATACTATGACTTTCTTACAAGAAATTTGAAAATTTACCCCATCACAGGCATCAATTTTAGGTAATGTTGAACGAACAGCAGATTACGATAGCTCCAATATTTACACAATTACTCACCAATAAAGACTTTAGTGACACTTGTCCCAAGGTACAACCTATGGTTTCACCTTGGGACAGTGGTGGTTTTACCTCGGGACACGGTGATGTAATCCAATTTCTCAGTTTTTGGAATGAAAAAATCGTATTGTAATTAGGTAGTAAATGTTTGATAGTCCAAATACAAAAGTTATTTTACCTTAAAACAAGAGATGGTGGGAATAAAATATTAGATGAATGAAACCCACGACACATCACTGAAGCTGGTAGTTATTTCACCATATTGCTGCGATTAACAATGATGATGTTCTCAACATTAGGGAATACAAAATGGTCCTTTGCTTCCTTAAGAATGTAACAGTTACATCTTCTTCTGTGCTTTCTAAAACTACTCCTGCATAGTAAACATGAGATCTGCCACTGATGTCAAATTTTACCAAGAAAGTGTTATTTTTCTATATGGAAAGAAGCATGAGAAATCCTCTTCTTCAGATGACAAATCAGATATGCTACTTCCAGAGCTACTGTCAAGCTCGGGAATTTCTTCATCAAAAGAAGTGGAAGACGAAAACTCCTTTGTCCGTTTAGTGGCTTCATTCTTTGGGAAATACCTCTTTTTCTTATTATCTTTTTTTCTTCTTCAATTCCTTGTTTTTCTGGTGTATCAGTGACAATCATACACCTTCCAGGTGTCCCAAGGTGCAACCAGAGAAGTGCCCCAAGGGAAAACCAAATACACAATAACAGAAAACAGTATCCTAACCTCTGTACATATTTATATCTTTATAACTTATGGTATCAATAGGTTACTTAAACAGTGCCATACAACACTGTATTTAAGAAACATCAATAATGATGCTTTAATTTATATCTTCTAAGGATAGTGCATATAATTTTACTTTCAAACAAGAAAACTTGTAAAACTCCTCCTCAGATCTGACACGTCATCCAAATGGCTTCCTATTCCTTCTGAAAATTTTCCTGACAACTTTACTTCAGAGTTCTTAAAGTTTCTACTACAGTACACTGCGTTTATTAAAAAGTGTCCCAAGGTAAAACCGCCCCAAGGTACAATCCTTTCCCCCATATACTGAATGACGAATGATGTCGGAGGACTGTGCCACAATCATCTGGTCATATTAAATTTTATGAATTGGTCCTGTGAAAAATTGGAGGGTCACTCCAAAAGAAATGCACACTATTTATTTTAAATACAGTTTTTATTCTACATGTTTGAAAGTTGTACAGTGTGTAGATACATCCTTTAGGAACAATATTTTCATTTCTCCACATTTTTCATCCTTCTCAACTGCCTTTCACTATCTTGGAACCAACGCCTGTATACATGCACGGTAAAATTCTGGATTAAAACGTTGGAGCCACTGTTTGGCAGCGTGCACAAGGGATTCATCACCTTCAAACCCTGTTCCACGAAGAGAGTGCCACGGCGGAGCGACCGAGCTCATTGAGGCGATATGCTACGATGCGCAAGACCGTTCCCCGTTGGGGCTTCGAATCCCCCCCTCGGGCATGGATGTTTGTGTCTTTAGTATAAGGCAGTTTAGTTTTTAAGTTTAGGAACTGATGACCCTGCAGTTGAGTCCCTTAAGCTTAACAAACAATTGGAACACTTTAAGAGAGTCTTTCAGTTTCCCAAAGAGATGATAGTCACATAGAGCCAGGTCAGGACTGTAAGGCGTGTGTTTCCGTGTTGTCCATCCGAGTTTTGTGATCCCTTCCATGGTTATTTGACTGACATGTGCCCGTGGATTGTCGTGCGACAGCAAAACATTCTGCTTTTGCCGAGGTGGTCGAGCACGACTCAGTCAAGCTTGAAGTTTCTTCAATTTCGTCACATATGCATCACAATTTATTGTGGTTCCGCGTGTCATAATGACCACACGCAAGGGTCCTTCGGAATCGAAAAGCACTGTAGCCATAACATTTCCAGCAGAAAGTGTGGTTTTCAATTATTTTTCCTGGGTGAGTTTGCATGAGGCCACTCAATTGATTGCCTCACCTCTAGTGAAAAATGATGGAGCCAAGTTTTATCACCAGTCACAATTTTTCCAAGAAATTTCAATCCCGTACTGTTCCAAAAGTTCTCTGAATACCGTTTTCCGTGTTTCGTTTTGAGCAGTGTCAACATCCGGGGAACCTACCTGGCACAAACCTTTTTTTAACCCCAACACTTTCAGTATTCGGCAAACAGTTCCTTCCCCTATCCCAACGTAGCATGACAATTGTCTGTCAGCAGTCACCAATTCGTTAACTCTCTTCACATTGTCTGGAGTGTGTGCAGCACGAGGCCTGCCGCCTGAAGACAATCCTCAATATTGGCGTGCTCGCTTTCATCACGTAACCTGCTTTTCCACGGACTAACTGTACTACGATCGACAGTAGCGTCTCCATACACCTTTTTCTACCTCTAGTGGGTTTCCCACTGTCTCGTTTTCACAGCACAGGAATTCAATGACAGCACGTTGCTTCTGATGAACGACAATTGTAGCACCCATCCTGAAGACATGCTGTGATGGCGTCACAGACGGGAAAGAAGCTGAAAAACGTTCAAACATGTAGAATAAAAACTGTATTAAAAAGAAAGTACTGTGCATTTCTTTTGGAGTGGTCCCTCCTAATTTTGACAGATGACCAATTCATAAAATGAAATATGACCAGAAGATAGTGGCACAGTCCTCCGAAAAAAAAAAAAAAAAAAAAAAAAAAAAAAAAAAAAAAAATAAGTTCAAATGTTTGTTAAGCTTATGGGACTTAACTACGGGGTCATCAGTCCCTAAACTTACAAACTACTTACGAACTACCTTATACGGCACAAATATCAATGCCCGAGGGGGGATTCGAACGCCCGACCTTAATGGCCGTGCAGACCGTGGCTGGAGCGCCTCATTCCCCACGCCTCCGAAACCGGTCGTCATTCCATATATAAGTATTACGCGAATGATAACTCTGTTAAAAAATAAATAAATAAAAAAATGTGTGCATTTCTTTTGGAGTGACCCTGTAAGACGTGCAATAAATAACGTTTACAAAGGATCAAGAGACTCTAGCCACACCTTATTATTTAATCTCCATTTTTTTTAAATAAGTGCAACACAGAACTTAGTTTACATATAAAAATACATAAACCATCACAACTTGCAAGATACTGACAGCTTGGAGGTTTGTGTATAGATATTGGCGCATGGTGGCAGCACCATAGCAGGAGCCGGCCGCGGTGGCCACGGGGACTGAGGCGCTTCATCCACGGTCTGCACGGCCACTACGGTCGGGGGTTCGAATCCCCCCTCGGGCATGGATATTTGTGCCGTTCTAGTTCGTAAGCAGTTCATAAGTAGTTAGTAAGTTTAGGGACTCATGACCGCATAGTTACGTCCCATAAGCTTAACAAACATTTGAACATTTTTTGAACCATAGCAGGATACTGTTTGCAACCTAACTACACAGAAGTAATTCTATTACGTCAAGGAGTTGCTGCTGGGGAACAATTTTTAGTTTCATAATGAAACGTAAAGAAAGCATGAACACATAAAATATTACAATATTTACAATTATTGCATAAAAACAACTTGTCACATAATTCTAGTCTGAGATTAGACCCTTATTCTTTGGGCGGGTGAAATTAAGATTAGATAATAATTTTTTTCTTCTTCCTCTAAGGTATACAATTCAAGTTTATTATTTTAGTCACAGCTATACAGGCGGTTTACCTTAAACTACAGTACAATTCCCAATTATTTTTTACAAGTAAGTCTTCAAGCAATATAGCCAGCTTATCGGCAGCACTACCAATTAATTTAATCATGGTCACCTGTCTTTTCCACATGTCACATTTACGCAAAGAGCAACTCACACAGCCATGACTGATGAGGACGCGAACCTCCGGCGGTAACGACCGTCCAGTCCGTAGCATGATGCCTCATACCACGAGGTAACAAACTGTAAGACACGAAGTTTTCTTGAAAATGGATGGTAACTAAAGTAGTACACCATTGCTCATTGAAATACCGGTACTGTAACGGCTCAGTCGACGTTATATCTTATTTTAAAATCTGCATATGTGACTGGCATTCAAAGTGATAATTTACTTCGGTTCCACTCTCGAGGTACTCGCCGAGAATAGGGTCCTGTAACCGAAACAGAAGATCGACATGATCTTATCGGAATATTTGTGAACAACTTTGCTGCAGAGATGTTTCCAACCTCGCCTTTGTATTTTTCCCTCGGCTTCCAATGGTGACACAAATTTTCGTCCCTTGTGACGATATAGGAGAGAAACGCTTCATATTTATTGTGGTACCGCACCATGTGGCTTATACTTGCCGGCCGCGGTGGCCGAGGGGACTGAGGCGCTTCAGTCACGGTCTGCACGGCCACTACGGTCGGGGGTTAGAATCCCCCCTCGGGCATGGATATTTGTGCCGTCCTAGTTCGTAAGTAGTTCATAAGTAGTTTGTAAGTTTAGGGACTGACCCCGTAGTTGAGTCCCATAAGCCTTACAAACATTTGATTTTGGCTCATACTTAACGCCGATCAGTCCGTCTGTTGTCCCTACGCCAGGTAATACGCCATCCATTGCGCATAAGTAATGCGGTAATGCTGGAGATCTTTGCTGGTGACATGTGCGCAACCACGGCTGATGCCTTCATGGACAGGATTTCATCCATGGTGATTCTTAGATTTTTCCCGGCCACAGCCCATTACAATTTGGTGGTTCTCCTGCCACAAGTGCACGCACGTCCTATATTTTTTGGTTGCCTCCATGTAAATAAATGGTAGACGAACACAATACAGCAGTTTTACAACAATGAAGCTCATCACCCAGTAACTACGCGAATATTTTACGCCCCCCTCCTCTCCTATGTTGGCAATACCGAAACGTAACAACAGTGGCGTCCCCTTCACTGCCTGTTATATTACCAACATAAATTTACCTTAAAGTATGCTACAAAATGTCTTCATATGAGCCTTACCGTTGTCTGATAATCACGATTCTTGTTAACAGCGCGAAAGCGAAGAGATATTTCTGATCAATCGCCGTCTTTAACAGGCGATACAGGCATATGTTGACATGGATGGATTTCATCTCCGTAGTGGCTTACCTGGAAAAAAGGAAACAAGAGTCAGGTATTGGCTTAAAGAGGAACTACCAACGCTACTGCCTACAGCATAATCAAACCCGCAAGGCAATGGAATGTACGTTCATTGCAAGAATTATATCTTTTCTGTACTAGAATGATACAATTCTATGGATGAATGTACCAGGTGATCAAAAAGTCAAAAACTTAATAAATCACGGAATAATGTAGATAGAAAGGTAAAAATTGACACACATGCTTGTAAGGACATGGGGTTTTATAAGAACAAAAAAAAAAAAAAAAAAAAAAAAAAAAAAAGTTCCAAAAATGTCCGACATATGGCGCGTGATTCTGTTTATGTAACTGCTGCCGTGACGATATGTTACAGAATCCCATCATCCCCAGCCTGGCTGATAAACACGTCCTGGAACATACGATTTTTATGCGCGTCATTTGGTGATGATCGTCTTCTCAACCTCCACTTTCGTAATGGTTAGCCTCCCTGGTCCCCAGTGCGTGCGAATATTGGCTTTGGGGATACCTGAAGTCGCAAGTTTATCGTGATCGACCGACATCTCTAGGGATGCTAAAAGACAACATCCGACGCCAATGCCTCACCATAAATCCGGACTTAATTTACAGCGCTGTTAACAGCATTATTCCTCGACTACAGCAATTGTTGAGGAATGATGGTGAACGTATTGAGCATTTCCGGTAAAGAACATCATATTTGCTTTGTCTTAATTTGTTATTGCTTTTCTGATCAAATGAAGCGCCATTTGTAGGACATTTTTGAACTTTTTTTTCTAATAAAAGCGCCACGTAATTCCAAGCATGTGTGTCAATTTTTTCCTCTATATCTATATTATTCTGTGATTTATTAAGTTTTCAAGTTTATACTGACTTTTATCACCCGGTAAATTAATATTCCCTTCACGATACCACAAGAAGCTTCTTTTTGCTTTTTAATGTATACAAATATGAGTGAACATTCAGAAAACGTTGAAAAACTAGGTCTGATCCATTGTTCCTATAAATGTCTCAATATTAAAAAAAATTCAAATGTTTGTGAAGCATAAGGGTCTCAACTGCAGTGTCATCAGTCCCTAAACCAACAAACTACTTATGAACTACCTTATATTAAAGACGACCCAAACATCCATGCCCGAGGGGGTATTCGAACCCCCGACGGGTAACGGCCTCTCGCATCGGAGCGTAGCGCCTCAATGCGCTTGGCTACGCCGCTGCGGCCTCAGTATTACCACTACTACTAGATTTCTTATAAATAACACACCAATACTGCTACTTATGCTGTAGTATTACCACTGATGCTATAAATATAAATCTTATAATGGAAATACGAATCCCCAGTTGCCCCCTCCTTTCGCTACCCCGACCCCCCTTGACAGAAAGTCTAATTAGATCACTGCAAAGGTTGTACTTTTATTGCACTTTAAAAGCACAGTACTTTTATATTTGCAAGGTAAGATAGTAAAGTTAATATTACTTCCATTCTGTAAACTAAATGACCCACTTCAAGTCTCAAACTTGTGGCTATTATTTTCATAAGTCATAAAATAGTTGCTAGCAAACAATCGTCACTTTCTAAGTTGCTTCTGATTCAAAATTCTTCATTTTTTAAACATTAACGTTACACGTTAATGTTACTAGGCATGGTTTAGTTTGTTGTCATACGGCCACACTTTCATATTATCTTTAAAGTATTCAAAGGGATAAACGCATCCATGTTAACGTTTATTCTGCCGTTAAGAGTGAGTTTTAATGTTTTCACATTATCAATAATTACCACAAAGAATGAACAGTAACGGATAGTAAATAAACGAAGATGATAGCACATAGTTTTCGCTGTGCGGTATTTAATCACCTTTCTTTATCTTGTGTCTGTAATAAGCATGTCTTCAGTTAAAACTTATATAAAATCTAGCTCATGCCTAAGTGGAATAGCAAAGTCAATTGTCAACAAGCTGAAAAAAAAGTTGGTCCTTGTTCATTTGCAGTTATAACAGTGACGTCATCTAAACTAAAGAAACACATCGGACAAGCAATGACAAAAATAAGAAATCTTGTACAGTAAATTTAAGTTTAGGAATAATTAATAAAAGCTTAATAGTGAAATTTTAATTCTGTCAGGGTTAGCAAAGGAGACTGAATATTCGTTGGATGGAAATATCGGCATCTTCAAACTAAGCTTCAAGAGTGAAAATTAAGAGAATAAAACAAAGGTACTGACAGATTAGAAAATTTTACAATAAATAAGTTGTGCAATTTTTTTTTCTAGACATCAAATAACAGACAATAGATTAAGTAGTGTTGACGTCAAAGACTGGAAACGGCAAGAAAATCGTGGCTGAAGAAACTGGATGATTGATGTATATCTTTGCAACGATATGGTAAACTAACTTCTATTGCAATGTCGTCGCGGTGCAGATATGTTCAGGGAAATTTTTAATGTGCTTCTACTCTAATTTTCGTCAGTTTACTAGCCATTGTAAGAGCCTTTCTTTAACATTTTATTCACAACGTCTCAATGGATGAACAATACTGTTTCGTGATGTTTAATTTTCCGTATTTCACAGGTGTTTTAAATAAGGACTGTAACGCCTACTCTTCTGATGGTAGGTTGGGGGCAGAAACAAATGAAACGAGATTGTGAAGTTAATTAACTTGCCTGACTTCTGCTTCCCAATTAAGATGCGACTTTCCTGTTTAATCTTTTGCTGCCGAGACCGTTGGCAACTTCGGACTTCTTCTCATCTTTATATATAAGGCAGAGTGTCCGTATATTTCTGTGTATTTATTTCATACAAATATACAGTTTTCTTCCAATCTTTAACAATGTAAGCCTCAATCCATGAGCACGGTCGCCGTATGAATTATGTACAACACATAGTTAACGAGATATGACGCCTTAAACATTGGGATGCAAGGAGAACTGCTGCATTATGCGACGATGTTGCACATTTTCTCCTAAACCACTGGATGGATTTCACCCACATGTGGTACACGTCTTCCCTACCGTGAGGTACCAATTCTGTAATGATAAAATCTACATACGACACATAGTTGAGGAGCTATAACGTCATAAAGAATAGGAAATGCAAAAAACTGGCACATGATGGGACAAGTCTTTATGAATATACTATATGAGAATGAGAGTACTTAGCGACTTGCAACAAACCTTATACATAATTTCAAACGTTTATTGTTTTCTAGCTGACAACCATAGAAAAATTATGAAAGGGGAAAAAGTCTCTCTCTTACTACGTTTCTGCTATTCATAGACTAAAACTACGGCATTCGGTATTACGTTACAATTTATAATTTCTAAACTACAAATTGTATCCGCTGGAAATTTTACAGACAGTATACACACATATAGTTGAATGCACCTTCTAAATTGCATCACAGAACGACACGTAGGTCATGTGAGCACATAAGCAGTAACGTTTATGGAAAACCGCCCCATCATGCAACAAGTTATAATCTATTACTTTTTTACTACTAATTGTATTCGCAACGGATTTTACAGACATACAGCACTTTTACAAATGAATATATACCTGGAAAATTATGCAGTTGTGCGACATATAATTCAATAAATATGAGATTGTACGAATAGATAGGGATAGAAGTACTAACTCAAGGCAGCTGTAAGGAAATAAATACCCGGGCAACGCCGGGTTTTCCAGCTAAAGAGTGAATAAAAACAGAAGCAACAGGGGAAGACTACAGACCAGAAATCGGATAGTTAAGTCAAATAATCGATAACTTCGGCTAATAACATTTGCAGAATTACGACGCAGTCTGTCACATCAAACAAAACAGTTACTAAATCTTGCTGCAGGACAAGACAAACAAAAAGAAAGAAAACATCGAAAAGAACTAATATCATTATACAAATAAGCTAACACGTAAACTTTGGTACAGATTACAAATTTATTCCTACAAGAAGGCCAATGAAAGTTACATAATACGAAAGATTGTTTGTCGTAGATTTCACGAATATAAATATTATATTTGAATATAGCCATTAAAAGTGGTAAAAAGAAGTAGAAATTTTCCTATCTACAGCTTGGATCAAGTTTTACGTTCTCCGACAATCAGCTCACTGATTGGCTATTCGCCTCGACCAAAGACGTTGTAATGCAGCGCATCTGCAGTATTAACGTATTAAAATAAGTGAATATCGAAACATGGAATGCTCCCAACTCACTTTCTTGTGCCGTTCAAATGCTTCATTTTCGCACTGATTAAGAGTGGTTGAGAGAAATGGATGTTTTCATATGAATGGCGATATAAAGGACGATGCGCCGGGAAAGGCATCTACCGGTGTTCGGGTGGAACTACAAAGTCGACATGACAGCTCTGGAATTCTGAATATCGCAGTATCGAAGTAGCATTATTTCTTGGCGTTGTATAAATATACGAACACCGAAGTTGTAGTTCCATTTCAAATATTAGGATAATGAAAGTTATATAATTCGAATATGGCATGAGAAGTATATACTTCCGTTTTTATTTGTTGTTATTGTGTCAGGCATTTTCCTTAACACGTAAAAGATGCCGTTTCATATCTCCCAGTGCCAGATGTGACAGCGGCCTCCTATGATAATGTTGGTAACAGATGCTGAATAGTGAGAATCCTGTGAGTCTTCATTTTAGCCAATCGCATGACAACGCTGATGTTTTCTCATGGAATCTTCGCTTTACGAGGGCAATTATTGCTACTGAGCGGACGAGGGTACATACAAGAACCTGTCAACCATAAAGCAGGAACAGCATTATTTGTTTACTTCATGGTCTGTACGATACACTAATCGAGTCGTTCTATGTGGTTCGAACAAATGGGCAAAGATTTTCTATCGTGTTGTTGATGTTGCCAACATAACCACGCGAGGCCGCCGACATAGTGAGAATCCTGTGAGTCTTCATTTTAGCCAATCGCATGACAACGCTGATGTTTTCTCATGGAATCTTCGCTTTACGAGGGCAATTATTGCTACTGAGCGGACGAGGGTACATACAAGAACCTGTCAACCATAAAGCAGGAACAGCATTATTTGTTTACTTCATGGTCTGTACGATACACTAATCGAGTCGTTCTATGTGGTTCGAACAAATGGGCAAAGATTTTCTATCGTGTTGTTGATGTTGCCAACATAACCACGCGAGGCCGCCGACATAGTGAGAATCCTGTGAGTCTTCATTTTAGCCAATCGCATGACAACGCTGATGTTTTCTCATGGAATCTTCGCTTTACGAGGGCAATTATTGCTACTGAGCGGACGAGGGTACATACAAGAACCTGTCAACCATAAAGCAGGAACAGCATTATTTGTTTACTTCATGGTCTGTACGATACACTAATCGAGTCGTTCTATGTGGTTCGAACAAATGGGCAAAGATTTTCTATCGTGTTGTTGATGTTGCCAACATAACCACGCGAGGCCGCCGACATTATACGTAAAATTTTACCCCCAGTGACCATGGTAGATACAATTGGTCGATTTTCGACCACAGGCAATAGTAGTTTAAATAATTCTCCAAGCTTACAAAGAAAGAGGGCGTATTTAAAATGTTTCCTGAAAAATATCCGTTAGTAATGAGTACAGTAGACTGAGTCAAAAGCGGGGACGACACAAACTATCAACGGAATGGTAGTGTTCATCGCGCCTGTCAGCAAATATGCAAACCGTTGCTTATTTAGTGAACTCGCGACCGTATGCGATTACATTATTTTTATCGCAGACACCTGCTCGGTGGAAGTGTGAAATTCCCGTCGGTCAACGCGAAATATGTGGTGTCGCACAAGTCTGAAGTGCGCGCCACGTACTTTCGCCGCGCGCCGCCATGCACGCACGGTGCGGCGTTCTTACGACGTCGGCCACGAGCGCCCTCTGCTGCAACCCCGCTCGTGGCCACTACTGAACTGCATCGGTCACTTGGCATCAGGACAGGCACTAGGACTCATCAGTAGGCAGGCCTCTACCTAATTAACCTATGCTTCATTTGGCACTCACTTAGTTGGCAGTCATGAACTTTGTAAATGTTAAGTATTATCATATTTATTATCATATTTTTACGAAATATACAACTTGTTCTAATTTACTCTAGTGCTTCTAGTTTCTGCTGTCCCACTGGCTGGTCACCTCAGACTCTGTACCCGCATCCTATTTCCCTGTGTCGGTCTCTCTCTACTCGGCCCCCGACGCCTAGGACAACCGGCGGAAACGAGACACAAGAAAATAAAATCAAGTTCGAACATGGCGGGTACTTCTGGACTGTTAGGCGATCGCAGGCATGTCCTCATAAAAACTGGGAGCGGCCACGTCGTTCACGTCAGTTCCGTTAACGTGAGTTTCGCACCGCTGATTCTTCCGCCGCCAAAACTAGTGACGTGCTACCAACCTGAACCAGAGTAATGTCAGAGTTTATTAAGGCCCGCTAGGTCCGGTTTCACGGCTTCTACGGTGGCGGCCTGCCGTGGAGGCAACTCTTCAGAGAGGGCAGGAACAGAAGTGCCCTTCCGTGAAGAGACGTTGGCTCTCCGGGTTGGAATTTAGCGGCTGCGGCAGTCTGTGGTGATCGCCAGATTGCCATGTATTAATTATTCCAAGACCCGGAAAATTAAGACTTTAAGGATTAGTACTCATAAAACTGTATAAAACAGGTTTTAATACCATGTTGTCTAGGAACTACATTCGAAATGAGAGGATTAAGAATGAATAGTTTGTATAGCAATCAAAATAGATACCTACGATAGGTAGCATATCGCAATGATGACTACCGATCCTCCACCACCTGTAGTTGAATGGTTAAGCAGAGCCGTAAGAAAGCGAACCTTATTTCAGTCATCTCTTTTACAGATGCCAATATATGGAAGACCACGATAAATTCAGGGAAGTGGATCTGACGGAGCTCCTACATGTTCATGGGATACTCTGCAAATCACATTTAAGTGGCTGCCAGAGGATTCATCAAACAACCGTTATACTATTTTATCTCTCATTCCATTTTCCAATAGCGCGCAGGAAGAAAGAACACCTGAATCTCTCCGTTCGAGCTCTTATTTCTCGTATTTTATTCTGATGATCATTTCTACCTATGTAAGTGGGAGTCAACAACATATTTTCGCATTTGGAGCAGAATGTTGGCGTTTGGAGTTTCGTAAGTAGCCCACGCCGCAGCGATAAGCGCCGTTGTTGTAATGTTTCCCATTCCAAATCCCGTATCATTTCCGTAACGCTGTCTCCCCTGTATCGTGACAATACGAAACGAGCTGCCCTTCTTTGGACTCTTTCGATGTCCTCCGTCAAACCCACCTGATAAGGATCCCACACTGGGCACCAATAGTCCAAAAATGGACGGACAAGCGTAGTGTATGCAGTTTCTTTTGTAGTTCTGTTCCATCTTTTAAGGGTTCTATCAATGAAACGCAATCTCTGGTTCGCCTTTCCCACGACAATTTCTACGTGTTCTTTCCAGTTGAAGTCTGAAGTAATAGTAATTCCTAGGTATTCAGTGGGGTTTACGACCTTCACATTCGATTGATTTATCTTGTAAACAAAATTTAACAGATTTCTTTTCGTACTCATGTGCACAACTTCACAATTCTCATTATTTAGAGTCAATTGCCAATTTTTACACCATATTGATATCTTATTCAGATCGTTCTGCAGTTGATTTGATCTTCAGATGATTTTACTAGACGGTAAATAACGGCGTCATCTGCAAACAACGTAAGAGAGCTACTTAGATTTTCCCGTAAATCGTTTATGTACATAAGGAACACCAGAGGACCAGTAACACTACCCTGTGGAACGCCCTATATCACCTCTGTTTTTGTTGATGCCTTACCATCGATTACTACGAACTGTGTCCTCTCTGGCAGGAAATCCCCTATCCAGTCGCAAATTTGGGGCGATATACCATAACCACGCTATTTGATTAAAAGCTTTGCATTGATAAAATGCTTATCATTGTATTAGTTTCTCAGTATCATTGGATCTTTAAGTCTTAAATGAGCAGGCCGCGGTGGCCGAGGGGACTGAGGCGCTTCAGTCACGGTCTGCACGGCCACTGCGGTCGGGACATGGATATTTGTGCCGTCCTTCGTTGTAGGTAGTTCATAAGCACTTTGTATGTTTAGGGACTGATAACCCCGTAGTTAAGTCCCTTAAGTTTAACAAACATTTAAACATTTGAACAAACACAAATATACTAAAACCGTCTGAGAGATAATGTAGATGTCCCTTTTTCCACTAGTGATACACTCGCATCTGCATAACTTTGCAGACGCCCATTAGAGGCCTCTGCGTGAGCCACGCCGTATTGCACTTTGACCTGCCGGTACACCAATCGGCCGGCCGCGGTGGACGAGGGGACTGAGGCGCTCCAGTCACGGTATGCTCGGCCACTACGGTCGGGGGTTTGAATCCCCCCTCGGGCATGGATATTTGTGCCGTCCTTAGTGATAGCTAGTTCATAAGTAGTTTGTAATTTTAGGGACTGATGACCCCGTAGTTAAGTCCCATAAGCTTAACAAACATTTGATTTTTTTTCCTTAAATGACTTATTGTTTGGTGATCCATTTGCTTTAGTTTCCTATCCATTAATACATTTATTTATATTCATAACTTGTGTATAATATCAGTAAAGGAGTCAGACACTCAGCAGTATCTACAATTTCTAAACACACGAAATGAATTATAATTGTGTTTACTTTAGACTGATTTAAGAGAATAAAACTAATTTCGCAACATTTATATAAGAAAAGAGAATATCCTATAATTCTTACAAAATTCACATTTATTTCAACTTCGAATAAAATCATAGATAAATTCGTGATTTGAAATGTATGGATCTATTCTTACGGCCATTATCCATACTGTTTGACGAATGCACCTGTTGTTCGCCTGTTCCAATGTATGCAATGTTGTTTTGAAATTCATATATAATTTCATGTACTTACAAGGAAAGTACTTGGGCTCGAACAAACACATATAAACCAAAATCGTATGAGAGATAATGTAAAGATCCCTTATTGCACTAGTGACACTCCCGCATCTGCAAAACTCTGCAGCCTCCGTTAGAGGCCTCTGCGTGTGCCATGCCGCATAGCACTTTGACCTGTCGGTTCGCCAGTAGAGACGGTGCAGTGTGCCTCCGAAGTTGCTTTTTGTGACGTTATTTGTGTGGTGAAGCGTCAGATGGGGCGGCGATTGCTAATCAATCCTGCTAATGTATTGCGATTAGTTGAGATGAAGTTACGAAGAACCCTTCTTCGTGAATATGATGTTAGTGTAGAAGATGAGTCATTCGCATGCTTTCTCGTATCTGTTATGGTACAGAAATATGAGCATAAGTTAGATACTGTTGTTACAAACTCATAATAATGATAATAGGGATGATAATGACGAACAACTCATTGCAAGCTGTAGTGCTACGGTAAGTGCGGGAAGAGACGATGAAAGCAGTGACAGAGAATACCAACAGTCTTTCGGGAAGTAGGTTAAAGTTGCATCTATCATCACGGCTTTTGATGTCAATTCGCTAGAGAACATGTTCGATGATTATTACATAAGTTATAGCTAACATATATGAATTACGTATGGCGTCTACAGATACGTCTACAGTGGTATCTAGAGCATGGTTGCAGAGCTTTTCAGAAAAACAACACCCACCAGCACATTCAGGTGTACGTAGAGATCCTGTAACCAAACGTTCATACAGATATGTTTGTTCGAGCCCATGTACTTTCCTTGTTAGATATACATATTAATTTTGGTATGGGCCAGTTTAAGCAACAGCATGGTCATTCTCGCTTTAACTAGTGCAATTGCCCCATTCTCCTTATAGAATTGAAACATGGGCGATAAGAGAGAAGAGGAGGAAGTGTTTTTTTTTTTCGCAGTAAACGCTGAATTTGAGATGGTAGATCGAAAAACTAATCAGAATCCGAAGGTCTTGTACTGTAACACGGAAAAAAAATCCTCACGTGTAAAGCAGCATCAAAATCGGGCTGAAGACCACGAAAATGACAGTGACGTTCATTATGCACATACAATTTTGTTTTCATATGTTTATGAAGTTTCCTAATGCTTCATATGTAAGTTGCTTACTGTACACCTAGTTTTGCTTCATCCTATGAAGTGCTTGATATTGCGCGTTTTTCGTTCCGTTGGTTCCAGCTCAGAGGCTCGACTCGCGCATCATGTCACTTGCAGCCTCTGGAAGTGCAGGTGACATATTTCATCGCGCGCGGCTGCTTCCGGTTACTGGCGCCATTGTGTGTGTGTACTGGCGCCAATTACGCCGACTGGTCACATTTCATTAGCTGCGACCGATCCATTTGTTCCGTAATGCCGTTTTGCCCGCGCGCCGCATTTCCCGGCTCAAACAGAGGTCGGTCCACTGGCCATTACATTAGGGCATTACGGGAACACGTCATACCGGATTACGAAAGCCCGAAATAGGGAATGGAGGAATGGCGGTGGCGTTGGGTACCTAGTGTGCCGCGAAAATCACGATTGGAAGCGAACGAGTTGGAGCCGTGGTTCAGACAATGGCGTCGGATCCCGGGCGTGGGAGCAGTATTCAAACGCAAGTCCTGCCGTAGCCTTATAGGACTTCTGCGTTTTCCTAAACAAATCCAGAAGTTTATGCTGGAATGGTTCTCAGAATAAACCACCAATACACATCCCTTTAGGTGGAAGTCGGCGTACCAGTCTAGCGACCAAAGTACAGGTAGCATACCAGCCCTTTCCATTGCTATATGACCAATCGTAAAATAAGTCCTACAAATATCCTTTATCAATTTTCCAATTGCTATTACTAATGTATTTCTCATAACTTACCTGCACAAAATATTTCTTTTATGTTCTATGCTTGGCGGGCCGCATGGCCGAGCGGTCTGCGGCGTGCCAGTCACGGTCTGCACGGCCGCTGCGGTCGGGGGTTCGAATCCCCCCTCGGGCATGGATGTTTGTGTAGTCTTTAGTATAAGCTAGTTCGTAAGTAGTTTGTAAGTTTAGAAACTGACGACCACGTAGTTAAGTCCCAGAAACTCTACAAACATTTGAACATTTCGTTCTATGCTTTCTCTAATGATTTCCGTTTTATTATCACCTAGCAAGTTTTGCACCTTGTACAGCGATCTTACAGTTTTTATTGTAGTAAATAAAGTCTGCAATAGGCTGCATACGTCGCTGTATTGACTTCAGTCATGAAGTGGTTAAAATATGCCTTTATTTGACGCTCTTCGGCCTGGTCCATCATCAGAATCTGTGAAAGGGAAATAGTAATTGTACAATATAAGAACAGAAATATTGCAAAAACACTCTACAAATTTTGTTATAAAGAAATTCAGCAAACGTTCCCTGCATATATAGATTACAAGTACGTCAGTACAAATGTTTACATGTTCTTGTCGTAACATTAAGGAGCAGACTGAGGACACGGTAAAGGTAAAATACATGTTTACACATTTTGGTCACCAGATGGCATGCCGTTCTTGAACATAATGCCTAGTGGCGCCGTGACAAGTGAAATTACGGTAGTAAAATTGTTTTTGTATGGCTAAATTTTAATTTTACCTGGCGTAATTTCACTTGTCACGGTGACACTAGGCATTATGTTCAAGAACGGCACGCCATCTGGTGACCAAAATGTGTAAACATGTATTTTACCTTTACCGTGTCCTCAGTCTGCTCCTTAATGTTACGACAAGAACATGTAAACATTTGTACTGACGTGCTTGTAATCTATGTATGCAGGGTACGTGTGCTGTATTTCTTTACAACAAAATTTGTAGAGTGTTTTTGCAATATCTTTGTTCTTATATTGCACAAGTACTATTTCCATTTCGCAGATTCTGATGATGACCCAGGCCGAAACGCGTCAAATAAAGGCATATTTTAACCACTTCATGACTGAAGTCAATACAGCGACCTATGCAGCCTATTGCAGACTTTATTTACTATTAATCTTGGTCGCCTGCCTCCTCCGTGACTTTGTCACAACTATGTGTTTTTATTGAAATATACCTTACATTAAGATTTTTAAGCAAAGATCGGACCTGTTTCTTTATTTACTGAAATAAAATAAAAAAAATATTGTCTTATTTCTTAAATTTAGATAAGTGAAAGGGTGGGGGTTGACAGCGTTGATATATTTGCAGAATGTCATTATGGTTGACCAAAGCTGTTTATTTATTGGTCCAATTCTACTGGTTTCGATTTTAAACCATTTTCAAGCGGCAGTCTGACACAGACAAAAGTTAACGAAGTGCATTATTTTCCTTTCACAATATTAGGCTGGAGTGTAAAGCAAAACATGTCAGTTCCAATCAATTTCATACGGATGGGAGACCGCTTTGTTGCATGACGTTTCAGCTACTGTTTCAAGTGGCCTTGCGCTGGGTATACACCGGACTGTCACTGTCAATAAACCTTTTCTGCCGCGCGGGAGTAGCCGAGCGGTCTGGAGCGCCACGTTACGGATGGCGCGGCCTCTCGCGTCGGAGGTTCGAATCCTGCCTCGGGCATGGATGAGTGTGTTGTCCTTAGGTTAGTTTAACTTAGTTTAAGTAGTTTGTAAGACTAGGGACTGATGACCAACGTAGATCGGTCCCATTGAACTACAGACATTTTAACATTTGAATCTGTTCTGAGTGTGAGACCGCATTGCCGCGGTGTAGTGCCCGAGCGATCTAAAGTTCCATGGTGCGGAACGCGCAGCTGCTCGCCGTAGGGCTTTAAGTTAGATTAAGTAGTTTGCAAACACATAATATTTGAATTTTTTTTTTTTTTTTCTTTTTTTTTTTTTTTTTTTTTTTTTTTTTTTTTTTTTTTGTGAGATCGCATTTTCAATCTTCAAATCTGTTTGACGTTTCAGCCACTGTTGTAAACGTTCAAATGTTTCTAAAGCTTATGGGACTTAAGTGTGGGGTCATCAGTCCCTAAACATACAAACTACTTATGAACTATCTTACACTAAAGAAAGCACAAACATCCTTGCCCGAGGGAGGATTCGAACCTCCGACACGGGAGGCCAGACCGCTCAGCTACTCACCCGCGGCCCACTGTTGTACATGGGTACAATCAGAGGAAGACAACTTGCCACTGGGGCCGAAAGTTAGCCAGCATTAAAGGTTGTCAATGCGGTCTGACACACTGAAGAATTTTATTTGAAACTATAATATCTATGTAATTATAAATATTTGATCCCTGAGACGGATTTTCGTCTAAAATATGTCAAAGACATTAATGATAAATCTCAAGCATTGAATTAAAATTTATGATACAACCGGTAATCGTATCCGGACCTCTATGCTTACTAGGCAGACGTCTTTACCGCTAGGCCACCGCATCACTAGCGATTAAGGCACCTCGGAATAGTCTAAGCGTCACAAACGTTAATTCAGCTTATGTGTTCCATAGAACATGGTCACTACTGCCAAGGCTCTCCATGCAGCGGTAAAGATGTCTGCCTATTAAGCACGGAGGTCCGGGTTCGATTCCCGGTCGAATCACAAATTTTAATTCAATGCTTTATATTTATCATATAATATCTATGCTTTTATTTAAATATTTGATTGCTGCACTTAAAAACATTTTATTTTATTTATTTAATTATAATTTTATTTATCAGGTTACCGCACTGGTATAAATGCTGAAACGACTGAACCACAGTGCTATAAATTACGTGGTACAGTCATTAAGTTCTGAGACTGACAGCATTAAGGCCCTGTGGTGCACAGTAAGTGCATAGGTGGAGCCGTGTAAGGTACAGTGCCAGTTGGTCTCTGGTCCCTGCAAGAGACAAATGCCTGCACTGGAAGCAAACGTTAGGTCCCCATTTGTGAGTTGATTCCGCCAGTTGGACCGCGACATATCACAGACTGATAAACGGGCAAACAGCTTCTGTCGGAAATAAGACAAAACTGCTGCCGAAATATTTGAAATGTACGGTAGGTGTACAGTGAGGACGCATTAAATCGCTGTGTCCTATTTAAGTGGCACCGAAGTTTTTGTGCAACGGTGGGACAGTTTCGAGAATGATATCCGTACTTGGTGGCCACGATAAGTTCGAACGGATCGCAAGTTACAGAAAGTTCCAACATTGGTGCGTTCTTACCGCTCCGATTCGGTAGTTACTCCAGCAACAACAGTAGGGGTCAGCCACGGTAATTGCCAGGAAATTCTAACGGACGATCTCAACATGACTCGTGTTACCAAGACAGTGTCCAACGAATCCTGTTGAAAAAGATGAAAATGATGATCGCATGACGATTTATGGTGACCTTTTCAGTTGTGGGAACGATGATCCGACGTTCATCAACCGTATGTTAACCAGAGATGTAACATGGTGTTTCTTTCACGATCGTCAACTGAACAACACTCAGCCACCTGAAATCAGGCTCGGCAGTTGAAGTAGGTACAGAGTCGGTAAAATACCCACTATTAATTTGAAGGAATATTTATTTACAATGAGACGCCCGACTCCCGGTCGGGTCAGGCTGGGAAAAAGGGGAAATCACTTCTGACCACCCCTCATCGTTTATCTACTTATTTTTTTCTTACATATTTTCCATTGTTTGTAAAATTCGAAAATGCTGAATTTTCTTTCTGCCTTAGTGTTTAGTTTCATAATGCATCTCATGGTATTTTGAAGAAAGCATACGGTAAAGATATGAGTTTTTGACACGTGGTAGTACAGCAGCTTAGCTTTCTAATAAAACATCAATGTTTTCTTAATTCGTAACCGTCGTTTTGAATGACACTCTTTGTCAAATACATGTATCTAATGTATTAAAAAAGTTAGATAGCGGATACCTTACTGTTAGATGCATTTTAGGATGTACATTGCAGCGAGTGAAATAGAACTTGATGTACAGAAAAGTTTTTGAAACGTTTGCGACAATGAGCTTTTCTCGTTTAGCTAGTAATTGCGTATTAATATCCATCTCATCTTCACATACTACATGTTCGTCCCCCACGCTACATCAATTTCCTCCACCTCCTCTGTCAAACTTACAACCGTCTTTCGTGTTATGTACAAATCTTATATCTCCGAATAAAAATTGTTGACGGAATGTTTTGAAATCTCAACAGTTTTCTACAGTCTGTCAGTATATGTCATAATTATATGAATTAATGTAACTTTCTTAATGGGCTAACGTTGATACACGAAATCGCAAAAGTAATATACATAAAGTTTTACACAATACATTCAACAAAAGTGTACCTAGAAAGCTTGCTGTATTACAATGCGACATTGTGTCAAAATTTCAAAGCAGTCCGTCAAGCCGCGGTGGAGCGGCCGAGCGCATTGAGGCGCTATGCTGCGATGAGCGAGGCCGTCCCTCGTCGGGGATTCGAATCCCCTCTCGGGCATGGATGTTTGAGCCGTCTTTAGTATAGGGTAGTTTGTAAGTTTAGGGACTGATGATCCCGCAGTTAAGTCCTTTAAGTCCGACAAACATTTGAACATTTGAACAATCCGTCAAGAACGTTTGGAGATTGACGGTTGTAAAACCAACAGAAAATTGCTATGTATATAGGTTACTGGCAGCGGGCGGGGGGAGTGGCGAATTAAAGGGGAAACTTTTGGACAAATCTTTGGCCATGTTCAAATGTTTGTATAGCTTATGGGACTTAACTACGGGGTCATCAGTCCCTTAACTTACAAACTACTTATGAACTAGCTAAGACCAAGGACGGCACAAAATGCCGGAGGGGAGATCCGAACCCCCAGACCGTAGTGGCCATGTGGACTGTGACTGGCGCGCCGCAGACCGCTCGGCCACCGCGGCCGGCTGACCATGTTCCCCCACCTGAAGAGTCGGCTTTTTAAAACCACATTTGGCGTATTAAAGATTTATGGGGTGACCAGGTTCCCTTCCTGTCGCCACCCCATGCCCCCTGGGAGGAAACGTTTACCCAAAATGCCTGCGTATAGTGTTATATGTGTGAAAGTTTAAAGTATTACGAAATGTTTACGAGTCGTGTAACTTGGAGACCAGCCCGGTATTCACCTAGGGGGATGTGGAAAATCTCTTGAAAACCACATCCAGGCTGGCCGCCACAACGATCCCCTTCGTTAATCTACCGGACGGATACGACCCGGGGTCGGTACGTCTCCCCGTCTCGGAAACCGGTGCATTAGACCACACGGCTAACCAAGCGGATATCTATCCACTCTTAAAAATATGTACCGCCGGGCCTGCCTGGAATGTGACGGCAATATTCAGATTTATGTCCGTGTCTATCTTCCTGGCGTCAAGCCTCACAAGGAGAGTACTTGGGCTCGAATAAATATAAATACACGAAAATCGTGTGAGAGATTATGTGAAGGTTCCTCATGGCACTAGTGATATTCCCTCATCTGAAAAGCTCTGCAGTCGCCCATGCGTGTGCCAAGCCGCACTGCACCTTGACCTGCCGGTACACCAGTAGTGACGGTGCAGTGTGTCTCTGAAGTGGCGTTTTGTGACGTTATTTGTGTAGTGAAGCGTCGGATAGGTCGGCGATTGGTAAAGAATCCTGCTAACGTACTGTGACTGGTTGAGATGAAGTTACGAAGAAACCTTCTTCGTGAAGATTGTATTTGTGTAGAAGATAAATCATTCGCATTTATACTATATACTATAGTGTTTCTAATCTATGCTCATATTTCTGCACTATAATAGATACCAGAAAATGATTGATCTTCTCAATGATTGATCTTCTACACCAAGACCGTATTCACCAAGAAGGGCACTTTTGAATTTCATCTCAACCGCCGGCCGCGGTGGCCGAGGAGACTGAGGCGCGCCAGTCACGGTCTGCACGGCCACGATGGTCGGGGGATATTTGTGCCAGCTTTAGTATAAGCTGGTTCATAAGTAGTTTGTAAGTTTAGGGACTGATGACCCCGTAGTTAAGTCCCTTAAGCTATACAAACATTTGAACATTTGAACATCTCAACCAATCGCAATACATTAGCAAGATTGAATACCAGACCGAGAGAGGTGGCGCAGTGGTAACACACTGGACTCGCATTCGGATGGTGGTTCAAATCCACCTCCGGCCATCCAGATTTAGGTTTTCCGTGATTTCCCTAAATCACTCCAGGCAGATGCCGGGATGGTTCCTCTCAAAGGGCACGGCCGATTTCCTTCCACATCCTTACCCAAACATTCCAAGCGTAAGCTCCGTCTCTAATGACCACGCTGTCGACGGGACGTTAAACTCCAAGCTTCCTTTCCTTCCTTCCTTCCATTGATTACCAATCGCCGACCCATCTGACGTTTCACTACACAAATAACCCCACAAAGCGCAACTTAAGAGGCACACCGCAGTGTCCCTAGTACTCCCGACCGGTGTTCAAATGTTCAAATGTTTGTATAGCTTATGGGACTTAACTACGGGGTCCACAGTCCCTAAAATTACAAACTACTTATGAACTAGCTATCACTAAGGACGGCACAAATATCCATGCCCGAGTGTGGATTCGAACCCCTACCGTAGTGGCCGTGCAGACCGTGACTGGAGCGCCTTAGTCCCATCGGCCACCGCAGCCGGCCGACTGGTGTA
The DNA here is from genome assembly GCA_026315105.1 of Locusta migratoria. NCBI lineage: Eukaryota > Metazoa > Arthropoda > Insecta > Orthoptera > Acrididae > Locusta > Locusta migratoria. Next base: position 93,905,887 of record CM048745.1, read on the forward strand.
CCGGCAGGTCAAAGTGCAATGCGGCGTGGCTCACGCAGAGGCATCTAATGGACGACTGCAAAGTTTTGCAGATGCGAGAGTATCGCTCATGGAATAAGGGACCTCTACATTATCTCTCGGACGGTTTTGGTATATTTGTGTTTGTTCGAGACCGAGTACTTTCCTTGTCAGAACTTATTGTTCAAATGTTTGTACAGCTTATGGGACTTAACTACGGGGTCATCAGTCCCTAAACTTACAAACTACTTATGAACTAACTAAGGACGGCACAAATATCCATGTCCGAGTGTGGATTCGGACCCCCTATGGTAGTGGCCGTGCAGACCGTGACTGGAGCGCCTCAGTCCCCTCGGCCACCGCAGCCGGCCGACTGGTGTACCGGCAGGTCAAAGTCCAATGCGGCGTGGCTCACGCAGAGGCATCTAATGGACGACTGCAAAGTTTTGCAGATGCGAAATGTTCAAATGTTTGTATAGCTTATGGGACTTAACTACAGGGTTATCAGTCCCTAAACTTACAAACTACTTATCAACTAACTAATACTAAGGACGGCACAAATATCCATGCCCGAGGGGGATTCGAACCCCAGACCGTAGTGGCCGTGCAGACCGTGACTGGAGCGCCTCAGTCCCCTCGGCCTGCAGATGCGAGAGTATCGCTAGTGGAATAAGGGACCTCTACATTATCTCTCACACGGTTTTGGTATATTTGTGTTTGTTCGAGCCCGAGAACTTTCCTTGTCAGAACTTACTGTGTTTACCAAATATACTTGCTACAGTAGTTGTGCAAACCTTAATGTTTACAACTCCAGTCTTTGCAGTGATGGACGGCCGCCCCCTATCCGCCAGCGGCAGGTCGCGAGTTTTTGCGCGGCCGCCACTCGAATCCCATTCGGCTCCGGTAGCGCGACCACCACCACCACGACGACCACCGCCACAACCCCTGAAAACTAATTCCGACGTCGGTGGCGCTGCGCGCGGCCGCGGTCGATGGCCACTGCTCATTACTCGGCGCGCAAACACAGCGCCACAAGTGTGTGCGGGACATCCCAGCCCACCCCAGCCCACTGTGCGGCCTGGCGGCAAATCGCTGCCGTGTTTACCCACAGCGGCGCTAATCACCGATGGGTTTCCGCCAGGGCCGCAGACGGGAAGCGACAACTGCCGACTGGCCCCTCCATTATGCGGATTACAACGCGCCGGTGCCGAGTGCAGTACTGGCTAAACAGGGACGCCATTTTGTGGGGGTGGAGGCGGAGCAGCCATAGCTCTATGACCACCTACCTGCTACAAACAACTCGTCCAGGCCATAGCAACATCACCTACCTTGTAATTTGCGGCTGTTTGCTGATGATGCTGTGGTGTATGGGAGGGTATCGGCCGGCCGCGGTGGTCGAGAAGACTGAGGCGCTCCAGTCACGGTCTGCACGGCCACTACGGTCGGGGGTTCGAATCCCCCATCGGGCATGGATATTTGTGCCGTCCTTAGTCTTAGATAGTTGATAAGTAGTTTGTAAACTTAAGGACTGATGACACCGTAGTTAAGTCCCATAAGTTTACAAACATTTGTTTTGGAGGGTATCGTCTTTAACTGACTGTAACAGCGTACAAGATGACAGACAAAATTTCTAGTTGGTGTGAAGAATGGCAGCTAGCTCTCAATGTAGAAAAATGTAAGGTGATGCGCATGAGTAGGAAAAACAATCCCATAATGTTCGAATACAGCATTAGTAGTGAGCTTCTTGATGTTGGCACGTCGTTCAAATATCTAGGCTTAACATTGCAGAGAGATATGAAATGGAACGAACATGTAAGGACAGTTGTCAGTAAGGCGGACAGAGGACTTTGGTTTATTGGGAGAATTTTGGGAAGATATACTTCACATGTAAAGGAGACCGCGTATAAAATGATTGTACGACCACGTCTTGAGTACTGCTCAAGTGTTTGGGACCCGCAGCAGAACATTTTAAAGGAAGACATATAAGCAGTTCAGAGGCGAGCAGCTAGGTTTGTTAGTGGTAGGTTCGACCAATGCGCAAGTGTCACGGAAATGCTCCGGCAATTCAATTGTGGATCGTTGGAGGAAAGACGACGCTCTTTTCGTGAAATTCTGTTGAGGAAATTTAGAGGGACGGAATTTGAAGCTGAGTGTAGTGCGATCTTGCTGCCTCCTACTTACATTTCGCGTAGTTATCACAAAGACAAGATTAGAGAAAATAGGGCTCGTACGGAGGCATATAGGCATTCTTCTTTTTACTCGTTCTATCTGGGAGTGGATCAGGAAAGGAAATGCCTAGTAGTGGTACAGTGTACCCTCCGCTACTTATCTTATGGTGGTTTGCGGAGTATGCATGTGGATTTACTTGAAGAGACTTGTAAAAAAACCTCTCCCTGAATAACTCCCACACTGCAGTAAAATTAAATAAAAGTTTGGTTAGGGAACTAGGCTGGTAGGGACGTATGGTTCAGAGTAGACTGCACAGAGATTTACCACGTGAAATTTCGTTTTATTAATAACAAGGCTCGCAAAACAATTTCTCAGGGTCGATATGAACAGAGAATAGGAAGGTAATTTTCTATCTCAACAACATTGACCAGACGTGGTCGTCAGGCGATGGATCGGCTCTGCGGACGTGTGACGCGGCGCGCACCCCAAGCGAAAGCATCAAAGTCCAGCGTCTGCCAAAGGCGGGAGCTGCCTTCATGCCCTCTCGCTTCTCTGGCGACGGGTGAAGTGTCCATGTCTGTCAGGGTCAGTTGGCGGGACACCCACATCTACACCTACATCTACATCTACATGGGGTACTCTGCAAATCACATTTAAGTGCCTGGCAGAGGGTTCATCTAACCACCGTTGTACTATTTTATCTCCCATTCCATTCTCGAATAGCGCGCGGAAAGAAAGAACACCCTGGCGTTCCACAGGGAAGCGTTATTGGTCCCCTACTCTTCCTCGTGTTTATAAACGATTTAGGAGATAATCTGAATACCTCCCTCAGACTGTTCGCGGATGATGCTGTCGTTTATCGGTTAGTGAAGTCAACAGAGGATCAAAAGCATCTGCAAAGCGATTTAGACAAAATTTCTACTTGGTGCGAAAATTGGCAATTGACACTAAATAAAGAAAAGTGTGAAGTAATACACATGACCACTAAAAGAAATCCGCTGAACTTCAATTACGCGATAAATCAGTCAAACCTTAAGGTCGTAAATTCTACCAAATACCTAGGAGTTACAATTACGAACAACTTTGACTGGAGAGAACACATAGAAAATATTGTGGGGAAGGCGAACCAAAGGTTACGTTTCATTGGCAGAACGCTTAGACGATGCACCAGCTCCACCAAAGAGATTGCCTACATCACACTTGTGCGTCCTCTCTTGGAGTACTGTTGCCCCTTGTGGGACCCTCACCAGGTGGGACTGACGGAAGATATTGAGAAGGTTCAGAGAAGGGCAGCTCGTTTTGTTTTATCACGTTACGGGAGGGAAAGCGTCACGGAAATGTTGCACGAATTGGGGTGGAAATCATTAAAAGAAAGACGTTATTCATTGCGGCGTGATCTGTTTGCGAAGTTTCAATCACCGACTTTTAGTTCTGAATGTGAAAATATTTTGCTAGCACCCACCTACTTAGGGAGGCATGCCCATCCCAATAAAATAAGAGAAATCAGATCGAAAACGGAACGATTTAGGTGTTCTTTCTTCCCGCGCGCTATTAGAGAATGAAACGGTAGAGAAAAGTTATGAAGGTGGTTAATGAACCCTCTGCCAGGCACTTAAATGTGATTTGCAGAGTATCTATGTAGATGTAGATGTAGATGTAGAATCTCTCCGTTCGAGCTCTTATTTCTCGTATTTTATTCTGATGATCATTTCTATGTAAGTGAGGGTCAACAATATATTTTCGCATTCGGAGGAGAATATTGGCGATTGGAGTTTCCTAAGTAGCCCACGCCGCAGCAATAAGCGCCGTTGTCGTAATGATTTCCGTCCCAGATCCTCTATCATTTTCGTAACGCTGTCTCCCCTGTATCGTGACGACACGAAACGAGTTACCCTTCTTTGGACTCTTTCTACCAGTCTCATTCCTCTCCAGCTACAGCTACTCCTCGAATGTGGCGTCTCTTTGGCTCTGTAATTGGTGGGTTAGTTTTACAATGTCATCCCATAGCTGATCGCCGTTTCCACGACCACGACGCCGGTGGAAATTTTCTTGAGGGCTGAGATGAGAATTGCGAAGTGGCGTCTTCCCCTCTTTCAAGCTTATTGTCTTTATCTTCTGCATTCCTTCTTGTTTCGAGAAAACAGTTCTTTGTGGCAGCTTTCTGTGTTAGGCCTGTCTGGTATGCCATTTATCAGCGTCTATCTCCCTGGTGGAACCACTTTATCTATACTACAAGCCAGGGTCTCTCACAATTGTGTCCATTTCGTGTAAGGGCGTCTCTTCCCTGTGTATGCTGTTGCCATTTATCTGCATGCTCCTAAGGTCACATGGTTTTGCCATGTAAATTCTTGTGAGAAGACCACGGCAATTCGTCAGGCTGCCCCCTGGAGCGGGAGAATGCTGTCCTGTGTAGGTGAAAGTTGAGGGTGCCTTCTGCTGGCTCCGTCTCGTCCCCAAGACCGGCCAGACACGCGTGGCGCGAATGCTTTCCTCGGCAAAGACGCTAAACAGAACTGTCACGGCCGAGATATTACAGACTGTTAAGAGCACTTTTATACGACTATCACTCTAGTAAGGATGGTATTAAGAGGGGTGTAGAAAAATAATTTTCCCCTCCCGACTGTCGTCAGAATTACATATAAAAGACTCAGACATTAAAGACAAGACATATCTTTATTTTTCCACATAATTTGTCATACCGATTCATAAGTTTCAAAAAGACTCCCACAAGAAAATAAGGGCATTGCATACGGAAGAAGCATTGAACGCTTCTTTGACGTCAGCATTGGTTCTAAAGCGCGCGCTGAGGCAGAATAGCCGTTCGTACTAAGGCGCCTGGCTATGGTGCTCACATCCGTCCGCCGTTAGCAATTAGAGTCCTCCCTTGGGTATGGGTGATTGTGTTGTCCTTATTATAAGTTACTTTAAGTTAGTTTAAGTAGTTCGTAAGCCTACTGACTGACGACCAACGTAGTTAAGTCCCTGTAGTTAAGTCCCTTAGATTTACAAACATTGGAATTTTTTTTTAACCAAAGCGCGTTTCACAGAGATTCTTCATCAAAGCTGGAAACAGGTTGAAGTCACTTGTTGCAAGATTAGGACTGTATGGCGGACGGTGTATGCGCTCCCAACCAAGAGTTGCAATACGATTTTGCGTTGCCGTCGTCGAGACTGGTCTCGCATTGTCATTAAACAGCAGAACGCCAGATCTGAGGAGGCCAGTCCACTTTCTCCGAATCACTTTTTTCAGTTTCGACAGAGTGGCAGAGTAGCGCGCATCCTTCAGAAAGTAGAGCAACAAAACTCCTTGGGCGTCTCAGTAAACGGTAGTAGCACTTTACCTGCAGCGGAGTGCTTTTGAACTTATTTCGGGCAGGTGTGATGAATGTTTCCACTCCATGGATACAGCCTTCGATCCATGCGTGTAATAGTGGAACCACGTTTCATCTCCCGTCACAGTCCCAAACAGAATGTCATAGTCAAATTCGTGGTAACGCATTAGCTGTTCTAGGCTGAATTCCAAGCGTTCTTCCATATCTGTCAGGTATAGTTGACGGGACGCCTACATGGGATACTCTGCAAATCACATTTAAGTGTCTGGCAGAGGGCTCATCGAATCACCGTTATACTATTTTCTCTCCCATTCCATTCTCGAATTGCGCACGGGAAGAACGAACACTTGAATCTCTCCGTTCGGGCTCTGATTTCTCATATTTTATTCTGATGATCATGTCTACCTATGTAAGTGGGAGTCAACAATATATTTTCGCATTCGGAGGAGAATATTGGCGATTGGAGTTTCGTAAGTAGCCCACGCCGCAGCGATAAGCGCCGTTGTTGTAATGATTTCCGTCCCAGATCCCGTATCATTTCCGTCACGCTGTCTCCCCTGTATCGTGACAATACGAAACAAGTTGCCCTTCTTTGGACTCTTTCGATGTCCTCCGTCAAACACAACGGATAAAGATCCCACACTGGTCAGCAATACTCCATAAAAGGACGGACAAGCATAGTGTATAAAGTTTCTTTAATAGTTGTGTAGCATCTTTTAAGGGTTCTGCCAATAAAACGCAGTCTCTGGTTCGCCTTTCCCACGACATTATCTATGTGTTCTTTCCAATTTAAGTCAGAAGTAATTGTAATTCCTAGGTATTTTGTGGAGTTTACGTCCTTCACATTTGATTGATTTTATCATGTAAACAATGTTTAACGGATTTCCTTTCGAACTCGTGTGGACGACTTCACACTTCTCATTATTTACAGTCAACTGCCAATTTTTACACCATACTGATATCTTATTCTAATCGTCCTGCAGTTCGTTTTGATCTTCAGATGATTTTACTAGACGGTAAATGACGGCGTCCTCTGCAAACAACCTAAGAGAGATACTTAGATTTTCCCCTAAAATGTTTATGTAAATAAGGAACAGCAGAGGGCCAATAACACTACCCTGTGAAACACCCGATACCACCTCTGTTTTAGTCGATGCCTTAACATCGATTACTATGAACTGTGTCCTCTCTGACACCTTCCTGTATCGAAAGATATCGTGGATCATCTTGTGGGATCGCTACTCCATCGATGATATAGGCCAGTTCGCCTCAATCATGTCATCCACCTTTCTGACATTTGCATCTGTAGTGGCCGTACGCGTCAGTCCAGGTCTCGGTATGTCCTGCACTTGCTGACGTCAATCACTGAATTTACGGCACCATATCAGTACAATTTGCCTCGTCATCACACCTGACCCTTTCACCTCAACAAGGCGGTTATGAATTTCTGCGCCTGGTACTCCACGTGCCCATTCACAGCGGATAATAGCTCCCACTTCCTCTTTTGACAACGATTCCAAAACGCACCTTCTCTCCATAGCTCCGGGAAAAGGCTGGGAGGCCGGACTCCGCTTTGTGAAGCGTAAGCCCCCCCACCCCCAACAATCCCCTAAGCGGCCTACTGCGAACAGCGGACAAATTGAAGATCGCCTCGGCGGCCATTGTGGTGGCAAACTTCCGCGCGAACTTTAACCGTGCGTAAGATTCTTTTGATTAGAGAGAGTATTCATTTGAGTTAAGTCGCGAAAACTATGTCTAATTGAAATATATAACTTCAATACAGCTTCAGACTCCTTGACTATACGGCAACTATCGGTTGTGTGTAAATTTATTACACATACGGTGTAGAAATTGGCTAACAGCGTTTCCTCTTTCTAACGAAACCGAACTATAACATTTAGTTTTTTAGCCTTCTAAGTGTAGCTTATGAACGGATTTTATCGTCAGATACGATTTTTTTCCACTTTCTCAGTACATTCTACGATTGTGAAACTTTTGTACAAACATTAATTTAGGAAGAGTTTGCATTAGTGCTGTAGTCTCCGATATTTAGGTACTTCATAGCACCAAAAAATGAAACAAGGCTGCCTGAAACAGCTAATGTTAAAAATCGACTGTGAAAGTGAAACATGGCATGACATACATAACTGAAAAAAAGCGTCTTACCTTGTGAATACAGCAACCAGCCACTCCAAATTCTTTTAAGAACACGAAGTATGATATAACTTTTTCTTAAGTAATGCATTTAACATTAGCATTAGAGTATCTAGCACGAATATTAGCATTTTTAATGCTGTAAGCGAAATACCTTATAGTAGCAACTATGGTCATAGGGTTCAAATTCAAAATGTGCATTACGTGTGGCTATGTCTCATTCCTATATGGAACTATACACAGTTCTGCAAACACATTTCAGTTGTTATACCTGTATGTAAAGCAGATTACCTTTAACTTCTGTGTTACAAGTTCATAATGTTAATTTCATAAACTAAAATTCGAACTGCAGTGAGGCAACTAATTTCGTGACCTCAATAGTTATTTTACACAATCATAAAATGAAACTTTTTGAACTTCCTGTCGACCTGTACTGCCTAAAGTAGCTCCTATTTAAGAGCTACCAGTATTGTAAAAGCCTGTCACTTATTTCATTCCATCCTATATTCTCTTGACTAACAGACTGTTAAGAAAGAGTAAATCTGAACACAAGTAGTAGGGCTACTTGTATTCCTGAGATATATAAATGGCAATACAGTATTTGATCTTTTTATTCCTTTCTTAAATTGATTTATGCATTTAAACGCTGAGCAGCTCTTCACCATCGTGATTCATGTTCACTGCAATAGTTAGACAATACAGCAATTGTGTATATATCCCGTAGTAGCTATTTAATACACGATTTACCAGCTAAGAAAATTCGGATTTATGTGACGTTTGCCACTACCATGGCGGCCGACCGAAGGTTCAAATTATCCCGCGATAGCAGCGCCGTTAGGGAGTCTAGTTATTTTTTACAAGGTCTTTGGCGCAGGCACTGCAACAGCTCCGTCTGCTTGATGGCGGTCGACCTCTACCCACTGGTGTATCGGTGTCTTGCACTTGCGCGTACACCTGCTGTGTCGTCTTCCAGCCATAGCCGTTCAACGCTTCTTCCGTATGCAACGCCCTGATTTTTTCCAGCAAGGTTTTTTGAAGCTTATAAATTGGTATGACAAATGTCTCAAAGTACTTGGGAATTATGTAGAAAAATAAAGATATGTTTTGTCTTTCTGTTTATTTTTTTCATACGCACCTCTGAACACAGTCGACAGGGGAAAATTATTTTCCAAATTATCAAATTATTGGACAAAGAATTGGGCACGATTGCACATAGAGTAATGGGCATTTTTTCTCAAGGTATTAGACTTGCGCATAACAGTTCGCGATCGGGAGCGCTCACTTTAGTTCGCGGCTCTGCGGAGAACTAGTTCGCTCCTTTAGTTCGTCCGCACCCAGTGACGGCTGAGCGGCGTGGTCTGCGCGTGCATCTAACTGCTTCATGCGCTTGCTGCTTGAGCGCTAACGATATCACGCAAACCAAAAGAAACAGTTTCTGGATAATTTCTCGTGTTTAGAGTCATCTCTATATCTTGCCATTATGGAATTTATTAGTCAGATATTGAAGAGTGAGAACACATCAAAACAGAAATTTTGTAGCACTGAACTATGTAATCTAGCAGGCAGACGCTCACCTCGAAATGACTCATCAGCAGAAGGCAAACACGTGATTTTTAATTCGCTACGCGCCCTCTCGCTAATGCCCGTCGGTCTTCGGAAAAGAATCCAACGAACTATCAAGCGAGATACGTTTGGCATAATCGCCCGCTCCTTCTAGTCCGCCCGCTGCTTCTAGTTCGCCCGCTGCTCCTAGTTCGCCCGTTGCTCCTAGTTGGTCCGCTGTTTTTGGCTTTTGCTACCGCTACTGAAGGAGCTCTTTTATATGACAGTTTTCTTATATAATGAATCACTGATGCCAAAGCGTGTGCTATTACCCGTATTTTTGGGCAATGTGACATCAAATACTTATGCAAACAATCCAGTGGTACAATGGTATTCTACTAATTTACATACATAGTACTCCTAGTACTTTATTTTTAAAATGGATTACTTGTGGCAGTCAACTATGAAACTACAGCTGAGCTGCATCTCAGCTCGAAATTAAGGTAACTGGCAGAAGGCAATCACGCGATTCTTCGCGCTCTCGCGTCCTCTCGCTGTTCCCCGTCAGTCTTCGGAAAAGGAGCGGACGAACTAAGAGGCGACGGATCTGCGAACTAGTTTGCGTAGTTCGCCTGTGGGAGCACTCTTCCGAACTAGTTCATTTGCGAACTACACAAGACTGCAAGGTATACAAAATTTGATCGCATCCACGGCATTGGCTGAGATTTGATCGATGAAATCGCTCGCAGCACAGACACAGGAGAGGGAGGGTAAAACAGCGCATGGTCACCACACAACACAGCGAGTGTTTCATGTCCACTGCTGCACTCTAGATGCAGTAAAATTTAATTTGCATTTGCGTGTTTGTCTGTCTGTCTGTCTGTGAGCCGGTAAAAGGCATATAGTAGCAGTCAAAGGTCTCCATTGAGCTACAGGCAAAATAGACAAGTATATAACAAACTGATGTAGTCTGTGGAAGTTCTTTATAAAGTATACAGGAAACGCTTCTGGCTAGACAGAAGACAGCTCTGCAAAGAGATGCACATGCCAGTAGAGGAAGAAATAAAAGTACGTGAAGTAGCTAGTAAGAAACATTAGGGACACGTTTTCGTCATGTAATTAAAGTTAAATTTACTATTCTCTCAGTCATTTTATAATTAAGAGAATCAAATGGTACTGTAAATTCAGTAACTGAAAGAACCTTTACACGTCTGACATATTTAATCGTGAATGTGGTGCAGTTTATACGAACAGAAACACTTTTCATCTCAATCTCACTGAGTAAGCATTCAACATGTCTTTCGTTGATTGATACATCGACATGACAAATTAATGCACTCATAGTTTCCTAGTTTAATTGCATTTGCATGCAAAGTGTCTAATTCCTTTGCCGTTTATCCGCAGCACTTTATAATCTTACATCTTATAAAATAGGCTTTGTGTGAGTGTGTGTTTAAGTATGTATATATGTTCCACATCTCATCCTAAACTACCGAATCGATTTCAATCAAACTTGGTACACATTTTCCTTAATATCAGGTAACAATCGCTGTCGGGGTAAGAATCACCTGCGACACATACTTCAGGAAATATGACGTCTTAAACAAGATGGTCGAAAAACTGCTGCGTCAAACGACAATGATGCACATTTTCTCCAAAACCACTGGACCGATTTCAACCATGTTTGATACACATATTTTGTACGTGAGATAACAACTGATGTAGGAGTACGAACCACGTACGACACATGGTTCAGGAGATATAACGTCATGAACAATCGCAAAAAACTGCCACATAATGCGACAAGACTTTATTAAAACACTATAAGAGAATGACAGGACTTGGCGACTTGCAACAAACTTTAAATAATTTCAAACCTTTATTAAAATTTTTCTCGCAGATAACCACATCAAAATACTGAAATGAATAAAGTTTCTGGCTTACTACTTTTCCGCTGTTCATGGAGCAAAACTATGGTATTCGGTATGACGTTATAATTTATAATAGCTGCACTACAATTTGCACTCGCAGGAAATTTTGCAGACTGTATACACACTTAAAGCTGAATGTACGTTCGAAATTGTATCACAGTACGACATGTAGATCATGAGATATGAGGACGTAAATAGTAGCGTTCATGGAAAACCGCTCCATCACGTTTTAATCTATTACTTCTTTACTACTAACAATATTCGCAACACATATATACAACACTTATAGAATTCAATATAGTCCTGAAAAATTTTACTACCATTGTACAACATATCTATACTAACAATAAATCTGTAAATGTAGGCCAGTCGGTGTTCGCTCCAATCTTCAAAACTACTGGACGAATTTTCATGCGGTTATCACAGGAAACATGAGCGAAGATTGCTTCAGGATCTAGGCATGATTTCATCAATATAGAATCACGAAGTGTTTTCATAGACCATAGTGTCTATCTGTTCATCTATTAGAAACCACTTCTCTAAATCTACTTCAGGAATTCGCGTGGGGTTTTCACAGGTAACATCAGCGTAGTTAGGGAAAACATATATACTTAGTTTCAAAAAGTCGGATTACGGATAGAAGAACATCACAATTTAACGTTTTTCATTGACAACCGTCATGTCTATCTTTCTCTTTTATCTCCAAAACTAATAAACGAATTTTCAGGGGTTTTTCACAGGAAACGTGAGGGTATCTTGCGGTTACACAAATGCTTCATTTTACAAAATCGAATCAGAAAGGTTAAGACATCACAATTTAAACATTTCTCTGAAAGCAATCGCATGTGTCTATTTGCAGAGAGTAATCTCCAAAAGTACTAAATGAACATTCGTGGGGGTACCACAGATAAATAGAGAATATCCTGGGACAACATATAGGCTTCATTTCATCAAACTCAGATCAGGGAAGTAAAAGATAACGTAACTTGAAGTTCTAGGCGTATTTCATGCCTGGAAAGAATTTCGTATTGCAGCAAAGAACTAATAGATAGCGCTGCGGGTGTTCGTATGAAGTTCGGGGCAGCGATCGGATTATTACTCTTTGAATATACTACCTATTCTTTAACTTTTCAAATTTACCACATTTTTGAAAATCGTTTTCTTGCTTGCTATGTTGTACGAAATATGATTAAACGCAGTGAATATAAAACTGGTACAATCTTCGCCTTGTTTGATCCATATATTTACATACTGATATCATCTACAACCATACTCCGCAAGCCACCTGACGGTGTGTGGTGGAGGATACCTTGAGTACCTCTATCGAATTTCTCTCCTATTCCAACCACGTATTGTTCGCGGAAAGAAGGATTGTCGGTATGCCTCTGTGTGGGCTCTAACCTCTCTTATTTTATCCTCACGGTCTCTTCGCGAGATATAGGTAGGAAGAAGCAAAATACTGCTAGACTCCTCGGCAAAGGTATGTTCTCGAAACTTCGACAAAAACCCGTATCGAGCGACAGAGCGTCTCTCCTGCAGAGTCTTCCACTGGAGTTTATCGATCATCTCCGTAACGCTTTCACGATTACCAAATGATCCTGTAAGGAAACGCGCTGCTCTCCGTTGGATCTTCTCCACTTCCTCTATCAACCCCACCTGGTACGGATCCCACACCGGTGAGCAGTATTCAAGCTGTGGGCGAACAAGTGTACTGTAAACTACTTCCTTTGTTTTCGGTCTGCATTTCCTTAGTATTCTTCCAATGAATCTAAGTCTGGCATCTGCTTTACCGACGATTAATTTTATATGGTCGTTCCATTTTAAATCCTTCATAATGACTACTCCCAGATACTTTATGGAATTAACTGCTTCCAGTTGCTGCCCTGCTATAATGTAGCTAAATGATAAAGGATCTTTCTTTCTGTGTATTCACAGCACATTTTCACTTGTCTACATTGAGATTGAATTGCCATTCCCTGCACCATGCGTTAATTCTATGCAGATCCTCCTGAATCTCAATACAATTTTCCATTTTTACAACCTCTCTATACACTACAGCATCATCCGCAAAAAGCCTCAGTGAACTTCCGATGTTATCCGCAAGGTCTTTTATATATCGTGAACAGCAACGGACCTACGACACTCCCCTGTGGCACCTCTGACAAAACTCCTACTTCGGAAGACTTCTCTCCATTGAGAATGACCTGCTGCTTTCTGTTAGCTAGGAATTCCTCAATCCAATCACACAATTGGTCTGATAGACAATATGCTCTTACTTTGTTCATTAAACGTTTGTGGGGGAACTGTATCAAACGCCTTGCGGAAGTCGAGAAACACAGTATCTACCTGAGAACCCGTGTCTATGGCCCTCTGAGTCTCGTGGACGAATAGCGCGAGCTGGGTTTCACGCGATCGCCTTTTTCGAAACCCATGCTGATTCCTGCAGAGCAGTTTTCTAGTCTACAGAAAAATCATAATACGTCTTCCAAAATTCTACAACTGACCGACGTTAGAGATATAGTTCTGCACATCTGTTCGACGTCCCTTCTTGAAATGGGAATGACCTGCCCCATTTTCCAATCTTTAGGAACACTACGCTCTTCTAGAGACCTACGATACACCACTGCGAGAACGGGGGCCAGTTCCTTCCCGTACTGTGTAAAAACGAACTGATATACCATCAGGCCCTGCGGCCTTTCCTCTTTTGAGCGATTTTAATTGTTTTTCTATCCCTCTGTCAGTTATTTCGATATTTGCCATTTTGTAATATGTACGGCAATCTAGGGAAGGAACCACAGTGCAATCTTCCTCTGTGAAACAGCTTTGGAAAAATACATTTAGTAATTCTGCCTTTAGAGCGTCATCCTCTGTTTCAATGCCATTTACATAACAGAGTGTTTGGACTCTTTGTTTAGATACACCTACCGCTTTGACATAAGACCAAAATTTCTTAGGATTTTCAGCCAAATCAGTACAAAGAACTCTACTTTCAAAATCGTTGAACGCCTCCTCACGCTACATTTCGCTTCGTGTAATTTTTTTTTTTTTTTTTTTTTTTTTTTTTTTTTTTTTTTTTTTTTTTTTTTTCTACAAGGCTTTGGCTACGTTTATGTTTGCAGTGAAGTTCTCTTTGCTTCCGTAGCAGCTTTCTAATTCGGTTGTTGTACCACGGTGGCTTCTTTCCATCTCTTACGACCTTGCTAGGTACATACTCATCTAATGCATATTGTACGATGGGTTTGAACTTAGACCACTGTTCCTCAACACCATCTGTACTTAAGATAAAACTTCTGAGCTGAGCCGTCAAGTACTCTGAAATCCCCTTTTTGTCACTTTTTCCGAACAGAAAAATCTTCCTACATGTTTTAATATTTCTATTTACGGCTGAAATTACCGATTCTGTAACCGCTTTATGATCGCTGATTCCCTGTTCTGCATTAACTGTTCAGTTAATGCACTCAAAACAATTTCACTGGATTCTTTGTCCCTGCCACCTGTAATAAACGTTTGAGTCTCCCAATCTATGTCGGATAAATTAAAATCTCCTCCCAAAACTATAGCATGATCGGGACATCTACTCTAAATATCTTCCAAATTATCCTTCAGGTGCCACAATAGCTACTGAGCCAGAAGGCCTATAGAAGCATCCGATTACCATGTTCGAGCCTGCTTTAACCGTGACCTTTACCCAAATTATTTCACACTTCGGATCTCCGTCTATTTCCTTCGATACTAGTGCACTTTTTATCGCTATAAACACGCCTCCCCCTTCACTGTCCAGCCTATCTCTGCGGTAAACCTTCCAGTCTGAGTTTAGAATCTGATTACTGTTTACATCTGGTTTCAGCCAACTTTCCGTCCCTAGTACTATGTGGGCGTTCTGATCGTTTATTATTGTGAGCAATTCTGGGACCTTTCTATATCACATGTATATGTACAACTGCCATGAAGTTTAAGTCTCACGCTTGGAGCGACAAGAGCGAATCTAACGGCAGAGAGACAACCGTAAGAATAACGATTGTTTTCAGTGATAATTGTACTTAATTAAGGAAATACGGATTACCTATTAAATTTCAGCCTTCCATGCTTCAGCCCACTGTCTAGAGATACTAATGATCATGAAATAAATGTTTTAAATGGCGAATATAACTGATGTATGGTGTAAGCTACATATTATTCCTGAAGATATGCCTATTTCTAAGACGTATGGCAAACGTTTGAAAAATTAAAAAAAATATTAAAAAATTAAAAATAAAGAAAAGCTACTGACACATTTTCATACAGTTTGCGCAGGTAATTTGAGCTAAGATTGGAGCAAGGTATAGGCATGATTTCATCAAAATCAGATCATGGAAAAAAGACAGACCGCAATCTTAAGTGTTTTCAGTAACTGTCTGTTTGTCTATTAGAAAAACCTAATCTTCTAAACTACTTCACCTTTTTGCATGGAGCAACTTCGTTTCATAAAAGTGGAATCAGGGAAATTGTTTTAAATGTAAGTTATGCTTAAAGTATGGATTGCGTAGTACAGCAGACAAGCAATAGAAGAGTGCAGATAGAGAGTAGTGCAGGAAGGAAGCGAACGTTTGAGACAGAATTAAGCAATCTAATGTCTACGAATGCCAACAGACACTGAACATAGTGTTACTGGTGTATTAAATACTTAACATTTCTTTGCTTATTTTCGCACGTTTCACTTTTTGTATAAAAACACTTTATGAAGATACATAGATTCGGACAATGAATTTTACTTACGTTTGACATCTTTATGAAGATAAATCGTTTCGGACAATGACTTTAACTTACATTTGACATCTTGGTTAGTACAACTAAATTTATTGACAGAGCGACCTAACAAGGGTTCTATTTTTACTGACTGAGGTCCGGAACCTTAAAAAGCCATGATACACCCCTCCTTCAACAACCGTTTCGAAGCACGGGCATATAAACTAAAGTTCTATAATATTGGCGTTTGCTTTTATCTGAATTTTAGGAGCAGCTGTTTTTGTATGTCCAGTATTTGATTACATTCCAGTGGATGGTTACCATCAGCAGCCATCAAATTTGTTAATAATTAGTAATACTATGCTAGTAATCTTACAACTGTGTAATTTCGCCAATTAATATACAATTCAGATTGAGGAGTACTAAGAAGAAACGACCAGAAATGTAGATCATTTATAATCGATGGTGTGGTAAATGGTGATACGTTTGAAGAAGCGGGAAAACTCTCCTGAAAATGACGACAAATCGTACTCATGTTTCTGCGGCTTCGCGAAGCTGATCAATAAGAAATAACAGGAAATTTAAATCACATTGATTATTTACACCTGCCACAAAATTTACTGAAAACAGGGACTACAGACCGAACGGAAACAGCATCGTCAGCTGATAACTCCCAGTGTCATTTCAGTAAGTTGTTCATTCCCAGGTTCCGGAAGTATTGGAAACATACGAAGAAAACAAAGACGACGCAGATCACAGAAGGCGGAAACATCCGTACGTATGGCACTAACTTAAAAACAGTTTCGATGAATTAGGTGTAATACGTACGCAGTAACGTATTGTGTAAAACACACCTAACTAAAACTGGCCAGCGATTACATTTTTCACAGCAAACTCTCCAAAATACAAGTTTGGAACTTATATAGTTGCAACTCTTTATTCACATCCGATACAAACGCGTTACATGTTTGCACCTGTTTCTGTCCTTCGAAGGTAGTAACGAGCCTTGTGTAGAACCCGTTGACAGCGATATGGAAAGCGTAGTATACCGTTAGCAGAGCCTGTTCTGTTGATAGTGCGAATGGGGCTTTGTACTGCCTGTCGAATCTCTGTAAAGCTTTTACTCAATGTGCCACTGTTCTGAACGACAATGCCCATTCCCCGCACTCTTGATGACCTAGATGACACTGTCGTTCTGTACGACCTCAGGCACATTCAGACGACCTACGTTCGGTTGCTGGCCGTCAGAGGTTCGAGTCCTCCCTGAAACATGGATGTGTTGTCAAAAATTGTTCAAATGATTGTGAATCTTATAGGACTTAACTGCGTGGTCATCAGTCCCTAAACTTATAAGCTACTTATGAACTCCCTTATACTAAAGACAACACAAACATCCAAGACCCAGGGAGATTCGAACCCCGACAGGGAACTGCCTCGCCCATCCGAGCATAGCGCTCCAATGCGTTCGGCCACTCTGCCGCGGCTGGGTTTTGTCTTTAGGTTAATTTAAATTAGATTAAGTAGTTTTTTTTTAGCCTAGGGACTAATAACCGTCGTAGTTAAAGTCCCATAGACTTACAAACATCTGAACATTTGATTGTAAGTCGGTTGTTCCTGTTTCGAAAACGTAGGCCGCGGCGGAGCGGCCGAGCGCATTGAGGCGCCATGCTTCGATACGCGAGGCCATTCGGGAGTTCGAATTCCCCCTCGGACATGGAGATTTGTGTCATCTTTAGTATCAGGTAGTTAATAAGTAATTTGTAAGTTTAGGGACTGATGACCCTGCAGTTAAGTCCCTTAAGCTAAACAAACATTTGAACATTCAAAAACGTAGTGACACCGTTACGTTACACCACTCGCTCACTAGTGACTGTGTTTCCTTCCACTGTGCACAGGCCGGTGACGTGGGACGGGCGAGTGAGTCCATCTGCTGGGAAGTAACGTAGGAATGTCGTCAACGTGTGTTACCAAGGACAATAGAATATTCCATTGCATAATGTCTCCGTGGCAATGTTAGCACTATTTAAGAAAAAAGTTGGTTCTGCATGTTGTTTTCTGGCTATGTAAAAATGTACGAAAATAACCGATTAAGTGAATAAAATAGACATGATATCAGAACTCAGGGCCTCGCGCATCATAGCATAGCTCCAAAGCGTCTCGCTGCGGAGCGCGCGGTTGCTCGCCGTGGAGGTTAGAGTCCTCCGTGGGGCATGGATGTATGTGTTGTCCTTAGGTTAGTTTACTTAGGTTTAAGTAGTTTGTAAGCTACGGACTAATGACCAAGCTGTTTGATCAAATAGATTTACAAGCATGGCATAGCTCCTCAGTGCGCTTGGACACTCCACCGCGGCACCAAATAAAAAACAAGTGTGACTTTTTTCATTATTTCTGCCATCGTCTCCCCTTAAACAAGGGACGATCCCATAAAATAAGCAACGTATGGAAAGCTAAGCTTATACCAGACCTGGCGTGAGTGCTATTTTGGTGGAATGGATCGACTGTGTTACGAAGACATGCACAGTGAGAGCGCGGCTGCAGCCACGGCAGGTAGTCGGCAGGTAGTCGCCGGCAGCCGTTCTGTTTGGAGCCGGCGAGCGCCACTGCCGAGAGCCATCAAATATTCACTCTGGAGGCAGGGGGCAGCCGAGCTGGGGCGAGCGAAGGCAGGCAGCCGAGCTGCGGCGAGCCAGGCAGCAGGCAGCCGCCAGCCAGCCGACACATCGCCCGCTTTCAGGCCCTCTGCCGCTGCTGCACGGCTGCTCAGCGGCGAAATCTCTGCAGGCAGCGTACGCCGCCAGTGGCAGACCGAGATTTCCACCTTAATACACAACTAACCTCCTGATACAAGTTATGTAATTTCTGAGACGACTTTCAAAAGGCTGAACCTTTGGCCTGCCAAGTGGCAGTGTGGTCCATATAATGTCCTCTGCGATAAAGACGCTAAAATAGTAATGTCGCCATATTGAATCACTGTCAAATTCGGCTATGGAACAATAATCCATAGATGTAAATCATAATTTTTAATAATAACTTCTCTGCGTCTTGTGGTTCAGAGGTGATAAACATACACCGAACAGACATGCACATTTATAGATATAGACTAGAACTGACATGTGATTACATTTTCACAAAATTTGGGTGCATAGATCCTGAGAAATCAGTACCCCGAACAACGACCTCTGGCCGTAATAACGGCCTTGATACGCCTGGACATTGAATCAAACAGAGCTTGGAAGGCGTGTACAGCTACAGATGCACCCCATGCACCCTCAATACGATACCACAGTTCATCAAGAGTAGTGACTGTCGTATTGTGACGAGCCAGTTGCTCGGCCCCACTGACCAGACGTTTTCAATTGGTGAGAGACCTGGAGAATGTGCTGGCCACGGCAGCAATCGAACATTTTCCGTATTCAGAAAGGCCCGTACAGGACCAGCAACATGCGGTCGTGCATTATCCTGCTGAAATGTAGGAAAGTAGACCCATGGGTCGTGTAACATCCGAAATGTAACAGCCACTGTTCAAAGTGCCGTCGAAGCGAAGAAGAGTTGACCGAGACGTGTAACCAATGGCACCGCATACCATCACGCCGAGTGATGACGTTTTGTCATTCGTGCACCCAGGTTCGTCGTTGCGTACCCCATCGCAGGTGCTCCTGTCTGTGATGCAGCGTTAAGGGTAACTGCAGCCATGGTCTCCGAACTGATAGTCCATGCTGCTGCAAACGTCATCTAACTGTTCGTGCAGATAGTTGTTGTCTTGCAGAAGTTCCCATCAGTTGTCTCAGGGATCGAGACATGGCTGGACGATCACCTCGACTGCTAGTGATACAAGGGCGTTGGGAACCATCACGGCGTTCCGTATTGCCCTCTTTCTTCTAAAAGTCATTGGATCGCGACCAACGCGAGCAGCAATGTCGCGATACGGTAAACCGCAATCGCGATAGGCTGTAATCCAACATTTATCAAAGTCGGATACGTGATGGTACGCATTTCTCCTCCTTACAACAACGTTTTTCCAGCCAATACCGGTCCACTGCTGTTTGTGTATGAAAAATCGGTTGGAAACTTTCCTCAGGTCAGCACTTTGTAGGTGTCGCCACCGGCGCCAACCTTGTGTGAATGCTCTGAAAGTCTAATCATTTACATATCACAGCATCTTCTACCTGTCGGTTAAATTTCGCGTCTGTAGCACGTCATCGTCGTGGTGTAGCAATTTTAATGGCCAGGAGTGTATAATAATTATTGTAATATCAGTGCTCCTCGTTTTTGAAAGATGGCTTTCCTTTACACGCCTCTTCATCTGAGAATTCGTACGGCAGTCTACATCCTTTTCATCTGCCTACTGTTTCCGTCCCTCTGTCTCCCTCTACGATTTTTACGCAACACACTTCCTTCTAATGCTAAGTTGATGATTCCTTAATGTCACAGAATATATTCCAACAACCTACCCCTTCTCTTTTAGAATATGCCAGAAAATGCTTTTCTCCCCAATCCCGTTTATCACCTCCTCATTACATACGTGATCTACCCATCTAATCTTCATCAATCGTCTGTAGCACCACATTTCGAAAGCGTCTATCATATTTTTGTCTGAACCCTTTATCGTCCACGTATTACTCCCCTACAATGCTACACTCCAGACAAATTCATAAAATTTAAATTTAAAGTGATATTGTTTCGTCAGAAACTTTTCTTCTCATAGTCATTCTGCATTTCATATCTTCTTTACTTCGACCATCAGCAGTTTCTTCCAACCTGTATTATCTCATTACCTAATTCCTTCAGTATCGCCTGATTTCTGACACTGCATTCCATTACCTTTGCTTTATTCTTGTTAAAGTTCATCTCATACTTTCTTTTCAAGACAATGTCCATTACGTTTAATTGTTCATCCAGGTCCTTTGCTGTCTCTGATAGAATTATTATGTTGTCAGCAAATCGCAAGGGTTTTATTCCCTCTCCCTGGACTTTAATTCCCTTTCTCAATTTGTCCTTACATTTCTTCACAGCTTGCTCAATTTACGGATTGAACAACATTGAGCAAAGTGTACAACCCTGTCTTACCCCCTTCCCAATCACTGCGTTCCCTTCGTGCCCTTCAACTCTAATAATTGCTGTCTGGTTTATGTACAAGTTGAATATTACTCTTCACTCTACATATTTTACCCCTGATACCTTCAGAATTTGAATTAGTGTATACCAGTCAACATTGTAGAAAGCTTTCTCCAGATCCACAAATACTAAAAACGTAGTTTTCCCTTTCCTTAACCCATTTTCCAAGATAAGTCGTAATGTTAGTATTTCCTCGCATGTCCCTACATTTCTTCTATATCGAAACTGATCTTCTCCAAAGTCGGATTGCACTAGTATTTTCCATTCGTCCTCTAATGTACGATAACTACTGAAATATCTGTATTCCCCCCCCCCCCCCCTTTGTTGCAAGTTGGCTTTCGTATGGAGAGGAAGATTTATGAGAATTACAGTTAATTCCAGAAGGTAAGTCTGAAAAGTTTGGTGAATGGTCCCATCCCTACCGTCTATGTTCAAATGTCTGTAAATCTATCGGACCAAACTGCGTGGTCATCAGACCGTAGCTTACAAACTACTAAAACCTAGGTAAACTAACCAAAGGACAACACACACACCCATGCCCCAGGAAGGACTCGAACGTCCACGGCGAGCAACCGCGCGCTCCGCAGAGGGGTGCTTTAGACCGCTCGGCTACTCCACTGCGGCCCTATCGTCTACAGCACTGCAGCGAACCGGTGCTACACGCTGCGACCCAGCCATCAGGGTAAGTGTGAGAACCAGTGTCATTGCCCAACATGGAGTGCAAAATGGAGCAATTTGTTAACAACAAATTTTGTTTCAAATTAGGCGAAACGGCTACGGAGGCCCATGGGCTGTTAATGCAAGTGTAAGGTATTCATCTTGAGGTTTGAAAAGCTCTTCAATCTCCGTGTTTGCTTAAAAGTAAATTTCTTTTATAGGTATGGTCCGCCTTGAGCAAACACAATTTTTTTTGTTTCTCCCATACATGTTTCGCTGGCGTTGCAGCATCATCAGTGAGATGTTTATTTCATGCTGTTCTAATACCACATGTAGTTGTGTTTGCGGTTTTTTAACTCACAAAAGACACTGAATTTATGACAGTTGGCCATTTTGGTGAATTGGCGGTGTTTTCGCGTTGTGAACAAGCATTGTGTCACTTTCACTTCACTTCACTCAATGTTATAACATGAATTGCAAACGTCTAAAGAGGGTGTAGTAATTCTTATTTTCGGCACTGTATTATATTGTGTCCGTCAGAACACATCGTTATCATAAAAAAATCAAATGTTGAAATGTTAGTAGAGCTTATGGGACTTAACTACGAAGTCATCAGTCCCTAAACTTACAAACTAGTGGTGAACTAGCTTATACTAAAGACGGCACAAAAATCCATGCCCGAGGGGGATTAGAACCCCCGGCCGCAGCGGCCGTGCAGACCGTGACTGGCGCGCCGCAGACCACTCGGCCACTGCAGCCCGCCCTCATCATTTGTGTACTACATATCATCGTATGACACATATGATGCCCAACGAAAAGTCTTGTCGTGTCACACCCCTTCGTGCAACGCATCACATATGGCACATACATTCCACTAAATTTCAGATTTTCCCACGTAGAAGTCGCATGTAGGCCACATCACACCCTGTCTTGCAACAATTTGTGCGAAATGCCATGTGGTATTGAGACACGTGTAACATCAAGTAATGACACTTATTACTAAAAATTTCCGGGCTATTATGCCTTGGTCTTATGGATGTTTTATTTAAACCCAACGTTTCTTCTCCAACTGCGTTTTCAAGGGGGATCGTGGCACTCTTATATGTCCGATGCAGCCGGCCGCGGTGGCCGAGGGGACTTAGGCGCTCCAGTCACGGTCTCCACGGTCACTACGGTCGGGTGTTCGAATCCCCCTTCGGGCATGGATATTTGTGCCATCCTTAGTGTTAGCTAGTTCATAAGTAGTTTGTAAGTTTAGGGACTGACGACCCCGTAGTTAAGTCCCATAAACTATACAAACATTTGAACATTTTGTCCGATGCACACCCTCGCTCGCGACTGTCTGTAGTGAGCGAGGGTGTGTATCGGACATTCAAAAATGCCACGATCCCCATTGATAACGCAGTTGGGGACGAAACGTTGGGTTTCCATAATAAATCCATAAAACCACGGCATAACATCCCGGAAAGTTTTACTAATATTTACATTTCCCGCCGTGAATGTTTACATTTTACAATGGCACTTTTGTTACTATTCGACACAAGGCAATCAGCAATGAAATTTTTTATGTATTCATCTCAACTCAGGATTTCTAGCTATAACAGGTGCACCTATCTCGTTAAAAAAGCGGTGGATTTGTTATTGTCCTTTTCCTAAAATTACTTTTAAAACTGCCAGGTAACTCGGGATGTTAGTTTTCCTTTATTACATCTTTGGCCCCAACAATGTCGGCTTTTATTGTGCCGTGAGCAGATGAATTTTCCACTATGGTTACAATATGTTAGTTTCACAAAGCTACTCATTGTGTACCATATTTTTCCTTTAAATTTGAATTTTTTGTAGGGCGAGCTCCGTTTTGTTGCAGGGATGGTATGTTGTATATGGTATCGAAAAGAGTTGTTCTAGCGCTCTCAAGTTATTTAAATCGGTTCTGAATTAAGTGTTTACGTACTTTGCGTTGAAAAAGGAATGAAAACCTTCCAATATCATACGTCTTGTTGCATGTTGACACCAGGGCGTACGTTTTCACACTGAGATGCGACCACAGTGCTGATATGACGTGCTATGTCTCTGATGTTTATAGCTGTATATTATAGTCTTGTTGTGTAACGGTCGACATCTTATATCAATCGCGCGATCATTTGTGGTGTCGCCCAAGTATGAAGTGTGCGCCACGTACTTTCGCCGCACGCCGCCATGCCCGCACGGCGCGGCGTTCTTACGACGTCAGCCACGAGCGCCCTCTGCTGCAACTCCGCTCATGGTCACCACTGGACTGCATCGTTCACTTGGGAATCAGATAGGCACCAGTTAAGATTTGGCTATGGGATAGGCAATAGAAATCACTAGGCCTCTATCTAAACTATGTATCAGCATTCTGCAGTCAAGAACTATGTAAAAGTTCTTATTACCAAGACTCCACGAAATATATATCTTGTTCTAATTTAGCCTAGTGTCCTAGTTTCTGCTGTCCCACTGGCTGGTCACCTCCGTACCTGCACACGCGTGCATCCTTTATTCGTGTGTCGGTCTCTTTCTACTCGGCCACCGACACCTACGACCACCGGCAGAAACGAGACACAAAATTGGCGACGAGGGTGGGATACGAAATCTTTCACGATTACAAAGACGACAATTCGATGTTGTTTTGGTCTTCAGTCCGGAGACTGGTTTGATGCAGCTCTCCACCCTACTCTATCCTGAGCAAGCCTTTTCATTCCTCATAAGAACTGCAACCCACATCCACTTTAATCTGCGTACTATATCTACATCTACATCTACATCGATACTCTGCAAATCACATTTAAGTGCCTGGCAGAGGGTTCATTAACCACCTTCATAACTTTTCTCTACCGTTCCATTCTCTAATAGCGCGCGGGAAGAAAGAACACCTAAATCGTTCCGTTTTCGATCTGATTTCTCTTATTTTATTGGGATGGTCATGTCTCCCTAAGTAGGTGGGTGCTAGCAAAATATTTTCACATTCAGAACTAAAAGTCGGTGATTGAAACTTCGCAAACAGATCACGCCGCAATGAATAACGTCTTTCTTTTAATGATTTCCACCCCAATTCGTGCAACATTTCCGTGACGCTTTCCCTCCCGTAACGTGATAAAACAAAACGAGCTGCCCTTCTCTGAACCTTCTCAATATCTTCCGTCAGTCCCACCTGGTGAGGGTCCCACAAGGGGCAACAGTACTCCAAGAGAGGACGCACAAGTGTGATGTAGGCAGTCTCTTTGGTGGAGCTGGTGCATCGTCTAAGCGTTCTGCCAATGAAACGTAACCTTTGGTTCGCCTTCCCCACAATATTTTCTATGTGTTCTCTCCAGTCAAAGTTGTTCGTAATTGTAACTCCTAGGTATTTGGTAGAATTTACGACCTTAAGGTTTGACTGATTTATCGCGTAATTGAAGTTCAGCGGATTTCTTTTAGTGGTCATGTGTATTACTTCACACTTTTCTTTATTTAGTGTCAATTGCCAATTTTCGCATCAAGTAGAAATTTTGTCTAAATCGCTTTGCAGTTGCTTTTGATCCTCTGTTGACTTCACTAACCGATAAACGACAGCATCATCCGCGAACAGTCTAAGGGAGCTATTCAGATTATCTCCTAAATCGTTTATAAACACGAGGAAGAGTAGGGGACCAATAACGCTTCCCTGTGGAACGCCAGATATCACTTCTGTTTGCGTCTCGAGGTCTCCCTCTGCGATGTTTACCCCACACACTTCCCTCAAATGCTAAATTTACGATTCGTCTATGTCTAAGAATGTTTCCTATGAAGCGATCCCTTCTTTTAGTGAAGGTATGCCAGAAATTCTGTTTAATTCTGTTCAGTATCTCTTCATTAGTTATGCGATCTACCCACCTAATCTTCAGCATTCTTCTGTAGCACCACATTTCAAAACCCTCTATTCTCTTCCTGTCCGCACTGTTTATCGTCCATGTTTCACTCCACACAAATGCCTTCAGAAAAGACTTCCTTACACTTAAATTAATATTCCATGTTAGCAAATTTCTCTTTTTCAGAACTGCTTTTCTTTCCATTGCCATTCTGCATTTTATATCCTGTGTACTGCGACATGTTCGTTACCTAATGTAATTCCTTCAGAATCGCCTGATTTTTAAGACTGCATTCCATTGTTTTTTTTTTTTTTTTGCTCTTGTTAATATTCATTTTATATGCTGTCTTCAACAGATTGTCCATTCCATTCAACTGCTCTTCCAGGTCCTTTGCTGTCTCTGACAGAATTTCAATGTCATCAGCAAAACGCAATGTTTTTATTTCTTCAGCCTGAAATTTAATCCCTATTCCAAATTTTTCCTTGCTTTCCTTCACCGCCTGCTCGATGTACAAATTGAATAACATCGGAGAATGGCTACAACCCTGTCTTACTTCCTTCCCAACTGAAGCTTCCCTTTCATGCCCTTCGAGTCTAATAACTGCGGTCTGGCTTTTGTACAAGTTGTAAATAACTCTCCTTTCCCTGTATTTTACTCCTGCTGACTTCAGAATTTGAAAGAGTGTATTCCAGTCAACATTGTCAAAAGCTTTCTCTAAATCTACAAAAGCTAAAAATGTAGATTTGCCTTTCCTTAATCTATCTTCTAAGATAAGTCGTATAGTGAGTATTGCCTCCCGGGTTCCAGAGTTCCTCCTGAATCCAAACTGATCTTCCCCGATGTCAGCTTCTACCATCTTTTCCATTCTCTTGTAGATAATTCGTGTTAAAATTTTCACACCTGTCTGCACTTGATTTCTTTGGAGACAATTATATAGTGCTCAATTAATGGGAAAATCTGTGACGAAAACTACTGCACTGTTTAATGTTACAGTAGCGACAGAATCTTCGGTAATTAGAGCGTTCACTAAACAAAGTAAAAAGTAATTTTTGAAACATTTTTGGATACAAAGATCTTAAATAATTACAATATGGCAGTCTAGATCGCAAGTTGCTGAGCCTTTCATTGGCAACTGGTTTCGTTCCTACAGGACCATCACCAGGCGTTTGGCACCTTGTTGGTGGACCGTGGTGGTGGCCAGAGCAGGCGTCAACTGCCACTGTCATCGTCCACCAACAACGTGCCAAAGGCCTGATGATGGTCCTGTATGACCGAAACTAGTTGCCAATAAAAAGCTCAGCAACTTGCGATCTAGACTGGCATATTTTATTTCAAGTAAAAAGTAACTGACGAGGAGGAGGAGTAGTAGGTGCAACTCGAAGTAACTGACAACGGCTGACGAGCTTTGAGAACGTTTCTAGTCACGTAACAGAAAATAACTATCGCTAAAGCGACTGTGAAACTCAACACTCAAGTAATACCGTTTCGATAAGAACAATACAGCTGGACTTAAAATTCAAGGAAGGTCTGCAGTGACTAAACAGTTAATACCGGAAGCGAGAGCAAAGTTGGGAGGAAGTCGTACCACGATCATAAAACCCGGAGATTTGATGAGGGGGAGTATATGAAATATTCCGATGTTCAACAGAGTAATACCGCAGAGCGGGCCGCGGTGGCGGAGGGGACTGAGGCGCTCCAGTTACAGTCTGCACGGCCACTACGGTCGGGGTTTCGAATCCCCCCTCGGGCATGGATATTTGTGCCATCCTTAGTAGTTAGTTCATAAGTAGTTTGTAAGTTTAGGGACTGATGACCCCGTAGTTAAGTCCCATAAGCTATACAAACATTTGAACATTTTAAACACCGCAGACAACAATTCTTAGCTCACACGGTAATACTTTCTTCTTCCACTTGCGACCTAACTTCAGATACACGAAAACTGAATTTCGGAAACCGTTTCTCGCTGTCGTGTGTACATGTCAGGGCCAGATACAGTTTTGCTGGATCGATTGAAAACGGCATCTGGAAATTAGCTGCTCGGATTTCTGATCTAGACAGCACAGTGGCTGTTCCCTTCCAGTTCAATGTTATCACATTCCGATGTTTTCATTTCTTCCTCGAAACAAACGAGTTTAGGTATTGAAAATCCCGGCTACCTTACGGCAGGCTCGCTTGCTACACTCAAGCATCCCGGATTTATTAATTTGGGCCGCGGTGGAGTAGCCGAGCCCTCCAAGGCGCCTTGCTGCGGAGCGCGCCGCTGCTCGCCGACGGACATTAGAGTCCTCAATCGGGAATGGGTATATTTGTTGTCTTTAGCATAATTTAGTGTAAGTACATTGTAAGCCTATTGACTGATGAGCAGAGTAGTTAAGTCCCATAGGTTAACAAACATTGGAATTTGGACAACGTTATGAGGAACAGCAATGTTCTATAGAGGTATTTATGTTGTAAAGCAATACTGACCACTGAAGGTTATTTTATTTAACCGGTTCCGATCTTATTTTACGTAATCTTCAGAATATATAGAGCGCCAATATATCCAGGGCTATAGTGGCTGCACTCTTTAGCTGCCGCATGGGCTGTATATACGAGGTATGTCCACAAAGTAAGTTCCGTTTGGTTATATAAACCAAACGTGAACAGATACAGAAGAAATATTTATTGTATAAAAATCTGCAACAATTCAACTAGTTTTCTACATAACTTCCGAAATTTTGTAGGCACTTGTCATAGCGTTGGACAAGTTTTTGTGTCAACTACTTTTCTACATAAGTTCCGAAATTTTGTAGGCACTTGTCATAGCGTTGGACAAGTTTTTGTGTCAACTACTTTTCTACATAACTTCCGAAATTTTGTAGGCACTTGTCATAGCGTGGGACAAATTTTTGTGTGCCTTCTTTATAGAAGGTTGCCGCATGTGTATTCAACAATGTGGCTAACATGTTCTTTCAGCTCATCATCGTTGAAGTGTTGACCACCAAGAACAGATTTTAGGTGTAAGAAGAGATGAGAGGAATCTTCTTCTTCCCTTCACGTTGCCGCCCGACCTCAAAAGGCGAATGTGACCAAACCCTTACGGGAATTTCACTGGGACGTATTTGATCATCGTCCGTACATTCTCGCTCCTAGCGACTTTCTTCTTACACCTAAAACCTATCCATGGTGGTCAACACTACAGCGATGATGACGAACTGAAAGAACATGTTACCACATGGTTGAACACACAGGCGGCAACCTTCTATGAAGAAGGCATACAAAGACTTCTGGTACGCTATGACAAATGCCTACAAAATTTCGGAAGCTATGTCGATAAATAGTTAAATAGTTGTATATTTTTGTACAATAAATATTTTTTCTGTATCTGTACATGTTTGTTTTATATAACCAAACGAAACTTACTTTGTGGACATACCTCGTATGTTCTGAAGATGACCATATATAAGGTCGAAACAATTTAAATAAAGTAACCTTCTTCGATCAAGAATGTTTTTCAGCGTATATATCTGAGTTTTTCTCGTGATTTCGGCAGCCATAACGGGTTATTCAACTGTTGTTATTGACTCACTCATTGGATAACTGTGAATGACTAACAAATGTTCAAATGTTTGTAGAGCTTATGGGACTTAACTACGGGGTCATCAGTCCCTAAACTTACAAACTACTTATAACCTAACTAATACTAAGGACGGCACAAATATCCATGCCTGAGGGGGGATTCGAACCACCGACCGTAGTGGCCGTGCAGACCGTGACTGGAGCGCCTCAGTCCCCTCGGCCACCGCGGCCGGCAAATTTACAGCCCCATGTTCGTGAACTCATTGCGGGATTTGTTTCATGAGAATGGATAAAATTCTGTTGGAAACTATAAACATATTTGTCACATGTGTTTCTCAGTGGGTTTCATCTGTTGTCAAAGTCAGTGGTGGACCTACTCAATACTGATGAACAGCTTAAAGTCTGACTTTGCCACTTTGGGATGACGTAGGCAACACATCAATGGAGGCGAATGTACTGTCAGGCCTCCCCCTAACATATTCAGTCTTTGCCCTCAGTAGGCGAGGTGGTACTCTGACTTTTTGACGTGCGAGGTCCGATCCAGATCGAATTCCTCGAGCAGAAAAAAACCATTAACAAAAAACAGAAAAAGTTAGAATGTTTGTTAAGCTTATGGGACTTAACAGAGGGATCATCAGTCCCTAAAGTTACATACAACTTATAAACAAACTTATACTAAAGACAGCACAAACATCCATGTCCGAGGGGGCAAATCATTCACAGTAACGTGTATTGTGACGTACGCCAGTCCGTCAACTGCAAACGGCCTGAGCTGCTCACTAAAGGATTGATTCTAATTAAAGTGAGTCCACTCGTTTCCAGTGTCACACAAAGTATACTGGCAAAGTTCAGGCGGAAGCGTCTTGAGCATCCGTCCTACACCTCGTGAGTTCCATGTGTTTGGTTCGCAGAAAAAAAATCAGAAAAAAAAGAAAAAAAAAATTAAAAATCTCAAACGGAAAAAGCGCTTTAATTCGGACGATAAACTGGCGTTCTGGCTATATTCACAGACACGGGAATTCTGGGAACAAAGAATCCTTCGGCTAGTTAAACAGTAGTACAGTTGCGCTCAGGTCTCTGGCCATTACTCTTGAATAAGGACTTCTGTTGTCCCTATAGCGTTGATTAGTACCTTACATTTGAACACCCCTCGTAATCTATATTTATAAATGTGAATGTTCGGTGTACGTTCATCACGTCTGAACCTAAAAATCTGTCACGTTACTCATGTCTAACCGGGGAAGGCTTTAGGCACGGTTTTATGGCGATCGGATAGCTATTTATCTATGTATATTAATGTGAATGTCTGTTCGGTGAACGCTTATCACGTCTGAACGACAAGACGCAGCGACTTAAATATTTGTACCATTACTAATGTATACCTCAGGAAGGTTTTAGGCACGGTTTTATAGCTATCTGATAGATATTTAGTAATTTGAAGAATATAATGCGAAATGCGGAACAATAATTACTCTTTGAAAATTATATGTACTCTTTGAAAATGGTTTTATTAGTTGCATTGTTGCTTGAGGGTTAATAATGGTAAAAGGGTGGAGTACATTTATTGGGATGGAAAGTTATCGATGTATATAAAATTCGACGTGTGTATGTGTGTTAATATTTCGCTCTGGAGCGAAAACTACAGAACTCAAACGAATGGTCTGTGTGTAATTGTAATCCAAAGTTTCCCGTTGTACACCATAGCAGTTTTATGCCGTTAGCTATAGGGGGAGGAAGATATGGTGGTTGAAAGTCGTCAAATAAAAAAATATTCGGACTGAAGGCCAGCGATGACGTTTGCGACTCTATAGCAACTAGGTTACATACAGCGAAATGTGATGCCACAGACCATATCTTTGGTCTATGCGTGCTACAATGTCTTCAGCTCTTTCTCTGTAGGGATAAGCAAACGAATAGCACACTACTGAAAGGTAGCTTATCTATCCTAATCAACCAACCCGCGGGCGGAGCCGCTGGTTTAAGCTAGTTATATATATAGAAAAAAAATCTAATGTTTGTATAGCTTAGCCTACGGGGTCATCAGTCCCTAAGCTTACAAACTACTTGTGAACTTGCTAACACTAAGGACGGCACAAATATTAATGCCCGAGGGGGGGGGGGTTCGAACCCCCGACCGTAGTGGCCGTGCAGACCGTGACTGGCGCGCCACAGTCCTTTCGGCTACCGCGGCTGGCTTCGTACTGATCGTATTAATGTTAGGTTCTTTATATTATTTTGTCCACTCCCTGTACGTTAAACCTCAACATTGCCATAATTCTGTGTATACTAAACTTTTACGGCATTAAAAGAAGCACTAGTTCTCGGGTCATTTACCACGTGGTTACCATAGATCCATGGCAGCTTTGGATATTCGTGCTCATAAGTGACTTACGCCGCTCCCGTTAAGCAACGGCAAAGGAACGCCACACCAGTTGGCCACCTCTCCCTCTGTGCGAGTGAGAGATATTCTGGTGTGACCGAGTGTATGCACGCCTCGCCTCCCTACCCCCCCCCCCCTTAATTCCTCATGGCTCCGCTGGCACAGGGCGTCCCCGGGCAGCAACAAGTAGCAGCGACCAGGGGAATCCCCTCGACATAGTTGCGTCGTTCAATAGCCGACGCCTGTGTAATAGACATTCCAAGTGCGTATCGGGTTTAACGGCGTTCGCTGTCTTCGGCTACAGGAGGGAAAGTTTAGTTGCGGAACAGTTGTTGTGGCATTTCGGTTGTTTTTCATTCCACCTGCGTGTCTTGTGATTTGTTGATATGCCGTACGTAGAGGTGGTTGTCTTCAGCTTCTGTTCCCGAAACGGAGAGTATGTAGTTGCGGAACCATTGTTAAGGAACTTCGTTTGTTTTCTTACACGAGCTACATGTCCATTGACATGTGAATATGTAATCTTGTTTTTGAAGCTGTTCAGCCAAACACAAGTTACGTGTGGGACATTTTTGTCGATCGATAAGTGTGGATTTTCTACAGTTCTTTTCTACACATCCTTGGCGCTGACAAATTAA
Organism: Locusta migratoria; assembly: GCA_026315105.1. NCBI lineage: Eukaryota > Metazoa > Arthropoda > Insecta > Orthoptera > Acrididae > Locusta > Locusta migratoria. Next base: position 93,937,927 of record CM048745.1, read on the forward strand.
ACTACACCTGATCCCAATATGGATCGGCCAGCGAGTACACTCTACCGTCAACAATCTTGAAATGTATATACAAAGAACAGTCTACAGTGCAAAAATTTATTTTTTCCGACAAGTTTCGGTCTTCAAATGTTCAATTGTTTGTTAAGCTTAAGGGACTTAACTACGGGGTCATCAGTCCCTAAACTTACAAACTACTTATGAACTACCTACAACTAAGGACGGCACAAATATCCATGCCCGAGGGGGGATTCGAACCCCCGACCGTAGTGGCCGTGCAGACCGTGACTGAAGCGCCTCAGTCCCCTCGGCCACCGCGGCCGGCGTTTCGGTCTTCTCTTAGACCATCTTCAGTAAATATAGCTCCATTGATGTTGTGGAGCTGGCAGGAAACTTGGAGCCTTCAAGTACGTCACTGCTCAGTGACGCACTTGAAGGCTCCAAGTCTCCTGCCAGCTCCAGAACATCAATGGAGCTATATTTCCTGAAGATGGTCTAAGAGAAGACCGAAACTAGTCGGAAAAATAAATTTTTGCATTCTAGACTGTTATCTGTATATAAATTCAGATAAGAGTGCTGTTGCCCAATAAATGAAACAAAAATGTTTCCGAAAATATGAATCTCGAAATGGTATGATTTTTTTCTTTTCATTTTCTGAGCCATCCTCATTATTTCAGAGTAGAACATTAAACGTACATCTACGTATATTTGCTGCATATATATATATATATATATATATATATATATATATATATATATATATATATATATATATATATATATATTCGGCTTTTCCTACAGTTGTTAATCTCTAAAGCTCAATCTAGTACCATGGAGTTTATTCTCTAATGCGTTAACACATGTACTAGCATCTTTTTCTCACAACTAAACCTACGGAAGTTTCTTTCACTCTCCGATTTTTCTGAAATTTGGATATGTTGTAACACATGAAAATCTTAAGGACTCGTAATTTTTTTGCGGCGAAAAGCATATTTAGTGGGTGAAACGGTCCGTCCAAAATCGGGGCCAAAATGGAAAAATTGCGAAGCAATTTTAATGATTTTTCTTCTGATAAAAGGCGAAAATCGGCTTATGCATATTGGAGTCAAAATTAGGGGATGATCTACACTGAAAGAGACCAAGTTTTGGCTACAAAAATTGGTTTTAATATAATCGAAGTAGAATCTATTAAAACTTCAAAAGCAAACATATTTTAATTCGCTATTGTTTCAGAAGTAAATTTTACAGTATTTTGAAAATCGCAAGTGGAGTTACTGACTATTCAAGTATTTTCTTCGAGTATTCGTTCGGTTTGCTGGGTCAACCTTACTGAATTTTGAGAACATAATTTAAGATTCCGATTGAGCGACTTTAAATACCGGTATAGAGCTACTGAAGTCTGGGAGAACGAGGCATGACAAAAATATTTCAGCTACTGAGGAAGATGTATGAATCAGAGGAAATACCTTCATACTTTAATAAAAATGTAATAATCCCCGTTCCAAAGCTAGCAGGTACAGATAGGTGTAGAAATTACAGAACCATCAGTTTAATAAGTCATTGTAGCAAAAATTAACACGAATTATTTACAGAAGATTGGTAAGGCTGATAGATGCTGTCCTCAGGAATATCAGTTAGGATTCAGGAGAAAAGTGAGAATACGGCAGGCAATACTCACCTTACCACTTATCTTAGAAGATAGATTAAGCTGCATCACACCAGTCTCCGGAATGAAGACCACTAGAAGAACTACGTATTAAGCAGATGACACAGTTCAGAAATATAGATTCGCAAGGCGTTTCATGGATAGTATCAAACGGTCGCTGGAATGTAATGGTTGTTGACTCCTCAAATGTATATAAACAAAAAAATTGTGTTTTCTAACTAGTCTTACTTTTGAAGTTTTAATACTATCTGCTTTGATTAAATCAAAACATTTTTTCTAGCAAAAAATTGACTCTTTCATAAAAAAAATCATTATAGACGCTTCACTAATCTCTAAGTTGTCGCAATATTTCCATTTTGTCTCGTTTACCTCCGATAAAAAATACGTGTCTTAGTTTTTCATATAATTTAAGTTCGAATACCCCTCGGGCATGGATGTTTGTGTCGTCTTTAGTATAAGGTAGTTCATAAATAGGTTTGTAAGCTTAGGAGCTGATGACCCAGCAGTTAAGTCCCTCAAGCTTAACAAACATTTTATCAGTTTACCTATTTTTCAAGATTGTTAATAGTACCACATCCCAAATGCCTCGAAACCTTTGTACTCTGGCATTCCCAATGTGCATGTTTCACTTCCATAGAAAACTATGCGCCTAACAAACATTCACAGAAATTTCGTCCTCACGATAAGGCCAACGCAAGCTGCAGCGCACTTTTGTTGGTCAGTGACGCCCACTTTGTGTCTACTATTCTTCTTATTATATCCTGACTGCTGAGTCCGTCATGGGTTATTTTGGTTGCAATGCAGCGCAGTCGAGGGGCGGAGCCTTATGGCGGCGTGGTAGCTCAGTGCACTCGGTCAGAGGGCTCGACGCCTTCTGTAATAAAGAAAAACTGAGCGAGGAACGCAACGATCAACATAGAACAAAACGCACCTACGTCCGCAAAGGACGGTTCTACAAGAAGAACAATAAAATGATAATAATAAAATAAATAAATGAAAGCATCCTAAGTGGAGAAAAAGGTCAATAGATCACAGTGCAATAAAGCGGCTAGGGAAGATGAAATTAAGCCGGAACTCGTCAAATACAGTGCAATATCAGGTCTCAAGTCGTTACACTGGATAATTGAGAAGGCGTGGGAATCAGGACAGGTTCCGTCTGACTGGACGAAACCGGTAACCACGCCAATTTTCAAACATGGAAACAGAAAAGATTTAACAACTATTGAGGTATCTCTTTAGTTAGCGTTGTAGGCTAAATATTCTCAGGTATTGTTGAAAGGAAAGTGCGAGTATTAATTAAGGACAAGATAGATGAAAATCAGTGTGGATTTGGGCCTCTTAGAGGCTGTCAGGACCAGATCTTTAGCTTACGGCAGGTAATGGAAAAGTGCTATGAGTGGAACAGGGAATTGTATCTATGTTTCATAGATCTAGAAAAGGCTTATGACCGTGTGAGGAAGCTATTGTCAGTTCTTCAAGATTATGGTATAGGAGGCAAACTTCTGCAGGCAATTAAAGGGCCTTACATAGACTGTCAGGCAGCAGTTAGAGTAGATGGCAAATTAAGCTCACGGTTCAGGGTAGTTTCAGAGATAAGACAAGGCTCTAACCTGTCACCACTGTTGTTCATACTACTCATCGATCATATGTTGAAAACAGTGGACTGGCAGCGCGGGATTAAAATAGGTGAAAACAAAATAAGCAGACTCGCATATGCGGATGACTTAGTTGTAATGGCCGATTCAATTGAAAGGTTGCAAACTAACATTTCAGAACTCGATATTAGGTGCAAAGATTATGATATGAAGATCAGCATCTCCAAAACGAAAGTAATGTCTGTGGGAAAGACATTTAAACAGATTGAGTGCCAAATAGGTGGAACAAAGTTAGAACAGGTAGACAGTTTCAAGTACCTGGGATGTATTTTCTCACAGAATGGCAACATCGTGAAAGAACTGGATTCGAGGTGCAGAAAAGCTAATGAAGTGAGTGCTCAGCTAAGATGTACTCTCTTCTGCAAAAAGAAAGTAAGTACCAAGACTAAGTTAGCAGTGCACCGCTCTATCTTTCGACCAACTTTGTTGTATGGCAGTGAAAGTTGGGTGGATACAGGTTATTCATACGGTAGAGGTTACAGGTATGAAAGTAGCAAGAATGATTGCAGGTACTAATAGATGGGAACAATGGCAGGAGGGTGTCCATAATGAGGAAATCAAATAAAAACTGGGAATGAACATCATAGATGAAGCAGTTAGAGCAAACAGAGATGGTGGGGTCATGTTACACGCATGGGAGAAGCAAGGTTACCTAAGAGACTCACGAACTTCGCAGCGGAGGATAGACCAAGAAGAAAGTAGATTCGGTGCAGAATGATTTTGAAGTAAAAGGCATAACATCAGACGAGGCATCAATGTTAGCATTGAATAGGGGATCATGGAGGACTTTTATTAGAGGTACTATGCTCCAGAAAACGCTGAAAGGCATAATCAGTCTCTGATGATGATGATGAAACATCATAAGGCTCCTTGCTGCGGTGCGCGCTATCGCTCGCCGCTGGAGGTTCGAGTCCACCCTGGGTCATGTGTGTGTGTGTATGTGTGTGTGTGTGTGTGTGTGTGTGTGTGTGTGTGTGTGTGTGTGTGTTTGTGTGTGTGTGCATGTGTGTGTGTGTGTGTGTGTGTGTGTGTGTGTGTGGTCCTTAGTTTAAGTTCTTTTAAGTAGTTTCTATGGACTGATGACCATAGCAGTTTGGTCCAATAGGTTTACGAACATGTGGAGATTTGCAGCAGAATCCCATACCATCTGAATCGTGGCCATCAGGTTTGTTGAGTTTACCGTTATTTTTATTTCTCATGCATGCCATCCTATTTACCATTTTGCGGTTTATTCCCAGTTTGTACTCAGCGGACTGTTCATTATATCCAGTTGGACTATGTCCTATAATTTTTCTACATTTTCACTGGGCATAGAAATGTCATCAGCTAATCTCATCATTCAAACCATTTCACCCTGGCATTATATTCCTTTGTCGAACCTTTCGTTTTTATCGTCATTGCTTCATTGATGTACCGTATGTAATTAAACAATAATTTGTTCATCTACACTGATGGCTCAAAGACAGACCAGGATGTTGGGTGTGCCTTTGTGCTTGGCAACGCCTCGTTTAAATATCGTCTCCCTGAGTGGAGTTCCAATTTTACAGCTGAGCTGTATGCATTATATCAAGCCACCCAATATGTCCGGCGAAACTCGCTCACTAAGAGTGTCATTTGCTCGGACTCTCTGAGTGCTCTTTTGAGCCTCCGCACACCTCCATCCCCTGGTAAAAAGCATCCGCAATTGCCTTACCTCTCTTTCAGCGAGCGTAACTACTGCGACGTTTCCGTTGGGTCCCTGGCCACGTGGGAGTGTTGGGGAATGAGTCTGCGGATACGGCTGCCACATGGCAGTTTTCCTCCCTTGGCTGTCTACCTTTTCTACTACCTCTGATGACCTTCGTGCTGGCGTCTCCCGGCGTATCATCTCACGTTTGTTTTTACATTGGTCATCCCTGTCAGGGAACAAATTGCGATGCATTAAACCTATGCCTGATCTTTGGTCAACGTCATCTCGACCCTCTCGCCGAAAGGAGATTGTTCTGGCCCGGCTTCGTATTGGCCACTGCCGTTATAGCCACCAGTATTTACTTCGTGGTGATCCTGCTCTCTTATGTGAGCACTGTCATGAACCTTTTACTGTGTACCAACTTTTTAGTGCAATGTCCTTTTTAATCGTCTACGTCATGATCTGTGTTTACTATTTGAAGTGTCTGATACTTTAGCCGATGATCCGCATTCTGCTGACCGAGTTTTACTTTTTATACATCGTGCAAATATGGAGAAAGCCAAGTTCTTTTATGGACATTAATGACCTAAGCAGTTCTGCGCTCTAAGAAAAAGAAAAAAAAGTAACAGCGTAAGACGTCTGCATTCCTTCCTAATACTATTTTCAAACAGAACTCCATGGTCTTGCAGTCTTCTCTCTTTGGCCCACGTACATATATTCAGAGAGGTGTTCAACTGACAAGGTTTCAAACGACAGAGTCCTGAATGCAACTTTTCCACTGTTCAACGAACCGAAGGAATCCCTGTGCGCAGAACTCCTGTTGCTGTGAGACAGGAGCCAGTCCTCTACCTTGTGCTTCAATATGTCGCCCCAGTTAAGCGCTCCCCTTTGTTTCAGCGGACCAAACAGATGGAAGTGACATGTCCTGCCTGTAGGTCTGATACTCAAGCTGCTCCCACTTAAACTTGGCCAGTAAACGTCTGGACGCGCGTTATCATGGAGCGAGGACACGATGGCAACCGTCACAATAGCGGAGTACGTCGATGCCCGATGCGAGACCATAGCGGTTGACTAAGGCTGCTCTCAAGGCAATGACGAAAACTGAATAACGCTGTGTGTTTTAAGTCATTTGTTTTACTGGTTGTTTCGTATTCCGGCGTTGTTTAAGTGCTGAGATTCTTTTGTTAATTCGCTATTAACTGATCTACGAGCTAATTTCAAGTGTATCTCTGGTGATGGATAAACCATTCTGCGAAAATGGGCAAATGTTAGTGTGAAGTGACGTCGATTGTTGAGTGAAATACCTGCATCTGATCAATTTCTAGCGTGAGCAAGTTTATTTTGTAAATTGCTTGCAATTTAACTTGTTTCTTATTTAAATCAGGTAAATACATACCATCATTTTTCGTTGTGAGTGTTCATTTGAAGACGTTTGTGTCAACGTTTTGCTTTGCCACGCTAGGTAAAGTAATTATTAGTTTATTACTGTTGTCATTTATTACATATTACACAGACAGAGCTCAGTTGGGCTGAATAATTGAAAATTAATTTCCTATTAGAAATATGTGTAGTTTCTGTGTGCCCTAATGCTACATATTTCAATACTTACATGTTTGACTGCAGTTGTTTCAAAATTCAGCAAATTAAATTAACAGAGTAGGAGGAAAGCGTTATCTGTGGGGATAATGCGCTGTACCAACTCACTTTTAATTATAAAGGTTTCTCATGTTTGGGGACGATTCTTTAATCAATTTACTGAACACAAGAGCCGAGATAGATTTTTATTTTTTTTAAGATTACCGGTTTCGGCAGTCTAACTGCCATCTTCGGATCTGCAAGTGCATACAATATCATACTCAAAATGAAATAATACCACAAACCAGAGAAATACATATTTTTAAATATCGGCTGTCGAAACACACCTTATATTTCATTCTTCAGAACATATTATGAAAAGTTTTTAAATCACATTTCCTCTCCAACATAATTGTTGGCTTGTCAACATATAAAATGAACATGAACAAACATCCTGTAATAAGGTGTAGTCACAGCTAAAAACAGTCTTGAATAACTCATCCAAATTCACAAGTTGATACCAGATGGCGCTCTAGATGTGACATTTGAGCATCACTTCCTTGATGTCAAGAACAATAAACTTGTACATATGAAAGGATGTTCACATTAGGCAATAGATGCATATATTTATATGTGGTAATTATAATAAGTATTACAATTTTTCTTACTATGTCATTGTAAAAACAGTTCGTTATTAGGTACCTGCTTTGTAGCCTAAGGTCTGGTATGGAAGTATAGTAATAATAGCTAGTTAATTGAATATACGGAAAATGTGATGACATAATGGATATATATATATATATATATATATATATATATATATATAAGCACATGCCGTTTTATAATGAAGTGCTCAAATGCCAAGTCTAGAACGCCATCTGGTATCAACTTGTGAGTTTGGATGGCTGAGTTATTCAGGATTGTTTTTAAATTAGTGACCACACCTTATTACATACAGGATGTCGCTGTTCATGTTTTATTTATATGTTGACAAGCCAACAGTTAAGTTGCCGAGGTAATGTGTTTCTAAAAGGTTTTAGGTTCTGAAGAATGAATTCTAAGGTGGGTTTCGAAAGTCGATATTTAAAAATATGTATTTCTCTGGCTTCTTGTATTATTGCATTTTGAGTATTATTTTGTGTGTACTTGCACATCCGAAGATGGTAGTGAAACTGCCGAAACCGGTCATCTTAGTAAAAAATAAAAAAAGCGATCTTGGCATCTTGTTTTCAATAAATCGCTTTTAATTGTTGTTTACTGGTTGGCACAATATTTCTTCGGAAATGATAGTCTTATCTGCTACCTGCCTATACGCAAAAACTATCGCAGTTCATGTGATTGAACTTATATCTCACGTATTAGTAACTACTTGTGAGGAAAGTAGTAGGGAGGAATTAAATAACGATACACTGATGACCTTCAATTACTTTTAATTTCTCTCTTATGGTACTGAAAACTTATTTCTATTGATAAAAATTTCACTTGTGATGGAATGCAACCTTTTGCCTGGAATGACACACAATACCAATTTTATGATCTAGTGTTATTCAAGGCATGTTTTCGTGCGCCTTCCAGCTTTAGAGGTCAATGTAGTTCCTCGGAAGTATTTCGATGCCCAGTTCACGTACTTTTGCTGTAGCAACGGTCTGAATGTCGGGCGAGAGGCATTGTGCTGGCCACGATCGTTACCGCCTGTAGCCATGTACTGCTGTATAGATTCCACCTCCCCCCTTCCTCCTCAGTACGTACTTGAAGTATGGCGATACGCTTCTACTTTACTACTGTGTGTTTCATGATGTCACAATCCTCTCCCCATCTTTCTATTAGACGGTCGTCTCCTTCCTTATCTCCAGGAAATAACTCCTCCTCATTACATCTATCTGCATGTACATCAAGTGCTTCGACTCCCAAATACGCCTTGTGTTTGTGTCTCTGTCTTATTTTCTTATCTGCCCTTGTAGCTCCCAAGATGGGTCTCTCAATCGATCGACGGGCAATGCGCCATTATTGAATGGTTTCCACATGCAAAACTTGGTAACGTATACCATTTACAAGCTTTCTGTTTCAGAAGCAGAATGACCTTGGAGGGATACCTATTACCTGTAGTGCTGGGAACCACAGGAAACCATGTTTAGAATAACTCTCGAATTATATACAGGGCTATGTATGGTAGAGGTCACGGCAATCCTTCGCAACTGCTACACATGTGCGGGAATTGGATATTCTCCTTCCTTTTTTTCTTTACATGTTCGACTATATTTGTTTGAAAATTCGGGTGTTTAACAGAGAAAAGAGTAGGAGGAACGCGTTATCTGTGAGGATGATGAACTGTAGCAGCTCACTTTTAATTGTGGTCTTCTGGTTTGCACAATATTTCTTCGGAAATGGTAGTGTTATCTCATTCCTTCCTTCGCGGAAAACCTTAATCCGTCCGTGTATAACTTGTTCCGTATCTATTTCTGCTTCTTACTCATCGTTATCGTACTGTTCTCACTGTAATAGCTGCCTGAAACCTCGGCATTCTTCGAATATCAATCAAAGGTTGGTATTCCACCCCATGCGCCATTCTAAATCTTAGGTAAACACTGAGGTATCTTTTATTTTGAAGGTTAAACGTGCGAAATTTACTCGCAGTCAGATGACTGACGGCACAGAAATACAAATCTAATCAGAAGTTGTGGTGCGTCCTTACAAATTTACCAATTTAGTTTTTTCTCCTTCTCTTTTGGTTTTACCTATTTCTTTCTAAACTACCCCTGTATTAAAGAAAAAAAATCAAATAGGTGAAGCCATTTCTAAGTTTTAGGGAGACTACTTCACAGGAATTGAGTTTTGTGTACAGAGATAATGCAGAGCAAAATTAGAATAAAATGAAATACGAGAAAATTGGAAGAAAAAATATTGTATAATGTTCAATACATTGTAGCGCCTTGCAGACGTCCTGAATAGAATACAACGAAAATTTCAGGTGGCTCAGTGATCTGATGCAAGTCTTTCGACTGGATGTCACTTCGGCGACTAACGTGTCCCTAACTTACCCCAGTTATCCAACCAGGAAAAGGGGACCTGCAGTTTAAAGTCGAATCCGGGCCACGTGCGTTTTTAGCGACTCCTCGGATAATTGAGAGGTTAAGTTTAAGTTAAATCTCAAAGTAAAAAAAATAAATAAAAAATAAATAAATAAATCGGAGATCCCAGCGAGTTTCCAACCAGTGACCTTCATTTTTCTAACTATGAACTTTACTTTTTCTTTAACAATTTTCTATATCAGCCAACCGGTTGCGTAATTTTTAGGTTCTTGACCTAGGTTTCGTTGCGACTAAGGACAACTTCATCAGTAGAAGGAAGGAATCTTAAGGTTTAACGTCCCATCGACAGCGCGGTCATTAGAGACGGAGCTTTCGCTCGAATTTTGGGCAAGGATGTGGAAGGAAATCGGCCGTGCCCTTTGAAAGGAACCATCCCGGCTTTTGCCTGGAGTGATTTAGGGAAATCACGGAAAACCTAAAACTGGATGGCCGGAGGTGGATTTGAACCACCGTCCTTCCGAATACGAGTCCAGTGTGTTACCACTGCGCCACCTCGCTCGGTATTCACTAGAATAATAAAAACACTTACTCAAAAATGATAACAACAGAATAAATATCTTACACAGGCAAGACTGTAAAAACGCCAGTACTTAACTTGGAACACATGACGTCAAAAGTATTACGAGCATGATTTCTCAGGTCGATTACAATAAAAATTAACATTCTGACCATACCACACACCAGGATGGTGTGAAGGGCATGAAGGAACTGTCTACGAGGAATCAAACACGTAGCCACGTAAACGTGCACTAGGGTGCGCCACATGTCCGTCATTAGTCACGTGGGCAGTACTAAGATAATTTAAAAAAATGTTCAAATGTTTGTAAATCTATCGGACCAAACTGCGTGGCTTACAAACAACTTAAACCTAGGTAATCTAACCTACGGACAAACACACACACCCATGCCCCAGGGAAGACTCGAACCTCCACGGCGAGCAACCGCGCGCTCCGCAGCGAGACGCTTTAGACCGCTCGGCTACTCCACCGCGGCTAAGATAATTACGGAGTTAATTAATAGCTTACATTTGTGAAAGTTCAGCCAAAATTTTTTTACAATATTATAGTCCAAGATTAAATGAAAGCTTCGAGTAGGAGAAAATATTACAGTAAATCTTCACAAGTATGCAGAAGCATACGTACTTGCAAATAACATACATTATTGGCGAGGTAGTATAAGCAACTGTACATACAAAAATGTTTTCGCTAAAAAACATGACAAGATCACGGTATAGAGGAAATAACGTACTAGAATGAATTGTAACCAATTAAAAGACAAAACAATGTTACTGAAGTGGAGGAGGGAAAATATCCCGAATACAAGCATCACCCTAACGTGAGCACCGGCTTGTAAGAGTAAAATATGTATATATATATATATATATATATATATATATATATATATATATATATATATATATATATTGTTTCAGTTGCAATTGTTCGTTAGGCATACCTTTATTAGGCAAGTGCATAAATATTTCTAATTCTTCTAAGACGTCTAGTTTCCATCCTTTCTTTTCTTTAATCAGATTCGTCATTTCATTTAAACCTTCTGCAAAGGTTGAATTATGGAAATTAGTACGTTTTCACCTTAACAAGTGTTCTTTATACTTTATGTTAAAGGCTCTGCCTGTCTGTACAATATAAAATGCTGAGCATGTATCATAAGCAATTTTCCACATTCCTGAGCTACGCAAGGGTTCGTTTTGTAAATTATTGTGTGTGGAGAAAGAAACTTTGCAGCCGTATTTATTAGATAACAGACGCTGAATCCTATACGATACATTACCTAAAAACGGTATTGAAAAGAACTTTTTCTCGTTAGAGATTTGACTGGAACCTAAAGTGACGATTCTTTTATTGGTTATCTGTTCAAAGTACGTTTTTACTGGAGAAGGTTCATAGCCATTATTGTGTGCGAGAGTTTTAATCAAATCGATTTCTTCCTATAGGTGACGAGTGGTTAGAATAGCCGAATGAACGAGAGCACTTTTATGGGACTGAGGGTGTGTTGTGTCTGATGGTATAGCATGGTCAGTACTCGTAAGCTTACGATAGATGTCGAAAGTTATTTTTCCATCTGATACCATCAACTTTAAATTCAAGAAATTTAGTTCGCGCCTTTCATTTTGAAGCTCACACGTAAAACTAACTTTTTCATGGAGGTTGTTAAATTTGTGAAACAGCTGTTCAATTCCTTAATTAGTGCCACTGTAAATAATTAAAATATCATCTACGTATCTCGAATAAGATAAGATGCCCAATTCCGCAGAGTTATATCTACTGAAAAATATGTCTGCAAGTGAATTAATGAATATGTCTACTAAAAGTCCTGCTAATGGGTTACCCATTGCAAGGCCGTCATGTTGTCTACGACGTTTCCCATTGAATACATGGTAATTAACTTTTACTACTAGTGAAAACAACCGTATAAGTTCATTAATTAGTTCATCTGTAATATCCTTCTATAGGTGCCGAGGTTATTTTCTCCTGCGTAAAACTTTTTCCTTATGTAAGATTTTTATTCTGTTGTTATCTTTCGTAGGTGACAGATTGTATTCTTCTGATGAAGTTGTCCTTAGTGGCAACGAAACCTAGGTCAAGAACCTAAAAATTACGCAACCGGTTGGCTGATATAAAAAAATGTTAAAAAATTTGGAATACGGTTGCTGTTAATCAACCATGTTCAAAATTTTATGAGCTTTACTGGCCCAGGCCCAGGCTTCAATAAAATTCTTCCGGGCAGGAGATCGCGTCGTCATTTTATAAACTCTACCGATGTTTCGGCCACTGTTGCAGGCGGCCTTCGTAAGGGTCTGTGTCTGACTGCTGAATGTACGATCGCTTGGGGTTTATATATCAGCGGATGAGGGAGAGGAAGGCGCGCAATAATGTTACAACCAACGTCCCCATTCCTCTCCCTCATCCGATGATATATAAACCCCAAGCGGTCGTACATTCAGCAGTCAGACACAGACCCTGACGAAGGCCGCCTGCAACGGTGGCAACAACGTCTGTACAGTTTATAAAACGACGACGCGGTCTCATACCCGGAAGAATTTTATTGATAAATAACTTGTACTTTCCACTCATTCCACAGCACTGCTGAAGGCGATACTGATTAGATTGATACATTTTCTAGGCTTTATGTGCGAAAGCATTCCTTCATTTTACATCAAACTGAGCCACAGCGAAACGTGGACAGGTTTAGCTAGGACTATTATTGTTATTGCAGTTAAGTATTACCCGTTCACTTTACAACTGCCGATGACTGAACGTGGAACAAAACTTTGTTTACCCCAGATGGATCCGAAGTCGTCCGACAATACTCGACAATATACGATCGACGCACGTGTCTCGGTGCATTTCAATCGCGCATGATTGTACCGCTCATGTGTCATTCGAAACAACCAATAGTAGGACATGTGAACAGTTCGCAGCGCCGTCAGATAAAACGCCAATTGTAAAGTGATGTTAACAAATCATAGCCTTACATTGACGGTGATTTGGATGTTATGGGACTCAAGCAGGAATAATGTAATATCTTAATAACTGACTGTCTCTGTCAATGTGATTTTATATCAAGAATTTAAGTGTCTGCGCCTGTTAACTTAGTTCGTCAAGTTTCATTATAAATTAGCGATAATTAGGAGCCGCGGGGGAGTATCTGAGCGGTCTGGAGCACCATGTTGCGGATCGCGCGGCCTCCCGTATCGGAGGTTCGAATCCTCCCTCGGGCATGGATGTTTTTGCTATCTTTAGAGTAAGTTAGTTCAGAAGTAAAGTCCCATAAGCTTTACAATCATGTGAACATTTCATAATTAGCAGTCGGTTATTAAAAGGGAAGTAGCAGTTTAACTGGTTCGGACGTTTAGTAAACACTGCGTACGTACAATTAAACATTGCATACGTATGACCTCTGAGAATAAAGTTCGGCGAAAATCCCTGAAAATTAACATTAACATAAGCATAAATGCTGTAAGATAAAAAACGACAAGATAGTACCTTAGCATGCCGAAACCGGTCCTGAAAATAAATAAATAAATAAATTTTTTTGCGAGCTTTACACAATAATAATTTGAAAAAAAAAAAAGAAATATAAATATACAGGGTGTCCCAGCTATCTTTTCCACCCAAAATATCTCTGGAACAATAACAGCTATTGGAAAACGACTTTCACCGGTATCAATGTACGGCTGGGGCCCATGAATGTACATTATTTGGAAACATTCTAAAACGAAAGCAAATGAGTTTTTTAACACAAACTTATGTTTTCTTTTAATGTACACACTATCTTTTTTCTTTATCAATCCATAGCATGACAAATCACATAAACAATGGCGTTAATTGCATCGCAATATTCCAATTACATCCCGAAATATTGCGACGCGAAGTTGACGCTTGATATACGCGAAACGGGCGGCTTGCGCACGTCCTGAGACTCAAGTGAGAACCCTATGCTGCTCTATACGTATACATCAGCTGTCGCTTGAAACCGGCTATCGTACGTAGATCCAGCTAGAGCAACCTGAATATCTATTGCGACGAGGATGAGAAAAGGAAATTAGGTAATACGTTGAGATTCTTGAAGTTTTCCCGGCGGACATAATATTCCATCATCTTTCTGGAGTGCACCCGGGACAGCGACAATTCTTCGTCCGATATTTCGGCTGCAGACCTTACAGCCATCTTCAAGGCGAGTCGCATGCTCGAAGATATCACATTTGTAACTGCTGCGCTAATTATATACTTCAAAGATAACCTGTGAGCAGTGAGTGCAAACATGAACAGAGCTGTTACGTATTCACAGTGCTTACAAATGAATAATTAATCATTAAAAGTGGTAACATCAATCGGAATAGAAGAGACAGACATTCTTTCAGAACGAAGGCGTGATATAAGTGGCTTCCATGCATTGTCAAGATGAAATCCGTCGTCACGATTTAGCAGGTGGTCCGCCAGTTGTATGTGTACAGCTTCCTTTACAACTGAGCAACATGTTTGAGGATGATATATCAGCTTTATTTAAGCATGCACTAACCTCCACTTACTTTTTATTTCATGAACAATACTTTGGACGGATTGACGGTGTCGCTATGGGGAGTCCTCTTTCTCCCCTAGTGGCTAATTTGTTTATGGAGGATTTTGAAGAAAAAGCCCTCAATTCAGCAACATTAAGATCGACGGTCTTCTTGAGATACGTGGACGACACATTCATAGTGTGGCCCCACGGAGAGGATAAACTGACAGAATTTTTAGACCATCTTAACTCCATTCATGAAAACATCAAGTTCACTATAGAGCGGGAGAAGAATGGCTGTTTACCGTTCCTGGATGTTCTGGTTCGACGCAAAGAGGATGGGTTCCTAGGACATTGCGTATATCGCAAGCCCACCCATACAGATCTATATTTGCAGGCGTCCAGCTGCCACCATCCTTCGCAAGCTATGAGTGTACTGAAAACCTTGGTTCACAGGGCTCAGGTAGTGTCTGATGCTGACAGCCTACAGGATGAACCCCTGCACCTGGAGGCGGTTTTCAAGAACAATGTCTATCCGCAACATCAGATTAAGAAAGCCTTGCAAATAAAAACACCAGATAAATCACAGGAGAAAGATGAAGAGGAAAGGGATGTGAAATCTACAGTCTTTCTCCCATACGTGGGTAATGTGTCTTCAAAAATAGCCAGAATCATGAAGAAACATAAAGTGGATGTGATCTGTCGCCCACCAGCTAAGACCTCAGCTCTTCTGGGATCTGTCAAAGATGATCAGTTGTTGCGAAAAGCGGGGGTTTATGAAATCCCTTGTGAGTGTGGAAAACGATACATAGGTCAAACCACGCGCACTGGGCAGGAACGATGCGTTGAGCACCGACGGTATACACGCCTTCTTCAGACCAACAAGTCTGCAGTAGCCGAACATTGTATTTCTACTGGCCATTCCATGAATTACAAAGGAGTAAAGATTTTAACCACAGCTTCTACTTTCTGGGACTCAGTTGTAGAGGAAGCTGTACACATACAACTGGCGGACCACCTGCTAAATCGTGACGACGGATTTCATCTTGACAATGCATGGAAGCCACTTATATCACGCCTTAGTTCTGAAAGAATGTCTGCGTCTTCTATTCCGATTGATGTTACCACTTTTAATGAGTAATTGCTCATTTGTAAGCACTGTAGCTATGTAACAACTCTGTTTATGTTTGCACTCACTGCTCACAGGTTATCTTTGAAGTATATCATTATCTATGGCTAGCGCAGCAGTTACGAATGTGATATCTTCGAGCACGCGCAGTCTAATCCTCAGTAGCTTTGCATCACGTGATTTACCGTACAAATAGGCTCGCGCAGACGCTGAGAACTCAGTCTTGGACTCGCCTTGAAGATGGCTGTAAGGTTTGCAGCCGAAATATCGGACGAAGAATTGTCGCTGTCCTGGGTGCACTCCCGAAAGATGATGGAATAGTTACATCTACATCTACATACATACTCCGCAATTCACCGTAAGGTGCGTGGCGGAGGCTACACTGTACCACTACTAGGCATTTCCTTTCCTATTCCACTCCCAAATGGAACGAGGAAAAAAAGAATGTCTATATACCTCCGTACGAGCCCTAATTTCTCTTATCTTTGTGAACTTTACGCGAAGTGTAAGTAGGCGGCAGCAAGATCGTACTACACTCAGCTTCAAATTCCGGCTCTCTAAATTTACTTAACAGAAATTCACGTCGTCTTTCTTCCAGCGATCCCCAATTGAGTTGCCGGAGCATTTCCGTGACACTCGCGCATTGGTCGAACCAACCGGTAACAAATCTAGCTGCTCGCCTCTGAACCGCCTCTATGTCATCCTTCAAACCGATCTGCTACAATTCCCAAATACTTGAGCAATACTCAAGACGTGGTCGTACAAGCGTTTTATACGCGGTCTCCTTTACAGGTGAAGTACATCTTCCCAAAATTCTCCCAATAAACCGAAGTCGGCTGTCTATCTTACACAACTGTCCTTACATGTTCGTTCCATTTCATATCGCTCTGCAATGTTACGCCTAGATATTTGAACGACGCGACAGCATCAAGAAGTTCACTACTAATGCTGTATTCGAACATTATAGGATTGTTTTTTCTACTCATGCACATCACCTTACATTTTTCTACATTGAGAGCTAGCTGCCATTCTTCGCACCAACTAGAAATTTTGTCTAAATCAACCTGTATGCTATTACAGTCAGTTACAGACGACACCCTCCCATAGACCACAGCATCATCAGCAAACAGCCGCAAATTACAACTTACTCTGTCCAGCAGATCATTTATATAGATAGAAAATAATAGCGGTCCTATCACACTCCCCTGGGGCACGCCTGACGATACACTCGTCTCTCATGAACACTCGCCGTCGAGAACAACGTACTGCCTTCTATTACTTAGGAAGTATTCCTATTCCATCTTCGTTAGCAGTCTGCAGTGTGGCACCGCGTCGAACGCCTTTTTGAAGTCGAGAAAAACACAATCCGCCTGTTGCCCTTCGTCCATGGCTCGCAAGATGTCATGTGAGAAAACGGCAAGCTGAGTTTCACATGAACGATGTTTCCTAAACCCGTGCTGATTCATTGGAAAGAAGCTTTTCCGTTTCAAGGAAATTTACTATATTCGAACTGAGAATATGCTCCAAAATTCTACATGAAACCGATGTCAACGATATTGGCCTGTAATTGTGTGGGTCAGTTCTCTTTCCTTTCTTATACATGGGAGTCACCTGCGCATTTTTCCAATCACTAGGAACTTTGCGACGAATTAAAGATTCGCTATAAATGCAAGCTAAGTAGGGGGCCAACGCCGCAGAATAGTCTTTGTAAAACCGAACTGGTATTCCATCCGGACCAGCAGACTTTTTCGTATTTAACTCTCTCAGCTGCTTCTCTACACCAGAAATACCTATTGCTATGTCCCCAATTTCGGAATTAGTACGTTGATCAAATGATGGTATATTTGTGCGGTTCTCCTGCGTGAAAGATTTCTTAAAGGTAATACGTTGTTTATCTATTTTTCGCCAATACAGTACCTACCAATTCTACGCAGATGATCGCTAGTGGGGCTATTGTGGGAGGGCCGTTGGGTGGTGCCGACGGAAGCTTCGTGGCGCGGCCGTTCTGTGCAGTGGGCAGACGGCCGCCTGTTTGCCAGCCGCTGACTGACGCGCCGGCCTTGACAGCGGCGCCAGCGCGGTCGAGGCTGATCCAATCCAGAGGCGCGGCTCGCCAGCTGTCAACAAGTGGCATGCTGTGTGTACGCCGCGCCCGCTGCCTCACGCTGCGTTTACAGACGTCGGTGCCGCGGCGCCTGAGCGGAGCAAGCGCTGTGATTTCGCGGACGCTCCGCTCGTCACTCACACAGCAGGTGTTTCAGACGCAGTCACTTTGAGCGCCCTGTACCCACCTTGCGGCCAGACATACGACGCACCGAACAGCTCCATTAGCCACCGTATAAGCGGTTTGGAAGTGCAGCCGCTGGTATTTTGAAGCTGTAGCGTACGAGCGGAGGGGCCGCCGCCGCAGTCGCGCCTATAAACAGTTCCAACTAGTCTTGTGTAGTTCGCGAATGAAATAGTTCGGAAGAAGGCTCCCACAGGCGAACTACGCGAACTAGTTCGCACATCCCTCGCCTCTTAGTTCGTCCGCTCCTTTTGCGAAGACTAACGGGGAACAGCGAGTGGACGCGAGAGCAGGCAGAATCGCGTCATTCCCTTCTGCCAGTTACCTTCATTTCCAGCTGAGGTGCAGCTCAGCTGTAGTTTCATAGTTGACTGCCATAAATTTTCTTTCTAAGGTATTCAGCAGTATAATTGCAGAACGAGATGTTGACCATAGCTGTTCATTAATTCTCAGTGCTACTGGTTTCGGTTCTGTACCATTGTCAAGCGTTAGCAGAGATTAGCTAACGCTTGACAATGGTACAGAACCGAAA
This sequence comes from Locusta migratoria, assembly GCA_026315105.1. Lineage (NCBI taxonomy): Eukaryota > Metazoa > Arthropoda > Insecta > Orthoptera > Acrididae > Locusta > Locusta migratoria. The sequence goes on from CM048745.1 coordinate 93,956,548, forward strand.
CCGGTAGCACTGAGAATTAATAAACAGCTATGGTCAACATCTCGTTCTGCAATTATCTGAAAGCTGTTATGCTTTATTCAGCATTATATTCACCTACTATCTTCCCTTACCTTCCTTGTCCTACAACCGAATTCCAGCCACCCATAACAATTAAGTTTTCCTTTCCCTTAATTCAAATAATGTTCAAATGTTTGTCAAGCTTATGGGACTTAACTACGGGGTCATCAGTCCCTTAAACTTACAAACTACGTACGAACTAGCTAATCCTAAGGACGCCACAAATATCCATGCCCAAGGGGGGATTCGAATCCCCGTCCGTAGTGGCCGTGCAGACCGTGACTGGAGCGCCTCAGTCTCCTCGGCCACCGCGGCCGGCATCCAGCAGTGTCTAAATAATATTTACTACAAGTAATCTATATGCGAAGTAGTTGAATACCATTGTATCACCAATGCGTGTAAATAATTGATTTAACTGCTTAAGTATTTGATGTCTATTTGCCCAAAAATACGGGTAAAGGCACACGCTTGGGCAACACTGATCATTATATAACAAATCTGTCATAACAAAAGAAAGAGCTCTTTTAGTAGCGGTAGTAAAAGCCAAAAACAGCGGACGAACTAGAAAGTGCGGACGAACTAAAAGAGCGGATGAACAAAAAAAGAGCGACCTACTTCGCGGCCGAGATGCGAGCTAAAATATGCGCGATCGATCACGAACTAAAACATGCGTTACCGGTCGCGAACTATTATGCAACACGTATCTCGCTTTTTAGTTCGTTTAATTCTTTTCCGAAGGCCGACGGGCAATAGCGAGAGGGCGCGCAGAAGAATTAAAAATCACTTGTTTGCCTTCTGGTGATGAGAACCGTATCGAGGTGAGCGTCTGCCTGCTAGATTACATAGTTCAGAGCTACAAATTTTCTGTTTTGAAGTATTCTGCACTTAGCAATATTTGAATAATAAATTCCATAATGCCAAGATATAGAGAAAACTCTAACTTAAACTTGCTTAGAGGGAGCTCCTTGACTCTATTTATTAAATCGTCCGCCAACCAATCTCAATAGATTCCTTTAAAATGCATTTCCAGTAGCGAGACTCAGAAGTCAGAAGCAAGTACACATGTTTCGTCATACTTCATTCTGTGTCCTTCGGTTAGACAATGTTCCGCTCTCGCCGATTTGTCAGGTTGTAACAAACGTGTGATGCTCGGTGCATCGATCATTGACTGTGCGAATCGTTTGTCCTATATATGCATTCCCCCAGTGGCAAGGAATCTTATAAACACCGGGTTTTCTCAGTCCCAAATCGTCTTTGAGCCAAGACGCCCCCTAGTCTTAGCAGATGGTTGAAACACACTTTTGACATTAAACTTTTTTTAAATCCCTCCAATTTTTGATGACACACTTCCGGCGTACGGAAGGAAAGCAACTGATCTGCATTAGTCCTGTTCTGGTTCTGGCGATGGCCCAATCTGCATGGAATGACGGATCTGTGTCTCTGTGTACCCGTTCTCCTTAAACACCAACTTTAGGCCTGCCCTGAAAAGACTAGGGCTCTTCTTGGCTCAGTTAAAGACGATTTGGGGCTGATAAAACCCGGTGTTAATAAGATTCTTTGCCACTGCACTGTGGGAAAGCATATATAGGACAACGATTCGCACCATTAATGAACGATGCACCGAGCACCACAGACATACACGTTTGTTACAAACTGACAAGTCTGCAGTAACTGAGCATTGTCTAACCGAAGGACGCAGAATGAAGTATGACGAAACACGTATACTTGCTTATGCGTCTCGCTCTGTTCTGTGGAGCAAGCGGTGTCTCGTCTTCCTGATGATAGAGCCGATGAAATCAGACAGTAAGTTTCAGCTGTATTACATAAGTCTCCGCCACCACACAGTAACATTTCTTCTGTTGAAAGGGCGGCTGTCCGATCCCTTAGGCAAGATTCTGATTTGGTCATCTTACCAGCGGCCAAGAGCAATGCCAAAGTTCTTCTTGCCACGACTATGTAGACAAAATGGATAGTCTACTTAAAGACTCTGCGTACCGCAGATTGCAAAATGATCCCACAGAGCGAGTAAAACGAAAGACGTTATCGCTTTTGAAAAATAGTTTGTTACCTGAGGAGGTGGTCAAAAAACTTCGCCCTAGTGCTGCGGTTCCTCCGAGACTATTCGGTCTACCAAAGGTCCACAAAGATGGGGTGCCATTACGTCCTATAGTGAGTAACTTGGGTGCACCGACTTATAACTTGGCGAAGTATTTAGCATCGGTCCTTAGTCCTCATGTTGGAAACTGCGAACACCATATCAACAACTCTGTGGTGTTTACTCAACGTCTGAAATCTTTGTGTCTTGGTCCATCTGATATGCTTGTCAGCTTCAACGTTGTATCACTGTTTACACGGGTCCCTCTTGAAGAGTCTTTGGAGTTAATATTGACAAACTGGACGCAGAAATGACTAAGCTTTGTCGTCATGTGCTGACCTCTACATATTTTTAATTTAATGACCAGTACTTTGAGCAGAATGACGGAGTGGCTATGGGAAGTCCTTTATCCCCCATAGTCGCCAATTTATTTATGGGGACTTTGAAGACAGGGCACTGAGGACAGCTCGTCTGAAACCTACCTGTTTATGACGTGGATGAAACGTTCATGGTGTGGCCTCGCGAACTGGATGCTCTTAATCCGTTCCTGGATAATTATAATTGCCTCCACCCCAACATCAAATTTACGATGGAAGTGGAGATGGATGGAAAACTTCCATTTTTGGATGTATTTGTGTACAGGAGGGACGATGGAATCCTAGGACATAGTGTGTAAAGAAAACCCTCGCACACAGACCGATATCTACATGGAATGACTTGCCACCCACCGAACTAACGAACAGGCGTCCTGTAAACTTTGGTTAGAAGAGCTTATGCCATATCGGATGCAGATACCTTAAATCAGGAACTAAAACATCTGAAGTTGGTGTTTACGAAGAACGGGTACACAGAGAGACAGATCCGTCTTGCCATGCAGATTGGGCCATCGTCAGAACAGAACAGGACCAATGCAGATCAGTTGCTTTCCTTCCGTACGCCGGAAGTGTGTCATCAAAAATTGGAAGGATTTAAAAAAAGTTTAATATCAAAAGTGTGTTTCTACCACCTGCTAAGACTATGGCTCTTCTTGGCTCAGTTAAAGACGATCTGGGGTTGAGAAAGCAAGATTCCTTGCAAGAAAGCAAGAGAAAGCAAGATTCCTTGCCACTGTGGGAAAGCATATATAGGACAAACCGTTAATGATCGATGCACCGAGCACCACAGACACACACGTTTTTTACAAACTGACAAGTCTGCAGTAGCGGAGCATTGTCTAACCAAAGGACACAGAATGAAGTATGACGAAAGACGTGTACTTGCTTCTGCGTCTCGCTACTGGAAAAGCATTTTAAAGGAATCTATTGAGATTAGGTTGGCGGACGATTTAATAAATAGAGATAAGGGGTTCCCTCTAAGCAACACGTGGAATCCGGTTTTGCCCAATCTTAAAAGACAGCGCACTCTTTCTCCGCCTGTGACAACTAGCGCATGTAAGCGATACATCGTTCGTGCTAATTTTCTCCACTGAGGCGCTGCACCGGCTGCTTGCGGCAGAGGACGCAGCCACGACTCTCTGGCGCACGCGCCGTCAGTACTTCGCGGCGTATATAAGGCCGCAGATCATGGCAAGACTTCAGTTTCCTACGAGACTCAGCAGCATCCATATCACCTGAAGATGGCGGCCAGGTGTGCCGCAGAAATATTGTGTCTAGATGACTTGAAACTCGCCCGCTGTTTTTTTTATTATATATATATATATATATATATATATATATATATATATATATATATTGTTAACTAGCCGTGTTTGTGAAGTTAACAATTGACTGCTTGCTCACAAAATCTAATTAGGCTATATTCACACAGTGGCGGGAGTATACAGTTTCCCTAAGCAAAACTCTGACTCTATAACTTAAGCAAACAGACTACCTTTGCTGAAATCTTTAGAGGAAACTGCACACAATTAAATAATGGTCCGCAGTAATGGGTCTAAGTCAAAAATCATGAATGTTGGCAACGGAAACGCAAACAATGCTCCGGAAATATTCAAAATAGCCACAATTACATGGCCCTAAAATTGCCCACCTGCAAAGTTGAGTACAGGTTAATTACGATCACGTTTCATAGGGGGGAACGGAGGAATTGCAGCACATTCACACACAGATTCATACGCCAAGCACCCAACACCAATATACCAAGACGACAGCAAAGCAAAGTGGAGAATGCAGATCGAAGGTTCACTCGCGCACAATGAAATAGTACTTCGCTTCCATAACGTGTCAACCTAGTGGTTTAGGCTCATGATAAACTATCATAAACAAACGCACTTGGTTTAAGTGCTGTGTACAGATGGAAGTTAAAGTTTCCCTAGAACTTCTAACTATACATTAAATCAAGATTTCATTAATTTCGAAGAGAATAAGATCGAGAAATGTATCGTGTAACCATTCTTTCTGATCAGAGGAATGATATCTATTAGATAAGCAAGGTTACAGATTGCTACAGCACAATACAGAGTTCCGTCACAAAAATTCAGAGAAGTGAAATAATTGTATTTCATGAAAATTAAAAACACGATAGACGTCTTGCAACGGTTCTTTCTACACAGAGGAAAAAGATGTATTTAATGGTAATAACGACAGGGAACACGCTAATCGGCGCACACGTGGGCCGAAAGTACGCAGATTACAAGTTAGAATGGACAATTTTTGGGGAAAATTATCACGCTATACTCACTAGGAAACACCTTAGAAAATTAGCTGCACAATTATTAACCACGCATGTGCACTGAATGATGAAAAGCTGATGACTTATTCTGATATCGTCCACATGTTCTGTCAACAATGAACACTATAGGCACCGCGAGTCCCCGAAAATATTAGAATTCAACTACGATAAGAACGCGAAAGACATTGAACATACTTAAACAGGCGAAGAAGTGATTTAAAAGTTATAAAGTGCAAGAACTATGCTAACGAAACACCATCAGAGCCTCGGAATCAAATTCCAGCAAAAATCAACATACAATTAGCATTCCTGTAGGAAATTAAGCAAAATCTCACTACTACACATAGTGTAGCTGCTACTCCCAGAATTAAACTCGCAAAAAGGCATAAGTACGACTATGTAGCCTGAACTAAGTCGAGCCATGAGGTCACAGCAGAACCAAACCCAGAGGTACTTACCCTACCAGGAACCAAGAAGCGAATGAATAGCTCTCTTCACCACTGCTTAACCGTTACCAGAGAGAGGTAGTGGAGGGGAGCCCAGAGAGCATCACCGTTCGTCAGGCAGGTAACCTGACCAATCCCCAGCCAAGGAGCTTAAGAGCAAGCTACATTAGGAATCTTTGCCAAGACGGGTTCTGCTCAGCAGTTGGCAAACCTACTTCTCGTCCAGATACATTCAACACCCCACTGTTTGAAAGAAACAACGACACAAAACAGACGAGGCGCGCCTAGTACTTCCTAAACTTTCTTGCATACAAAGTTGCATTCATTCTGTGGAAGCCAGGGCTAATACACACTAATATATATTTTGGCTTCATGTACAACATAGACAGAATTTTACATACAGATAAAACTAAATCAATATATAATGCCTGGATCTCGCATATTGCGAGTCGAGTGTCTTGCTACACTAAAGAAAAAAAAAAGTCTGAAGCTCATCAACATTTGTTCATGGGGAGTCAATTAAATGGAACACGTTATGTTGACGTGTTTCAGACTCTACTATCCGGCTCGAAACCCGACATAAATATCAAAAATTAATACGCAGGGAAACTCTACGTAATCACATTTTCTCCGTCTTGTCTTTTCTCATTCGACAAAAAAACATTGCTTTTAAGCGGCGGAACACGCTTGTGATTAATATACAGGGTGTCCCAGCTATCTTGTCCACCCACTACGGTCGGGGGTTCGAATCCCCCCTCGGGCATGGATACTTGTGCCGTCCTAGTTCGTAAGTAGTTCATAAGAAGTTTGTAAGTTTAGGGACTGATGACCCCGTAGTTAAGTCCCATAGACTATACAAACATTTGAACATTTGAACTCAGGCATGAAACGCACGCTGCCCGTAATCGCTATGTGATTGACATGCGTAATCGCACTTCCATACGTATCAAGAGGTCCAAAACGAGTAATACGGTCTGCTGCCATCCTGCATTAAAGTCGTACATTCCAGCAGGTATTTATCCCATAGGCTAGGGGTGATGCGGTTCAGTAATATATCTGTGTGCCATAACGTTAGTCACAAAGTTAACTTCGCTTATCGTTAATCCGTTACTAAAAAGGTAGTGTCGTTCAACGTTAAAACTTTACTTTACTGTAGGACTAGCTCAAGTGACAGAGAATCATTCACTCATAATAGTAAAATTCATATTGATAGTTTTAGTGACAGTAGCAAATGGACTAAAGGTTTTACCGTTGTTTAGATAAAGATGTTTTGATTTGGGAAGTTCAGGTACGACATAGAAGATGAATGTAAACATGTTTAACCAATTATTTTTATTATCACATAATTATCAATGTTATGTTTATCTAATGCGTTACATGACAAATTGTTTCATACAAATGTTTCTGAACATCACTGGGTAAAATGGCCCTTTGTAGAAACTTGCATTATGATACCAGCACTACATACTGAAGATAGCGTTCACATATCATGCTCAAAGTGATAACCATTGGCTTGCATACGTAGGGTCATGCCCTACTTCGTGCTACTGTTTCCTCTTTGATGGCTGTACAAGCATAAATAATGCTTCATGTCCTCTGGTGTTGTTGGTTCATGTTGGTAAACAGCATTCTTCACTGCTCCCCAAAGAATAAAATTCAGCGGTGTAAGGTCCGGAGATCGGGCAGGCCACCTAACTGGGCCACCACGTTCAATACACCTACCAGGGAACTTCCGTCATGCTCTTAAGTCGTTATGAGCAGGGCATCCGTCATGCTGATACCATATGACCATTCTCCTGTTCGGAGGTACGGTGTCAAAGAGAACAGGAAGATTGTGTTGTATACATCTGGAGTACTGTCTGCCATTTTGGAAGCCATTTACAAAGAAAGGTGCGATAATGGTATCTCCAATAATTCTCCATCAAACATTCACTTTCCACGGACGTTGATGTTCTACCTGACAGAGCCATTTTGGATTGTCTGCGGACCAATAATGCATATTCCTCATATTGACAATTCCTTTGTTGGAGAATGATGCCTCGTCGGTAAAGAGAATATCTGCCAAAAAATTTGGATTACTCAGAAGTTTTTGCTGAGCCCACCGACAAAATGTTACCCTGTTGCTGATGTCATTTGTATGAATATCCTGGTGTAAATGACCATGGTAAGGATGAAATTTGTGACGTTGAAGAATACGCTGTGCACTTGATTTCGACACACCAACTTCACGTTCAACTTGACGTGTGCTGATGTGAGGATTCACAGCTACGGTAGCGAGCACAGCAACTTCAGCTCGTTCATCTGTGCGTGTTCTAGGACTAGGTCTAGGATTTAAGCTTCCCGTTTCATGTAGACGAGATGCGAGACGACCAAACATCCGGCGCGAAGGCGATGGCTTGTCAGGGAATCGTCTTCTGTACAGTCGTTCTGCCTGAACAGAATTTCTCCCGCCTACAACAGGGTACAGTACAGGTATGTAGAGTAGGGTAGAAAACAGACATATTAACGTAATAATCACAATGTTCTCTAACAGTACTATAAACAAACAAGCAATCTAATAACGTATTTCCCGTCAGTGTACATTCTCCTTAGATCAGCAGCATTTCTACCATATCTTCATGTGTGTACATAATACAGTATAAGTTCCACAACACAACGTTTATTCACAATGTGTACTACCTCCGTGCCGTCACTAGATTACTCTGATGCACGACTACACTGGCAAGCGGTGTACTGCACGCCAAAGCAACAACAAATGGTATGCTCGGAGGGTGGTGGAGTACAGGAGTTTTCATGGGTCGCAAATCACAAACAAGGCGAAGTGGTAACTGTGGCTGTAATAGGAACTACGTTGGACACGTGTCTAGGTAGAGCTAGGCCTTGAATGAACGAGTGCGCGAAAGGCACAATGTGTCATTTAACGCATTCGATAAACCTTATTTTGGGTGTGCAGGATAAATAAGACAACCTGACTGGTGTATACTGATCGGTACTGGTTCATATTGTGTACGTAGAGACATAAAACGTGCAAGTGGGAAACCATTATGTGCTTATGAGAGTTGATGGCAGCAGATCGTATTATTCGTTTCGGGCCTCTTGATAAGTATGGAAGTGCGATTACGCACGTCAATCACATCGCGATTACGGGCAGCATGGGGTTCACGCCTGAGCCTCAGGTCGTGCGCTAGCAGCGCATTTCGGGTTTTTCAAGCGTCAACTTCTCGTCGCAATATCTCGGAATGTAATTGGAATATTGCGATGCAATTAACGCCATTGTTTATGTGATTTGTCATGCTATGGATCGATGAAGAAAAAATATAGGGTGTCCATTTAAAAAAACATAAGTTTGTGTTAAAAACACATTTGCTTTCGTTTCAAAATGTTTCCAAATATGTATGTACATTCATGGGACCCAGCCGTAGATTGATACCGATGAAAGTCGTTTTCCAATAGCTGTTATTGTTCCAGAGATATTTTGGGTGGACAAGATAGCTGGGACACCCTGTTTATGTATACTAACATACAAAGAAAAGCTTCAAACAACTAGCTAACCCGTCCCGTGCCGCGACTTGGCACGGGTAATATTTAAACGTCTGAACGTATCGTGATGATATTTTTTAATTGCAGCGCTCACAAAGATCTAAAATAAAGTCCGTGAGAGCACATGTCTAACCTTTATAGATTTCCCACAATCATTATGTATGTAGTCCGAAGCCATCCGGCGTCAGCGCTTTAGGAGAGAAAAATTGTACATATGCTTTACTCGTGAAAGGTAGACATATGCTCTCGCGGATTTTTTTTTTTTTTTTTAGACCTTTGTGAGATAAAATTTAAAAGGAACCTCATCACGATACGTTCCGTAGTTATAGAAGAATAAAATGCGCTTCTGTTTTATATAATAACTTCGTGGTGACGTTCCCTTTCTCTGAAAATGTTGCTGGTAACCTCTATGTGCTACAACTTGCCACATCACATTTGTTTCCATGCCAGTTTGGTATTTTTTTCCGATGGAACAGCATTTGCTTTAAGCAACTTCTTTGTAGGTAGGCCTAGACCTAACAATTCATTCTGTAAGTCTCTTTTGTAATCGGATTCACAAAAATGTTCGGAACAAATTCTGGCATTTTTGACATTTATCTCGTCTTGTCCTTCACAGCGAGAGAGCCATATGCGCTGAAGTTCCTCATCTTTTGGAAACCGATGGTAAAAAATGCCTCCCGTCTTGCGTCCACTGTTCTTGCACTACGCAACAGGACAACACGAAGTATTCTTACTAGTAATTACAGAAAGAATATATGGAAAAAGCTACTTGCTATCCGAACACTTAACAGGCCACGAAACGAGCGAGCGCAAAACGCAACTTCCTGCCTGCACGTTTCATAAGGGCACTGCGGCAACTGCTCGGCGCTTGCTGCCAGGTGACGTCACAGAAGCAAAGCGCGCGAGTCAAATTTACACCCCCCCCCCCCCGAGCTGAGGTAACTCTACCAGAATTAAAGACTGTCATATGCGACGAACTAAAGAACTAACAACCAAACTTCCAGATGTCAGACAGACCAGTACCGAACGATGTACATCGATAATCATCCAAATATCCGACGTAATTGGTGCTATGATTATTATAATAATAAATAACACCTGACCTATGGAGTAGCGGGAAAGCGTAACTGGAAGGGCGTATCACGTCGAACAGTTGTGGGCGAGTTCGTAGTACTATAGTTTTTTTATACTCAAATGTTCAAATGTTTCTTAAGCTTACGGGGCTTAACTGCAAGGTCATCAGTCCCTAAACTTGCAAAATACTTATGAAGTACCTTATACAAAAGACGGCACAAACAACTATGCCCGAGGGGGGGGATTCGAACCCCCGACGGCAGAACGGCCTCGCGCAGCGTAGCATAGCACCTCAATGCGCTCGGCCGCTCCGCCGCAGCTTTTATACTGAGGGTTAAGTGCCTATTTTTGATGTCATACGTTCGCAATTGTTATATCGGAAAACGTGTGCAGATACGTAAAACGACAGTTCAGATTTTGTGCGGCCGAGCGCATTGAGGCGTTATGCTGCGATGCGCGAGGCCATTCCCCGTCGGGTGTTCGAATCTCGCCTCGTGCATAGATGTTTGTGCCGTCTTTCGTATAAGGTAGTTCATAAGTAGTTAAGTCCCATTAGCTTTAAAAACATTTGATTTTGTAGCATTGTGTTATCGGCAGTTTGAGTTTGCTTCGTTTATTTGAAAGCAGCAAATCTGTAGAGTTTATTCATAGTTTCACCGAATAAATCACAATCGGAACATAAGGAAAAAAACAACTGCACCACACATGCAGCAGTAATAATAGTAACAATAAAAACAATAATAGTAATAATAAAATAATATGCTTAATTAAATTAAATTCTAGTAATAATGAATCTATATCTATAAATGTGAATGTCTGTTCGGTGTACGCTTATCACGTCCTAACGACAAGACGCAGAGTCTTAAATATTTGTACAGTTACTAATTTATACCCGAGGAAGGTTTTAGGCACGGTTTTATAGCGATCTGATAGATATTTAGTAATTTGAAGAATATACCGTGAAATGCAGAACAATAATTACTCTTTGAAAATTATATTTACTCTTTGAAAATAGTTTTATTGGTTGCATTGCTGCTTGAGGGTTGATAATGATGAAAGGGTGGAATATATTGGGATGGAAAGTTATCGGTGTATATAAAATTCTACGTGTTCGTCTGTGTGTGTGTGTGTGTGTGTGTGTGTGTGTGTGTATTAATATTTCGCTCTGGAGCGAAATCTACAAAACGCAAACGAATGGTCTGTGTGTAATTGTTGTCCGAAGTCTCCCGTTGTACACCGTAGCATTTCCATATCGATAGCTATAAGGGGGTGGAAGAAATGTTAGTTGAAAGTGGTCATATTATAAAAAAATTCGAAGGCCAGTGACGACGTTTGCGACACTATAGCAAGGAGGTTACATACGGCGAAACGTGATGCCACAGACCATATCTTCGGTCTATGCGTGCTACAATGTCTTCAGCTCTTTCTCTGTAAGCATAAGCATACGAATAAGGAAATGCCGTGACAATTAACAAAGTTCAAGGACAATTAGTAAACGTCACTGGAATCGATTTACAGCCCTCATGTTTTTCACATGGTCAATTATACGTCGCTTGCTAAAGGGTGGGCAACCCAAAAAATCTCTAAATGTATGCTCGAAACAATACTACAAATAACGTAGTTTACCATAATGCCCTAAAATGAAATTAAAATGAATCTGGACATTAGTCTCACCATACGTGTTGAGATATTGCATCACAGGCTATAAGGAATAATGTACAGTATGTATTATTTACTGTAAATCATTAAAAACTTCTGATAATTTAATTTTTTTTATTTTAATCTTGATTAAAAATGTTTGTTTCTAAAGAAGGTGTTTCATTTCATCCTTCAAAACCAGTCTCATAGCACACTACTGAAATATAGCTTATCTATCATAATCAACCAACACGCGAGCAGAGCCGCAGGTTTAAGCTACTAATTATATAAAGATCAAGAATGAACACAAGCACCACCACAGTGACGTTCATTCAGTAGTGGGTGTGTAGTGTATGATGTCTGGCTTAAGTCCAGAGGTATTGAGTTGCTACGGAATATCGTAGCTTGTAGATCACATGATACTGACCCACTCGGTTAGCCATGTGGTCTAACGCACCGCTTTCCCAGGCGGGGAGGCGTACCGGCCCCGTTTCGAATCCATCCGGCGAATTAACGAAAGGGGTCGGAGTGCCGGCCAGCCTGGATGTGGTTTTTAGGTGGTTTTCCACACCCACCTGGGTGAATACCGGGCTGGGCCCCACGTCCCGCCTCAGTTACACGATTCGCAAACATTTCGTAACACTTTACGCTTTCACACATATAACACTATATGCAGACATTTGGGGCACACATTACCTCCCGGGGGCATGGGGTGACGGCAGGAAGGGCATCCGGCCACCCCGTAATTACTAACAAGCCGGCCCACCAATATGTAGGAAAAACGGGTAAAGAGAAAGAAGGAAAAAGATCACGCCATAGGTGAAATGGGTGGGAAAAGATTACATATGGCGTAATATATTGCATTCTATCTATATAAATGATCTGATGGAAAGAGTAAGTTGTAATTTGCAGCTGTTTGCTGATTATGCTGTGGTGTATGGGAGGGTGTCCTCTTTAACTGACTATAATAGCATACATAATGACTTATACAAAATTTCTAGTTGGTGCGAAGAATGGCAGCTAGATCTCAATGTAGAAAAATGTAAGGTGATGCGCATGAGTAGGAAAAACAATCCCATAATGTTCGAATACAGCATTAGTAGTGAGCTTCTTGGTGCTGTCGCGTCGTTCAAATATCGAGGCGTAACAATGCAGAGAGAAATGAAACGGTACGAACATGTAAGGACAGTTGTCAGTAAGGCTTCGGTTTATTGGGAGAATTTTGGGAAGAAGTACTTCACCTGTAAAAGAGACCGCGTGTAAAACGCTTGTAGGAACACGTCTTGAGTATTGCTCAAGTGTTTGCGACCCGCAGCAGATCAGTTTAAAGGAAGACATAGAGGCAGTTCAGAGGCGAGCAGCTATGGTTGTTAGTTGTAGGTTCGACCAATGCGCGAGTGTCACGGAAATGCTCCGGCAACTCAATTGGGGATCGCTTGAGGAAAGACGACGTTCTTTTTGTGAATTTCTGTTGAGGAAATTTAATGGGCCAAATTTTTTCACATAGCCTCATTGGCCACTACATGTTCCGCTTTTATCCTAACTGAAATTCATAATAATTTATTATTGACCTTTACATTTTATCAACTAAAGTTTAGAATTTTATGCTTGGAATGATGTAATGTTTATATCAGAATACATCAGAAAATGCCGATTATAATGATTTGGATTGTTAAATATGACACGCCCATTTTTCTCGTCTCGCCATTGGCCGCCAAAAGTTTTAAAGCACCAATAAATTTAACTGGAGCTGGATTTTCATTAAATTGTACCACAGTTGCGGCAACAGCAAGCATCCAGTCATGGAGAAACTAATAATTTTTAGTTCTGTTTTAAACAAGTTTGTAAATATCCCCCCCCCCCTTTCCACACACACACACACACACACACACACACACACACACACACACAGGCACGCACCCACCCACCCACACACACACACACACACACACACACACAGTTCAACGTCTGATGATGCCTAGGAGAGGCGAAACAAGTCATGTTTCAGTAAATAAAACATTAAGTTTATACAACCAGGGCTGTTTTTACCAAAAATTGGTGGTACGTGCGCCGAGCACTGTCCAGATTCAGGCAGTGCAGCACAGACAGCTCTCGGTTATACAGCTATGCGGTCTGGCCGAGCGCATTGAGGCGCTATGGTCCGATGCTCGAGGCCTTTCCGCGGTGGAGGTCCTAATTCTCCCTCGGGCAACGGAGTTTGTGTCGTCTTTGGTATAAGTTAGTTTATAAGCAGTTTATAAGTTTAGGGACTGATAACCCCGCAGTTAAGTACCATAAGCTTAACAAACATTCATACTTTTTGAAAATCGCACTTTACTAGGATCATGGACAGTATTACATATGCCGCGTGTTGTTTCTCGACATATAAAAAAAATTATGTAACAACTGGCATCCCTTCTTATTTGAAAGGTAGTCACAGTTTTAAAAGTTCCACAGCACTGCACTTCAAGATACAAGGATCAATGACCGGTGCACTACTTATGCGTGGGGACAACAACGGAAAAGGAGAAGTCAGGTTAGTGAACATGAACATTAACTGAACGCACTGACGATGCATGTAGTTCTACAGCCCTCACGTGCAGCGCTACGTAATTAAATCTTGCGACATTGGAAGGAGTGTGGTGGTAACACCTCCGAGGGAAATGTTAGAGAAAATTTTAGAGAAACAGATAATTCACAGTAAACTTTTCATTCACTTGTATCACACTCTCTATCAACCTAATATCTGTGACCATGCTGTAGTAGACAGAAGTGTATGAAGCAAATTACTTTCGTGGATCAAGCACATTTGATGACTCCCATATTTGAGTACCCAACGATGTTTTAAAGGGTTTGTCATCATCAACGAATACAGGCAGTATCAGTCCGTAAAGATGAGAATTATAGAAATGTGCAGAGCACGATTGTAGTAACCGCCTGTAGCTTAAGAGGATTATTCAGTTTTTGAAGACTAATCTCTTCAGTAGAATCCTGAACACCAACGAAGATTTTGCGAAACATATGTTTCTACATTCTGAGAAAATGGAGATCAAGAGGATCCAAAAGGAGGTTCAACAATTTTGAATATAATACCCTTATGAAGTAGTCAGTAGCACATCATAAGTGTGTAATTTAAACGTGTGATTACTCTGTTTGTCTCTATTACCGTTTTTCGATTTGTAAGTGGCAAGGAACTACAACAAAATATAATTTTATAAAGTTGGTGAACCGAGAATGTCATAACTTCTGATGGGCCTTGAGAGGCTTAGGAGACATAACAAGGTGGTGTTATAATGATTCTGTATTGCCTTGCAGATCATTAGTTAATAATTTTACATTACCTTCTTCAGCAAGAACTTACATGTCTGTACCCAGTCTGAAATAACTAGGAAATTTCGATAGCGCAGAAGAGATCCATAAGCAAACATGACTAACACTGACTTCATATTTATGACCATTACGTAACAGTAGCTATTTGCATGAAGCTGTATAGGCAACGATATCTGTTCTAATAACGTCTGTAGGGATCACGACAAATATCCGTCGCTCGTATTTATCCTATAGCTTCCTCTGTGAATGTGAAGTAGCCTTTGGTGTTTCAATAAATAATAGCATTATAGGTCGCAAATGGAAACTCATAGACATAATGAGAGAATTAGAAATGCCATCAAACATTTGCGGAGTAGACAGTATTATTAATTAACCGTAATTACCTTTCTGCTATTCAGGACGTACACCGAGCTCGGAACAAATACGTACCTCACTCGATGATATCAACTGTGTACCGTGGTTTATAAACACAATGTTGCCACCGAAGCGAGCATTTTCTAACGAAGCCTTACTCGTTAACTGAAGGCTTTGAAATGTTAAAGATTTGTCTAAAAGTAGGCTTTATGGCTTTATTAGTACACGGGCACTTATCTAGGTAATAAGTCTTTGATATACACAACTTGTACTATTTTGTGAAGTACATTTCTCGGGAAGCAGTACATCTTCGTATACAAAAGATATTATTTAAAAATCAAAGCGTAGGTGTGATTAAGAAACTGGGTTTACTCACTGTAGAAGATCACACATTAGCAAATTTTCGAAACGAAGGTGTTATGTATTTATTTTTAAGAAATGTCTCGTTATGCTACAACTAACAGTGACAACATAAATTCACATACCAATATGATTTCGACATTCGGTGATTCTGGTGGAAATGTGCTGTAAATATTGAGAGTAATTTTTAGACTACTGCAGCATCTTCTACATATACCCCAAGTTCTTTAAAATATTCAGTAACTTCCGGATGTCTCAAATTGTATGAAAGCTATGTAACTGTTCTCAAATGTTACAAACTTCGCAGTGTCATCGAATGATCTTCAATGTTCATCGAAGATCTTCACTGTTTGAAAATAATCAATAGTATGTTTTAGAACTACAGCGTTCGGTTCTGTTACGTTAGTGTAACACAAAAGACCCTTAACGAGTATGCACTTGACAATTAAACAGAGACATGATCTGGGAATGAATTTTAAACTTCTGTTTTATAATGACATATGTTTGTGACACATTGTTTCAAGGGGAAATTTTTAACACAGCTTTGCCTTTGAAAATGTAATGTCGGAACGAATAAGACTTTAAAAAAGTTTCAAGTTTGATCGAGAAAGTTAAATCTTTTCGAAGTGCATGTAAATGGCCACTACATCTCACAAAAGTCTAATGCAGACACCAAAGAAAAAGAATAGCCACTAGCGACGATGATGTGTAATATTATTCGTAAGATGATGCGAAGAAGACAGGGAGGAATGGAACCTTCCAAAGGGTTGGATATTGTGTGATTCTTTCCATTCAATCCACTGTGGCGTTCACTGTTTCCCCTCTTTGAGCTACCCATCCCTCATCTACTGTATTGCTATTCACAGTTTCAGTCATTTGTTGCCTAATGCTCCCTTTGAATCTCTAGATAACCTCAGGTTCCGTCAATTCACCTGAGTAGCATCTTCTACTTTCATGACAAGTTTCTTCAGTTTTCATCTTCAGTTCATAACAATTAAATGGTCGATAATTTTTATACATTTGTACCAGTTGAAGAAACACTAGATGTAGTAGGAAATAACTTACGTAAGCGTGGCAGACTATCTGACACTGGAATGACTGAATTCATAGGATGTTAAGGTTCGTCTTATCGTTTAATAATTTTCGACTGAATAGCAACTTTTATCTGCAAGGAAATAGTTTAGTATTGATTTGTGGCTTAACAGGTCAGATGACAGTCATCTTATTGAACGCGTTTGAAAACGCCTTTTTTTAAATGAAAATGTTCAGTATAAAGATAATATAGACACATACGCGAAGTATGTTGACGATGTACTTCTATTGTATCAAGGTGTAGATGTGGAAATTGATTAACTTGCGAGTGAACTGAATAATATGAATAGGAGAAAACTATTTACGGTTCAGCATGATCAACAAGAATTAAGAAAAACAGAGCAAGCCCAAGTTTACTGGTGCTGTTATTGATACAAAGTCATGCCAGCTTCATAAACATGAAATAGTACTGTTTGAAAGTTCACTGCATCGGGCTAACTCCATTACGTTAACCCATGATAAGAACAAAGATAAAATGAAGACACTTTGGAAAAAGTACGTTGGATAAGGCAATAAGACGAACCGACGAAAACTCTCACAAGGATAGAGTTATGCCATTCTGAAGAAACATCATGTACAATTTGGCGAGATTGTTAAAACAAAAAAGATGTAAGAACTGCATTTAGTATCAACAACAAATTAGAGCAGAGGATAAGACTGACTCAGGGGATAACTGGAAGGGGAAAGCCGTAAAGTATGAAATCAAACATCAGGATCATAGTGCAGCCCATAGAGGATATATTTTTCTAAAAACTTTCTTTTTAAACTTTGTGACGTAAGCTATACAGCTGAATAGTATATTTCGTTATGTGACTCGTTTTGTTTTATATTTTCTGATGAAGTCAATCTTAAGGTACGTTTAGACGGGCAACATTTTACCTAAATATTTAGCTGAAATTGTGTTGCTGTCAAAACTGCTGCAATATGACTGCAATACACAGCAATATTTCGGTATGGACGGTCGATATTGCTGATGTTGCAGGTAGTTGCCGACGGATTGCCGAGGGGTTACCGTGTTGTCCGGAAACGGTGGAGAACATTTCGTATTGCAGGGCAATACCTATCTCGGTCCTTGTCTGTAAATGCTTTCCTCTCGCTCTCAATGCTGTTTGTGCTTCTCTCACCGACAGCGCTGCAGTCACGGAAACGAAGTATCGTTTCGCTTTTGTTGTTTCGAAAGTTGCGAGCGCTGGTTTGTTTTGAAAGTAGTATTGATGTTTATAGTTACTACATTAGTGCATTTTTTTTTCGAGCTTACCGTGACTGTTTTGAAGGAAGGAAGGAAGGAAGGAAGAATTCTTACAGTTCTTGTCGTCTTGAGTTTTTTTCCTGTCATATATGGAAAAGTAGTCGAACGAGAAAACAATCTCATTTATTAATTCTATTCATCTACGTCCTGAGTTGTGGGAAGTAGAATGCAATTATAAAGACAGGAATGTGAAAAAAGATAGTTGCCAGGCAGTTGCTGACGAATTTGGCATTGTAGTTCAGACTTCTATACGAGTCTCCAGTAGCTAAAAATCGAAGCGTAATCGCAAGTCGTGTTATTACTGGAATACAGTCTCTCATGTTTGTATTGGATTTAGCTATCTTCGGACCAATTAATTAGACAAACGAGTAAAGTTCTGGAACTGGTACGTATCTAGCATTAACTCACGAGTTAAATTTCCTGAATTACTCCGCCTACTCAAAAAAGGACGCACCCACAGGGTCCGATTTCTCTGCTTTTTGTTTCGAATAGCATTAACACTTGTTTCATGTAAACTCACTTCTATAACGTCGTGCTTTTGTATGAAATTGTGTAGCCTCTGCCGAAATTAGTTGCCGCAAACATTGCTGAGCAATAGATGCCGATGTGTTGTCACTTGTGTTTCCGCAATACATGTGGCTGCAATGTTGCCCGACAACATTTCCGGGATATAATGTCGACAATATTTTCATTGCCCATCTAAACGTACCTTTAGTCATTGCCGAAACCTGGTTAAACAATTTTTAATTTGCGACCGTGTGCTGTTTGTTTATCCATTAACGTTGTAACGGTCGCTGACATTAGCTGCTATGTTAAATAAATAAATAAAAATAAAGAATTCCACACATAATTCATTACATTATTGATTCAAGCGGACACATCGACCTGTCACCCCGTTGCAACAGTACTTCAGAAATTAGATATCGCAACTGATCCCATAATTGTTTTGACCAGAGTATTTTCCATTATCTGACCTTTTTTACTGCGTGTCATCTCTCAAGTTGGCTGTAATTTCTACAGACGCTCTGTCGATCCATTTTTGCCAGCTGTGTAGAGGTTACATTCGTGGCCAGGCTTTGATTTAGGGAGGTGTTTTCAGTAAATGGACATTATAACATCTTTACCTTGTAAACACAAGCAAACATCGAATCTTTTATAAGATTATACTTATTGTGCAAACTACATTAAAGGCACGCAAAATTTATCGAAACAGGGGTGGCAATCAAGATAAGTACTTGGAGCGTTCAGTAACTCCTAAAAAAAGTACGTTATCACGGAAGCTCCTGTAATTCACAATTTGGTGTATGTAATGGCTATATTGGCAAGACAGACACTAGTTGAGACAGGTTACAGAAAAACTGTAAGACTATCCTTTTTCAACGATATCTTTACTGCATAACACCGTTCAGCAGTCATATTTACGCGAGGGTGAGTGTCATTGGAATCAGTACTCGCGGTGCTTAAAAACCGCTCAAATCTCTAAAGCACACTCGAGCTCCGACGAGATCAGTGTTTAGATTCTTCACAGAATCTACGATGAATTTAAACCCCCATTCACCATAATTTACTGCAGTTTTCTGAGCAAGATTTTTCCTAGTGATCTGAAAAGAACACAAGTTACACACATCTGTGTTGTGCACTCAAATGATACATACGTGAAAATGAGTAAGCTGCATAGCATTTCAAATGTAATAACCATAGCGGTTTGTACACGTGAGAGAAGGTGGTTAGTGCCTTCGTGGAAAATGAAAGCATTCTCATATATTACCGTCATTCTACCCGCCTATCCGCCTCTTTGTCGGAAGCAAATAAATAACAGCGAATTTTTTTCTAAAACTTGTACAGGGCTCCATAATTATGGAAGCCCTAAGGGGAAGAAATCTGAAGTGTATGGAGGATAGGTAACGGGTTTCCAGCGCAACTTCTACAGGGTGTTCGCGGTCGAAATAGCCTTGGCATCATACGAGTGCACTTTATCCCGCAACAGAATGACGCTACTTTTATATTAGTTTCCTGAGCAGGGTTTCCAGTAGACTTGCGCATAATTGTTCGCGATCGGGAGCGCTCACTTTAGTTCGCGACTCTGTCGCGAACTAGTTCGTTCTTTTAGTTCGTCCGCTCCCAGTGACGATTGAGTGGCGTGGTCTGCGCATTCAGGTGGAGGGAGAAATTACCCCACCTAGCTGCTTCATGCGCTTGCTGCTTGAGCCGCTAACGATATCACGCAAACCAAAAGAAACAGTTGGTGGATAATTTCTCGCCTTTAAGTTTAGAGTTATTTCTATATCTTGGCATTATGGAATTTATTAGTCAGATATTGCAGAGTGCAGAATACTTCAAAGCAGAAATTTTGTAGCACTGAACTATGTAATATAGCAGACAGAAGCTAACCTCGAAATGGCTCTCATCAGCAGAAGGCAAACACGTGATTTTTAATTCTGTTCGCGACCTATCGCGCATAATTTAGCTCGCTTAGTTCGCGACCTAGCACGCATCTTTTA
The DNA here is from genome assembly GCA_026315105.1 of Locusta migratoria. Taxonomy (NCBI): domain Eukaryota; kingdom Metazoa; phylum Arthropoda; class Insecta; order Orthoptera; family Acrididae; genus Locusta; species Locusta migratoria. Next base: position 93,976,951 of record CM048745.1, read on the forward strand.
GTTCGCGACCTAATGCGCATCTTTTAGTTCGCGACTACCGCGCATGTTTTAGTTCGCGACATATCACGCATATTTTAGATCGCGACATCTCGCATATTTTACTTCGCGATCTATCACGCATATTTTAGTTCGCGATCTATCACGCATCTCTTAGTTCGCGATCTATCACGCATCTCTTAGTTCTCGATCTATCGTACATATTTTAGTTCGCGACCGGTACTTCTCCTTTTAGTTCGCAGCTCGGCCGCGAAGTAGGTCGCTCTTTATACTTCGTCCGCTCGTTTTGGCTTTTGCCCCCGCTACTAAAACTACAGCCGAGCTGCATCTCAGCTCGAAATGACGGCAACTGGCAGAAGGGACTCATGCGATTTTGCGCGCTCTCGCGCCCTCTCGCTGTTACCCGTCAGTCTTCCGAAAATGAGCGGACGAACTAAGAGGCGAGGGATCTGCGAACTAATTCGCGTAGTTCGCCTGTGTGAGCGCTCTTCCGAACTATTTCGTTCGCGAACTACACGAGACTAGTTTCCAGCCGACGAAAACCACCCGGCTGGCTACGCTCGTGACACAAGTTGGCCATATCGCTGTGTAGGGTTACGCATTTGCTTTTTTCGACAGTTATATGAGTTGGACAGCTTGCTGCACCAGATATTCGTGGAAAAAAAGCTTCGGATGATTATCAGCAAACGAAATACCGGTTACATAAATCCGCTTGCTAATTCCACTTCAGTGGAAACTGAAATCCGAATTCGATTTAATTCGCGGTGTGCGAGAGCTAGTGGAAAATTGCAACATTGCGAAAAGTGGACGAGTGAGGAGGGGGGGGGGAGGGGAGGGTCCGGGGTCACGCAGAACAGTCCGCGGCCAGTGTTTGCTTTCAATCAGGGCAGTCGCCACTCACGTTCGTTATGTAATCATGCCGGGCGTTTTCCCAGACAGAAACGAAATTTGAGTGCACCGTTTGAGCTATGCGAGGGACAGCGATTATTTGCCTCTGAAAAATACCACTCTGGAAACAAATCTTCCGCAAACAACAATTTGTAGCATATTCCTATGACATGAAACACTACACGATACCATGTAATTCAGTAATGCTTTTTGTAATAACCGGGGGAAAAAACAGTATTGGTCGTAATTTAATTTTTGCTTTTAATCGATTTATACTTTCACTCGGGTTGGGAAGAGTGTAAGACAGAGTTGTAGCCTTTCTTCAAAGTTATTCAATTTGCACATTGAGCAAGCTATAAAGGAAAGCAAGGAGAAGTTTGGGGAAGGAATTAAAGTTCAGGGTGAAGAGATAAAAAATCTTGCGGTTTGCTGATGACACTGTAAGTCTGTCAGAGACAGCAAAGGACCTGGAGGAGCAATTGAACGGAATGGGCAGTGTGTTGAGCATATGAAATGAACATTAACAAGAGCAAAACAAGGGTAATGGAATGCAGTTTTAGAAAATCAAGCAATGCTGAAGGAATTAAATTAGGTAGCGAATAAGGCTAAGTTAGCAGTGCTCCGCTCTATCTTTCGACCAACTTTGTTGTATGGGAGTGAAAGTTGGGTGGATACAGGTTACCTTATTCATAAGGTAGAGGTTACAGATATGAAAGTAGCAAGAATGATTGCAGGTACTAATAGATGAGAACAATGGCAGGAGGGTGTCCGTAATGAGGAAATCAAAGACATACTTGGGATGAACACCATAGATGAAGCAGTTGGAGCGAACATACTGAGATGGTGGGGTCATGTTATACGCATGGGAGAAGCAAGGTTACTTAAGAGACTCATGAGATCGGCAGCGGAAGGTAAGAGGAGTCGAGGTAGACCAAGAAGAAAGTACTTAGATTCGGTGCAGAATGATTTGAAGTAAAAGGCATGACATCAGACGAGGCATCAATGTTAGCATTGAATAGCGGATCATGGAGGAATTTTATTAGAGGTGCTATGCTCCAGACTGAACGCTGAAAGGCACAATCATTCTCTAATGATGATGATGATGATGATGATGAAGGAATCGATGAAGGTGGTAAATGAGTTATGTTACTTGGGTAATAAAATAACATATGATGGTCGCAGTACAGAGGATATAAAATGCAGAGTGGCAATAAAGAAAAGCGTTTTTGAGAAAGAGAAATTTGTTAACATCGAATATTCACTTAAGCATAGGGAAGTCCTTTCAGAATGCATTTGTGTGAAGTGTTGCCTTGTATGGGACAGGAAGAGGATAGCGGCTTTTGAAATGTGGTGGTACAGAAGAATGCTGAAGATTAGGTGGGTGGATCGCGTAACCAATGAGGAGTTACTGAACTGAATTGGGGAGAAAAGGAATTTCTGGTATACCTTGACTAAAAGAAGGGATCGATTGGTAGGACACATTCTTACACATCAAGGAATTATGAATTTAGCGTTGGGGTGAAGTGTGAGGCTACAAATCGCAGTGTGAGACTAAGAAGTGAATGTGGTAAGCAAATTCAAATGGACGTAGGTTGGCGCTCTTATGAGGAGATCAAGAGTCTTGCTCAGGATAGAGTAGGGTGGAGAGCTGCATCAAAGCAGTCTCCGAACTGAAGACGACAACAACAACAAATCTCACTGACATTCCTCAGTGTCTGAACGACAACATCACTGTTGGTCTTAACTAAACATCGTAGCGACAATTACCAAAATCGGTGGCATTCATATTATATAACAATACACAAGTTTAATAATCTGTAGCGTCAGACAAATACTTACTTTCAATATGATTTAAGTTATTTTCGTTTAAATTTCGAAATGTCAAAAGGCGATCGATAAGGCCTACTTTTACTATAGTAACCATAGGTGGGCCAATAATTATTAATTTCCTTGACCAGACAAAAAATTCAGTTGACAAATAGTTTAGTATTACTAATAAATTGTCAGGTTTCTATTTATAGTATTCTATTTTGTGTTGGTTTTAGTTACAGACTAGTTTATTTTAGTGCAGAACCTATATTTCTTGTGCATGTTTCTTTGTTTTAGTTCAGACCTCCATTGACTGCTAGCAGAAAGGGCTGTAAAGGTCATTTTTTTATTGTTAGCAGAGAAGGTAGGATTCTGACATACCCTTCTGTTTTTCGTCGATTGAAGGTAAACCATTAAACGTAACCTCCATGAAACTTGGCGTGTCTGTAGTCTACAATTTACTGCTCACTTTCAAATATTTCATAAGCTCAATCGTTAATTAACGTGCATCTAACATCCAAATTTCATAGGAGGTAGCCGTGTGTGCATTTTTGAAAGTATAGTGGTAATATGAGAAAAAAATTTGTAACTTTTGAATCATAAATGAAAAACACTTGTTTTATTGTATTAGCATAGCTAGAAAAGAAAATATATACAAATCAAAGTAGGAAAATAGAGACATGAATACAAAAACTGAATACGTGTGAGAAAACATTAATACATGAAGAATTAAATCCACATCAAAAGGGCCTCTAAGTTTATCAGCTTGTAGGAACAATAATCCCAAATACAGACAACTTTCTCTACGTTCGCGCAGTCTGTATACACTAACATCTCACAGGCAATGAACTCATTTCTCTCCTTCAGTTCTGAGAAAATTTTCCATTTTCCATGCCTTCTGTATTATAGTTTTTCCTTGTGCTTTCCGCTGCTTTGGAAAGCTTAGTTCATGGTATCTTGAAATCGAAAACATTAGTCACATTCCTGTATTTTTTGTAGAAAGATTAATATTCTAGACTTCACTAAACATCTGTATGTAAGCTTTGTACAAACAGACACTACTGTTTCATTATTAAATAATAATAAAGTGTAAGGGCAGTATCGGTTATTAAAAATCGAACAAAAACGGTAAATGTACACACTATACAGTAGGGTAGGTATATGTGCGAAGATAGAGTTGTAAGAGCACTGAATAGTGTAGGTGTGTTGCCATTTTTACTTTTCTTATTTGAAAACGATGGTGATGGCAGTTGTTGCCAGATGTTTTAGGCATTTTAAATGTATGGTAAAATATCGAAAAAATACTGTACACCAAATATATGCCTGAACTTAAACAAAGAAACACGCACTAGAAATATAGGAAATGCACTAAAATAAACTAGCCTGTACCTAAAACCAACACAAAATGGAATCTACAATTTATTAGCTGTTTCATACAATGCAGTAATACTAAATTATTTGTGAGTTGAATTTTTGTCTGGCCAAGAAAATTAATAAAGATTGGTACACCTTAAGATACGGTAATAATACTACATGTGGGCCTTTGCGATTGCCTTTTATCAGCTCGAAATTGAAACTAAAATAAATAATACCGAAAATAACTGTTCATCTGACAGGAAAAGTGAATAAACGAAACTGTAGAGCAGACAATTCTCTACAACTTTGAACTGTTATGTTTCTTTTCATATCTCGCATCCTTTTAGAGACTGCAAATGTAATGACGATTTCACACTCTGTCTGACTGTAAGGTATTCCCAGGTTTTAGGTCGCGCTGTTCAACCGACCATCACCAAACTTTAGAGTAGTTTAGTAAGACTAAAAATTGACCGTTTGCGATGGCATTTGACATCAGAAAATTTTGTTGCAGTTCGTGACTTAACCGTTCATCTGAGACGAAAATCGAATAAACGTATGTATAGAGGAGAAGATTCCCATAATTCTATTATGTTGCTTCCATTACTCGCTCCGTTTCAGAGATTTCTGACACTCTCACTTTATTTTACGTAAACCAGCACAGGCAAAGAAAACAAACTCGAAAAAGTGAAAATATTTTAACGGGAGCAGATAGTGAAAATATGGGAGGATTATTAAAATAATAGTTTAAAGAGCAAAAATTTAACAAAAGAAGAGTATTTTTGTGAAAGGTAAACTCGAATGTCAAATACTTTTGGCTATTTGTTAAAATACGACCAGGGGTAATGATGTTGAGTCCATAGATATTATAACAACAGTATAGTCGTAATTGTATCATTCGAAATTTTTTATTAATTATTTTTTATTTTATTTTATATTATGTATTTATTTTTTTGGTCCGAAGTGTTTGCAAAAATCATAAAAGTCCAGGAAAATTTAAAGTGACAGTGCGATTTTTTTTTTCAAAATTTTTCAGAAAGGCCTTTTTTTATTTCTGTGAAAATAGTTTGCAAATTTAACACTCTATCCCTCAAATTACCTTATTAAGTATTATTAAGCTTTTGCATAATCGATTGTAAAATGATCCTCGAAATATATGTAAGGAATCATAACGTCTAATTTAATTTTTTAATTATTTATTTAAGTCGCAAATTTAACAGGAAACAAGTATCGGCGATTTTTATAAAGTAAAAAAAGAATTACTGAAATTTGACAGAAAATATATGTAGTTGTAGATTGGCGCACATGGAATTGGAGCTAGTCACTACGCCGGACATGGCTTTTTTTCTTTTCTTTCTTTATTTATTTTTTTTCCAACATGATGTAATAAATGCTGTTCATTGCAAAACTCTGTTGTTGCGACACGTATGGTACCCTGGACTGCATCTTTGATCTTTAAGTCAGTGAACATATTGAACATCACAAGAAGACTTCGGTCCATAATATTGTTCAGCATTCCTGTTCTGCACAGTGACGATTTTCTCTTTCGCAAAGACATCTCTTATATCTGTTGTGAGGAACACTTAACGGTTCCTTACAAGAGCAAGTAGCTGTCACATCGTGATGGCTTAGATTTGAGTAAATTGACATAGACTTCCTTAACACATAGGCAAAAAGTATACTGATTCACCGATCACCCAAATCTAATTTGACCGCAGTTGGTCGGAAATGCTTCTTCAAGACCAAGAGCAGCTCGTCAGGTCAGGTAAAATGTCACAGATGTACGGACACATTCTTACTTATTTATTTATGGAAGGAATAGTGCATCATGAATTCAGGGACATACTGTTAATCCATACTAATATTGGAATGTCTAATATTGGAATGCCTGCGAGAAAATGTAAGAAGGAAACGGCCTGAAATGTGACGATAATACACTCGCACAGCCGCGCGGAAGTAGCCGCGTGATCTATCATGCTAAGGACTGGGCGGTCGCTGCCGTCAGAGGTTACAGTCCTCCGTCGGTGTGTGTGTGTGTGTGTGTGTGTGTGTGTGTGTGTGTGTGTGTTGTCCTTTGTATTAGTTAGTTTAAGTAGTCTGTGGACTGATGATCATAGCAATTTGGTCCAATAGGTTTACAAACATTAGAATATTTGAACACTCGCACATTCATCCGTGCTCGCACTTGATGAAAATCGACCCACCGCTATTTCCAGAAATGACGTTTTTAAATTTTTCATTTATTTTTATTTCTAAAATTGAAGTGACGAAGATTTGCAACTATAGACAATATAGAGGGACGCCGACGACAATTCGCGCGGTCCAGAAGGATGCGTGCCAAGAATGCTTCTGGTACCGGAAATTGCGCTGTGATGGGTGTATCTGTTATAGTGGAAGTGGAAGATTCAATGGATGTATACAATCACTAGTCATGGTGCGCCCACACTGAACCCTTTAGTGGATGTGGTTTATTGATTACGGGTTTGCCCGAAAGACACATTCACGAAGAACTGTACACTGTCGCTAGTGAAGTGATACCACAGTCTAACATATACAGTCACGACACTTCCGCAGATTTTTGTTATACACTGCGACAGCAGCGCTCCAAGCGGAGTGTAAGCTACTTTTATGAATACGATAGTGGATGAGTGCGAATAGTATCGTTTATATTGATTTTAACACATTTTTTACATTAGGGATCGTATGTAATCGTATGTAATATCATAAAATAGGTAATAACTTAAAATAGCTCCACCTTTGTGTTTCTTAGGTTTCCTAAGATCCCTGACAAGGTTGGAAACGGTACATTGCGGCACAGTTTATTTACTGTTATCTTGTAACCCACAGGGCTATACTGAATAATTTAATTTACTATTAAAAATAGAAAAATGGCTTGCAAACACCGAATACCCGCCCTTTGGCAGAAAGACGTATTTTTTCTTCTCAAGAACGTTAACGTATCTTCATTCCAATTCCAGTGAAATCAGTGAGGGTGGAACGTAGGAAATGAATATAGAATGCAATAACTACAGTATTTAACGCACCAAATCAGCCACCACAACTGTAGCTGAAGGAAAACATCAGAAACGTGACAAGAAAACTGAAAAATCAGTCAAACCGTATTCAACAAAGAAGAACCCAATTCCACAATTGTTGCTACAGCTGAACCACAAACGGCAAGAATCTTCAAGACATTGTCTTCTTAAGCTAAAGTAATCACACTCAGATGAATATGCGCTTATAATAAAGACGAGTGAAGTCTAAAAATGTGCGAATTATTAGACTCCATACTACAATGGTACGTGTCAAAAAACTCTTTGTCATAGTAAGAACAGACGAAAATAGAAATATATGTTTATATTCTACTTACTTATATTCTACTTACTTTATATTCTACTTACTTTCAGCGGAATAAGCTGCAAATACACACATATTCGTAAGTATTGTTCATGACGAAGTTCTTCGTTATACCACTGAATCAGTTAAGTTCGACTGTTTTTACATTAATTTCCGAATTAAGTATGTCTCTTGATATGTTACTAATGCTTGTAACACAAAAATTATATTAACTATTTTGTTAATTACGTACACAAATAGTTATAAACAAACATCACTCTTTCGACGGCTTACCCACCACTAGGAGCGCTAGTGTCGTTGAACTGTCAGTTGGTAACAACTTTCACAGCAGTGAGTGTCGCGACTGTATATGTTAGACTGTGGTGATACTCTCACTGCCAAGAGGTAGCGAATATTCACCATGGGTGCAATAGCAAAACGAAGTCATTTAAGCAAGTTCTATTTTATGAGTGTATTTTGAAAACACAGTCATAGCAAATAAAATTAATACTACTGCTGAAACAAATGTAATATTTAGAAAGTGGCATTTTATCGACATCGGTTGGAAAATATTAAACAAAATTCATTTATTGGACAAGAAAGTGCTCTATGGCACTTAGGGTGCTGCATTTAAAGAATCCGTTGCCTCTTCCCGTTGACTAAGATGTTGCAACTGTCTTAGTTAAACAACAAAGGTATTGTAAAAAGTGTCCAAATAATGCACTCAAATATTGTTGTGGAAAAGTAGGTTGCATGTATAGAGTTGCTTGTCGTTAAAATTCCAATTTAAAAAATAATAATAATTAAAAAGTAAGACACCAAGAACGTGCAGCAATTCTCCCAGCTCTCGCATAATGGCTGCATTGCTGTATGTCAACGACAATTGCTTGTCGTTAAGATTCAAATTAAAAAATAAATAAATAAAAGGAAAGTCACCAAGAACGTGCAGCAATTCTCCCAGCTGTCGCACAATGGCTGCATTGCTGTATGTCAACGACAATTAGATTCATGCTGATGCTTCGTACCACTGTCCACCACCAAATTTTAAATTCGCGTCGTAAATAGTCTGCTACTTTATCCAAGGCTAGTGAGGGTACACCTATACTAGTTGAGACGTTCTTTTTAGTTTATACTACCCGTTCCCTGATCATATCATTGATGGTTACATGCACTAGGGAAGGGTTACCTTCCCTATCTATTCACTTCTACTGTATCAATTAGTAGCTGAAAACCCGGCTTTGCCCGGGTAATTATTTATTTATTCTAACCTTGAGTTAGTACTTTTACTATCCACTCTCTCTCTGTCCATCTCCTTTTTTCTAAAAACATGTTACATTTATCAGAGAATATATAAGAAATCACAGGTAAAAATGCACTCGTTTCGAAGAATACAATCACGAAATTCAACAATAATGATTGTAATAATATCACAGATTGACCACTTGATGTAATGCGCGAAATGTCAAATCGATTTTTTTAGAGAGATGTATTAAAAGAAATTTCTGTTTTACTGCTTTATTTATTTATTTATTCTTATATTTCCGTTTTCATATGCTTATACTTACAGAGAAAGAGCTGAAGACATTGTAGCACGCATAGACCAAAGATATGGTCTGTGGCTTCACGTTTCGCTGTATGTAACCTTCTTGCTATAGAATCGCAAACGTCATCGCTGGCCTTCAGTGCGAATTTTTTTTATAATTTGACGAGTTTCAACCACTTTAACTTCCACCCCCTTATAGCTGTCGACATGGAACTGCTATGGTGTACAACGGGAGACTTCGGACAACAATTACACACAGGCCATTCCTTTGCGTTCTACAGTTTTCACTGCAGAGCGAAATATTAACACATACACACGTAGAATATTATATTCAGCGATAACTTTCCATCCCAATATACTCCACCCTTTTATCATTATCAACCCTCAAGCAACAATGCAACCAATAAAACCATTTTCAAAGAATAAATATAATTTTCAAAGAATCATTATTGTTCCGCATTTCGCGTTATATTCTTCAAGTTACTAAATATCTATCAGATCGCTATAAAACCGTGCCTAAAACCTTTCTCAAGTTTCAATTAGTAACTGTACAAATGTTTAAGTCTCTGCTTCTTGTCGTTTGGACGTGATAAGCGTACATCGAACAGACATTCACATTAATATACAGGGTGTTTCACTAAGTGCGTTTGCCTCTGTAACTTATAAAATAATAGGTGGCGGGAAATTTTAATGCGGTAGGTCAACACAAAAAATGTTACTCTTTCTGCGGAGCTATGAACATAGTTTATTGTATCATTTTCCAAAGAGTTACAGCAGAAAGATATAATTTTTTTAATGAAACAATAGATTTTTCTATCGTGCATTGCATTCGTTGAATCTAGCTGCGTATAAATCAATTTAAACTACATTCCTATCACTGTTAGTTTGGGAGCTACAAACCTTCAAAGTTCCGAGGACGGAGGCTGCGATAGCGTAGGTGACTGGCCGAGTAGCTATCCCCTGGGGCACGGCCCACTGTCTCATGACCAGCAGCCAGTGAGCTACGCTGTCGTTGCCTCCGCCCCCTAAACTTTGAAGGGTTGTAGCTCCCAAACAGTGATAGGAATGTAGTTTAAATTGATTTGGATGCAGTTGGTTTCAACAAAACCAATGCACGATAGAAAAAACTATTGTTCCATTAAAAAAATATATCTTTGTGGTGTAACTGTTTGGAAAATGATACAATAAACTTCACAGAAAGTGTAACATTTCTTGTGTTGACCTATCGCATTAAAATTTCCCGTCACCTATTATTTTATAAGTTACACAGGCAAACACACCTAGTGAAACACCCTGTATATATAGATAAAAAGCTATCCGATCGCCATAAATCCGTGCCTAAAGCCTTGACGACTTTCAACCACCTTAACTTCCAACCCCTTACAGCTGTCGACATGGAACTGCTATGGTGTACAAGTGGAGACTTCGGACAACAATTACACACACACCATTCCTTTGTGTTCTGCAGTTTTCGCTGCAGAGTGAAATATTAACACACACACACACACCACACACACACACACACGTAGAATTTTATATACACCGATAACTCTCCATCACAATATACTCCACCCTTTTATCGTTATCAACTCTCAAGCAACAATGTACCAATAAAACGATTTTCAAAGAGTAAATATAATTTTCAAAGAATCATTATTGTTCCGCATTTCGCGTTATTTTCTTCAAGTTATTAAATATCTATCAGATCGGTATAAAACCGTGCCTAAAACCATCATCGGGTATAAATTAGTAACTGTACAAATATTTAAGACTCTGCGTCTTGTCGTTTGGACGTGATAAGCGTACATCGAACAGACATTCACATTAATATACAGGGTGTTTCACTAAGTGTGTTTGCCTCCGTAACTTATAAAATAATAGGTGACGGGAATTTTAATGCGGTAGGTCAACTCAAGAAATCTTACACTTTTTGCGGAGCTATGAACATAGTTTATTGTATCATTTTCCAAAGAGTTACACCACAAAGATATAATTTTTTTAATGGAACAATAGTTTTTTCTATCATGCATTGGATTCGTTGAAACTATCTGCGTCCAAATCAATTTAAACTACATTCCTATCAATGTTACTTTGGGAGCTACAACTCTTCAAAGTTCCGGAGGCGGAGGGTGCGATAGCGTAGCTGACTGGCCGAGTGGCTATCCCCTGGTGCACGGCCCACTGTCTCATGACCAGCAGCCAGTCAGCTACGCTGCCGTAGCCTCCGCCCCCTAAACTTTGAAGGGTTGTAGCTTCCAAACTAACAGTGATAGGAATGTAGTTTAAATTGATTTGGACGCAGCTGGTTTCAACGAATCCAATGCACGATAGAAAAAACTATTGTTCCATTTAAAAAATTATATTTTTGTGGTGTAACTCTTTGGAAAATGATAGAATAAACTATGTTCATAGCTTCGTAGAAAGTGTAACTTTTCTTGTGTTGACCTATCTCATTAAAATTTTCCGTCACCTATTATTTTATAAGTTACAGAGGAAAACACACTTAGTGAAAAACCCTGTATATATAGATAAATAGCTATCCGATCGCCATAAATCCGTGCCTAAAGCCTTCCCCGGGTAAACATTAGTAACTATACAACTGTTTAGCTCTTTATGTCTTGTGGTTCAGACCTTATAAACGTACACCGAACAGACATTCACATTTATAGATGTAGATTCAGGAGTATATCGAAGGATAACATGCACAATAAGTGAAGCTAAGCATGGAAACTATGGACTTTGTTGCGCGACTTTTTGAACGGACTTGGTACACGGCAGAAATAAAATCAGTCCCGCAACTTTTCAGACGTCCGGTGCGAGAGTAAACACGAAGTTTGCCGCTGCTGTACTTTCTCCCGCAGCTTTTGCGACACGCCGCTGGCTGCGAGAGAGCAGCTGCCATCCGCAGCGTGTCAGATAGCGCAGTTGGTTAGCAGCTTATCAAGCCGCGAGCTGGCGGGCTGTCGGGCCCACGTGGCACGCGACGAGGCCGCAGGCATCCGGCCGCGCAGAGCGGCGCCGTGCGTGCGTTCTAATACCCAGGCCGAGGGCCGGGCAGGGCACGCCTCGCGACGTCGTCGTGGCCTTCGTGAGCCGGCGGCATTATACGCCCCACCTGCAGATACCGATCTGGCCCGCAGTGCCGCAATTTTGTCCTGCCACCGGCTAACAGCGGCGGTTAGTCCGGGACCCGAATGTAAGGTTTGCATGAGGAACTGTGCAGAGGCCTAACCACACTGCGCCGAGCCCTGCGGAAGAAGCATCGCAATCGGAAAGAACGCCACTCAACTCTGATGATTTCTAAACACACATTTACTAACGAGTAAGCGACAGTTGCTCCTTACTACTTTCACTCTCTACTGATCGAGGCTGTACAGTGGGGACACCTAGTTTCAGGTTTTCCGTGATTTACCTAAATCACCGCAGGCAAATGCTGGTATTGTTCCTTTGGAAGTGCACGGCTAATTTCCTTCCAGATCCTTAACCCTTCGACAGTGGCGTATGTATCTGTGAGATACATTACTAACTTTTTCTCTAATATTAAGGCAATGAACAGTGATAACGGCTTGCTGGTCCACGAACGTGAGATTCGCCTCTAATTGACCATACTGTCTTCGGAGACGCGAAGAACCGTCAATGACACTATTTGCTCGAAACCAGAAAAAAAAAAATCAATTTAAGTGCAATCGTGAGCCTTGTGACTTTCAAGTATCTCTGTCGCTACGTCAGAGGTTGGACGGTCGACGAAAAAGGGCGCTGGTGGCTCGCTTGGGTTGCAAGGTGGGTCCGTACGCAAAGCAGCGATTTGGCCGTTCCTGCAGCAGCAACAAGCCACGACATGACGTGGGGCCCGTGACGACTTCTGCTCTCCACATCTCACCGTGGCTGCTGGTTGATGCCTTTGGATTTGTTGAAGACTGGATGAGCGCCATAATTACCCTCGTGCTTTGGTAGCCGGCAGCATTGTACACTCCACCTGCAGATACGGATCTGGCCCGCAGTGCCGCAATTTTGTCCTGCCACCGGCTAACAGCGACGATTAGTCCGGGACCCGACTGCAAGGCTTGCATGAGGAACTGTGCAGCGGCCTAACCACACTGCGCCGAGCCCTGCGGAAGAAGCATCGCAAGCGGAAAGAACGCCACTCAACTCTGATGATCTCTCACACATTTACTAACGACAGTTGCTCCTTATTACTTTCACTCTCTACTGATCGAGGCTGCGCAGTGGGGACACGGTAGTTCAAATCCACCTAGTTTCAGGTTTTCCGTGATTTACCTAAATCACCGCAGGCAAATGCTGGTATTGTTCCTTTGCAAGGGCACGGCTAATTTCCTTCCAGATCCTTAACCAAACAAATCGAACGTGAGATTCGCCTCTAATTGACCATACTGTCTTGGGAGACGCGAAGAACCGTCAATGAAGACGACACTATTTGCTCGAAACCAGACATAAAAAAATCAATTTAAGTGTCCTTTGGTAGCCGGCAGCATTATACGCTCCACCTGCAGATACGGCCCGCAGTGCCGCAATTTTGTCCTGCCACCGGCTAACCGGCTAACATCGGCGATTAGTCCGGGACCCGACTGCGAGGCTTGCATGAGGAACTGTGCGCGGTTTAACTCACTGCGCCGAGCCCTGCGGAAGAAGCATCGCAAGCGGAAAGTACGCCACTCAACTCTGATGATTTCTAAACACACATTTACTAACCAGTAAGCGACAGTTGCTCCTTATTTCACTCTCTACTGATCAAGGCTGCGCAATGGGGACACGGTAATTCGAATCCACCTAGTTTCAGGTTTTCCGTGCTTTACCTAAATCACCGCAGGCAAATGCTGGTATTGTTCCTTTGGAAGGGTACGGCTAATTTCCTTCCAGATCCTTAACCAAACAAATCGTGAGATTCGCTTCTAATTAACCATACTGTCTTGGGAGACGCGAAGAACCGTCAATGAAGACGACACTATTTGCTCGGTACCAGACATAAAAAAAAAATATTTAAATGCAACCGTGAGCGTTGTGACTTTCACGTATATCTGGTGCTACGTCAGAGGTTGGACGGTCAACGAAAAAGACCGCTGGTGGCTAGCTTGGGTTGCAAGGTGGGTCCGTACGCAAAGCGTCGAGCTGGACGTTCCTGCAGCAGCAACAAGCCACGACATGACGTGGGGCCTGTGACGACTTCTGCTCTCCAGATCTCACCGCGGCTGCTAGTTTTACCAAAAGACGGAGTGTTGATGCCTTTGGACTTGTTGAAGACTGGATGAGCGCCATAATTACCCTCGTGTTTTGGTAGCCGGCAGCATTATACGCTCTACCTGCAGATACGGATCTGGCCCACAGTGCCGCTATTTTTTCCTGCACCGGCTAACAGCGGCGATTAGTCCAGGGCCCGACTGCGAGGCTTGCACGAGGAACTATGCAGCGGCCTAACCACGTCATGTCGTAGTTCGTTGCCGCTGCAGGAACGTCCAGTTTGCCGCTTTGCGTACGGAGCCACCTTCCACCCAAGCGAGCCACCAGCGCCCTTTTTCGTCGACCGTACAATTCCATTCCTCCCACCACTGCCAGCCGGATTCAAGACAAACCAAAGAGGACCTCTGACGTAGCACCAGAGATTTTTGAAAGTCAGTCACATGGCTCACGGTTGCACTGAAATTGATTTTTTTGTGACTAGTTTCGTGCTAATACTGTCGTCTTCATTGAGGTTTCTTAGCGTCTCCCAAGGCAGTATGGCCAATTAGAGGTGAATCTTACTGAAAACCTAAAACTAGGTTTACGTAAGTGGATTTCAACGACCGTGTCCCCACTGCGCTGCCTCGATCTACATATACATCTACGTCTACATGGGATACACTGCAAATCACATCTAAGTGCCTGGCAGAGGGTTCATCGAACCACCATTATACTATTTTATCTCCCATTCAATTTTCGAATAGCGCACGGGAAGAATGAACACCTGAATCTCTCCGTTCGGGCTCTGATTTCTCGTATTTTATTCTGATGATCATTTCTACCTATCTAAGTCGGAGTCAACAATATATTTTCGCATTCGGAGGAGAATGTTGGCGATTGTAGTTTCGTAAGCAGCCCACGCCGCAGCGGTAACCGTCGTTGTTGTAATGGTTACCTTCACAGATCCTGTATCACTTCCGTAACGCTGTCTCCCCTGTATCGTGACAATACGAAACGAGCTGCCCTTCCTTGGACTCTTTCGATGTCCTCCGTCAAACCCACCTGATAAGGATCCCACACTGGGCAGCAATACTCCATAAAAAGACGGACAGGCGTAGTGTATGCAGTTTCTTTAGTAGGTCTGATGCATCTTTTAAGGGTTCTGCCAATAAAGCACAGTCTCTGGTTCAACATTCCCCGACATTATCTACGTGTTCTTTCCAATTTAACAGCGGCGATTAGTCCGGGACCCGACTGCCAGGCTTGCACGAGGAACTGTGCAGCGGCCTACCCACACTGTGCCGAGCCCTGCGCAAGAAGCATCGCAAGCGGATAGTACGCCACTCAACTCTGATGATTTCTAAACACACATTTAGAAACGAGTAAGCAACAGTTGCTCCTTATTTCACTCTCTACCGATCGAGGCTGCGCAGTGGGGACACGGTAGTTCAAATCCACCTAGTTTCAGGTTTTCCGTCATTTACCTAAATCACCGCAGGCAAATGCTGGTATTGTTCTTTTGGAAGGGCACGGCTAATTTCCTTCCAGATCCTTAAACAAACAAATCGAACGTGATATTCGCCTCTAATTGACCATACTGTCTTGGGAGACACGAAGAACCGTCAATGAAGACGACACTATTTGTTTGAAACCAGACATAAAGAAATCAATTTTAGTGCAACCGTGAGCCTTGTGACTTTCAGGTATCTCTGGTGCTACGTCAGAGGTTGGACGGTCGACGAAAAAGGGCGCTGGTGGCTCGCTTGGGTTGCAAGGTGGCTCCGTTCGCAAAGCGGCAATTTGGCCGTTCCTGCAGCAGCAACAAGCCACGACATGACGTGGAGCCCGTGACGACTTCTACTCTCTACGCCCTGCGGAAGAAGCATCGCAAACGGAAAGAACGCCACTCACCTCTGATGATTTCTAAACACACATTTACTAACGAGTAAGCGACAGTTGCTTCTTATTACTTTCACTCTCTACTGATCGAGGCTGTGCAGTGGGGACACGGTAGTTGAAATCCACCTACGTCCACCTAGGTTTTCCCTTAGATTCTCCTGTAATTGGCCATACTGTCCTGGGAGACGCGAAGAACCGTCAATCAAATCGCGTGGTTAAGGTATATAGCCCCAAATTGGCGACTGGATATGGGGTTTCCTCTCAGAGAGGAGACAGTTCATAGTAATCGATGATAAGGCATCGACTAAAGCAGAGGTGATATCGGGCGTTCCACAGGGTAGTGTTTTTGGTCCTCTGCTTTTCCTTATTTACATAAACGGTTTAGGGAAAATCTAAGTAGCTCTCTTAGGTTGTTTGCAGATGACGCCGTCATTTACCTTCTAGTAAAATCATCTGATGATCAAAACCAACCAGAAAACTATTTGAATAAGATATCACTATGGTGTAAAAATTGGTAGTTGACACTAAACAATGAGAAGTATGATGTCGTCCACATGAGTACGAAAAGAAATACGTTAAATTTTGTTTACAAGATAAATCAATCAAATGTGAAGGCAGTAAACTCCACAAAATACCTAGGAATTACAATTACTTCTGACTTAAATTGGAAAGA
Organism: Locusta migratoria; assembly: GCA_026315105.1. Lineage (NCBI taxonomy): Eukaryota > Metazoa > Arthropoda > Insecta > Orthoptera > Acrididae > Locusta > Locusta migratoria. Next base: position 93,993,624 of record CM048745.1, read on the forward strand.
ACACGTAGATAATGTCGTGGGAGAGGAGAACTAGAGACTGCGTTTTATTGGCAGAACCCTTAAAAGATGCAACAGAACTACTAAAGAAACTGCGTACACTACGCTTGTCCGTCCTTTTATGGAGTATTCCTGCCCAGTGTGGGATCCTTATCAGGTGGATTTGACGGAGGACATCGAAAGAGTCCAAGGAAGAGCAGTTCGTTTCGTATTGTCACGATACAGGGGAGACAGCGTTACAGAAATGATACAGGATCTGGGATGGGAATCATAACAACAACGGCGCTTATCGCTGCGGCGTGGGCTACTTGCGAAACTACAATCGCCAACATTCTCCTCCGAATGCGAAAATATATTGTTGACTCCCACTTACATAGGTAGAAATGATCATCAGAATAAAATACGAGAAATTAGAGCCCGAACTGAGAGATTCAGGTGTTCATTCTTCCCGCTCGTTATTCGAGAATGGAATGGGAGATATAGTAGTATAACGGTGGTTCGGTGAACCCTCTGCCAGGCACTTAAATGTGATTTGCAGAGTATGCCATGTAGATGTCGATGAAAACACTATTTGCATGAAACCAGTGATAAAATATCAATTTAAGTGCAAGCGTGAGCCGTGTCACTAACTTTCAAGTATATCTGGTGCTACAACAGAGGTCCTCTCTGGTTTGTTTTGAATCGGGCTGGCAGTGGCGGGAGGAATGTGTTTGGACGGTCGACGAAAAAGGGCGCTGGTGGTTCGCTTGGGTTGCAAGGCGGCTCCATACGCGAAGCATCGAGCTGGACGCTCCTGCAGCGGCAACGAGCCACGACAAGACGTGGGGCCCGTGACAACTTCTGATCTCCAGATCTCACCGGGGCTGCTGGTTTTACCAAAAGACGGAGTACAGATGCCTTTGGACTTGTTGAAGACTGGGTGAGCGCCATAGGTACCCTCATGCTTAGGTAGTGGTTTTCCACAGAGCCAGTGGAGTGTTCAGTACAGTTAAAACTATTCCACGTGTTCTGTTTGTCCTGTCGTGGAGAGATCTTTCTTCGATTCGTGTCCGTTTTGCTCAAATAGTGCCTTCTTGGCGTGTTTACGACGACCTAGCAACGCTAACCTTGGATACAATTTGTTAATTTTTTGTGTTTTATTGCCAAGCGATGTTTCCCTGTTGCTGAAACTTACGTTCGTGCTAGCGTACCCATTGCAACTTTATGTAACATGTTTCGTTTGCAAAGCACCCTTTAGTATGGGTGGAGATTTGTTAAAACTTTAATTTTCTCTTGAGGTGCCCTTTCCTTTCACCTTATAAAATAAAAGGGCGGTTGGTTTTCAATCTTTTATTTTGTTTTAACATGTTTTGGTGGGACTTAGTCAATTATGGCTTCCTGTGTGCCTGCGCGGCTTAGATGCATCTTGCGTGTGCTTTTTTGTTTTTTTTTTGTTTTTTTTTTTTTTTTTTTTTTTTTTTTTTTTTTTTTTTTTTTGTTAACGTGCCGACCGGGGTTCTGAGGCTGTCGGAAGACACTGTTAATAGTCATATCTTACAGGCACGACATTGGTATTCAGACTGTTATGTACAGTTTCTGATTCTTTCTGTGGTGTAATACTTTGTTCGAACGGAAGTTATCCTTGTACTCTCCTGGCCATTAAAATTGCTATACCACGAAAATGTGCTGCAGGCGCGAAATTTAACCGAAAGGAAGAAGATGATGTGATAACCAAATGATTAGCTATTCAGAGCATTCACAGAAGGTTGACGCCGGTGGCGACACCTACAACGTGCTGATATGAGGTAAGTTTCAAACCGATATCTCATACACAAACAGCAGTTGACCGGTGTTGCCTGGTGAAAGGTTGTTGTGATGACTCGTGTAGGGAGGAGAAATGCGTACCTTCACGTTTCCGACTTAGGTCGGACTTGATAAAGGTCGGATTGTAGCCTATCGCGATTGCGGTTTATCGTATCGCGACATTGCTGCTCACGTTGGTCGCGATCCTATGACTGTTAGCAAAATATGGAATCGCTAGGTTCAGGATGGCAATACGGAACGCCGTGCTGGATCTCAACGGCCTCGTACCACTGGCAATCGAGATGACAGGCATCTTATCCGAAGGGCTGTAACGGATGTTGCAGCCACGTCTCGATTCCTGAGTCAACAGATAGGTTCGTTTGCAAGACAAAAACCATCTGCACGAACAGCTCGACGACGTCTGCAGTAGCATGGACTATCAGCTCGGAGACCATCGCTACGGTTACCCTTGACGCTGCATCACAGATAGGAGTGCCTGCGATGGTGTACGCAACGGCGAACGTGGGTGCACAAATGGCAAAACGTCATGTTTTAGGATGAATCCAGGTTCTGTTCACAGCATCATCAAGATCGCATCTGTGTTTGACGCCATCACGGTGAAGGCACATTGGAAGCTTTTATTCGTCATGGCCATACTGGCGTATCACCCGGCGTGATGGTATGGGGTGTCATTGGTTACACGTGTGGGTGACCTCTTGTTCGCATTGACGGCTCTTTGAACAGTGGTCGTTACATTTCTGATGTGTTACGACCCGTGTATCCACCCTTCATTCGATCCCCGCGAAACCCTACATTTCAGCAGGATAATGCACGACGGCATGTTGCAGGTCCTGTACGGGCCTTTCTGGATACGGAAAATGTTCGACTGCTGCCCTGGCCAGCACACTCCCCAGATCATTCACCAATTGAAAACGTCTGGTCAATGTTGGCCGAGCAACTGTCTCGTCACTATACTCCAGTCACTACTCTTGATGCACTGTGTTGTATGGTGTTGAAGCTGCATGGGCATATGTACCTGTACACGCCATCCAAGCTCTGTTTGACTCAATGCCCAGGCGTATCAAGGCCGTTATTACGACCAGAGGTTGTTGTTCTGGGTACTGATTTCTCAGGATCCATGCAAGCAAATTGCGTGAAAATGTAATCACATGTTAGTTCTAGTACAATATATTTGTCCAATGAATACCCGTTTATCATATGCATTTCTGTTGGGTCTAGCAGTTTTAATGGTCAGAAGTGTAAGATTTACTGATTATCCCTTTTAATTAAATATTTGTAAAGCTGTTTGCAATGCTTGGTCAACTTTAAACTTGAGTTGTGTACCATTTATGTGGTACAAACGAAAATGAATTCTGAGCAATTAAATTTTGTGAGCTTGCTTGAAAGCTTCACTGTTTTCTAAAATGTTGCAAATGAAGCGGAAGTCTGTTAATACTATATTTAAATCTTAGTTTGCTGGTGCTGAAATTATGTTTGTAAAATTTTATCCTTCATTAAATTTTCAGAAGATTTAAACGAACAATGCTCAATTTTTCCCCTTTTCTGGATTTTAAAAACCAATGGAGTTGCAGTTGCTGCAATGGACAAAATAGTAAATATATCGTCTAGCCAGAGGCAACTAACCATCAAAGTCTGAAGAAAGGGTCTAGATGCCTGAAAATTTTTTAATAAAACCAATATATCTGGATCTGGTTCCTGCTATTTAAAAGAAGAATTAACGACGAAAGTAAACTACGTTTACAGACACAGTTACTGCGATGTTTCGACTTCCACTGTTGACATCATTGACCTAGTAGTTTTGGCATTAAAGCTGTGCAGAACACATGTTAATGAACGAGCATGCCACAAGTCGAAATCTTGTTATTCCTTTTTTTATTTGTTTCACTCTTCAGCGAAGTATAGTCTTAATATTATCTTCCATCTACTGGAACGATTGCTTTGAAATTTTGACATAATATGCCATTCTAATCATCTTCTTCCTTAGCGATTGTGCCGCATGCTGACAGGATCCACTGATTCGGCTCGGTCGCCGTTTTTATACAAATTTGTGCCAGGCGTGGGCGTCAAGGTGGACATCTGGAGGTAGTTGCCTACTGGCGTTTTATCATGTAAGCTAAAACTACGCCACTGCACAAGAGACATGGCCGTAGCAACCTAGGCGATTTTCTCTCGTCTAAGTTTATTTAAAAAATATAATAATTATTCGTTTTTTCAATCTGTTTACCTGCGAATCCTTCAATGATTACTTTGAAACTTTCCCAGAAATTTGCATTATAATACAGGGCGGATTTATATTCTTATTCCTGTAATACACACCGCTGAAAACAATTGGGGATCGGGTGACATAGCAAACACAATACTAATATGGTAACGTATTGTAATCAGACATTGGTTACAAATTTAATTTGGGTATGATAAAGTACGATATTTTGCTGTCTCATCTCTTTACTTGAAGTTTAAATGGCGTTTACTTAGAGTGAAGACCCATTGGCTTACCGTAATAGTGAACAACTGATTTTCGTCGCCGTTTAATATGTCAGTACATTTGCACACCTGAGTGGCATGGACGGTATGAGGATGTCAATCAGCTTACGAGGTATATTTGGTCATTCTTTCACACGCACAATATCCAGGTCTGCAACCGTTGTGGAGGTGGGGGGCGGGTGGTCTGGCTGCAATGCGTCAGAAAAGTGCATTCCAGGCATGCTCAATCGGATAAAAGTGCGGTGAAAAGGTGGTCACTCCATTCGTTAATTCCCTCAGCAAATGTTCAAATGTCTTCAATTCTTATGGGACTTAACGTCAGTGGTTATAAGTCCCTAAGCTTACGAAGTACTTAAACAAACTTAAATCTAAAGACAACGCAGACACTAATGCCCGAGGAAGGACTCGAACCTCAGACGCTTTAGACCGCTCGGCCACTTCACCACGGCAGTTTCCTCAGCTTCAAGATGTTATCCACCAGGTCAGTTCTGAGAAGGCGATCGTTATAGTCCACGAGAAGGAATCCTACGGCACCAGCGTAGGGCAAAACAAAAGGTCTGAATACTCTTGCGCCGTTTTGGACATCATCCGCCAACACTGATATTTATCCGCACCATTGGTACACTACCAATGATATGACAATGTTTCCTGCACGTAAGCAAGGCTGTTCCGACTTCCGCGTTCTGTCCAGATGAAGTAACAACGCCGGACGTGGTGGCCAAGCGGACTGCGGCGCGCCAGTCACGGTCTGCAAGGCCACTACGGTCGGGGGTTCGAATTCCCCCTTGGGCATGGATATTTGTGCCATCCTTAGTATTAGTTAGGTTATAAGTAGTTTGTATGTTTAGGGACTGATGACCCCATAGTCAAGTCCCATAAGTTCTACAAACATTTGAACGTATTGATTTGAAGTAACAACGCTTGTCCGCTTGAACACAAATTCATGACTCAGCTGTGAACAGAACCCGGCGCTAGTCCTTACGACTCCAGTACCGATGTTCTTCCGCTCAGTTTCTGCAATCTAAACGACGTCGTCATTTAAATGTGACACATGCCATAGTCCTCCGTGCGTGGCGGTGATTTTTGGACTGCGCGTTCTATTGCTGCCTGGATAATGCATTGTAGCTGAGTTCTATTCAGCGTTCTGTCTCGGCGGGTTATCCGGAGATAACAGTCATCTCTTGCTGATGTTAGCCGCGGACAACCTTGGCCTAGCCTTCTTTTAACAGTTCCTGTTGTCTGAAATCGCGTCCTCGTCCTGGAAATTTCACGTTGGGATACTTCAATAATTGGAGACAATTGCCCCTGTGTCTTTCCGTCTTTCCCACTTTCAACCTTCCTATGGGTCTCCATGCCATATCTTCGTGTATGTCACTTTGTTGTTCCATCAACTTTCTGTCATTACCACTATCTCGATTATTCTAAAGTTACTGTCTCCATCCACTCTGTATTACCGACAGAAATACATTGAACTACTTTAGTTTCTTCTGCCGATGACAATGCTTGAGAACCTACATATTTCAGCTGATCCCCTACTTGTTTTGACCTACTTGTTCTGCGTTCTATAAAAAATTAACAGAGAAACTGAATATACTGAAGTAAAAACTGTACTCCATTACCGGCCGCGGTGGCCGAGGAGACTAAGGCGCTCCAATCACGGTCTGCACGGCCACTACGGTCGGGGGTTCGAATCCTCCCTCGGGCATGGATATTTGTGCCGTCCTAGTTCGTAAGTAGTTCATAAGTAGTTTGTAAGTTTAGGGACTGATGACCCCGTAGTTAAGTCCCATAGACTATACAAACATTTTTTGTACTCCATATGCCTGTTACGCATCGGCACGGTTGACACGAGGGATAAATAAGGTTTGTTGACATTTAGCACGACAACTGCAACTGCAACTGTCTTAAGCAGTTAAACCGGCAGCCCACGCACAATGGAAATATTTTAGACCTTATACCACGAACCGGCCTGACCTTATTAACGATGTCTGTGTTTGTGATCATTATATCGTCATAGCGTCAATGGTGATCGAAATTCCTAAACCAATCAAGAAGCCTAGGAGCGTGTTTTTGTTGGGAAGAGACGATAAGCAAATGTTAGGATCGCACTTAGAAAATGAATGGGCATCGTTTAATTCCGGGACTATGGATGTAGAGGAATTGTGGACTAAATTTAAGAGCAATGTAAATAAAGGTTTAGAGAAATATGTGCCAGTAAAGACGATTAAGGATGGAAAAGATCCACCGTGGTACGATAATAATGTTAGAAAGCTGCTGAGAAAGCAAAGACTGTTGCACTCTCGGTTCAAAAAAGAACGCGCAAATGATGACAGGCAAAAGTTAATAGAGATTCGTGTGTCTATAAAAATATTTATGCGCGAAGCATACAATAATTACCACAGCCATACCTTGCAAAAAAATATTTCCGAGAACCCGAAACATTTCTGGTCCTATGTCAAATCGATAAGCGGTTCAAAGCCAGTCACTCGTTGATCATTCAGGGGCAGTAAAAGAAGAAATCAGATTTAACATTTAAGAAATCTTTCACGCAGAAGAAACGCACTAATGTACCATCATTTGATCAACGCAGTAATTCCGAAATGGAGGACATAGTAATAGGTATTTCCGGTATAGAGAAGCAGCTGAGAGAGCTAAATACGAAAAAGTTTGCTGAGCCGGATGGAATACCAGTTCGGTTTTACAAAGAGTATTCTGCGGCATTGGCCCCCTACTTAGCTTGCATTTATCGCGAATCTTTAATTCAGCGCAAAGTTCGTATTGATTGGAAAAAAACGCAGGGGACTCCCGTTTATAAGAAAGGCAAGGGAACTGACCCACACAATTACAGGCTAATATCGTTGACATCAGTTTCATGTAGAATTTTGGAGCATATTCTCAGTTGGAATATTGTAAATTTTCTTGAAATCAGCACGGGTTTAGGAAACATCGTTCATGCGAGACTCAGCTTGCCCTTTTCTCACATGACATCTTGCGAGCCACGAATGAAGGGCAACAGGCAGATTGTGTTTTCTCGACTTCAAAAAGGCGTTCGACGCGGTGCCACACTGCAGACTACTAACGAAGATACGAGGTTATGGAATAGGTTCACAGATTTGTGACTGGCTGGAAGACTTCCTAAGTAATAGAACGCAGTACGTTGTTTTCGACGGCGAGTGTTCATATGGTTGACATCAGTTTCATGTAGAATTTTGGAGCATATTCTCAGTTCGAATATAGTAAATTTCCTTGAAACGGAAAAGCTTCAGCACAGGTTTAGGAAACATCGCTCATATGAAACTCAGTTTGCCCTTTTCTCGCATGACATCTTGCGAGCCATGGACGAAGGGCAACAGGCCGATTGTGTTTTTATCGACTTCAAAAAGGCGTTCGACGTGGTGCCACACTGCAGACTGATTACGAATATACGAGCTTATGGAATAGGTTCACAGATTTGTGATTGGCTGGAAGATTTCCTAAGTAATATAACGCAGTACGTTGTGTGTTCATCAGAGACGAGTGTATCGTCAGGCGTGCCCCAGAGGAGTGTGATAGGACCGCTCTTATTTTCTATCTATATAAATGATCTGCTGGACAGGGTAACTTGTAATTTGCGGCTGTTTGCCGATGATGCTGTGGTGTATGGGAGGGTAACGTCTGTAACTGACTGTAATAGCATACAGGATGACTTAGACAAAATTTCTAGTTGGTAGGAAGAATGGCAGCTAGCCCTCAATGTAGGAAAATGTAAGGTGATGCGCTTGAGTAGGAAAAACAATCCCATAATATTCGAATACAGCATTAGTAGTGAGCTTCTTGATGCTGTCGCGTCGTTCAAATATCTAGGCGTAACACTGCAGAGCGATATGAACTGGAACGAACATGTGAGGACAGTTGTGAGTAAGGCGGGCAGTCGACTTCTCTTTATGGAAGAATTTTGGGAAGATGTACTTCACCTGTAAAGGAGACCGCGCATACAACGCTTGTACGACCACGTCTTGAGTATTGCTCAAGTGTTTGGGACCCGCAGCGGATCAGTTTAAAGGAAAGCATGGAAACAGTTCAGAGACAAGCAGCTAGGTTTGTTACTGGTAGGTTCGACCAATGCGCGAGTGTCACGGCAATGCTCCGGCAACTCAATTGGGGATCGCTGGAGGAAAGACGATGTTCTTTTCGTGAATTTCTGTTGAGGAAATTTAGAGGGCCGGAATTTGAAGCTGAGTGTAGTATGATCTTGCTGCCGCCTACTTGATTTGATTTGATTTTTCAAGGGAAGCCAAAACAGTCTTGGTCCAACCCGCCACTGCCCGCACCGAAACTAAGTTTATTGTGCGGTATCGCTCCCTGTATATCTAGTAAAGCCAACCAATGCCCTTGAACAGTGCAAGGAGTCCCTTTACCAGTTCTTTATTAGACACAATTTCTTCGGGTATGGTTGTACCAAATGTTCTGTGCCTTTTACTCTCCAATACAATGAATTCTATGATTAGATGTGATGCAGTTTCATCACCGTCATCACAGATCCTACATTTAGGGTTCTCTTCTGTTATTCCCATTGTATGTAGGTGGTTTTTGAAATTCCCATGGCCTGTCAGCAATCCAACCATGAGTCTAATCTCTCTCCTGTTCAGGCCCAGGATTGCAGAACTTATTTTAAAACATGGCTTTAGCATCATTACCTTGCCATGTTTTTGTTTATGGACTTTGGTCCAATATTCTACGTGCTGTCTTCTGAGCCAGTTACGTAGCTCCATTGCCTTGGTGATTGTCAGGACAGGTTCCGGTCCAATAAATGGAGTCTTTGCCCCCATCCTGGCTAATCTGTCGGCATGTTCGTTGCCACCGATCACCGAGTGGCCAGGGACCCACAATAGGTTTACTCTATTGCTTTCCCCTAGCTCCACCAGAACCCTGTGACATTCTGCGCCGCCTACTTACATTTCGCGTGGTGATCACAAAGGATCACAAAGGATAAGAGAAATTAGGGCTCGTACGGAGACATATAGGCATTCTTTTTTTTTTTTTTTTTTTTTTTTTGTTCGTTCTATTTGGGAGTGGAATAGGAAAGTAAACGCCTAGTAGTGGTACAGTGTACCCTCCGCCACGCACCTTAACGGTGGATTGCGGAGTACGTATGTAGCTGTAGGTGGCCGATTGCCCCCGTGAGATCCGCCCTGCGGGGTAGAGTGCATCGGCGGTGCTCGAGTGTCAGCCACTGTGTGGGACAGACAGCCCGCTCCGCCAGCTGTTTGTTTGCGCTGCGCCGCCGGCGCCCTTTAACGTCTGCGCGCCAGCTGCGATTATCTCACGAGGCCCGCCACTTCCTGCTGCCGCGCCTCGCCGCGGCGTGTGACAGACGCGAAGTCTGTGGCGCATGCGCGGTAGCCAGCGTTATCGACGGAACGGAACAACCGAAATTAGATTGTACCGGGTCTTTTCCTCCACAGTTTAACCTAACCGCGAAATCAGTTCAAAGAAGATATGTTCTAATAAAACACAGTCTTCTTCGTTACAATGATTTATTTTATTTAACGCGTTTCACCTTTGTGAGACATCATCAGAATATGGAAAAATAAGTTAAGGGTAACTTTACAGGTTTCAAAGGAAGATATAAGATGTACATTCACAAGAGTAAAACGAAGGTAATGGAATGCAATGTCAGAAAAATCAGGCGATGCTGAAGGATTTAGATTAGGTAATGAGACAATAAAAGTGGTAGATGAATTTTGTTATTTAGGTAGCAAGATAACTTCTGATGGTCGAAGTAAAGAAGATATTAAGGGCCGGTTCGTCCATCTCTTGTTAATCTTCTCGTTAGTAAACGAGAAGATGCCTTTAACGTTTAATTAAATGTGCTCGTTAAGTGCATTGTGTTTGTCATTGTCAGATACACCTCTCGTTTGCTAACCTGGAGAAATAGAGAAGGTACGATATATTTTCACTATGTAAGCAATAGAAACAAATGAAAGTGCCATATTTGACAATCGGTGAAGATGTTAGCAGACAGTTGTTATTTGGCGATACGGCAAACAAACCTTAAACAAGCTGGAATTGTACAAGAAGTTAGTGCGAGAGTCTTGTGACCTTAATAATATAAGAACACATTGGAATGCAAGGAAACCCACGCTACGACATGGAAGGGAAAGGAGGCGATATTGTGGCGAATGAATTAAATGCTGCCCATGGAACATGTTTCATGTAGGACAGCAAAAGTGCTTAGAGCCTCATACGATAACATAATGCCAAGTACGTAGTACCTTAGTGCAAGCAATAACTTGCACATAGGTAAAAGTTCTCTGTTCCTATAGATCGGAGAAAGAAATCACATTTTAGGCCTTACACTAGGCGCAACAAACATTAGTAAATACTAAATTAATAAGATTGCAGACATAAATAAAGAATTCTGTTTTCTATAGTGACAGATAACACAATATAAGTAACTATCTGTTGGACTCTTCAGATGGTCGTGGAGTTTTTCATGCAGCGTTTCCAAAGGGGCTTTTCGAAGACTAAATCGCGTAAGAAATTCTGCATCAAACCCTTCATTCAAAATGATCTGGACGAACATAAATACGTCTAGGACGCATTATAGCGATAGTCCGAAATATTGACATCATTCTAATGGTCAAATAAATCTATTTTCCAGCCATTGACTTTATACCTATTCCCATTTAACTAATCGTTCCCCGTTAGTTTATATTTTGATATCGCAACTATAATTTTAAGGTTATGTTGCGTATCTGCAATATATCAAAATAATCTAATCGAAACTGACATGGATTGGGCAAAAATTATGACGATATATCTTTCCAACAAAACTGCTTTCCATATTAGTTTTTCATACATATAGTGCTTCTGTTATTTTGTTCGATAAATCGGTCTTCATCACGTGAATATATTTCGTAATTTTAGAGTTTTGAATCCTGCAATTTTCATACAGATTCTCACTTAACTGATCGTTAGCCGTGTAGCGAGCAGAATTTTACTAGTTAACTTAACGGCCAGTTTGAGGTCTTTTAACGTCAGGTTAACTCATAACGAAACATTGACAAACGCAATTTTCCACTAACCACTAGTTAAAATCGTAACTGGTACTTAACGAGACATTGACAAACCGGCCCTAAGTGCAGAATGGCTATGGGAAGAAAAGCGTTTCTAAAGAAGAAAACGTGTTAACATCCAATATTAATTTAAATGTAAATAAGTCCTTTCTGAAAGCATTTGTTTGGAGTGCAAGTGAAACGTGGGCGATTAGGAGTTCAGACAAAAAGATGATAGAAGCTTTTGAAATGTGGTGCTACAGACGAATGATGAAATTTAAATGGGTAGATCACGTGACTAATGAGGAAGTGCTTAACCGAATCGGGGAGAGAAGTTTCTGGCATATCCTGACTAACAGAAGGGATAGATTGGTTAGACACATTCTGAGACATCAAGGAATTGTCAAAATAGCATTAGAAGGAATTGTGTGGGGGACGAATATAGTAAGCAGATTCAAAAGGATGTAGGTTGCCGAACGTATTCTAAGATGAAGAGACTTGCACGGGACAGGGTAGCGTGGAGAGCTGCATCAAACCAGTCTGCGGACTGAAGACCACAACAACAACAGAGATTACTACTGATATTTTAATAATGTTTTATATATAATAATGATCAGTCACAGATAAGTAGGATAGTAATGGAGAAAAGGTAAATACAAGTATATATGTATAAAAGATAATAAACTTTGAATAGTAGTAACAAATACTAGTCTCACTTTAAGAAGAGTTATATAATTAAATACAATGTGATTAATTGCGAAACATACAAAATCCGAAATTGACTTTTTCTAGTTTATTTTGTTTTTAAAAACTTATTTATTTTTACAAAACTTATTTGAAAACAATGTTGGTAGTTGTGATCATTGTTTAGTTTTTTCTGTATGTCTTTCGTACAAAAACAAATATCACTAAATCGACGAACTCGTTAAAAAGTCATGTATAAAATGCGAAAAAACAGGTTCTGGTAAATATAATCCTTCCCTTCGAAGCGTCTTACCTTGTACTTTATTTATGGTCATGGCGAAGGCTACTTTTCTTGGGAATTGTCTTATTTGCAAAGGCATGGTTGGATCATAAGGTGTGAGGTTAATGCGGGGTATTAGCACTGTTTTATCAGAGTCAATGAATTTAGCAGTGATGATGTACTCTCCTAAGTGAGTTACACTAACCTTGCTCCATTAATTAATCCCTGATTAGCGTTAAGTTTTTAATTAACATAATTATTGCTTTTTTCTGGGTGCAACCGTAAATATATGTCCCATTTACGATCTTTCGCTGGGTATCAACTGCAAGAACTACAAATTTTTTCAAAATAAAAATTTGTTCTATTTTTTGTGAAAACAATAACTTTAAAATATCTGTGTTTGTTTCGTCATTAGTGGAGAACGAAACCTTGATAATGATACCTTAATCATTAATTCTTGGCAAGTAATACCGGAGATATTGCGTACCCACAAAAAACACAGACGAGAAATAATATATATGATTATTAAAGATCAGTAGTATTCAATTTTTTATTATCACTGTTTATTGTAAGACAAGGCCTGTGAAGTTTCCCCTAATTTATTTTTCCAGATTCTGATGATGCCCCAAAAAGGCGAAACGCCTTAAATAGAATAAGTCCTAGCAACAAAGACTGTGTTTTATTAGAAGATATCTCCATTTTTACTGTTATTACCACACCAAAAAAAAAAAAAAAAAAAAAACAAAAAAACAAAAAAAAACAGAATAGGCATGCTTTTGCAAACACGAAGATATGTTAACACTCGGGAGACCGTCACTGTGGTCGGAAACACCTATATAAGACAACAGGTGTCCGACGCACGTGTTATATCGATTACTGATGTTACAATGGCAGGTTATCACGATTTAAGTGTGCTTGTACGTGGTATTCTACTCGGCGCAGCAGAGAACGGACACAGGCACATTGGGGTAGCGATGAATTGAGGACGAATATGTCCCGAGTGAAAGGGAGACGAAAGGTGGAGAAATTTAACCTCGTATAGCAAGAGCCTTCCTGTGAATACTGACTTCCAGAGTATGCGTATGAGCACTTCTTTCTTGAGCTGGGCAGACCATTTTTTGGAACTATTTCACTGATGATCGTTTCTTGTTTGGAATCTTTCCTAGCCGTGCGCACGGTGCGCGCGATCGTTCGCTATCGGGGGTTCGAGCTCTCCCACGGGCATGGGTGTTTGTGTTGTCCTTGGGATAAGTTACTTTAATTACTTTAAGTAGTTTGTAAGCCTAGGGACTAACGACCAACGTTGTTAAGTCCATTAGATTTACGCCATTTGAACGTTATTTTAATCGTTCCTTTCTACTCGTCCACCGTACCGTATTCATCCAATTATTATCCAACACCATAAAAAAAAAAAAAAAATATATATATATATATATATATATATATATATATATATAAACTGAAACTTCCTGGCATATTAAAATTGTGTGCCGGAACCAGGACTCGAACCTGGGACCTTTGCCTATCGCGGGCAAGCGCTCTACCGACAGAGCTATCGCGACACGACTCACGATGTCGCCTCAGTACTTGTTTTTGTGAACACTCTTACACTACTGAGGCGGCATCGTGAGTCGTGTCGGTATAGCTCAGTCGGTAGAGCGCTTGCCCGCGAAAGGCAAAGTTCCCAAGTTCGAGTCCTGGTTCTGGCACACAATTTTTATCTGCCAGGAAGTTTCATATCAGCGCACACTCCGCTGCAGAGTGAAGGTTTCGTTCTGAAAATATTAACTGAGTAGTTGCTTTATAAAGGCCAAAAGCTGACCAGTAATTTCTGAGATAAAATGTAAATATGATATTGTTGCAGAGCACATATTTGGAAATTGTCATCCGTTTTCCTAAGCCGATATCACGAACAACATTTTTTTCGCAAAAAACCTAACAAGTACGTAGTACAAACAAACTAAAAATTGCTGCCACCTATGACATAGGCTACGTAGGCAATGGAAAATTCATTTTTGTGAACACTCTTACACTACACTTTAGGGCAGTGCTTCCAACGTTTTTGAATAAGCGACCCTCTCCCAACTAAAAATATTTTGGCGACCCCCGAACCCTCTCTCCGAACCATAAGACATCTATGTGTGTAATTTGAAATACAATGAATTTAATTTGTTTATGTTCATACAACTTTCTTGTAAAAGCAATAAAAATACTGTACATTACAGGATAAATTGCAGTCCATTTTTCTAAATGGAATACATGCTATTATAACATAAATCCACCCCCATGAACTACAGACATTGCCGAGGTGGGGTGGCTTGCGTGCCTCAACGATGCAGATAGCCGTACTGTAGGTGCAACCACAGCGGAGGGGTATCTGTGGAGAGGCCAGACAAACGTGTGGTTCCTGAAGAGGGGCAGCAGCCTTTTCAGTAGTTACAGGGGCAACAGTCTGGATGATTGACTGAGCTGGCCTTGTAATATCAGCTAGTGTGGCTTTGCCACACAGCTACTGCGGACGGCTGAAAGCAAGGGGAAACTACAGCCGTTACTTTTCCCGAGGACATGCAGCTCTACTGTATGAACATATGATGATGGCATCCTCTCGGGTAAAATATTCCGGAGGTAAAATAGTCCCCCATTCGGATCTCCGGGCGGGGACTACTCAGGAGGATGTGATCATCAGGAAAGACAATAGTGGCAGTCTACGGGTCGGAGCGTAGAATGTTAGATCCCTTAATCGAGTAGGAAAATTAGAAAGTTAGATATAGTGGGGATTAGTGAAGTTCGGTGGCAGGATGAACAGGATTTCTGGTCAGGTGAGTACAGGATTATAAATACAAAATCAGTTGTGGGTATCACAGGAGTAGGACTGATAATGAATAAGAAAATAGGAATGCGGGTAAACTACTATGAGCAGCACAGTGATCGCATGATCATTGTCAAGATAGATACGCAGCCAACACCGACAACAGTAGTACAGGTTTATATGCCAACTAGCTCTGACGATGATGAGGAAATCGAAGAAATATATGAGGAGCTAAAGGAAATTATTCAGACAGTTAAGGGAGAGGAAAACTTAATTGTCATGGGAGACTGGAATTCGGTAGTAGGAAAAGGAAGAGAAGGAAAAATAGTAGGTGAATATGGATTGGGAAGAAGGAATGAAAGAGGAAATCGCCTGGTAGAATTTTGCACGGAACATGATTTAATCGTAACAAACACGTGGTTTAAGAATCACAAAAGAAGGTTGTATACGTGGAAGAGACCAGGAGACACCGGAAGGTATCAGATAGATTTTATAATGGTAAGACATAGGTACCGGAACCAGGTTATAAACTGCAGGACATACCCAGGGGCAGATATAGGCTCTGACCATAACTTGTTAGTCATGAACTGTAGGCTGAAGCTGAAAAAACTGCAGAAAGGTAGGAAAATAAGGAGATGGGACTTAGATAGATTGAAGGAAAGTGAAGTTCTGGAGAATTTCAGAGGGAGATTTAGGCAACAATTGACAGAAGCAGGGGGAAATAAAACAGTAGAAGCGGAATGGGTAGCATTGAGAGACGAAATTGTGAAGGCAGCGGAGGACAAAATAGGTAGAAAGGCAAGACCTACAAAAAATCCATGGTTATCACAGGAAATACTACAGTTAATTGATGAAAGGAGAAAATATAAAAATGCAGTAAATGAAACAGGCAAAATGGAGTACAGGCGACTAAAAAATGAGATTGACAGGAAGTGCAAAATGGCTAAGCAGGAGTGGCTAGAAGCCAAATGTAAATCTGTAGAAGAATGTATAGCAAGGGGAAAAGTAGATACTGCCTACAGGAAAATAAAAGAGACATTTGGGGACAAGAAAGGCACCTCTACGAATATCAAGAACTCAGATGGGAAACCAGTTCTCAGCAAAGAAGGGAAAGCTGAAAGGTGGAAGGAGTACATAGAGCAGCTCTACAAAGGAAATGAACTGAGAGACAATGTTGTAGGAAGGGAAGAGGAAGTCGATCAAGATGAAATACTATACTGAGAGATGAATTTGACAGAGCCTTGAAAGACCTAGGTCGGAACAAGGCACCAGGAGTAGATGACATACCCTCAGAGCTACTAAAGTCTCTGGGAGAGCCAGCCATGACAAGACTATTTGAACTGGTGTGTAGGATGTTCGAGACAGGCGAAATGCCCTCAGACTTTAAGAAAAATGTAATAATCCCCATTCCAAAGAAATCAGGTGCAGACAGGTGTGAAAACTACAGAACCATCAGTTTGATAAGTCATGGTTGCAAAATTTTAACACGAATTATCTACAGGAGAATGGAAAAGCTGGTAGAAGCTGACCTCGGGGAAGATCAGTTTGGATTCAGGAGGAACATAGGAACCCGGGAGGCAATACTCACTTTACGTCTTATCTTAGAAGATAGATTAAGAAAAGGCAAACCTACATTTTTAGCTTTTGTAGATTTGGAGAAAGCATTTGACAATGTTGAGTGGAATACACTCTTTCAAATTCTGAAGTCAGCAGGGGTAAAATACAGGGAAAGGAGAGTTATTTACAACTTGTACAAAAGCCAGACCGCAGTTATTATACTCTAAGAGCATGAAAGGGAAGCATCAGTTGGGAAGGGAGTAAGACAGGGTTGTAGCCTTTCTCCGATGTTATTCAATTTGTACATCGAGCAGGCGGTGAAGGAAAGTAAGGAAAAATTTGGAATAGGGATTAAAGTTCAGGGGGAAGAAATAAAAACATTGCGTTTTGCTGATGACATTGTAATTCTGTCAGAGACAACGAAGGACCTGGAAGAGCTGTTGAATGGAATGGACAGGGTGTTGAAGAGAGCGTATAAAATGAACATTAACAAGAGCAAAACAAAAATAATGGAATGCGGTCTTAGAAAGTCGGGCGATGCTGAAGGAATTAGATTAGGTAAAGAAACAATGAAGGTGGTAGATGAGTTTTGTTACTTGGGTAGTAAAATAACATGCGATGGTCGCAGTACAGAGGATATAAAATGCAGAATGGCAATGGGAAGAAAAGCATTTTTGAAAAAGAGAAATTTGCTAACATCGAATATTAATTTAAGTGTAAGGAAGTCTTTTCTGAAGGCATTAGTGTGGAGTGTTGCCTTGTACGGGAGTGAAACATGGACGATAAGCAGTGCGGACAGGAAGAGAATAGAGGCTTTTGAAATGTGGTGCTACAGAAGAATGCTGAAGTTTAGGTGGGTAGATCGCATAACTAATGAAGAGGTACTGAATAGAATTGGTGAGAAAAGGAATTTTTGGCATACCCTGACTAAAAGAAGGGATCGCTTGGTAGGACACATTCTTAGACATCGGGGAATCGTAAATTTAGCATTGGAGGGAAGTGTGTAGGGTAAAAATCGCAGAGGGAGACCAAGAGACGCGTATAGTAAGCAGATTCAAGTGGATGTGGGTTGCCGTTCTTATGAGGAGATGAAAAGGCTTGCTCAGGATAGAGTAGGGTGGAGAGCTGCATAAAACCAGTCTCCGGACTGAAGGCCATAACAACAACAACATAACATAAATTCCGACAGAATAATTTATATTGCATACCGACGTTTGGCACTGCAGGTAAAGTTCAACATCGTATTATTCTCGTTGAGCAAGGTCCCACTGCATAGTATATTTGTAAACAATCTAATTTCTCCAACGAACGGATGTCTTGTAAATTTAGCTGTAGTCTGGCTCCTGAAATGTTTTCAGGCCTTTGTTTATTAATTGTTGACACGATGTATTTATTATAAAACAATCTTTGTTATAATTATTCAACTGAGAATCGATATTCAACAAGGAATGGCGTAATTTTATAATAAAATACATTTCACTTTTCTTCTCGACATGTTTTTGCATTGAAGAACCCCTAGTATTCGGACATGATTCCTTTATGGCGATCCAGCGAGCAAGACATAGGGACGTCCTAGGGGTCGTAACTTACAGATTGCAAAACACTGCTTTAGGCAACTGAATAAAATTTATGTGAAAAAACTAAACATTAAATAAAGCAAATGAAATCTAAAGAAATTACGAATAATAATAACACTCCCGATAGTAACGTCTTCTGGCGTTGATGAAAATTATAAGGAAATAAGCAGATTTTCGTTTCTGGTGCATGTAAATTAATGTATTATACAGGTTACAAATTTATACAATACCTGCCAAATGTAAATGGCTGGTGATGGACGCTGAACAGAATATGCGAAGAACCAGTAGTTCTAATTAATTAGTAGTGCTGTCGAAAAGCTGGCTAGGTGGTAAATTTCTTTTATTACAGGTCATATATAAAAAAACAGTATGACTCTAATTACGCCTTTCGGATAAGTCTATTATCAGACTTGTGTATGTTCTGCGGCGACAGCCACACGTATGCAGGTACATGGACTTTAGAAATGTTGTATCTTACACACTCACATGCAGATGTAGTCTGTATGAGTATTGTGTACAAGTAACATTTCCAAAAACCGTGTATCTGCATAAGTGTGGCTGTCGTCCAACAAGGATACCAATCTAATGGACATAACTACAACGCGTAATTGACACCATACTGTATTTGAAGTGTGACCATCATCATCATTAGAGACTGATTATGCCTTTCAGCGTTCAGTCTTGAGCATAGTCCACCTAATAGAATTCTTCCATGGTCCTCTATTCAATGCTAACATCGATGCCTCGTCTGATATTAAGCCTTTTACTTCAATATCATTCTTCACCGAATCTATGTACTTGGTATACCTCGACTCCTCTTACCCTTCGCTGCCGAGCCCATGAGTCTCTTAGGTAACCTTGCTTCTAACATGTCTGTAACAAGACCCCACCATCTCAGCCTATCCGCTCAAACTGCTCCATCTTTGGTGTTCCAGTTTTTCTTTGATTTCCTCATTATGGGCAACCATCTGTCATTGTATCCATTTATTACTATCTGCAATCATTCTTGCCACTTTAATATCTGTAACCTCAAACATAAATATCCACCCAGCTTTCACTTCCATTCAACAAATTTGGTCGAAGTATAGAGCGGTGCACTGCTAACCTAGTCTTGGTGCTGACTTCCTTCTTGTAGATGAGAGTAGATCTTAGCTGAGCACTCACTGCATTAGCTTTGTTACACCTTGATTCGAGTTCTTTCACTATGTCGCCATCCTGTGAGAAAATCATAGGTACTTGAAACTGTTTACCTTCTTTGTTCCTCCTATTTGTCACTCAATTTGTTTAAATTTCTTTCTCGCAGACATTACCTTTATTTGGGAGCTTCTGATGTTCATATCCTTCATATCATAACCCTTACACCCCTGATCGAGCTCTCAAATATTACATTGCAACCTTTGAATCGAATTTCCCATCACAACTAAGTCATCTGCATATGCAAGACTGCTTATTTTGTTCTCATCTATTTTAATCCTGCCCTGCCAAAGTACTGTTTTCGGCATATGATCAATAAATAGTATCAGCAACAGTGTTGACCCCTAAAACTACTCTGAACAAAGAAATCAATTTAACGTCAACTTTAAATGCTACCTTACAGTGTGCGTAAGGACCTTTAATTCCCTGGAGAACTTTGCCTCCTATTCCATAATCTTGTAAGACTGAGAATGGTTTTCTCCTAGGAACAAGTTCATAAGCCTTTTCTAGATTTATAAAACATAGAAACAGTTCCATGTTCCACTCACAGCACTTCTACATTATCTAACGTAAGATAAAAAAATGGTCCTGACAACCTTTAAGATGCCTAAACCCACACCGATTTTCATCCAACTTTTCGTCAACTAATACTTGCACTCATCTTTAAACAACAGCTCGATAGTTCTTACAGTCTTTTCTGTTTCCTTATTTGAAAATTGGCATGATTACCGCTTTCGTCCAGTCAGACGGAACCTGTGCCGACTCCCACCCCCTTCGAAATTATCCTTTGTAAGCGAATGAGACCTGACATTCCACTGTATTTGACGACATCCGGCTTAATTTCATTCCCCCCGGGCGCTTTATTGCACTGCATTCTATTGACCATTCTCTCCACTTCCTCAAATGTGATACTGTTTCTACCATCATTCCTATCCCATTCTACCTAAAAATTTGTCACATTATTGAACTTTTCACTTTTATTGAGCAGTTCTTCAAAATATGCCCTCCGTCTTCCGAAGGTATTCACAGAATTCCCTAGTTACCCGTATTAAAAAAAAATATGGGACCTAGTCAGCTTATCGGAAGCACTACCAATAATTTAATCATGGTCGCCTGCCTCTTCCACGTCTTCATGTCTCATTTCCAATAGTTCAATGAGACGCCGAACAATAGCTTGATACCTAGCGGTGAGCTGCATTTGAGAGTTACCGGAACGTTGCAACGGGAGTGGTTGATGTGTGTGTAACGGGGCTACTTAATATGTGTGTGTGCGTGTGTTGCCTTCTGTACTAACAGGGGACTACAAAACTTAAAGATCGTATCGGGCTACTAAAATTATGGAGCTGACTGCAATACTACTAGGAGAGTAACTTGACAATTAGTGCGCAACCTAATGCTGACCTACGTAAGGCAAGTTTGGGCACGTCGAAACTTACGCTATCTGACTGCAATATTAGAAGGATTAAAAACATGCAAAATCTTGGTTGGCTGATAGTCACTTTACGAGAACAATAAAAGAATGTCGTACTGTGTTGTACTTGTTGGCCCTGTCTTAGTATTATTATACAATCAGTATGCATACACAAATAATGAATGCGTGCAAGACATATTATTTTCTTGTAAAAAGGGAAGTGGTGCCTCGTTTCACACCAACTCACATCCTTCATATCGTTCATGTCACCCACTTGCTACAACGTACTTGATTACCATTAACTTACAATCACAGCGTCAAGAATAATGACAAACAAAATTAAACTAATCAAACTGAATAAATCTGTATTAAAGAAAATTTGAAAATTGGGAATCAGCAAATTCGACACGACTAACATAAACTATAAAAATGAAGAATTTGCATATTATAGCGAAGTCGTGCAATCAGGCAGTTCTAAAACAGGGATGCAGCCCTACCCTCAGGAAGGGATTAATTATAAACATAAAATTTAAAAAAGAGAAAGGAACTACTTTTTTATTATTACGTTTGGTTAATGCCCTATACATGTTATTACGACAATTACAGTGACGAGCCACGAATTAATCAAGGTTGTGTATGGGTTCCTACTGAATGGAAAGAGATATAAAATAAAATAAAATGAAATGAGCGACCTTGCGCAATGCGAAGAACATTTAAAGTAAATTACCAAAAAATTAGCAGCATCATGAAGAACTCCTGGCTGTGTCCACCGCGAGCTCCAGTGCAACCGTCACGCTCCGCTACTACTCTCCGACACCCCGCGCGGTAACAAATGTTTGTATTATTAGTTTCTCCATCGTTGGATGGTTGCTGTTGCCGCAACTGTGGTTCAAATTTAATGAAAGTCCAGCTCCAGTTGCAATTAGTTGTGCTTTATTTAAGCCCACACTACCGGTTTCGGCCTCTATGTTAGGCCACTTTCAAGTGTGACAGACGTTATGCCATAGAGAAAGCAACGTCAAGTCTTTCTCTATGGCATAATGTCTGTCACACTTAAAAATGGCCTAACATAGAGGCCGAAACCGGTAGTGTGGGCTTAAATAAAGCACAACTAATTGCAACTGGAGCTGGACTTTCATTAAAAATGTTTGTATAGCTTAAGGGACTTAACTAAGGGGTCATCAGCCCCTAAACTTACAAACTACTTATCAACTAACTAAGACTAAGGACAGCACAAATATCCATGCCAGAGGGGGGGATTCGAGCCCCCGACCGTAGTGGCCGTGCAAACCGTGACTGGAGCGCCTCAGTTCCCTCGGCCACCGCGGCCGGCACGCGCGGCAACGCCGAGCAAACCCCACCTACCGGCCACCAAAGATAATCCTTGCGGACCCAACAACGATGTTTATATATATGTTGCTGCCAACGTATATAATCCCAAAACTTAAGGTAGGAAATTTCCATTCAGTAGCCCCCTTACAAGGTAACCGGCTGCACGCCCTCCCTGAAACTGAAACAGAAACGTCCATGAGACATTTCCTGGAAATGAATGACACGGCAACCGTTCCGGCGTTCGGGCGCGGGATCGACAGCTCCTAGGGTTTCGAACCAGAACTATCAAATAGGACCGACAAGGAGCATCTGAAGCCGTCGGCACACGGAGCGTGTGTCTGAACGTGTGTGGTCAACGTGGCGAGTCCACCGTGCGGCTGAACGCTCGGAGACGGCGCAAATTGAGCATACCAGACGTGTGCCTCAACGAGCTACAAGCGACCGCAGGGCGCTCCAGCGACAGTTGTCGGCGGTATGTTCAAATATCTGTAAATCTATCGGATCAAACTGCGTGGTCATCAGTCCACTACGGTCGGGGGTTCGAATCCCCCCTTGGGCATGGATATTTGTGCCGTCCTTAGGATTAGCTAGTTCATAAGTAGTTTGTAAGTTTAGGGACTGATGACCCCGTAGTTAAGTCCCATAAGCTCTACAAACATTTGAACATTTGAACATCAGTCCGTAGCTTACAAACTACTTAAACCTAGGTAAACTAACCTACGGACAAACACACACACACACCCCGGGGAGGACTCTAACCTCCTCGGCGAGCAACCGCGCGCTCCGCAGCGAGACGCTTTAGACCGCTCGGCTACCGGTATCAGTTGCTGGAATCACACTGTTTACCAAATCAAAAGAGTGAAATTCTTGGTTGACTTCTATTGAATCGCTTATTTTCGCGCTTGTGCTTATGTTCGTTATGTTCTGTGATATAGGCCTAAATAAGTAACAACAAAATACTTATGAACATAAGACTCTTATAAAAGTTACATTTTATGCCAATAAGTGTAGCGAGTAATAAAAGTTTCATGAGAAACTGTGCGATATAAAATTAGAATAGGCCAAAGATTATTGCAATAGTCTCGCTTTTTAGTAAATCTTAAAAGATCATGCTTCCACGGTCAATGTTGCTATTCAGTAGAAGAATGTTAAGAACGTATAATACGCAATACGTGAAACAATAAGTGCGTATTTTACTCCAAGTAAGGTTCAAACTGTCCTGTTCATAAAACGAATCCAATAAACTCACCCCTCAGAGGGTGCGCACTTACGTTTACATAGCATCGAATATTATGCAGTATACTTCTCAGAAATTTATAGGAAAGTCTTTGATTCTATGAGAAAACCGAATAAAAGAAATAAAATTATTTTCTTGTGAGGAGCCTTGAACCAACACTCCAACCTCTTCCAACGTCGTAGTGCACGACTTAGGCACCTACGCTACAGCCGGTTGCATTACGAATGAATCCTCGCTCACTTTATTAGAAGTGTCGTATATGCTACTGAGCGATATGTCGGTTGCTGACATGTAATTACAACAAATGATACAAAGAACTATTCGTGTTGATAGATCTTCAGTCCGCCTTATCTTGAAACGGCAGATTACCGTAATACGGAAATTTTTTAACCACGTGTAAGACGTTTCCAGTAATTTATTCCAACATATAGTACCTTAACCCAGATGATCCTGATGTCCTTCCATAAGGATGGTGTTCCGTTTGTTTAAACATTTAAAGTACATTGTTTCCTTTTGGCACAAAACACTTCCTTCAACATCGGACTGTTATCTGGACATCGATCATTGACATGCAAATACTAAAAGTTTTAGCACGTATTCTACGTTGGTCATATTTGAAGATAGGGATTCAGAAGCAACGTATCAATTAACTGATGTTTTTGGGTCTATAAGTTCTTACCCATCAGTTTCATTTTTATTATTCAGAAACATAGGGATGGCTTTATAATTAAAACGTCATATCAAACATGTAATATTACTGTTCTCATTTTTACCTCGTTCCAGAAGGACGGCATATTATGCCGAGACTAAGGATGCAATTCGTGTAAAGACAGTGTTGCAACATTTGAACGATCTATTACAGATGTAATGAACTATCTTTTAAACCAGAAGTAACCGAAAAAAAAATCAGGATCATCTGGGTTAATAGCGGGTTTCCGAGAGATTCTCAATGTACTCAGTTACTTGTACTTGCTTTGAAACGTCACACATTCAGAAGACCTAAGTTATATACATAAAAACCACGAAATACGAAGGCCAACATGGCGTCATCGTCTCTCTACCGAAAAAGAGCTGCCCCCCCCCCCCACCCTCCAGGGATAGCCACGTGGTGTGACCTCGGGAGCGTTCTCCCACCTTATTGGTGATCGTTCAGACGCTCGTTGAGAATATCTGGCATGCTTGATACTGCCATAGAATAGGGAGAATACAGAAGGGAAAGCTGGGGAGGCGCCTTTGATCTGTATGTTACCAAGCGTTGCGCTCGACGCCATATTGAAAAGCAGTAAACGCGGAACTATAGCCACTTAGTACTTTGGCTGGAAATGGACTGTTTACGAACTGCAGCTAATCTCACCGACTTTTACGAAACGAAACGGCTTTTCAGTATGCTCTCATCTATTTTGCGCCCTCTTCTTGCACCTAATTGTAATAAAAAAAGGTCTAAATTTTAATACAACTACGAAAATGTTCGGTGGAATCGATGATCGTTTTATTTGGTGCTTATCTCTAGAAAAATCCCAAATAACGCGGAGTTATGTTTGGGAAATTAGTTATAAACAAGAAAGTGACTTTACAACTGCCGGGTTTTATTTGACACGAATAAATTCGCACAAAATATTGAGTCAGACTTAGCAGTACAACGTGATTACACAGAACTAATGACGTCTGGGCATATATAAAAGTTGTATTTGCTTTAGGAGTATCATTAATTTACTGATCGGAGAAGGGCATATAGAGGAATCTGTCAACCACAGAGCAGGAACAGCATAAAACAATTATTCCACTTTATCTATTTGTTTGAGTATCCGAAGAGCATTCGTTGCCAACATTAGCACACTACGCCTCCAATGCCGTAAGTAAAATTTTCCCTGCCTACTTACGCACTATTCTTTGTCATTCATTTTATATTATTCCCTGCAACTTTAAACTTAAAAAATATAAATGTACTTCAACATTTCGATGTTGTTGAACTGCTTCAGCAACAGCAACAGCGAGAGTTATCGTCAAGAGAAGAAGCAAGTCTACTTTTAATAATTATGCACACATTGCTCTCATTCGAAACTGATAACATGTAACTTTCACTACACATATAGCGACTTACTGCTCAGCAACTTTTGGGAAGGTGAAGGATCTTATAGCCTTACTCGTATTGGAATTCTTGCGGCAATTAGGTGCTGAACACCATCGGCCGCCTTTTATTGCTGCTCATAATAAAAACGGAACAGCTCCAACTACTGACACACAGTTCTTTCTTTTCACTGCACTGAACTGTACCAAATACTTGTTTACTTTTATGCGATTCAGGTAGTTAAAATACACATTTAAGAAACAAAGACGGCACATTACCACGCTACAGAGTAGGGAGTGATCACACGTTTACTGCTTTTCAAGATGGCGGATTCCGCGCATGCGCACTAAATTTTGGACGACAGACTGCAGCGGGAATTTCCTTTCTGTATACTCCTTATTCTGTGATACTGCCCCACACGTTCTCTCCAACGTGCGGTTCGCACGCTGTGGCGTCAGAAACTCGCCACGTTGGCCACAGTCGTTCAGATACACGCTTCGTGTGCCGGCGGCTTAAGGGAACGGCAAGCTCCGATGCTTCAATTCAAATTTTGTGAGCCGTTGTTCGTTCACGAACGACCCATATCTACTTTGTACGCGATGTGCTGCTGAGCTACTTTTTTTTTTTTTTTTTTTTTTTTTTTTTTTTTTTTTTTTTTTTTTTTGCGAAGCAGCGTCAGTTCAGGAGCCTCGGAAGAAATCCCGGCAGCAGTTGCGCAACTGCTGGCTGCGGAAACTGTCCCACGGACGTCCGCCCAGGGCTGCTGGGTGGAGGCTGACCGCAAGCGAAAAAGTTTGGCAAAGACCTGGCGCCGCGCCGGTCTCCGGCAGTTTCCTGCCGCGGGCCACACCGCACGCCGCACTTATTCAGAAATATTCGTGCCCAGCCTCAGCTCTACCGAAGTTACCGTTACTTATAACCTACATCTACATAACTACTTTGCAACTCTGCAAACCTCAGAGGGGTCATCGAGCTATATTCACGATATTTTTCTGGCGTTCCACTCTCGAATACCGCATTTTGTAAACAATCATATCTTTTCTTTCGACCTATTATTGCTATGATTTTCTTACTCTTCTTTCAAGTTTGACCTATATTTGAACTATGTTTATTTCATATGTTTCTGTTAAAAAAATGCCGTCCCGCTTGTGAAAATGTTAAAGTTTAATTATTTTTCATGCGTCCAGCCCTTTTTGGGTATCATCTACCTGGCCGCGGTGTCCGAGGGGACCGAGGCGCTCCAGTCACGGTCTGCACGGCCACTATGGTCGGGGGTCCGAATCCCCCCTCGAGCATGGGTATTTGTGCTGTCCTTAGTGTTAGCTAGTTCGTAAGTAGTTTGTAAGTTTAGGGACTGATGACCCCGTAGTTAAGTCCCATAAGCTATACAAACATTTGAATTTGAATCGTATCATCTAATCACCTACGAGCAAACGACTATGCGCAGCCGGCCGCGGTGGCCGAGGAGACTGAGGCGCTGCAGTCGCGGTCTGCACGGCCACTACGGTCGGGGGTTCGAATCCCCCCTCGGGCATGGATATTTGCGCCGTCTTTAGTATAAGGTAGTTCATAAGTAGTTTGTAAGTTTAGGGACTGATGACCCCGTAGTTAAGTCCCATAAGCTTAACAAACATTTGATTTGACTATGCACAGTGCATATTTCAAATTTTGGTAACACATTGCACCTGATCTATCACATGAGGCAGATCGTAACTCTCTCTTCGCTGCCGTAAGATTGTAGATAAGTTGATACTTCCTGGCAGATTAAAATTGTGTGCCGGAACCGGAACTCTAATCTGGGACCTTTGCCTTTCGCGGGCAAGCGCACTACCGACTGTGCTATCCCGACACAACTCACGATGCCGCCTCACAACTTCACTTCCGGCAGTACCTCGCCTCCTACTTTCCAAACTTCACAGAAGCTATCCTGCGAACCATGCAAGACTAGCACTCCTGGAAGAAAGGATATGGTGGAGACATGGCTTAGCCACAGCCTAAGGGATGTTTCCAGAATGAAACTTTCACTCTACTGGCGGAAGTAAAGTTGCGAGGCGGCATCGTGAGTCGTGTCGGGATAGCACAGTCGGTAGTGCGCTTGCCCGCGAAAGGCAAAGGTCGCAGGTTCGAGTCCCGGTTCCGGCACACAATTTTAATCTGCCAGGACGTTTCATATCAGTGCACACTCCGCTGCAGAGTGAAAGTTTGATTCTGGAGATAAGTTGTTTGTACACTGCAAAAATGTGGTTGCCAATAATGTTGACACAGATGTTATCTGGAAGTTCCTGCTCACAACATACCTTAGCAACTTTGATGTGAGGTCTCACATAAAAAATAATATAATTCGGCTTTTTATTTTACTTAAGTTTTTAAGTCGCCACTGTTTTATTTTGAGGGATTATTCATAATAATTTTAGATTTTAATTCGCTCCAGCTTTTTCTGAGGATTATTCACCACACCCTTTATGTAAGTCTGTATTTCGTTTTTATTATCTAGTAGATAAAAGTTGCCCCGAGATATGCTACATATTTTTATTATGCCATCCATGTCTCTTCCATTTTCTTTGCACTATGTGTGAACCATTTTTAATTTACAGAAGTATGACAATAGTGTTTTTTGTCAGTCACTTGGAATTAATCCATTATATGTGACCATAGAAAGGATGTTTGTGCTGTATTTAATATAAATTCATAAGTAGTTTGTAAGTTTAGGGTCTGATTTCCCCGCAGTTAAGTCCCATAAGCTTTACAAAAAATTGAACATTTTTGGACTGAACAATCGTTCAATGGGGTCGTATCGCCAAGTGCATTACATTTATGCTTGATACACATTTTGGTCCATAATTGTTAGTAACATTTCCTTCCTTCCTTGCACTCACTTATTCCACTCTCCCCCCCCCCTCGCCCGTACACCATTATATACTCTCTATTACCCTCTTTCAATTTTAGACACAATAAAGGCATTACCTGTTTTATCCCTGTATATAATTTTATCACTGACTTAACTGTAGTTAGCTGACACCGCTTCTAATACTCAGTTACAATGTTGATTTGTAATGTAAGATGGGCAGCAAGCTGTGCTTGATTGATATTGTCGAGTGGACTTTGTGGCGAATTTGACCACCCCCAATTTCACCCTACTTTCCCCTTTCGTACGCCCACTTATATTGAGGTACCGGATATTTCTCATATGACTTAACACATCTTGGAGCCACGTTTTAATAGTTTCTACGTCAGCAAGTAGTACAGAGGGTGCAAGATGTTGTTATTGTAACTTTATTCAAATAACTTTTAATTTTAAGCCTGTTACGATGTTTCTCCCTTCTCACCACAATTTAGCACGTGAATCTAGTCGAACACCTTCACTAGATATCCACGTCTGTGGATTATGCTTTTTGTTATGTAACTCCACTAAGATATAATATAATATCCCATTGTTTTCGAAAATATTTTAATTATATTTTGCATGTAATGTGTTTATTCTCCTTGTGAGTTTTGTGATTTCAAACTGTAAACATCCGAAATGTAATGTACTTCTATTATCTATGCCACAGATTTGATGATGTGTCGAAACGCGTAATGGGAAAATAAAGTATACTGCGATCAAGATATTTCAAGGAAAAAAATAGAAGTCCTTCTTTTGTGTCATTGTTAGGTCTTAAAGATGTGAAATTATGCAACCACACCTTACATCACGTATGGTATTTCACTCACATAAGTATACGTAGTTCCAAAACTATCTTAGAAACCAATATTTGTACGAGGGATGTTCAAGTGGAAAGGTACGAAACTAATGAACAATTGTGTGGGTATAATTGAAGTATTTATTCAAACGTCATCACCAGATGCCTGACCACAATTATCCCACGGTTTAGCCGCCCGCTTTGGCCGAGGGGACTGAGGCGCTTCAGTCGCGGTCTGCATGGCCACTACGGTCGGGGGTTCGAATCCCCCCTCGGGCATGGATATTTGTTCCGTCCTTAGTTGTAGCTATTTCATAAGTAGTTTGTAAGTTTAGGGACTGATGACCCCGTAGTTAAATCCCATAAGCTCTACAAACATTTGAACATTTTTTTTATCCCACGGTTTAACGAGCCGTAAGATTTCCTGTTCCTAGACTGTCTGTGGCTGTGAAAGCCAGACCTCTACTATAGTGTTTTCAAACGTTTCTGATATGTAACCGCCTTCCTTGCGAACTTAAGTAAAAATATAGAATTTTCGTTTTTTCCTTCAGCTTTCTTTTCAATTGTTGGACTAAGTTTTGTGTGCCACGGCGAAGTGGTCAAGCGCATTGAAGCGCTATACTC
Source organism: Locusta migratoria (assembly GCA_026315105.1). Lineage (NCBI taxonomy): Eukaryota > Metazoa > Arthropoda > Insecta > Orthoptera > Acrididae > Locusta > Locusta migratoria. Next base: position 94,023,398 of record CM048745.1, read on the forward strand.
TCATGCGTGAGCCCGTTCCCCGTCGGGGATTCGCATACCCCCTCGGTCATGGATGTTTCTGTCGTCTTTAGTATAAGGTAGTTCATAAGTATGTAGAAAACGTAAGCTTTCGCGGTCATTATTGTTAACGTCAAAATTTTTTAAGCTATTTGCCGCTTCATTATAATAAAATCATTCCAATGTTTCGGATCCGTTTCAAGAGGCTTCTTCAGGGAATTACCTGAGGAAGGTTCCTGCAACGGATCCGAAAGTTTGGAAAGATTTTATCATGACGCGGCAAATAGCTCAGAAGAATTTTAACGTTAGTTCATAAGTGGTTTGTAAGTTTAGGGAGTGATGACCCCGCAGTTGGGTCCTTTAAGCTTAACAAACATCATTGTAAAACTTAAGTTTTGTTTGTATATTATTCGGAACGGAGCACTCTATTCCATTTGTACATGTTTTACGATAGTAAAATATATTTTGTGTAAAGAGTGCTCCGCATTTGTGTCAAGAGAAGCAAATTATTCTCACTAAGAAAATTGGTAAAGGACTTTTCTTAGTTTTCAGAATAACTTAATGTGTCATGTTCTGTTACCTTTCGATTGGCTCCTGAAAATAGTTTTCAGACTTTGCACTTATACATTATTAACACACTGTATGATAAAACAGTTTGTGATCTATTCAATTCACAATGAATGTTCCACGGTGAAGTCCGTAATTTTAAAATTTAATAAATTTCACTTAGAGATTCGTCTTCTAATTTCTATTACTTAACCTCTAGATACTTTCTGGTGCAAGTACTTTCTCTTGTGATGGTAAACCCCGGAGCAAAACTTTGCGATTCCCCTAAGGGACTTGAAAAATTGGTTGAAAAACACTGCTCTTCGATGTCATTTCGTCGTCCGAGTTGAAATGCTTTCCTTTGAGATGTATTTTTAGCGAACCAAACAGATGGAAGTCACTGGGCGATATGTCCGGTCTGTAGAGCACATGATCCAGCTGCTCTCAGTTGAACTTGTCCGGTGAACCTAGAGACGTGTTGGCAAACGTTTTCATGGAGCAACATCACTCCCTCCGTGACCTGTCAGCGTGCTGGTGGAATTCGATGAGTATCGGACCTCTAAGGTGAGCATCACCTTACTTGCTGAGGTCATAGCCTTCAGTGTCACAGGGGGGAGGTGACGACGCGTGCTTAGAGTCCCTAGACGCCCAATACATTATCCCAAAACGGCTTATTGACATTTCAATCGGTTAGATTGTCAAGACATTTCATACCTTTTCACTTGAACACTCTTCGTACAGGGTGTCCAGAAAAGGGCTCCCTGATTTCAAAATTAAATATCTCGAAAACAAACATCGATAGAGGGATGCAGTAAAAGGTATGTTTATGTGAAAGCTGTAAGACGTTTATACAGCAGTTTGAAATAATAGTTACAAAAGCTGCTAACAGATGGCGCTGTACGCTGTACAGCTCATATCAGTATACATAAGTGAAATAATCGTATGAAAACACTCTTTGCAATCAATCACATCACAAAGTTTTCAAAATGTTCACCAATGGCACTACAGAGGTGGCGCAAACGAAGAATGAAATTCGCCATCACATTTCGTAGTGTCTCAACCGAAATGGATTCACATGCCACAGTGATCGCCGATTCAAGCTCGTCCAGCGTGGCGGGATGCTTCGGGTAGACCATGTCTTTCACTGTGCCCCATAAATAAAGGTTACAGGGACTCAAATCCAGCGAATATGGAGGCCAATCCATGCCTGCACCAGTAAATTTGGGATATTCCAAGCAATGACTCGATTCCGGAAGTATTCCTCGGAACACTTGTTCCGTCCGATGTAGTCGGGCCCCATCTTGATTATATCATTCAGTACCTTGTCGATCCTTTAACGCTTGCTGTTTGGCGACAAATTGTTCCAAAATTGCAGCGTAACGTGCACCAGTGACGGTTTCTCGAATGAAAAAAGGGCCAAAATCGCCTCTGCTGCATACTGCAGCCCGCATAGTAACTTTAGGGGAATACAGGGGTTTTCTTCACACTAATATGGCTTTTCGGAACCACATAATCGCCAGTTCTGCTCATTCACAGGTGGAAGTGTGCTTCATCTGTAAACCAGATGCAGCCAACATCAAAATCTTCAGTATCAATCATTGTGAGCATCTGATTAGCAAAGGTACCCTTTGTTGCACAGCTCGTACGGGTATGGCCTGGTGCGTTTTGAATGGAAACATGTGTAGGCTCTTTCTCAGTATTTTCTGCGTGCTGGAACGCTTCAAACCAGTCTCAGATGCAATTCTACGGACGGATGACATTGGATATCGCTGAATAATTCCAGAAACTGTCGCGATGTTTTCAGCCGTAACTGCGGTTTGCTTGCGGCGAACATGCCCCACTAGATCATCAGTTACGCTGGCCTGTTCGTTGAAATTTTGCGAAGAGCGTAGGAATGGTTTTTGCATCGGGTCCTTTTGGAAGTTCGCCTTGTTGCCGTAGGACTGTCTTTTAACCTGTGGTACTCTAGCACCAGAAAAACGCGTTGTTCAATGGAGTACATGGTTTTAATCTCTTCCTTCGATACGCTAACCTCCTTTCACGTTTCAATAGTGGAACTGATCGCTCTGGGATTCGGATCACTATTTATACTAGGCATTACGTACGGCAATTACAGCGCCATCTGTTTGCAGCATTTCTAAGTATTATTTCAAACTGCTGTATGAACTTCTTACAGCTTTCACAATAAACATACATTTTACTGCATTTCTCTATCGATCTTTGGTTTCGAGAAATTTAATTTTGAAATCAGGGAGTCCTTTACTGGACACCCTGTATGATGGACCAGACAGACGGCAACGTTAACAAAAATAACTAAACATCTTGTTTCCTTTCATTTCCTCGTGATCACGTTTTGACGTGGCAATTGTTTGTGACGTATTATGAACAATTGTTTTCTTTGGTGTACGTTGTAAATTCTGAATATCTTTTACCATCAAAATTTCAAGCTTTCAGGTTGGTGAACGCAGTCCTTCTTAACGTGGTCTCGGAACCATTACGAGGATGCAGCGTTGGTGTGAGGGCGGAACGCTTAACGAAAGCGAGTTATTCAGCTCACGTCATTAGCGACCTCAAGTGGAGAGAGCGGAACCCTGTTGTGCCGGGGCTGAGGCACGCCTAAATGGAAAACGCTCCTGTGACGTCACACCTAACAAGTTAACGATCAGCCTCGCTATTTTAGCACGGCATTTCGCCTCTCCACTCTGTTATACCTCAGACGTTTTGGGAGGTATCGACGGAACTGTAACCTTTATGTGAAGCGCCTTCATTACTCTTCTCGTAGTAATTAGTAGTTTCCAACGAACGATGATGGACGTTTCCTTACGCAGAAACACTAAACGCGCGCGAAATGTTGACTCCGTTGAACACTGTATTAGTCGCGCGTCGTCCGATGTTGGATATTACGGGAATTCTGACGTCATCATTAAATAGTTTCGGAATATGCCAGCATTCTTAGTTGCAGTTACGAAAAGAACATGAAGTTACTAATCTAATATATAAAGCAGAGTGTCCGTATGTTTGTACCTGTTGTATACAAATCTACAGTTTTGATCCACTCTTTTTCAAATTTTGCAATCCACGAGGACGGTCGCCGTAAGTCTAAGAATCACGTAAGAGACATAGTTCACGAGATATGTCATAAACAGTGAGACGCGAAAAACTGCTGCATTTTGCAAAAATGCTGCTCATTTTCTCCTAAACCATTGGACCGATTTCAACCAAACATGGTACACACATTCCTTACCGTGAGGTGACAATTGCTGCATAGTTAAGAATCAATCACATACGATACATGGTTCCGAAGATATGACGTCATAAACAATAGGAATCGCAAGAAAACGCTACATAATGCGGCGAGACTTGATAAATACGCTATATGAGAATGAGAGTACTTAGCGACTTGCAATAAACTGTAAACATAAATTCAAACCTTTATTAAACTTTTTCTCGCTGCCAACCATAGTAAAATGATGAAAGGAAAAATGTTTCTCGCTGATTTTTCGCTATTGATGGACTGAAACTACGGCTTTCGGCATGACGTTACAATTTATAATTTCTTCACTACAAATTGTAGCCGCATGAAACTTTACAGACAGTATACACGCATATAGTTGAATGTACCTTCTAAGTAGTATCACGTACGACATGTATTTCTTGAGATATGAGCACATAAACAGTAACGTTTGTAAAAAAAACCGCTCCATCACGCGCCAAGTTTTAATTTATTACTTCTCTAGTACTAATTGTATTCCCAAGAGATTTTACAGACATACAACTCTTACACAAATGAATATATACCTGAAAAATTGCAGAAATAAATAAATAAATACCCGGGCAGCGTCGCGTTTTCAGCTAGTATTATTATGAAGCTAATGTTTTTGACACTTCAAGAGTTTGAAATAATTTTGAGTATCACTGATTTAATTAAAATGTTGAATTTTCTTTCGGGTGAACATTGTCCGCTTCCACGTCCATCTGTCAGATCCTGCAACCAACTTGAAATTGAATAAAATTAAGTCGTAACATCGAAATAAAGATATCTGTAAACGACATTTTTTTCGCTGGAGCAGCCATTTTATAGTCAGTTGCAACAGTAAAAGGAGAATGACTGAAGTCGGCTTGAAAGGATGTGTAAAACCAACAAAACAACTTCTAAGGCATATAAATAAACAGAAGAGCCTTCAGCGGGGCTAGTAAACATCGTTATTAAAAATCGTAAGAGTGGGCGAAGATGTTATTCATCGTTGAATCGAAGTTCGAGATTTTTGGAACCAGAAGGAGAACATTTGTTCGCCGAATTGTAGGGGAATCGGCAGCACAGCAGTGTGTCGTACGTACAGAGGGATACTTTCACGAAAGTAAAATATAATGTATTTTTGGAAACATTTCTGTTTCATTTATCAGGCAACAGCACGCTTATTTAAATTTATATATAAAGAACTGTCTGGAGTGAAAAATTTATTTTTGTCCGACTAGTTTCTGTCTTCTCTTAGACCATATTCAGGAAGTATAGCTCCATTGATATTGTGGAGCTATGTTTGCTGAAGATGGTCTAAGAGAAGACCGAAACTAGTCGGAAAATTTTTTTGCACTCTATACTGTTCTTTATATATAAAATATCATGATTGTGATTGTATTATATATGTGGAAGTTAATATAATTACATATTGTGAGAAACAATGTTTGATTTGTGTTGTAAATCTGAAATACCAAGGCGTATTGAAATTAATGAGTGGTAGTGTATTCCTCTTTTTATTTCTAAATTTGCCCTAAGCGGTGCATCTTCGGCGCTGTCACAGATAGCGACCATTTCTACTTTAAAAATTATTTTGTTTTTATATTTTTAGAAAAAAAATTCTATACGTTCCACATGGCAAAAAACAACAATAAAATATATTTAATCGATTTTAGTAATATTTCATCGATGTAATTCCTTATTGTAATGAATTTGGACTGCGGCTGGTCGAATTTTAATTCAGCGTATTTACTCTCCCATCAACAGCCGTAAATCTATATTGTTTTGCAAACGTAGGCTTCCGCGGCAGTTGTCACTATCAATAAAATTCTTCTGGGTATGATACCGCGTCGTCATTTTGTAAACTTTGCCGACGTTTCGGCCACTATTTCAGGCGGTCTGACTGACACAGACCCTGATGAAGGCCGCCTGCAATAGTGGCCGAAACGTCGGCAAAGTTTACACAATGACGACGCGGTATCATACCCAGAAGAATTTTATTGATACTATATTGTTTTATTTACGCAACCAGATATCGTAATACGATCATCTTCAGGTCATATACAAAAACAACTAGAAGTCAGCGTATTTATACAAATTATTTAATTTTAATAAACTCATTTTATTGTACCATTCATCAGGCTTTATTATATTATTTCAACATGGTATGATGCTAATCATACGACATGTGTTTCCAGATTTTCATATTTTATTTGACAATGCAGAGCATGATGTTATAGATACACAAATATTTGTAACTATATTTTTATAGTGCCCGAAGATGATATTAGTTTGATATCGTTTGCCTAAATCAAAGAATATATATTTACTGTCTTTGATGGATGAATAAATACTCTGAATTAAAAAAAAGTATATATATATATATATATATATATATATATATATATATATATATATATATATATATATAATTAAAAAAAACCTATGTTCTTCCTTATCTTTGCAAAGACCACAAAAGTAAAGTGAAATGATTACTGGCCGCACTACACACACGAAAATGAAAACCTAACGAAATTTGCAAGTGATACTCCGGAAAACTTAATAGGTGATGAAGAAGAAGCACCTTGTCTCCACAGATTAGCGCAAGTGATTCTGCGTCCATGTGGCGGAATACTAACGCTTGAAGAAATTCTCGTTCACGATCTAATGCTTCTCCTTAATGTCACCAAACCTTTCAAAAGTCTTAAATCTGAACGATCTGGCACATGCATAATAATGAAAGCCGCCGAAAATGCCAGCTCACAGCTCACTGATGCAAACACCAGAGACAGGCACGCTTTCGTCCAACAAAAATTAGATTTCATAAAGTGCGCATCATACAAAGCGGCCGCAAGGTGAGATGCGCATATACAATACAGTTGCTTTCACGAAATATTTTATGACATAATTTTGAATACAATCATTGTTTCTCTGTACATTTCGTTTTCATTTGTATGGCTTTCGCTGTACCGCTCTTTTCAAAGTTGTTTTGAATGCACTGCAAATAATGGGAGCAAGGGAGATTCACACAGTGGAATGGTAGGCCACTCCGGCTAGTGCGCTCTCATTAGCCACTGACGCACTACGTCACATGGCAGGCACAGACAGCGCTGCTGTGTTCTCGATAATGGGCGTCGTGCACACTGAAACAAGCTGATATATCTCTTTTTTGTACAATATAATTTATTTGATGGGGGCAACATCCTTCAGAAGGACTAGAATCAGAAATATTCGAAAGCAAGATGTCAAGCAGTAACAGCAAGCGTGATAACACAATATTCAACCCTCCCCATAGTCGTTTCCGAAAAATGGTTTATAGTTTCCCTGGCTGATTTAGTTTATACATGTTAGGGGCGATTAAGGAGACTGATGACAATATTATCCTTGGGATACTGATTTAGAAAACGTAATTCGAAGTTGTGAAGAAGGAAGCGGACTAAAAATGATTTCTTTTCGACGAAGTCCGCTTTGTCGCTTTCTATTTGGCTCTTTTATTCATAAAATGTAATTTAGACAAAAGTTATCATGTTAACTGGTTTTTTCGTCGCTTCTTGGTAGAACAAATTCATTATGAAAAAAAAAAAAAAAACACAATTTTGTGTTTGTTCTACAGGTGTATTTTGTTAGTCGATTTTCGGCTTCTTAGGCCATCTTCAGACAATTATTGAAATTTAGTCAAGGAACTTAAGTTGTTAATAAACCAGACAGAGAAATAAATTATCTTCTTTGTTAGAACAGTTACAATGTAAATAAATCTTTAAATGAAATCTGTAAGTTAATAGTACTGAAAAAGGGAACATAGGTACTATACATCCAGAAACTGTGCAGACATAAAATCTTACAACAATTACAACATTGACTATAGTGAATAAAATAAAATTAAACAAGAATCGAATGTTTGAAAGGTTGTTCAAAAACAAAGGTGACAAAATCTAAGAAAAATAGAATAAATATTAGAAGCCTGAGACACTATTATAGATAAATAAACAAATAGACAAAAATATAGCGGTGGGATAGGAGGGTATAGGTGGGGTGCATCGGAGAATTATGAAGCTTAACAAATCGGATATATGCATTCGAACTGAAAAACGGCGAAAATAAACATATTCAATTTTAGTTTTCACAATTAAATAAACAATTACTGTAATTGAAATATTAGTACTAACAAAGAAAGATACAAAGCTGGTGTGATAAATTGGAAAGATAGAGTGGTACTAACACAGAAAGTAGATAAACAATGGCTGCACCAAATTTAAATTAGATTTACAAGTTGTACATTGTAACTGCTTCATCAAAGAAGATAATTTATTTTTCTGTATCTAACATCTCTTCTAGTTTATTGACAACGAAAGTTCTTTGTCTGAACTTCAGTAATTGTCTGATGATGGCCTAAGAAGCCGAAAATTGATTAAGAAAGTAAACAAACCTGTAGAACAAACACAAAATTGTGTATTTTAAACTTCATAAAAGTTATCTTCCTCATAGATAAATTATGTCCGTTTTGATTTCTATTGAAGCTGCTGATGATACCATTGCACGTATATTCTTTGTTTTTTCGCCTCCTCCTCCACAGTTGCAGTTATGCAATTTGTATAGGTTAAATTACCGCCTTTTGTAAGTATAAATATTTCTAATTCAGACCAGGCGCGTCTCGATTTCCTGAAATGCATCTTCAATCATCAAATGTAACAATAGATTCTAGTATTACATTTTTGTATTGTTTTACCGAACTCGAACGTGTTCTGTTACTATAAGTAGACGAATTCTGTGTTTCACCTTGAAATTTGTGTGTGTTTATAAACTGCGCCAATGTCACGGATTCTAGAGAACATCTGAAACAAATGGTTTAGTGCGCACACGGGTTTTCATGATTGTAGAATATCCAAAAATAGAATTTCCTTAAGTAATGAATTCTTTCTGAAACAGTAGGACAACGGTTCATTTCGCCAATCGCATACTGAAATCAAAGAATCTCAATGCAGATGTTGTTTATAGGGTACGAAGAATACGTCTTAGTTGTTTACACACATTCAAATTCATTGCTGTCGTATAGCTATAACAATCCTACCTCTTGCAAGTATTCCTATGACTGTCTGCAATAAATTTCTTGTTACTGTAACATCAAAATATTAGTGTTTTAGCCGGTATCAAATGGCGCAATCATTGCTGACGTACTGGTAACTGAGTCAAGCACCTGATTGACTATTAAGCTGATCTGATCATTCTTAGTGTTCAACAACATGTCCAATCATTTTTCTCTTTTCGGATAAAGAAAAATTTGAAAAATGAACTCTAAACAGAATGGTAGTTCTAACGTGTAATCTATTCTATGAAATTTCTTTTCTCAGAAAACACCGTTTGGTCCTCATGTGAAACAGTTGGTCTTTACTTCCTTGCTTACTCATTCATCTTACAGATATATCGGAATCTATATCCTGTTCCTTAACTTTCTTCCTCGCTGCAATATTTTGTTCTAGTAAATCGTTTACTTTCTTCACAGCAACGTTCAATTACTTCACATTATGAAATAAGCTTTGAAAAAATTAAAGTTCCGTGTTTTCTCTATTAATACAGTGCAGTAAACATCAAAATATGTGTTTTAAAATTTTTGGTCTAACTATTGATGTTTGATGTAATGTACTTCATGCAGAACACAGACGTTTGTATCGAGGTACTTTATTACTTGATTATTTTTTCGATAGTTAATACTGTCAGGTCTATAATGCTAGCTTAATCTTCGCCACAGCACCAAAGACAAGACAATTCGATGCTGGAATAAAATAAAAGGAATCACATTCACGCTTGCACTCTCAGCCACGTACAGGCGGTAACACAACCTTCAAGATAGACGGATTAACGCATCGCAAGTGGCTACACGCCGTACCAAGCGGCAAAATGTCGTACTAGAAGCATGTTGGTCATCAATAAAAATGCAAATTTAAAGACTGATACACAAAATACGTTGTAAATCAACTTTCAATATATTGTTGTCCAGGAAAAACTCTGGGAATTAAAGTCAGGCTTCGCTAGACTCGGCGAAAGGCAAACGCACTGAAACTCAGAATACGACCACTTCGGCAGCAGGTAGAAGCTGCCGAATTCGCGTATGCAGTGCGGCTGACTGAATTAGGAGAGTTGCCGAATACGGGTGCTTTTGTTTACTACCAGCAAGTACAAGTTGCCGGATTTGCACGTTCCATTCCGGGGGCTGGTGAACGATAGTTGCCTAATTGAAATGTTTTACTTTACCAGCGGTAGCTAGAAATTGCCGAATTCGCAAGTTCCTTTTGGTGGCTGGTTTACGAAAGTTGCCGAATTGGAGTGTTTTGGTGTGTCAATCACAGGTAAAAGTCGCCGAATTCACGTGTTCCATTCCGTACCTCATTTGGGAGAGTTACCGAATTCGAATGATTTGGTTTCCCAGCAGCAGGTGGAAGTTGCCGAATTCGTCTGAACCGATTTCCAAGACGTCTGGCGCAGTTAGCAGGGCGTTGTAGAACCCACAAGGATTAACACACCCCAACTCTCTACGAGATAGGAGTTGGAGATTTCACATAAGCACGCGCTAGTGACTCTTCGTCGGCCTAAATGTGACATGCTTTATGCGCAGAACATTCCACATTCTCATAGGGCTGCTGTGATACACCTCCCTTCTCGAGAGGCGAGGTATAGAACTTCCGTGAACACTCAGGTATGTTGCCAAATGAAGGTACGACGGTGCGTTACAAAGTATTGCCTCGAAGCTTTTCAGATAAATCGTATATTATTGAAGTTCTGTTAGTTTGTCATCATTGACAGTATATGGAAGAATATAGCGCAGAACACCTGCTTCTAGCAACTATCCCGTAATACTTATTGCCATCAGTGAACAGTTTTGACGAAGGAAATTATCACTTCAAGTACAAAACGTGTATATATCGTTAAAATCCACAATATTATTTATGGCAGTGCTACCAAGGGAAACAACATAATTTCGTCTCTGCAACATTTCAATCCAAAAACCTTCTGTATGAAAAGATACCAATCATATAGTAACGTTTTCACGTGTGTAAACGATGTTTAAGAATATAAATATCAGTATTACCATTCGGATTTATGAGTTATTTATACACCACTTCATTAAAAAACTGAAAATTTTATAACTGGAGAAGGAATCAAAATGTAAAATATAGAAACGTTCAGACTCTTCTTATCGGTGCAGTTAGACATTGTATTTATGATTCTATATTCTGTACGAAAATTGGTATTCTTATTCGTGTCATATTTCAGCACAGTTATGCATGTCTGAACTGAAAGAAGTACTGGTAGCTTACAAACTACGACCAAAGCCAATATCTATGTAAGTATTGATTGCGTTAAATGTATATTCTATTCTGAAAGACCGGCGTTACCCGAGTATTTACTTATTTCTTCCTGCCATTTTTCGGGTATATATTCATTTGTATAATGGATGTACGTCTAAAATCTCTTGGGAATACAGTTAGTAGTAAAGAAGTAACAGATTAAAACTTTGTGCGTGATGTGGCGGTTTTCCATGAACGTTACTGTTTATATGCCCATATCTCAAGAACTACATGTCGTACTGTGATACAATTTAGAAAGTACTCTCAACTATATGCATGTATACTGTCTGTAAAATTTCCTGCGGTTATAATTTAGTGTGTAGAAATTATGGATTTTAATGCCATACCCAATTCCGTAGTTTTACTACGTAAACAGCGGAAAAGTAGTAAGCGAGAAACTTTTTTCCTTTCATCGTTTTGCTATGGTTGTCAGCGAGAAAAACTTTAATAAAGGTTTGAAATTATGTTTAATGTTTCTTGCAAGTCGCTAAGTACTCTCATTCTCGTATAGCGTATTTATAAAATCACGCTGCATTATAAGGCAGCTTTTGCAATTCCTATTGTTTATGACGTCATATCTTCTGAACCATGTATCGCGATTCTTAACCCTTCAGCAATTGTTACCTCACGGTAAGGAATATGTGTACCAAATTTGGTTGAAATCGGTCCAGTGGTTTAGGAGAAAATGAGCAGCATTGTCGCTAAATGCAGCAGTTTTCCCCGCATCTCATTGTTTATGACAAAAACAATGTTCAAATGTTTGTTAAGCTTAAGGGACTTAACTACGGGGTCATCAGTCCCTAAACTTACAAACTACTTATGAACTACTTACGAACAAGGACGGCACAAATATCCATGCCCGAGGGGGGATTCGAATCCCCGACCGTAGTGGCCGTGCAGACCGTGACTGAAGCGCCTCAGTCCCCTCGGCCACCGCGGCCGGCTATTGTTTATGACGTCATATCTCGTGAACTAAGTATTGTACGCTATTACTACACTTACGGCGACCATCCTCGTGGACTGAAGCTTACGTGTACAAAATTTGAAAAAGAGTGGATGAAAACTGTAGATTTGTACGCAACACGTACATACATACGGACACTCTGCTTTGTATATTAGATAGAGAGGAAAAATGTTTCATCAGGACGCCTTCTTCCTTTACTTCACTGTCCTGCCGTGAGGTATGAGGAGCTTTTCCAGTGAGTTGGTTTCACGTGTTGTGATGATCAAAGAGCGGTACGCCAGTACTACGTAATCCGTCACCTGTACATTAACCTCCATTGTCGCTCAATCACTTGCCCAAGGCTATGGTTGAAGTCTCGAGCCGTATGAGAGTTACTGACCGTATCAGGGTCCTACATCTCCATCGTTCCTCTGCGAATGATCGTAATGCGAGCTACAGATGGCATTTGTAACTTCACTTCACCTTTGCTTGTTCATTTCGAAGGTGAAACGTATTTAGTATTAGGCTTTCGCGCGCAGTGCTATTTAATTATAAATATTTGGATTATTTATTTGGTGCCCGAAAAGAATATATATATAACCCTCAACAGGCAGTTGACTATTTCAATGCGGACGCATTGATACCCTCGATTCCTTGCAGGAATCGACTATAGGCTGAGGAACTAATTGGGCAAGGGGCACTGCCATCGTAGTGCGCTATAAGTTTGAGAATTTTAGAAGGAATGGAAGCTTGCCTGGATTTATTTGAATGCCGTAGAATGGTCTAAATGGTTAAATATTTCGATTTAATATGTGAGTCTTTTCTCTGCCATGTCCGTAAGAGTAGACCTCTCTCACTCCAAATGTCTTTTTGTTCGTATTTTATGCACGGCCATAACGTACATCTGGTTGCGGAAAACTTTGTCAACCATTGCTTGCATTCGCGCGAAGGGTACAGGCAAACTAAAATTAACTTCGTATGGTGCATGGCGGAGGGCGCTTTACCTTATTAACAATTAGTTAATTAGTTTTTACGCCTTTAGGCTTAAATGGCTGGACGGATATGAATGAATGTTGGAACAGAGATGATTAAACGCTTATTATACAGGGGCTGCCTTTCATAAGCCACCGGACGGTGCGTGACGGAGGGTACTTTACAATGTGTTAATACGTTTGTTTCTCTTCACGCTGAAACGCCTGGACGGATTTGAATTAAATTTGGAGCGCAGACAGCTTATACCCTGAATTAACTCATCAGCTACCTTTAGGAAGCCACGGTACGGTGCATGGTGTAAGGTGCCTTACGTTTGTTACTCTGCAAACTGAAACGGCTGGACGGAATTGAATTAAATGTGGAACGAATTAATAAACGAGCTACCATTTGTAAGCCTCCACAGGTGCATGGCGAAGGGTACGTTGCAACAAAATCCAAATTGTTTGACTGGTCCCCAGAAAAGTTAGCATATAAATGTTTGTTTTCATGAAGGAGATTTTTATAATCTGAAAGCCAGTGAATTTAGCATGACGGAGGATACGTCGAGAATTAGACACCGTTTGACCAGTCCCCATGAAACTTGGCCTATATATGAATGCTTTCATGTACAGAAGGGAGAGGATTAGATGCAGGAGGAGATGGACAGAAAGGGCGAGAGGAGACGGAGAGAGGGTAGAGGAATAGGAAAATGAGAGAGGGGAGATGTTGACAAACAAGTGAAAGGATATGAATAGAAGGATAAAGGGAGAAAGAGAGAGAGAGAGAGAGAGAGAGAGAGAGAGAGAGAGAGAGAGAGAGAGAGAGAGAGGACCGCATAACGAATAGAATATGTTCTGTAATTATATGGTTTATTTGCCTTCGCTACCGTGTTACAGGCATTTGTTGGGGTGCACGTAACAACACAAACCACGTCACTGTTGTGTGAGGAGCACAGAGCACATCTACGTTTTGTTCATTTTCACGTCTATGTGCATCTTTTCTTTCCTTTGTTTGTGCTGATAGAACAATTTTAAATCAGCGGTTCATAAACAAATGGATACGGCGTCAGTGACCGACACCTGACCACAATCCAATGAAATTGAAGTTTTGGGGTCATTTGAAGGCAATTGCGTATGCAACTTCTACTGATAACGTGGAATAGCTGCGGCAACGCACAGATCAAAGGTTTCAGTAGATATCATAGACGCCAAGTGTATGGAAACGTCAGACAATGCTGTGGTGCATATAGACGTTTGCTCGGGTTATACATTTTAGCACCTTCTGTAAAAAATCTACTCCTAGTAAATGAAACTGTACGAGACGAAAGGTCAAACTGCATAGAGAAGAGTTATGCTCTATTTACATCACAACAAATGCCTGCAACACGGTAATTAAAGCAAATAAAGTACGTTTACAGGACATGTTAGCCGCGCGGGAGTAGCCGAGCGGTCTGGAGCGCCACGATACGGATCGCGTGTCGCGGTGGAGTACTCGAGCGGTCTAAGGCGCCTCGCTGCCGAGCGCGCGGTCGCTCGCCGTCGGAGGTGTGAGTACTCCCTGGGGCATGGGTGTGTATGTTGTCCTTAGGTTAGTTCACCCTAGTTTAAGTAGTTTGTAAGCTACGGAATGATGACCACGCAGTTTGCTCCGACAGATCTACAAACATTTGAACATTTTTCGAAACGCACGGCCTCCCGCGTCGGAGGTTCGAATCCTCCCACGGGCATGGATGTGTGTGTTGTCCCACATATTTAGTAACACTATATATTAAATAATTAAGGTGGTGTTGATCAGTGTTCCCAACACTACCGATGCGTATAATCCTGGAACTGTTACAGGAAACGGTGAAATGCCTGAAAGACGAGAATGAGCAGGGGAACTAAATGACTAGCCTGTAGATTATTTGAAAATTTGGGTCTGGCTGAAGGCGTGCTAGGATACTCCGTGCAGTTGTGATGACAATTCTGTCAGGATGACGCGATGGGCAGCGCAACTTCCTAGACGGCAGGAGCCCAAGCCCGGAACAAATTTTCTACTTTAAACATTGACGTAACTGAATACCCGCAAGGCACATACTGTGTAATTCCTTTGTCTGGATTTGAGGTTCTCTCTGAAGTCCTACGCGGAAGGATTACCGGAAGAGGCTGTGCGTGAAACGCCACCAAATTCTAATGTTGGTAAATCTAAGGGACTTAAATACGTCGGTCATCACATCCTAGGCTTATTTAAACTAACTCAAAGTATTTGATAAAATTCAATTCACAAACACCACAAAATCTAAAAATTAAAAATTAACTTCAATAATATAAAGTCCTGCGTGACAATGTGTAGAGAAAATCGCAAAGCTGTTAAGACGTGTTTATTGAGACAAAGCCAGTTTGACATCGTTATAGATGCATCTTCAGGTGGCATTAGGAAAATGATTACCTGATATTTAGAAAACTGCGTCCAGGTTTCAAGAGGTCTTACTAAAAAACTCTTACAATAGGGTGTGGTAATGGATACATCTGGAATGTTAGTTATCAAATAACGACCACACCCTGTTGTATTTTAGCAAAGCCTCCTGAAAGCTGGACCCTGTTTTCTAAATATCATGTAATCAATTTGCTAATGTCGCCTGAAGATGCATCTATACCGATGTGAAACTGATTGTGTCTGAATAAACACGTTTTAGCAGCTTTGCGATTTTCTGTACATATCTGCACCCAGGACTTCATATTATTGAAGTTAGTTTTTAATTTTTAGATTTTGTTGTGTTTGTGTATTGAATATTATCAAAATGTATTTAAGTTGTGGTCGACCTTTTCAGAAAATTATTTGTAACTTAAAGTATATTACGCTAAGGACAACACAGACACCCATGCCCGAGGGAGGACTCGAACCTATGACGGCGAGCAACCCAAGTAGTGTGATTAGGATAGTCATGGCAACCACTGTGTTTCCATTGATTTGATTAGAGTACATCCAAGGTGTATTTAGAGTTTATAACCCCGCGGTTGTCCTTTTCCTCACATACTTGTTCTTTCGTCGTTAATCCTCTGCACTACTTAGCCGCTTTTTTTTAAATTTTTGGTAAGTGCAGAGTAAATTAAAAGGTAAACAACATCTTTCTTTATTTACAGTAAATGATTACAAATAGTTGTCAATTAGATCCATAACTTTGAATCTTCATAAAGGGCAAAATCTATGGTGCAACCATCGTAAAAAAGAGTTCGATGTCGTCTCGTCAATTCTTCATACTTTAGTGCGATTTGCACTCAATTTTAATAAAAGCCAGTTTTCCCGCCCTCTTAATCTCAATGATGTCATATCACCTGAAAGACGCGTCGTATTATGATATGATTTCACAGGTATATTCAGTGACATATGCGGATGCTAATAAGATAGGTAGTAAAAAAAGTGATAATTATAGTCTTACATATTCCTTGCCTATTGTTACGGGCAGTATCAGGAAGAAAAAAATAAAAAAGTTAAATTATGATTAAAGATTTTCGGAACTCATTGTCAGATAAGTGTGACATACAATATGGCTATCATGTGCGCCCTGATTAACAGTTTATAACTTTAGTACATTACGTATTTTGTTGTATCACTGACGTTGAAATATACCTCTCAGTGAGACAACTACACTGTAAATCATATTTAAGAGAATGTGTGACTTCTACAGCGAATGGGCAAAGCTGAAAATGTGTACCCCGCTGGGATTCGAACCCGGGTCTCTTGCTTTATAGGCTGATGCGTTGACCCCTACAACACTGCGGACACAGTGATCAGCGCACGTGCTGCAAGACCTACCTAAGCACTCCTCCCGTCAGACACAAATCTTCAGCTTTACCATGCCCACGGTACTGAAACTCGTCGGTATCACTATGTACTAATTCCCGTAAGAGTAAGGGCTCCAAACTTGCCCACAACTCCCCACTAACGAAAGGACCATTGCCTGTCCTGGCATATATATATATAAGGCGTCTATTCCGAAAGAACAGACGTCACTTCTGATCCTACAGTTGTTATTGCCGCTACGGGCTGATGACCATGCAGTTTGGTCCTATAGATTTACAAACATTTGCACATTTTTCAACAACTGCAGGATCAGAAGTGACGTCTGTTCTTTCGCAATAGACGCCACATGTATATGCACTGTAAATGTTTCAGAGGCCAGAAATTGTATGAAGCGTCAAAATAATATACTCCTGGAAACTAAAAAAAGAACACCATGAATTCGTCAACCCAGAAGAGCGAAATTTTATTGACACTTTTTTGAGGATGTATACAACACACGAGCACACAGTCTGAACCATGCGTACGTCAGTACAGTCAGCAGAGCGAGCACAATGTGGACGCTAGTATCGTGTATACCATCGTTTTGCAGCAATTCAGGGTGCAACTTTCTCATGAAGACGATTGTAGAAGTGCCGAATGAAGTCTTACGGTATGGCCTGCCATGCAGTTTCCATATCATGCCTCAGTTGAACCAGATTTCGTGCCGCTCAAGGAGACCCCGCAACATGACGTTTCATCCGGCCCCATATATGTTCAATGGGGGACAGATCTGGGGATAATGATGGGCATGGTAGTTGACGTGTACTTAAAAGAGCACATTGTGTTGTACAGGATACGTGTGAAATGCATTGTCCTGTTGGAAAAGCACATCGCCTTGTTGGTGCATGAACGGTGGCAAGACGTGTTAAATGATGGTTTCAGTGTACCATGTACTGGTCAATTTTCCCACAACGAACACCACAGGAGAACGGCCAGTGTAGGATGTCGCTCCCCACGCCATGATGCCAGGTGTCGGCCCCGTTTTCCTTCGTCTCGTGCACTCCAGATTTTCGCACTCCCCTGCACGACCCCATACACGCGTACAAACATCTTTGGAACAGATGCAGCGACGATTCTTATCACTGAACACGACACGTCTGAATTCGTCCCTTCATAAGCGCCTACCATGACACCATTGGAGGCGAGCTGAACGATGTTGGGGCGTGAGCGGAGGACATTCTAACGGCACATCATTGTTAGGGGAGCGATATTCTATAGTCGCCATTCTCCTTTAGTGATCGTCTACAGAACACTGAACAGTGCACGGTACACTAAAACCATCATTTAACCCGTCTTGCTACCACTCACGCACCAACAAAGTAATATGCTTTTCCAACAGGACAATGCAGATCCATATGTATCCCGTACCACCCAACGTGCTCTTCAAAGTATACGCCAACTACCCTGACCATCACGATACCCAGATCTCTCTCCATTGAGCATGTTCGGGACCGCATGAAACGTCATGTTGGACGGTCTGCAAGAGAGGCACGAAATCTGGCTCAACTGAGGCACCAGGTGAAAATTGCATGGTAGGCCATTCCACATAACCTCATTTGGAACCTCTACGATCGTTTCCATGAAAGAATTACAACTTGCATTGCTGCAAAAGGAGGGTATAAACGCTACTAACGTCGACATTGAGGGCGCTCTGGTGACTGTACTCACGTGCGTATGGCTCTGCCTGTGTGATCGTGTGTTGTATACAACCTCAAGAATGTGTCAATAAAATTTCCCTCTGCTGGGTCGACGAATTCATGGTGTTCTTTTTTCATTTTCCAGGAATGTATTTTTGGGGCCGCAGAAGCTGTTAGATAGTCAAGTGGTACTACGCCCTGTTTCAGTCGTTCAGCACTACAGATATGGTTTCTTCTGTGTAATGCAAATGACCACAAAATATTTGTTACGTCTCGAAATAGAAAGCTGGTTTGAGATAATTTACGTATTTAACAAATATAAACGCTATATTTAATGACTCACTGACGTTCCAGTTTTCAGCTTATAGACACATATTGTAACAATATTTTTTGTATGCAGAGCGTGAAAATCAGTTTAAAGCCATAACAATCTGCAGTACTCAAAATATGTTCTCACTTTTCCTCCGTTGCCTCGTTTGGCGTAAGGAGAGTGGCTGCACTGGTAAGTGAAACCAAGCCACAAGTGTCTCGTAACGTGGGAAAGGTCTTGTAAAGCGCAGAAGAAACATTCACGTTTCCAAATGCAAACTTCGTAATCACATTGAGGCATTTTGTTCTTTGTTTGAAAACAATTATTTTTGAGACCCAGTGTTCCGTCCCTGTCTCCGGTGGACAAATTCAGAGAGGTTCTTAGCTGCTGCGGACGTCTTCTGATTTCCAATTAACTCACCAAGTTATATCATTACGGGTTTGGGGACCAGATTTCTATCCTTATGTGTGACATAATTAATGGCATTTGAAAATGGTAGCTGGTTACCGAAACCGGTAACAAGAGTATTGGGTATTTTAACCAATATCCACAAAACAACTGCCATAGATATTTGTGAAAATCCATCATAATAATGGACGGAGGGAACGGCAACTGGAAATGGTGTCTGACGTCTGTGTTTCATTTTCGGCGTTAACAATTGCGAATTTATTAGTCAGTTTTTTATGAAACTAGTTAACCTATTAAATTAAATGGAAAAACAGGCGTAAATTTTTATAATTAATTTATTTTTCTATTAGTTTCAGCTTCAGACAAGCTGTCTTCAGGACACTAAAACAAGGCTGCATGTCCTTTTACAGTATTAGGAATCTATTCAACTGGTACCATGAATACGTAGTTACAATTCCCTTACTTGCCACCAACGACGAATGCTCAAGAGCACATTCAACCGGTGTCATGGATTCCTAATCACAGACAATTTCTTCATGGCCTTAGTCGTCATTGCTGGCAGATATAGGAAATGTGTGACGGTAGGAAGCAAGTCCCAGTACTGGAAAATGACATAGAAGCATTTGTGCTAAGGCGCTGAAGATGGATTTAACCTGGAAACAAAACTAGTACCAGAGAAATATTTTTGAAAGAAAAAAAATGCACTGTCAACCATAGGCTGTTTATTGTATTTAAGACTTTACCGGTTTCGGATATTATCCATCAAATTTTACAATCATGAATTATACACAAGTTACAATGAAATATAACATAGCATAATAGTGTCATCCAGAAGATACTTACAAAATTAAACAGGCTGATTGATAACTACGTAATTGATCTACGTAGTTATCAATCAGTCTGTTTAATTTTGTAAGTATCCTTTGGACGCTACTATGTTATGTCATATTTCATTGTAACTTGTGTATAATTCATGATTGTAAAATTTTTAACACACTCATCTGGTGAAGGATAATTTCCGAAACTGGTAAACTTTTTAAATACAATAAACAGGTGATGGTTGACTAAGCATTTTTAAAGTATATTACGGCTGTTGATTCACACATAAGGAAAAATGTGAGAAAAATAGTTATAAAAATTTACGGCTCTTTGTGTTTAACTTATCTTGACAATCGACAGTCCACATTTATAACGGAAATAATAAAATAGTTTCGGAGTTAAGCACCAGGTTTTGTCCACAATAGTGTTTGTATATATAATATTTCCACCAAAGTACATCTATAGGCTTTGCATTTCTGATTATGAGAGATGCCAATGATACTCGTTCAATAAGAAGTTCTACTATTCATCAGAGCTATCAGCGCAAGTTACTGTACTTTATGTTGAACAGAAATGGAAAGCCTGCAAGTATGCACTTGTAAAACTTTAACGCATAAACACTATTGAGACTAAGGCCACGGGTTTCAGAATGTATAAAGTGCGAATTAGTCTAAAATCAGTTCAATTTTAACGCTTCAGTATTGCCCATAGCTTCTCAATATTCTATTTCATAAATCTGTATCCACTCTTTAGAGTGGAGCAATTCGTTTCTTTATTCTTCTTAGTCTCCAAATTTCCCCTTTACTCTCTTCCTTCCCCATTCCTTAGACCCTTACACCCTGTTTCCCTCTGGCCACTACAGAATTGTCCTCCCAAGAGATCAGTGCCCACCGCACCCATCTCAGATGACCCTCCGCGCTCTTGTCAAGTGAAAGGACGGTCCGATGAAAGTGCTAGCTGCTGTTCAGGCTGAATGGTTGCTTTGAACGTACCTCGCTGCGAAGACGATAGCAGGACATCAGACGGTTGATCGCCAAACGTGAGTAAACGGTTAGGTCGAAGTGTTTCCGCGAGTGCCTACAAAACAAACCGGCCGGCGGTGTGGCCTCGCGGCAGGTGGTTCACGCGACCGGCTGCGCGGCTGTCCGCGCCGCGGCGAGCGCTGGGCCGGCTGGCGTCGCTTCGTGCGTGCGTGGCGCGTGCGTTGCGCGTGCGTGGTGCGCGGCGCGGCGCGGGCGTGGTGCGTGCGCTCGGCGGGGCGGCGGGCCGACGACTGGGCGGCGGGCGGCGCCGCGGCGGCCGCGGCTGCGTGCGCATCACCGCGCCGAAGACGCGCGGCGGCGCCCGAGCCGGTGACGTCACGCGCGCCCGCCGTTCAACAAGTGCCGCGCGCCGCCACAGCGCGATTTGGTTCCTGCCTCCGTTTACGAGGGTGGTTTGGCGAGTCAGGTAAAATTTAATGAAACAGGGGGAAATTTTTGGAACCTGCACTGTTGTTGGTAAGCCTGATATTTCCACACACAGAGGGCTAGGACACAGAAAGAGCCTCCAAGAACAGTGAGAAATTTCCACTCGGGCGTCCCCTGGGCAACGGAAGCCTGCCGGTTAATCTTTCCACCCAGCGACTACAAACCTCATGAGTGTGCGGAAAATGAGAGATCACAAAAGGCTCTTTTCAGAACCAACACAGACAATTATCTCATTCAATACAAAAGGTTTGTCCAATGCAAAATAAGAGCTCATTTGAAATATGTGCAAGGATTATAGGTGCGATGTTCTGTGCCTTCAGGATACGCACAGAGGCCCGGACTCCGTAAGGCCAATAATACCTGGCATGCAGCTAACTAAAGATATTCCTCATAACCACTATGGAAGTGCAATTTCCGTGAAGAATGACATCAAAGTAACAGAAGAACTAGTTATCAGAACGGCGTGGAAATTGTTTCCGTAAGTCTGGGTAACATAAACATCCACTCTGTATATAAGCCCCCCCCCCCCCCAACATACCATATCAGTTCAGTGCACCCATGTAGAACAACAAGGCGATACCATACATAATAATGGGAGACTTCAACAGGCACAATGTGGCATGGGGATATACGCAAACTAACAGAGATGGAGAACTAGTGGAACAGTGGGCTGGAAGCAACCAGTTTCATCTGATACACGATCCAAAACAGCCTCCATCGTTTAACAGTGGCAACAGTCTTGCAAACATAAGCCAAAAGCTAGTCCTGAATCCCATCCCAAAGTCCCAGCACCGAACAATACTCTGCAAAATGAAATATGTTTGTTAAGCTTATGGGACTTAACTACGGGGTTATCAGTCCCGAAACTTACAAACTACTTATCAACTAGCTTATCCTAAGGACGGGACAAATAACCATGCCCGAGGGGAATTCGAACCCCCGACCGTAGTGGCCGTGCAGACCGTGACTGAAGCGCCTCAGTCCCCTCGGTCACCATGGCCGGCCTCCAAAATGAACTCCGTGATTCAACCAACAGAAATTCCTCTCCGAAACAGATTTAATTCCAAAAAGCTAACTGGGAAGCGTTCTCGAAACGAATTGACAACAAACTTTCATCACTGCTACCTCTTTCAGAAAACTACAGTGGTTTTGTAAATGCTTTAAAATACTGTCCACGGCAGAGTATACCGAGAGGATCCAGAAAATCATACGTCCCAGGCTTTAAGAAAGATACAAAAGAGAAGTACGAAATGTACTCTGATCTCTATGGTGCCAACCCGTTCGCCCCAGAAACAATTGATGCCGGTGAAGAAATCATAACAACAATGATTCAAAATAGAAGACAGAAGTGGCAACACACTGTAGAAAACATTAACATGACCCACAGTACCAGGAAAGCATGGAGACTACTCAAGAAGCTAGATGGTGCATCTACACGTACACCAGACTTTGTAGCCGTTACAGCAAACCAAAAAGCCTCCCAGTTGCTGAAAAATGGTAAAATCGAACACAGATTAAAGGGGGGCATTCAAACCAAATTAATACTTCCCAAGAAGAAAATTCTAAATCACAAGATCACCCATTTACATTATCAGAACTGGACGAAGCAATGGAAAGTCTAAAGATCGGGAAGGCTGCAGGTATAGACGATATTAAAAATAAACAGCCCTTACATCTTGGTGTTCACGCTAAATTATGGTTGCTGGAGTTATGAAGAGCTGTTGGACAACTAGTCAAATCCCTAAGATCTGGAGGCAGGCAAAAGTAATTGCAATTCTTAAGCCTGGTAAGGACCCAAAAGATCCTAAGAGTTATCGGCCGGTCTCTCTGTTGTGTAAAACCTATAAGCACTTTGAAAGAATTATACTAAACGGATTTAGTGACCTAATTGAGGGAACCCTAATAAAAGAGCAAGCAAATCTTGTACCAGCCAAGCTCTCAACCTAACTCAGTTCATTGAAGATGGGTTTGAGAAACGACTAGCAACAGGAATTGTGTTTATAGATTTGACGGCAGCATATGATACTATCAACCTCAGAAACCTTATTACGAAGGTGCAAAAAACAACAAAAAACCCTCGACTTACTGCAGTACTCAAATCAATTCTGTTCAACAGAAGATATTTTGTTGAATTCCAGGGTAACAAGAGCACATGGCGGATACAGAAAAATGGGCTTCCCCAGGGCAGTGCCCTTGCCCCAGTTCTATTCAATATCTACACGAATGACCAGCCTATTAGTCCGCGGTCAAGATCTTTCATATATGCTGACGATAGCTCTTCAGGCATCAAACTACGAGCATATTGAGGAAACACGAAAACCTAGAAAATCTGACAAACTATTACAATAAGAATCAATCAAAGTAAGACCCAGTCTTGCCTATTCCATCTTAACAATAGAGAGGCAAAGAGGGAACTGAATGATTCGTGGAATGGCACAAGATTAGAACACTGCCCTTCCCCAGTGTACTTAGGAGTTACCCTTGTAACTATCATTTAAGCGCTACATTGAGAAGACCAAGGCAAAAATCCAAACACGAAATAACTTACTTGGTAAACTAACAACGTCAAAATGTGGAGCTAATGCAAAAGTTTTACGCACGACAGCAATGGCGCTCTGCTGCTGAGTTTGCAAGTCCTGTATGGGAACGGTAATGTCATGCAAACAAACTGGACCCTGTCCTGAATCAGACCTGTAGGCTTATCACTGTCACTATACTCATTATCAGGAATCGCACCACCAAAGATCCGACGATCGGTACAGAGCAGCATCGAACGAACAGAACAGCTTGAAGACCAACATCACCCATTACATGGGTACCAAACTGTACCAAAACGCCTTAAGTCAAGAAGCATTTTTCTACATTCAACGGAACCACTCGCAGACCCACCAAGAACTACCAGAATAAAATTGTGGCGGAAGCAACAAGGACATGCCAACTATGCTGAGGAGGCGTTGCCACCAGACGCAGAACTTGACTGGCAGAGATGGAAGACTCTGAACAGACTGCGGTCTGGAATGGGTAGATGCAACAAGAATTTGCACAAGTGGGGAATCAGTGAAAGTGTTTTGTGTTCGTGCGGAAACATACAGACCATGGACCACCTGCTGGAATGTCCGGAAGTGAATCACCCAAGAGCGTGCACAGCCCAGGACCTGATGACCTGCAGCAGTACAGACTTCTGGAAGAATGAGATATGAAGTTGTTCATACTATTCTTGTACATAATTTTCATGTATTATATGTTATTGTAAAAATGTGTAAACATTATTATTTTACAATTTGTGAATTTATTATATACTGTTTGTAGCTCGCATACGAAATATATATATATATATATATATATATATATATATATATATATATATATATATATATATATATATATATATACGATGACACTAAATTCCGACACTGGTTGCGTGACATGAGTTGCGCGCAATTGGTTTCGTGTATGTCTGTCGACACACGCCGAAACTATACAGTTCAGTTTCGTTGTGTTGTGAGTGCCGTAGTTGTCGTAAAATAAAAATTTTGGCAGCTGTACGAGTTGTGGTGGAGCTGTTTCTTGCCTGTGTGAAATCGCTGCATAAGACTAAACAAAAGAAGAATAAGAAACGTGTTTGGGTTCGTGAATGGATTAAAAAACGACATCAGCTCGGTTGCTCAGCAACGATACTGAAGGAAATTGTCGTTGAAGACCCTAGAAGTTCTGTAATCATCTTAGAATGTCATCAGAGCAGTTTACATTTCAATTTAAACAGAATCAGTAATGCAATATACAAGATACTATTATGCGTGAAGAATTATCACCAGAACTGAAATTACATAATGTTTCTCGCCAAGTAGGGATTCATATTCGTCTGCTTCGTGTGACAAAAACCACAACTGGTTATCCAGGATAATGCCGGCTGAGTAGTTTACCAGCTAGGAATATGGAGAAATACAATTACTGCTAGATTAATTCATGTAACGCTGCATGCCGGTAACGATAATTATTCAAAGCTGACTACATTAAGAAGAGAAGCTAACCACTTCTTTGCAGAGAGGTCTGTATCTTGGAAATATTAGCACGTTTAAAAGCAGGAGTCTCCATTATGATACAGAAAAAATGGAAAAAAAGAATCACAAATTGGACATTTATCAATGAACGTATTATTACTGTTGAAATGACATTATTTGCCAGGGAAGTTGTGATTATTGGAGTATATGCACCCACGAACGATACAAAAAATAAGGAGAAAGATGCATTCTGGGACACCCTCAGAGAGACTATTGAAAAAATCCCAAGGAGAAAAGAACTGATTATCATGGGAGACATGATCGGAAGAGTAGGAATTAGAGAGTCGTGTAAAATAGTAGGAAAACATGGGGAGGCAGAATAAAATGATAATGGAGAACGACTGATTGATATTTGTGCACAATTTGATCTAAAAATTACCAACACATTTTTCAAGCACAAGGACATTCATAAATATACTTGGCAACAGAACACTAAGGAACTTCGTTCTATAATAGATTATATTATCATTAGACAAACAAGTAGTTTCAAGGCAGCAGGTGTCAGATCTTATAGAGGAGCCCAGTGTGGATCAGACCATTATCTAGTAAAAATGAAATCTTTCTGGCCGTGGAAGAATGCAACGAACGACACAAGTAACATAAATAAAATGAACTGTAGTGAGAAAGTTCAAAATGTACATTTCAATATTGACAGCCTACAAGACGAAAGTATAAGAACATTCTTTAAGGCCAGGATGGAAAGGACACTAGATGAGTCATTTGAAGGAAGCACAGAAGAAATATACGAATACATAAAAACTAAAGTGAAAAACGTAGCATCAGAGGTGCTGGGCATAAAAGAAAACAACCCCAAACGTGCAGCAGAGTGGTGGTCAGAGGAAATAGAAACATCAGTTAAAGAAAAACGAAATGCATTCGTTCAGTGGTTGAATGATAAATCTGAAGGAACAAGATCTAAATACAAGGAAAAAAAGAATGAAGTGGAAAAGAAAATAAGGTTAGCAAAGAATGAAGCATGGGAAAGAACATGTGCCAACGTTAATAGTAAACTGGGTTTTGGGAGAGCGAAAGAAGCATGGTCAGTATTAAAAGCGCTTCGACAAGATACAAAAGGCATATCCAGTCTTCAACTGGTAACACAAAAGGAGTGGGAAGAATATTTCAAAAAATTATTGAATGAGGACAGAGACGAATATCTAGAGGAAGGAACAGTGGAAGAAAATGAACATCATGATGATGAGATCCAAATTTCAGAAAGTGAAGTACTTCAGGTATTAAGGACAGGGAAGAATGGTAAATCACCTGCACCAGGGAATATCAATATGGAGTCTCTGAAGTACGGTGGTGACAAAATTGTAAAACTGATTTTGCAGTTATTCAATAAAATGTTACATGGAGATTCTGTACCTAAGGAGATGAAACTGGGTTATATTAGTACCATATTTAAGAAAGGGGATCGCAAAATTTGCTCGAACTATCGAGGAATTTGTGTTACAAACACACTAATGAGGATTTTTCGGAAAATAATTAAAAATAAACTGGAAAAAAATTTTAGAACCCAACAAGAACAATGCGGTTTCACAGCTGGTAGATCATGTGTAGACCATATTTTCACATTACGACAGATTTTGGAGAAACATAGAGAAAAATCGAAAAATGTTGGACTTATTTTTATAGATCTAGAAAAAGCGTATGATACTGTTCCAAGGAAACTACTCTGGAGAGCACTACATATGACAAACATAAATACTTCTTTAATTAAAATAATAGAACAGATGTATAAAGATAATATTTGCCAAGTGAAAATTGGTAATACACTTTCACAGAAATTTAGAACCAGCAAAGGTCTGTTGCAAGGCTGACCCATGTCACCAACATTATTCAAAATCTATATAGATATTTGTCTGAGAAAGTGGTCAGAAAAATGTAATAGTATGGGACTAGAAATCAGAGATGGAGTTTATCTACATCATTTATTATTTTCTGACGATCAAGTCGTCATAGCACAAGACGGGGAAGATGCAAACTACATGTGTAATCAACTAGCAATAGCATACAAAAATTGGGGTCTGAAGATTAATTATCAAAAAACAGAATACTTGACTAATGATCCACATGAACTACGCATAGAGGGAAAGAAAATTAAAAAAGTTAACACTTTCTGTTATTTGGGGTCCATTTTAGAAACTGAGGGAAAATCCGACTCAGAGATTAATAAAAGAATTAGCAGTGGAAGAAAGGTCATTGGAATGCTCAACTCAGTCCTATGGAACAGAAACGTGATGAACAGAACAAAAAAAAAAAAAAAAAAAAAAAAAAAAAAAAAAAAAAAAAAAAAAAAAAAAAAAACATATATAAATCTATATTTGAGAGTGCAGTTCTGTACGGAGCGGAAACCTGGACCATAAACCAGAAGCACACTAAGAAACTACAAGCCGTAGAGATGGATTTCTGGAGAAGATCGGCCAGAATTTCCAGGAAAGAAAAAAGAAGAAACACCGAAATAATAAAGAGGATGGGAATAATAGAAAGAATAGATGAGGTGATGGATTGGAAGAAATTACGGTGGTACGGGCATGTAAGAAGAATGGAGGACACCAGAATACCGAAGATGGTACTGGAGTGGCAAACTGTGGGGAGAAGAAGAAGAGGACGACCGGTGACCACCTGGATCAAAAATGTGCAGCTCACAATGAATAGACAGGACGCAGAAGAAGAGGACACACAAGACAGACACACGTGGAGAAATGTAGTGAATAATTAGTGTAAAACCTTATGTACTATGTGTATTCATTTCTGGGCGTATTAGTATGTTGGAGGTAAACCTCTGTAATGAGGACAATCTCAATAATAAAAAAAAAGTATTTACAAAAAATGTGAATTTAAAACTCTGTCACAATTTAAATAAATATTTACGAAGAATTGTGAATGTAAACACCAACCCCTTTTTAAACAAATATTCTAAAATAAAACGATTCAGCTTAACAGGTTTCTATAGTCTTTTCTTCCATGTACATTAAAAAATAAGTCTGTCAGTTCAAAGTACGGGATCCTGGACTTGTAAACTTGCGCTGATCCAGACCCAGATGATTTACTAGATTGCATTCTGCATAGTTCGTTTGTATAGGTATTTCGAATTGAAAGTATTTTCGTCTGCAAATAACTTGTTAAAATCAATATTTAATTCACAAATGATTGCTTCAAGACCAACGATACGCCGCTACTTATTCCAGAAATTTTCATCATTAAAATACCATAAACACCTATGCATCGCATATATGTCCAAAAGCCGAAAAATTTCTTCCGTTCACTACTTAATGTTGTATTGTGCTGTGTCTGGTTTATCACCTAACCTAAAAACTCGCGCAAACAGTTTCGCCAAAGTTGGAAGGTGCCGAAACTGTTTAGTTTCACCAACAAGTTGCGTGAAAGCTTGCCGCGCATTCGCACTGACCAGTAACGCAGTTTCATGAAACGTAGTGTCGTCGTGTAAACTAGCCTTTATTCCATCAAGTGTCGTACGGCCGCTGTTGATTGTTGGCTGCCGGCCGCGGTGGCCGAGGTGACTGGGGCGCTCCAGTCACGGTTAGCATGGCCACTACGGTCGGGGGTTCGAATCCCCCCTCGGGCATGGATATTTGTGCCGTCCTAGTTCGTAAGTAGTTCATAAGTCGTTTGTAAGTTTAGGGACTAATGACCCCGTAGTTAAGTCCCATAAGCTTAACAAACATTTGAACATTTGAACATTTGATTGTTGGCTGCCAGCTGAAGTGGTAACTACATGATAAAAATTCCTTAGGATGTAGGAAAGCGAATTTCGTGCGGTCATTAAACATTTTCATTTGAAAGGTCGGACAGCTGCACGGTCCAAATCCCAGTTCGATGAGGTCCGTGTGGGTTCTGCACCGACATGGAAGACCATTTACTTATGGATCAATGAATTGAAACGTGGTCAGAGAAGCACGGAAAATGGAGAACGCTCCGGTCGGCCCGTTGAAGTCACTACACAGAAAACCGTCGAGAAGGTGCACGATATAGTAATGGAAGAAGATTAAAAGTTAGCGAGATAGCTAACAATGTAGGCATCTCAACTGAACGATGCATTCCATTCTCCATGAAAGACTGGCCATGAAGAATCTCTGTGCAGGATTGGTGCCGCGGCTCCTCACTTTGGACCCAAAACTGGAACTACACATTTCTGCTCAGAATCTCTGGCGCAAGTTACACGACTGTTTGCGCAGGTTGTGGATGAAAATTTGATCCACCATTACATTCCAGAGACCAAACAACATTTCAAACAACGGAAGAAGAGCAGGGAGAGAGCACCAAAGAAGGCGAAGACTGTTTCTCAGCTGTAAAGATAATGGCCACTGTCTTTTGCGATTCTCAGGTTATAATCCTGATAGATTATTTGGAAAAAGGCAGATCCATAAATAGGCCCTATTAAGCTGCTCTGATAGATTATTTGGAGAAGGGCAGATTTATAACTGACAAGGAAAGTACTTGACCTCGAACAAACACATATACACCAAAATCGCATGAGAGATAATGTAAAGATCCCATAGTGCACTAGTGATACTCCCGCATCTGCAAAACTCTGCACTCGTCCGTTAGAGGCCTCTGCGTTTCCCTTGCCACATTGCACTTTGATCTGTCATTCGCCAGTAGGGACGGTGCAGTGTGCCTCAGAAGTTGCGTTTTGTGATGTTATTTGTGTGGTGAAGCGTCAGATGGAGCGGCGATTTCTAATCAATCCTGCTAATGTACTGCGATTAGTTGAGATGAAGATGGTACTAGTGCAGAAGATGAATCATTTGCATGCTTTATCGTATCTGTTATGGTACAGAAATATGAGCATAAGTCAGATACTGTTGTAACAAACTCATAATAAAGATAATAGGGATGATAATGACGAACAACTCATTGCAAGCGGTAGTGCTACGGTAAGTGCGGGAAGAGGCGAGGAAGCAGTGGTAGTGAATACCAATAGTCTTTCGGGAAGAAGGTTAAAGTTGCAACTATCATCACGGCTTTTGATGACAATTGGCTAGAAAACATGTACGATGATTATTACATAAGTTATAGTTAAGATATCTGCATTACGTATGGCGTCTACAATTACATCTACAGTGCTATCTAGAGCATGGTTGCAGAGCTTTGCAGAAAAGACACCCACCAGCACATTGAGGGGTACGTAGAGATCCTGTAACCAAACGTTCATACAGATATGTTTGTTCGAGCCCATGTACTTTCCTTGTGATACCTATTATCCTGCTCTTCAGGAACTAATTGAAGCACGGAAGAAGGTGCTGTTTCATCAGGACAATGCTCCAGCCCACACTGGAGCTATCACAATGTTAAAACTGCACGACTTGAGATTCGAATTAGTTCCTCAGCCACTCTATTCACCATACTTGGATGCGAGTGACTTCGTCTTTTTCCCAAACTTGGAAATTTGGCTTCGTGGGAAGAAATTTTCATCCAATGAAGGAGTGTCCGCCGCTGGACAAACTATTTTGTAGAATTTAACAAAGCCTACTTTGCCGATGGGATGAAAAAATTGGAAACTGGCTGAAGCAGGTGCATAGCCTTGCAGGGAGACCATGTCGAGAAATAAAGTGAGCTGTCGCCATTAGAACAATTATTTATTCTATTTTCACCAGACTTACCAAAATATTTTAATTGGTCGCTACTTAAATTTACACTCGATATGTTGGCAAAATACATGTTTAAACCAGGATGCGAGCATAAAATGTCCGAAAATTAACTCGAGAAATTAGTTATTGATCACACTAGATTAGTAAATGCTTTTGGAAACATACTAGAATGTTTGTATAGCTTATGGGACTTACCTACGGGGTCATCAGTCCCTAAACTTACAAACTACTTATGAACTAGCTAATAGTAAGGATGGCTCAAATATCCATGCCCGAGGGGAGAGTCGAACCCCCGACCGTAGTGGCCGTGCAGACCGTGAATGGCGCGCCTCAGTCTTCTCGGCCTCCGCGGCCGGCGAAACATACTAGACCTCTTAGCAAAAAATAATCAGGAGTTAATAAACAGACTCAGGGATTGGTAAACACAGTTGTCGTAGCGAGTCTGAATATCGGATTTTCCTAACAAACTAAACTTAAACGAAAAGCGAGAATCTCCAGTCCTTCGAAACTAAAAATTTGAGTGTGGATAAGATTTGCCTTACATTTAAAGATATAATGTCAACAGCTACTGACAGATTTATACCAAACAAATTAACAGAAGTGGGTGCTATCCCGCTGTGGTACACAAAAGATTAGATCAATCTTGCAGAAACCAAAGAAATGAGCACGCAATTTCAAACAGAAAGAATTCTTAATACGGCAATCTTTTACAGAAAATCGAATTTTAGCTGGAAGTTCAAAGCGAGGAGCTTTTAACATTTTCCATAACGAAACCCAGTCACGCAATTTGGTTTTAAAATCCGAAGAAATCTTGGTAGTATGCAGAGTATACTAGCGGCGAAACACAATATTTTCATTAAGTGATATCAATGGTGACGCAACTAACTTCAGTTCTGGTGTAGCAGAATTTCTAATCAGTTTTCCGAAATTCCAAAGACGACGAAGCAAATACTCCTGAACTACAACCAGAACCACTGACCATTAAGTGTAATTTAGAAGTATATACCATAGACTATTAAATAACTTAATAATTAGGTTCCTTTCTGAGTATGCTGAGGCCGTAGCTCAATACTTAGTAGCTATCATATACAAATGGTCGCTTAGTGAAAGATCCGTAGCTAAAGAATGGAAAGTTGCACAGGTCGAACCAATATTCAAGAAAGACAATAGCAGTTATCCGCAAAGTTACAGGGTGCTATCGAGAAGGGACGTCAAATCGATTCCACATTTCTAGAATCCCGGAAGGCTTTCGTACCTCATAGGCGTCTTCTAATAAAATCGTGGGTTTATGTAATATCTACACAGTTCTGCAATTTGGATTCGCGATTTCCTGTCACAAAGAACACAGTACGTAGTAATTAATAGAAAGTAACCGAGTAAAACAGAAGTGATATCTGGCTTTCCCCATGAAAAGTGTTGGGCCCCTACTGCTTTTCTTTATAAACGATTAAGAAGACATAGTGAACAATTCCTTTAGAATGTTCGCGGATCACTGTTCGTCAAATCTGGTTGCATACTTTGTTAATCAGAAGGGATGTTTAAGGGGACCACTTCGCAAGAAAATACATTCCTGTCCATTAAAATTACTACACTACGAAGATGACGTGCTACAGAAGCGAAATTTAACCGACAGAAAGAAGATGCTGTGATATGCAAATGATTAGCTTTTCAGAGCATTTAGAAAAAGGTTGGCGCCGATGGTGATACCTACAACGTGCTGACACGAGGAAAGTTTCCAACCGATTTCTCGTACACAAACAGCGGTTGACGAACGATGCCTTGTGGAACCTTGTTGTGTTGCCTCGTGTAAGGAGGAGAAATGCGTACCATCACGTTTCCGACTTTGATAAATGAAGGATTGTAGCCTATCACGATTGCGTTTCATCGTATCGCGACATCGTTGCTCGCGTTGGTCGCGATCCAATGACTGTTAGCAGAATATGAAGTAGGTAGTTCAGGAGGGCAATACGGAACGCCGTGCTGGATCCCAACGGCCTCGTATCACTAGCAGTCGAGACGACAGGCATCTTATCCTCATTGCTGTAACGGATCGTGCAGCCACGTCTCGATCCCTGAGTAAACAGATGCGGATGTTCGCAAGACAACAACCATCTGCACGAACAGTTCGACGACTTTTGCGGCAGCATGGACTATCAGCTCGGAGACCATGGCTGCGTTTACCCTCGACGCTGCATCACAGGCAGGAGCGCCTGCGATGGTGTACGCAACAACGAACCTGGGTGCACGAATGGCAAAACGTCATTTTTTCGGATGAATCAAGGTTCTGTTTACAGCATCATGATGGTCGCATCCGTGTTTGGCGACATCGCGGTGAACGCACATTGGAAGTGTGTATTCGTCATAGCCATACTGGTGTATAACCCGGCTTGATGGTATGGAGTGCCATTGGTTACAAGTCTCGGTCACCTCTTGTTCGCATCGACGGCACTTTGAACAGTGGTCGTTACTTTTCAGACCTGTTACGACCCGTGTCTCTACCCTTCATTCGATCCATGCGAAACCCTACATTTCAGGAGGATAATGCACAACCGCATGTTGCAGGTCGTGTACGTGCCTTTCTGGGTACGGAAAATGTTCGACTGCTGCCCAGGCCAGAACATTCTCCAGATCTCGCACCAACTGAAAACGTCTAGTCAATAGTGGTCGATCAACTGGCTCGTCATAATACGCCAGTCACTACTCTTGATGAACTTGATTGTGTTGAAGCTGCATGGGTCTGTACCTACACAAGCCATCGAAACTCTGTTCGGATCAATGCCCAGGCGTATCAAGTCCGTTATTGATGTCAGAGGTAGTTGTTCCGGGTGCTGATTTCTCAGGATCTACCCACTGAAATTGCGTGAAAATGTAATAACATGTCAGTTCTAGTATAATATAATTGTCCGACGAATACCCGTTTATCCGCATTTGTTCTTAGTGTAGCAATTTTAATGTCCAGTAGCGTAGATGCAATAGGAAATAAAGTGTATGTGGATTAACAAGCTTTCATACGTCTCTACTGTGAATTCAGCGTGATTTACAGAGGTGCGCCATGTACGACTGTTGACTAATATCACCAGTCCCAATCATAGTGTTCCAGTTTATACTAACAATAGCCTTTCCGCAATACAAGGGAAAATAAATTAAAGAAATGCTTTTTTCTTGGCAGAAAAATGTTCTACAGTAGTCACTATATGAAATGGTATAAAATTGCAATATGTCGTTAGGAACAGCAATATACTATTCGAAATAAATATTTTAGCGCATAGTTACGTACAAATTATAGCTGAATAAGGAAGTTAAACGATGAAGTTCTTTTTTTATCGGCGAAAACTGGATCGACAACAACGCTATATGTAGAAAATATTGGCAGGGTCCTCGTTTGGATGACATCATGGACAACGTTCATAAAAGTAACGTGATTATAGTCCATAAAAGTGGATCCAAAGGCGGGTGTCTAACTTGCAACGTGGGAATTATTTCAAGTTTTATTTCTCCGCAGGTTTATCTGAAGCTGCCACCCAATAGCAATATTGTTAAGGTAAACCTCTATCTCGGTTATGTGTGCCTCAT
Source organism: Locusta migratoria (assembly GCA_026315105.1). Lineage (NCBI taxonomy): Eukaryota > Metazoa > Arthropoda > Insecta > Orthoptera > Acrididae > Locusta > Locusta migratoria. Next base: position 94,058,151 of record CM048745.1, read on the forward strand.
TCTGATACAGACGCCTGTTGATTAAAATCTGTACACATTAGGTATGATAGGTAGTAATCAATCTCTTCTCAAATCTTTACATGGATTCTCGAATTCTGTGTAAAAAGCTTGATTTACGTGATGCGTACATATGTTTATGGCTTTATAATGTTTTAAAGTTTGTAGAGATTATGGGACTTAACTACGGGTTCACCAGTCCCTAAACTTACAAACTACTTATGAACTACCTACAACTAAGGACGGCACAAATATCCATGCCCGAGGGGCTATTAGAACCCCCGACCGTAGTGGCCGTGCAGACCGTGACTGAAGCGTCTCAGTCCCCTGGGCCACCGCGGCCGGCTATGGCTTTATATTGTTTGCAAAAATCTTATTTACACTCTGCAACAAGTCACAAATTTTCCTATCATAAATTATGTCCATTCAGCTGTTTCATTTTGTTGGCAGTTTCATTGGGTGATATGCTGGGGCGTCGAAGGTGTTCGTCGTTTTTAACAAAGAAAAGGAAATGAGAAGAAGCAACCGACTTTAAACAGGTCCAGCTTCGTGTGACGCTTGAAGTAAACACACGCTAAAACATCTACGGATACCAGTACGTAGCGGCTCTCAATCAGTAATGATTTTCTTTGACATTAACATCAATTCGACAATGGGGACAATATGATGGTGACAATCTGGCGTCGAAACCAGTTGCTTTTGTATGAAAAAATCCATAACCTAATCTGTTGGAGCTATTTTGTTCAAAAAACGTAGTTTATTTACCGTTTTATTCTTTGGGAATCACACCTTTTTACGCATGTCAAATATTTGTAACTAAGTAATAAACCGGCATTCGTCAGTTATTTACATATATATTTATTTAAGCCTTCAATCAGTACTTGTCCTATCCCTTCCCTTTCGTCCACCACCTTGCTTCTAGAAATAAATTTGTAGTAACATTTATAAGAAATTAGGCTGTTCTGCATAATGTAAGAGAATTACAAGGACAGTATCCAAACGAAGAAGTCGTCAAAATGAAATGATATATAGCAGTCATACATTGATCTGATTCAAAACTTGATTATAAACAATTTTACCGCCCGCTGTGGCCGAGGGGACTGAGGCGCGCCAATCTCGGTCTGCACGGCCACTACGGTCAGGGGTTCGAATCCCCCCTCGGGCATGGATATTTGTGCTGCCCTTAGTATTAGCTAGTTCATATGTAGTTTGTAAGTTTAGGGACTGATAACCCCGTAGTTAAGTCCCATAAGCTCTACAAACATTTTCTGAATAAACATTTTTTCTCATTACTTTGCCAGGAGCTAGTACACCTTGAGTAAACGACATACATTTTTCCATGTGAGAAACGTGGAGATGTCCTATTCCGCAGTATATAACAAATTGCCCTGTGATGAATTAATCGTAGTAGTAAATGCAAATCTCACTGGAAATTGCAGTCTCATGAGGTTAAAATGTAGATCTGTCGGAAATAATGGATATTCGTGGAATGAACATAGCATAATTCTCTTCCTTTCTTTGAATCTGGAAAGAAGTCTATTAATTTCTCCTGCAGCCGTGGGCACGTCACTGGTCATTTTTGTTAGCAGCACCGTCAGCTTTGATGAATAGTGGAGTGTCTTGAAGTAGTAAACCTATCCGACCTAACTGCTATGGTCATCAGTTTCTAGACATACAAACTACTTGCACTAAGGACATCACACACACATCCATGTGAGGGAGGACTCGAACCTCCAGCGGCAAGGTCGCCCTGTCTATATCAGCCGAGTACGTGGCTACTCCCCACACGTCCATTACCCATCGCAGTGTCTATTGGAATGGTGATTGCAGGGACCACACGGACTTGGTTAGGACGTGAAAGGGCAGGTCAATCAAATGCGAACTAAACATTTATTGTCTTAACATTTATTTAAAGATAAGGTAGTACATAACAATTAACAGATTGGAATGTTAAATATTAAAAAAAAAAAAACAGAAAATTAAATTATACTTGAACCTCTTCAATATAATATAAATCACAGACAATGGATTATAGGACCTGTAAAATAAATTTGCGCCTGCAATGGAAATCGGGACCACAAAAATTACAACGTAATACCAAGGCCCCACTTGTTAAATAATAATCATGGGCACTCAGTAATGAATACTACAGGCACAAGCAACAAGTACAAAGTTGAAATTGAGGTAAAGGCTCCCAATTAATGCGGCCACACAATACTGAACCGAAAATTTCCAGAATTTGACAGTTCTAGGCACAGCTAGTAATTTTAGATTAACTTGAAAAGGGTAGAATACAGAATAGACTTTGAACAAAAAGTAAATCATAAATCCAGATTCCATAGTATATTAAAAAACAACACTTAGCTTGCAGAATTCAGTAAATCTAACGTCAGACTAATGGTTCATTCCACATCAAATCACCGATCTTTTTAAAATGTTGAAGCTCGACTACCTTCAACTTGCTTAAACTTTTACCACAATGTTGTTAAGGGTCTTGAAGGATGTTATACAAAATTTTAGGCCGATATCTAAAGCAGTCGAAGCTCCAGGGCCGATTTTGTGGAAGGGTGTCATGCGTCGAGCGTGTGGCTGAGGAACTTTTGGTCAAGTTTGCGTTTTCATTTCTCAGTAGCTAAGGTACTTCCCATATTCAAATCTCAGATCATTTTTGTGCAGAAAATTGAAAAATAACATTATCATGGGTAAAGATTAAGTAATTCTTTTGCAATTGTTTTTCAAAGTCAGGCGAAAATTTCGAGACCCTAAATTTAAGGCCGTCAGTGGCAGTCCTTTACTAAAGAACTAATGCGTTGTACACCTTGACATTCCGCCTCTGAGTACAAGTTCTGCCTGGTAAGCCAATGTAACAATGGTATAACTGTGTCTTCTATACTTTCTGAGATATTGATCCAGAAAGTTGCCACCAAAAAAATCAGAACACAAAAGTTGACCAATTTTGGTGGCAAAATCTCCAAATAGGTCACCTCTGATATTAAACTGCACTATTAGAACGAGCAGTTTTCTTTTCTGCTAGAATATCATTGTTTATCCTGGGCTGACTAGCCAAACGGTTTGAGAAATGACGGTCCGATCTCTGCAAATGCATGTTTGACAAATTTTTTTCCAAGTTTGCACTCTCGCTGCTTTGCATCTAAGGTACTTCACATTTTCAAATCCAGGTTTCTAGATAAGTTTTGTACAAAGAACCGAAAAATAACATTATCATGGGTAAAAATTAAGTAGTTCTTTTTTATTTTCATTTTTTTTTTCAATGTCAGGCGAAAATTTCATGACAAAAATTTAAGGCAGTCCCTTACTAAACGACTAATCCGTTATACACCTTTATATTCCGCCTTTGTGTACACGTTCAGCCTGGTAAGCGAGTATAACAATAGTAAAACTGTGTCTTGTATTGTTTTTGAGATAATGATCCAGAAAGTTGCCTCCAAAAAGCCAGCTCGCAAAATTTGACCAAATTTAATCTTTAGCCATTATAATGTTATTTTTCAATATCCTGTACTAAACTCATCTAGAAAGCTAAATTTTAATATGTGAAGTATCTTAGGTGCCGAGAAATAAAAGCGCAAACTTGGCCAAAAGGTCCTTAGGCACACGCGCGCGCCGGCCGCGGTGGCCGAGGTGACTGAGGCGCTCCAGTCATGGTCATCACGGCCACTACGGTCGGGGGTTCGAATCCCCCCTCGGGCATGGATATTTGTGCCGTCCTAGTTCGTAAGTAGTTTGTAAGTTTAGGGACTGATGACCCCGTAGTTAAGTCCCATAAGCTTAACAAACATTTGATTGCACACGCGCGGCGCATGGTACTCTTCCAAAAAAGAGCCCTGGAGCCTCGACCACTTTAGATATCGGTCTAAAATTTTGTATAACACCCTTTAAGACCTTTAACAACATTCTAGTAAAATTTGAAAAAAAAAGTTTATGGTCGGGCTTCCTCCACTTGGTGATTTGACATGGAATGACCCCAATGTATGGCTAGTTTGGATAAACATTAAATACAACAAACAAGTTCGCACAAACTTTAAGTAAACCTGAAGCTGCAAGTATTTAATTTTATGCAGTGGTAATGGTTCATTGGTCAACCTTACTCACAGGACAGAATGATTATTTAAAATTATGGAATCACGAGTTAAAGCCCATTTTTTCTTAGTACACAACACTAACCTAAGAAATTTCATGCGCGTGAATTTGATAAAATACATCTAACAAATACATATAACACTTTACTAGGCTCCACAATGATTACACATGATCAAGCTCACTCTCAGAGCCACCTTAGGTACAGACCTGGAATTCATGACAGCGCTGATGTTTAACGATGAACATTGCAGATTTTAAATAGGTGACCATGACCATGCATACCCACCGATATCAGGGTAACACTCTGACTCACGGAGCACGCCAAATGGTACACACGTAATGACCCACGGATGGCAAGAAATGAACATCAAAACTGCTGGAGTAGGTAATTGCCAGGGATATCCGTGAGCATCGGCGAGACCAGCACCTTTTGGAATAGTTGTACCGGTAAACAACGGGCGCACCAAACACATAGTATTTTGGCAGTTAAATACAATGACAACCGCGACTGATGGTACAGCGCGCAAACCAATATTACAAAAGTCACGGTATACCCTAGGTTCGTTGGTTACTCCAAATTAAAATGCTGTGTCACTTAAAGCATTAAAAGGAATAATTGAAGACCGCGATGGTTGCTAAAACAATCCCATAATGTTCGAATACAGTATTAGTAAACTTCTTGATGCAGTAGCAACGTTCAAATATCTAGGCGAAACATTGCAGAGCGATATGAAATGGAACGAACATGTAAGGACAGTTGTGAGTAAGGCGGGCAGCCGACTTGGGTTTATTGGGAGAATTTTGGGAAGACGTTACTTTATCTGTAAAGCAAACCGCGTATAAAACGTTTTACAACAACTTTCTGAGTATTGCTCAAGTGTTTGCGACCCACTGCATCAGTTTAAAGGAAGACATAGAAGCAGTTCAGAGGCGAGCAGCTAGGTTCGTTACTGGTAGGTTCGACCAATGCGCGAGTGTCACGGAAATGCTCCGGGAAATCAAATGGGGATCGATGGAGGAAAGACGACGTTCTTTTCGAGAAATTCTGTTGAGGAAATTTAGAGGGCTGGAATTTGAAGCTGAGTCTAGAACGATCTTCCTGCCGGTTACTTACACAAGTTCTTATTTCCCGTGTCTATTTGGGAGTGGAATAAGAAAGTAAATGCCTAATTGTGGTACAGTGTACCTTCCGTCACGTACTTTACGGTGAATTTCTATATATATAGAACCCGTCGGCTTTCATCAATGACAGTCTCACAGGATACCTATGCACTAACATAAACATAAGGGATAATATCGCAATACTTCTGTATTGGGACTGATGACCTAGCTGTTTAGTCCCCTAAAAGAAAACCAACAACAACTTCTGTATTGCAGATAGTAAATAATCTGATTATCATAGTAGATTACAGATTACCACAACAAAATGTATCATGGATCACAGGTCTCAGCCCAAAAATTCGCGCCTTCAGCACGCACTTGTGAAAAATAACTTCTGTTTACGCTTTACTTAACCATCTGCGAAAAGCTAGAGATCGCTTTTTAAACACAAAATCGTGATCTACAATGTATGTTCTGCTTATAATCAAACTATCGTTTCCAACTCATATCACAGCATTCGTCAAAGCCGACGGGTCGTATCGCGGACTTTAGTTGACTCCAACGACGCCGGCCGCGGTGGCCGAGGGGACTGAGGCGCTCCAGTCACGGTCTGCACGGCCACTACGGTCGGGGGTTCGAATCCCCTCTCGGGCATGGATATTTGTGCCATCCTTAGTTGTAAGTAGTTCATAAGTATCAATTAAATACAATGAAAGAATCCCAGAGACGGATTTTCGTCTCAAATATGTCAAAGACATTATTGATAGAGCTGAAGCATTGAATTAAAATTTGTGGTGCGGCCGGGAATCGAACCCGGACCTCCATGCTTGCTAGGCAGACGTCTTAACCGTTAGACTACCACACCACTAACGATTAAGGCGCCTCGGAATAGTCTATGTACGATTTCCCTCCACAACACAAACTTTAATTCAGCTTCTTTGTTCCAAAGATAATTGCCACTACTGCCAAGGCTCTCCATGCAGCGGAATAGCACCTCAGCAATGGACATGGTGGAACAATCCTGTTATGGTGATATAAATATCAATTAAATACAATGAAAGAATCCCTGAGACGGATTTTCGTCTCAAATATGTCAAAGACATTATTGATAGAGCTGAAGCACTGAATTAAAATAATGTCTTTGACATATTTGACATATTTGAGACGAAAATCCGTCTCAGGGATTCTTTCATTGTATTTAATTGATATTTATATCACCATAACAGGATTGTTCCACCATGTCCATTGCTGAGGTGCTATTCCGCTGCATGGAGAGCCTTGGCAGTAGTGGCAATTATCTTTGGAACAAAGAAGCTGAATTAAAGTTTGTGTTGTGGAGGGAAATCGTACATAGACTATTCCGAGGCGCCTTAATCGTTAGTGGTGTGGTAGTCTAACGGTTGAGACGTCTGCCTAGTAAGCATGGAGGTCCGGGTTCGATTCCCGGCCGCACCACAAATTTTAATTCAATGCTTCAGCTCTATCAATAATGTCTTTGACATATTTGAGACGAAAATCCGTCTCAGGGATTCTTTCATTGTATTTAATTGATATTTATATCACCATAACAGGATTGTTCCACCATGTCCATTGCTGAGGTGCTATTCCGCTGCATGGAGAGCCTTGGCAGTAGTGGCAATTATCTTTGGAACAAAGAAGCTGAAGTAAAGTTTGTGTTGTGGAGGGAAATCGTACATAGACTATTCCGAGGCGCCTTAATCGTTAGTGGTGTGGTAGTCTAACGGTTAAGACGTCTGCCTAGTAAGCATGGAGGTCCGGGTTCGATTCCCGGCCGCACCACAAATTTTAATTCAATGCTTCAGCTCTATCAATAGTTCATAAGTAGTTTGTAAGTTTAGGGACTGATGACCCCGTAGTGAAGTCCCATAGACTCTACAAACATTTGAACTCCAACGACTGCAGAGCAAGCTGAGAATATCTGCAGGTACGCCGGTTTCAGCGGGAAAGGAGTCAGATGCAAACGTGACCAGGAGAGTAATCCAGGCGTGCCAGAACCGAAAGCCACTGCGAAACGTAACTTCTGTAGACAGCAACGACGAAATCCAGTCGAACAGTCTTACAATTAGGCCCTGTCAACTCAATTCCGTTGCGGAGCAAAGCCACCACACGTTTCCCTCGCTTGACGCGCCAGCAGTCCTCGATGCACGCAATCCACAGTACCCAGCCCACGGCCCCGGTGAACCAACACACGCCATACCAAGACTGGACGCCCTTCTCTCTCTCCCGTCAGGGCAAAGGTCGTTCGTTCACTTCTCCGATATCGATAGCCAACTGAGAGTGGGAAGCGCCGCCAGCAACAGAACCCGAGAGCGAGAGGGCAAAGACACCTCGTGATCGGAACCAGGAGGCGACAAAGGGCGCGGGAAACACGAACCGGAGCCAGAACGGCTCATAGGCGTGGTTTTTTAAGTAAGGCCCGTTTGAACATGAGTACATAACCAAAAGGTTATTTTTTTAAAAAAAGGTAGTTTTATTTACAGGAAGAACATTTTTTTAAAAACATAGCTGCTATTATATATTTTTGACGACGTTACAGCGTTCATTTTAATGAAATAAATCGCAATTTGCGATCAGTTATGGCTGCACTGTACTAGGTTTAGATGGAATACCAAAGTGCGGCGAAAGAAAATTTGTGCCCAGCCGGGATTCTATCACGGGATCTCCTGCTTACTAGGCAGACGCGTTGACCACTCCGCCACCGAGGATACAGTGAGCAACCCCATTGCAGAGGACTCTTCCCTGCACGTATTCCGCCACACCCGAATGTCCATTTGCCACGCTATCTCTATTCCTATGTACCACAGCCCATTTGTTCTGTAATGCTCGCAGCCACAATACTGTATTCCCGCATCAGGAAGAACAGACAAATTGCGATTTATTTCATTAAAATGAACGCTCTAAAATCGTCAGAAATATATAATTGTATACAAGCCGAGGCTGGGCTCCTGACGACAACTAATTATGTCTCGATACCTCATGGTCTGTTCTCCCTGATGCGGGAAAACAGTATTGTGGCTGTGAGCAATACAAAACAAATGGGCTGTAGTACATAGGAAAGAGACAGCGTGGCGAATGGAGATTTGAGTGTGGCGGGAGACGTGCCGGGAAGAGTCCTCTGCACTCAGGCTGGTTACTGTAACTGATCGCAAATTGTGATTTATTTCATAGCTGCTATTATCAGCGACCGTTACAACGTCAAAAGATAAAAATGCAGCCCTCGGTCGCAAAATTAAAATTATTTTACCTGATTTCGGGAATAACTATAATTGTCTTCATCACAAATTATAAATTAAAAAGAAGTCACATAACAAAAAGTTACAACTCAGCTGTAAAGCTTACCTCACAAAATTTGAAACAATTGTTTAGAAAAGAGCTAGCCACTATGAGCTGCCCGCCTGCACGGAGGCATCAGACTGGGATTTGTTTTAATTTATAAGTTCTGATGAAGCCAATCTTAGTTATTGCCGAAACCAGGTTAAATTATTTTAATTTTGCGACCGAGAGTTGCATTTTTATCCTTTGACATTCTTCATTTTTCGACATAGTTTGTTCGAACACTATCATACCCCTCGAACAGTTTTAAAATACCCTTTTCATAAAAGGGCAAGATAACAGCCGTTTTCACGTCGTCGTCATCATTGTAACAGTCGCCTTTGAAGTGTTGTTTGAGGTGGAGGAACAGATGGTAATCTACATGGGATACTCTGCAAATCACATTTAAGTGCCTGGCAGAGGGTTCATCGAACCACCATTATACTATTTATCTCCCATTTCATTCTCGAAAAACGCGCGGGAAGAAAGAATACCTAAACATGTCCGTTCGAATTCTGTTTTTTTTTTTTTTTTTTTTTTTTTTTTTTTTTTTTTTTTTTTTTTTTTTTTTTTTTTTTCCTGGTGATCACTTATACCCATGTAAGTGGAGTAAACAATGTATTTTCGCATTCGGAAGGGAATGTTGGCGATTCGAGTTTCGTAAGTAGCCCACGCCGCAGCGACAAGCGCCGTTGTTGTAATGATGCCCATCCCAGCTCCTGTATCATTCCCGTAACGCTGACTCCCCTGTATCGTGACAATACGAAACGAGGTGGCCTTCTCTGGACTCTTTCGATGTCTTGTGAAACCCACCTGATAAGGATCCCACACTCTGCAGCATTACTCCAAAACTGGACGGACAAGCGTAGTGTATGCAGTTTCTTTTGTAGTTCTGTTGCATGTTTTAAGGGTTCTGCGAATAAAGCGCAGTCTCCGGTTCGCCTTTCCCACGACGTTATCTACGTATTCTTTCCAGTTTGAGTCTGAAGAAATGGTAAATTCCTAGGTATTTTGTGGAGTTTACGGCGTTCACTTTCGATTGGTTCATCTTGTAAACAAAGTTTAACGGATTTCTTTTCGTACTCATGTGGACGAATTCACACTTCTCATTATTTAGAGTCAATTGCCAATTTTTGCACCATACTGATATCTTATTCAGATCGTTCTGCAGTTGGTTTTAATCTTCAGATGATTTTACTAGACGGCTTCATCTGCAAACAAACTAAGAGGGCTACTTAGATTTTCCGTTAATTCGTTTATGTGAATAAGGAACAGCAGAGGACCAATAACACTACCCTGTGGAACGGCCGATATTACTTATGTTTTAGTCAATGTCTTAACATCGATTACTACGAACTGTGTCCTCTCTGACGGGAAATCCCCTATGTAATCGCAAATTTGTGGCGATATACGATAACCACGCAATTTAAATAAAAGCCGCTCGGAGCAAGCTGAATACTATAGAATGGATGGTCTAAGACTTTCCAGTGAAACGTGTCCTACAAATTGCGGGCCTGACCTGCAGTGTGAGATCTTGCATTGTCATGGGGAAGGACAATTCATTTTGTCAGAATGCCACGTCTTTTATTTTGAATCGCTCTGCGTGGTTTTCTCAGGTTTGGCAGTATGCTTCTGCATTGATAGTGGTTCCTCGTTGCATGAAATCGACCTACAAAACACTATGCCTATTCCAAAACACCGACGCCATGATTTTGCACAGGGACGGAGTCTATTTGGCCTTCACTTTTACAGGAGAGTGTTTGTGTCTCCATTCCATGATCTGTAGCTTTGATTCGGGCGTGATATGCGAAACCCATATTTCGTAACCAGTTCTGATCTGACTCAAGATCTTCTTGTTAATTAGGCAAGCACTTCATCGCACATTTAAATCTTTGGTTTTTGTGGTTCTCTTCTAGGAGTTTCGGGACCCAACGGGAGCACAGTTTCCTAAACTTTAGATGTTCAGAAACGATTTTGAAAAGCACAGATCTCGACACGTCTGGGAATTCGTTTGAGGGACCTGTTATTGTGAAGCGCTTGTTATCGCGAACCATCGCTTCAACTGACGGCACCAAATCGTTTGCAATAGAAGGACGACAAGAGCGATCCTCAGCATGGACATTGTCACGGCCATCTTTGAAATCTCGTATCTATTTACGCACTTTGCTTTCACTGATAACATTATTGCCGTACACTTCGCAAATCTGTCGATTAATTTCTGCAGCAGACATGTTCCTTGTTGACAAAAACCGTATCGCTGAGCGAACCTCACATGCGGTGCGTGAGTTGCTAGTCTTCAACATTTTGAAAGCACAATACAGGTTATCTAAAGAGCTGAAACTAAGCACAGTTGTTCCCGAGGCATGCCGGTAAAATACGGACCCGTTCGTTGCGGTATGCGCGCGAACTACTGATGTCTACAAGAAATCGGACGTTACTTTATTTATTTCGTATTTATTGAATATTGTATTGATAAATTGTGTAATTTTGAAGACATATATTCATTTGTACATGTGTCGTATGTTTGTTAAATCTGTTGAAAATGTAGTTAGTGGTAAAGAAGAGATAGATTAAAACTTGATCGTGATGAGGCTGTTTATCGTTTATGTCATCATATTTCATGAACTAAGTGAGGTATTGTGATATAATTTCGAGAGTTCACCCACTTCTATGTTCTCTGTAAAATATCCAACGATTACAATTTATAGTGCAGAAAATATATATTTCGAAAAGGCGTAGTTTTACTTCTTGAACAGAAGAACAGTAGTAAGCGAGATTTTTTTTTTTTTTTTTTTTTTTTTTTTTTTTTTTTTTTTTTTTTCATTTCACTATGTTGATGTCAGGGGGAAAAGGATAATACAGATTTGAAATATTGTGTAATGACTGTTGTTAGTACTCTCATTCTCATATAATGTGAATAAAGTCTCTTCACATGATTTGCAGACTTTTGCGACTCCTATTGTTTATGACATATGTGGTTCCTATTACTACAACAATTGTAGTACAAATTTGTTAGAAATCATTCTGTTTAAGAGGAAATGTGATGCAGCTCTTTTACGCGCATATCATTTTTATCACATCTCCTGAACTGTGTGTTAAGGTGATGCCTGTACCGACGCCGACCGTTTTCAGAGTTCGATGATCAGGAGCGCGAAATTTCATCAAGATTGGAAGAAAACTATTAATTTGCATTCAATACAAACACGTTGCTTTATTTTGTTTCTGTAACTTAATGGAGATTCCCAGAAGCTATTCGCTTTAATTTACAAAATATTTGGTCACCTAACGGCAAGCGAATAACAATTTGTGTAGAAGGTCACAACAGTCAGTGGAAAAATATTTCCTCTATTGTTGCAGATGTAGATTTCGGACACTGTAGCACAATTATCAATACCAAAAAAAAAAAAAAAAAAAAAAAAAAAAAAAAAAAAAAAAAAAAAAAAAGTTTTACAGACAGGTAACTTGCATGCGCTGTTACACACCTGTTGTACACGTTTTTTATTCAGTTCAAAAATAAGATACATACCTTTAAAATGTAGATTAAAGCATAAAGGTTTTGAATCTTCAAATTCACACGGATGCAGCTGTTACAATTTCTACACTACTAAGTGTCACTGGAAACCGTAGCGTCCTATTTATTTACTGAAGCTACATTTATTTACATTTACAGTTCGCAAGTTACAGATTGTTTGTTTACTTTTACATATTATTGTCTTTTTCTTTTTAGTCGTATTATTCGCTAACGGCGGGGCCGCAGTGAATATATTGGTTGCAGCTAGATCACTGAAGTTAATCACCGTCGAATTTGGCTAGCACATGAGATGTGTCCATAGAAAATGTATATTGCTGAATTTGTAAGAAAATGTCTAATATTGTGCCTCCAGTTTTGTGTCGAGTCAATTGCTTGCAAGAAAATGTATAATATTGCTTCTACTGTGTGTGTATCGATATGTGTACATAAATCTGTGAAGTTTCATCTTTGGCAAATATTATGTATCGCATAGCTTTGTAGCTCGTGCAGAGAGACAGAGAGTCAGACTTGTGGTTCAGCTCGCTTAGAGAGCAGTTGTGTTTATAGCTCTGATGTAGAGCAGACGCTGCAGTGCCAGCAAGTATATATTGCATTTCATATAACTGTGAAAAAGGTTGTACAACCCCTGGAATTAAGGTAATAGCATTTCATGTAATTATGAAAAGGTTGTATCATTTAGGTAATGTAATGGTGATTATTAATAATAAGCAACAAAGTTGACCTTTCTTTCCTGTTTCATTTACGTAGTTATAAGATTAACCTACTTCCTTTATTTGATAATTAGTTATTTGTGGTTTTAAAGTGCAGTATTGATTTTGGTAATCTTCTTGAACAGATTTCTTTATTGGTACCGCAGTAAATAATTGTTATGCAACACTGCAGTTAATTGAGTATGATACTGATTTTTGATAATCTGCATAAAATTCTGGTAGTCGAACATTAAGAAAGTGGTTTGTGTTTTAAATATCTTTCTCGCAGTCAAATTTCTTGAGTATAGTTAGTGTGTGTTTCATGCAGGTTACATGTCACAGTTGTTTTGTTAAAAGATTCATTGCGCACATAATCAGTTTAATGCACTGTTTCTCATTTAACAGTATATACATCAACATCAGTGCCATAATTTAACCAAATTACTGTGTTAATGAACAATGTACGTGTTCAGTTAAATTTTGATGAAGTTATCTAATGACTTAGTGATCTTGACTGTTAAACATCAATATATGACAACTATTTGGACTGGAACTAATACCAGATCAGGTTTTGAATGGGTAACTTTAAAATAAACTACTTTTGTTGTCTGATTAAACGATAGATTCAACTTCAAACAACACGTACAACTTTTACACTTGGATGGGTCACCGTGCAGGTCTGCCGTACGATGTTGGTAAGCGGGGTGCACTCAGCCCTTGTGAGGCAAATTGAGGAGCCACTTGTTTGGGAAATAGCTGCTCCGGCCACGAAAACCGACACAATGGTCGGCAGTGCGGTGCGCTGAATGTCCCCACTGCATACCGCTTCCGATGAAGCCTTTGGCTGGAGAATGGCACGGAGGTCGGTCGGTACCATATGGACAATTGGAAACCTATGGAACGGGGGTTAGTTGTAGATATTCAGTTCAGCATATGCAGGTTGGGCGCTGATTGTCAATAGTACAGACAGCAGTAAAGTACAGCTCTTCAGCCAAGAGTGACAGTATACAAGGTGTTTGCAATTAACCTGTCGGTTTTCTAGGTACTGCAGTGCACTCTGTTTAAAATGCACGACGCTAGGGTATTTTCAGTAAGCAGTGTGCTCGTGGAGAATGAAGGAAATATATATAAACACACTAAAAAATATCCGAACGAAATACACACTGATTTCAAACATAAAAATTATCTGTTTAATTTTATTGACTTTATCGATGAAAAAGGCTGAATAGCAAAGAGATACTAAATGAACAGAGGAAAAAACGAAATAAACCTCTCTGACCAATGTTAACGTTAAAGAAGTATCTGATAACTTAGTTGATTACTATATATGTAAACATCTTTGGCAAAGCTGTTGCTAATTACGAAAATAATATAAAAGTTTTATTTAATTTAACGTTTTAACGTAAAAAGCTGCATAATACCTGACAGCTAAAAACCGTATAACACCAACTAAATACGTGTATATTTCCATATAGTTTATGCAACAGTTACGCCAGATGTCAACATTTAACGTCCAAACATCGTAGACGTAAGTTATAAGGGAAATTTATAACAGATAAATTTATGTATATTTTCCTATTATTTGAATTGTAATTAATGTAATTCTTATATACGCAGGCGCTTGAGAATGACAAACTGTCGAAACAGCTGTAGCACTATTAAATAAAACATAAGCAGCAATCCGGAACTTTATTGCAATGTCTTTCTACGACATATATATAATGCAGCAGGCCAATTCATCAAACAATCGAATGCGCGGGATCTGCAAAAAGACAGTAAATTCACTGCAACAAAATGGAAAGGCACAATTTATCACGCCCCTCAAAATAAGAGCCTTTTCACCAGAATCGAAAATGACGTATATTTTGGGGGACAGGGCAAGATTAATGCAAAGATAAGTAAATTTAAGTAGACACTGCACCAAACATTGTATCAGTTTTGATGCTACTATTCAGAGGATAATTTCAACTAAAGACCCGTGCACTTTACACAGATCAATCGTTTTTATTGTTGACATTAAATCATAAAAATGAAGCCATTTTCCCATCCATATTATTTTTGTTGGGGGGGGGGTGTCATTCGAAGAAACAGACTTGTGGGCATCCTGTTATATCCTCTGTATCAAGAGAACACACATTCATAGGGAATGGAAACCAGGGTGAAAGCTTAGCACTTCATGTCCCATCACCAACATGATCACTACAGATGGGACAGTGGTATGTGCAAAGGACGTAGGCAGACCATGAAGGCTGGGCAGAAATCGAAAATATTCCTGTACAATGGTAAATTGTAAACAGTAA
Organism: Locusta migratoria; assembly: GCA_026315105.1. Classification (NCBI taxonomy): domain Eukaryota; kingdom Metazoa; phylum Arthropoda; class Insecta; order Orthoptera; family Acrididae; genus Locusta; species Locusta migratoria. The sequence continues at coordinate 94,073,201 of CM048745.1, forward strand.
TTCACTTCATAACTTTACATTATTACAAATGAAACTTGTTCTTAGTGACGGTTATGGCAGACAAAGAGTAGCAATAAAATTTAGTCCCAAAGGAACGCAGAGTTCGACAATGGTACCTTATAATGAGGAGTTACAGGGAAAGCTCGTGCTGTGTGGATCCTAGAGGAGAGATAGGGCAGCCGCACCAGCTGACAGATTTGGTGAGACTGCACCCCACGAGGCTTCCTGTACACTTCCGATCTGGAGGCTTAACCAGGGCTGTAATGGTGCGCTTTACAAGTGCCAGTGCAGTTGTGATGTGGGCAATGAGAAACACATGCCTGAGTGCATATTTTGTGTCAAGAAATCAGTCTGCACGATCACTAGCTGACTGGCTATCCGCTGAGGCACAGCCAATTTTCTCATGTCAGCAAGTCAGCTGGCTTATCACTACTCTCATCAACTGATGTAGGTGTCCAGGCCCATCATATTGACCAGGTCCCCCTCCAAACTTTATCCTTTGACGCCAAGGGGTGGAGGATAACACAGTGGCCATTCGGTATCTTGGGCTTTTCGAGAGGACGGAACTTCAATGAATTTATTTTAAATATATCTGTGATTTCTTCACAGCTTGCTCAATGTACAAATATTCTGGAGAGCAGAGAGCCGTGTTGTACTCATTTCTTAACCACTATATCTCTTTCATGGTCCTTGACGTTATACGTCTGTGTACATCATGCCAAGAGATGAGCGAGCAGGATCACTAGCTGACTGGCTGGAGGCTTGGACTCAGCCATTTGTATCATAGCACCCAGCCAGTTTGGAGTGGGACTTGGCCAATATGGTTTCATCACTAGACGGCAAACACAGGCCTGGAGACCTACATCACTGGACTGACTGGCTGGATGCTTGGGCACAGCCAATTGTCTCATAGCATCCAGCCAGTTTAGAGAGGGACTTGGTCAATATGATATCATCACTAGACGGCAAATAAAGGCCTGAACACCTATATCACTGGACTGATTGGCTGGATGCTTGGGCACAGCCATTTGTCTCATAGCATCCAGCCAGTCAGGTAGCGATCGCTTTGGATTAACACTACTCTGACCAAGTGTTGTATAGTAAATGCCTGTCTTTATCATTGCCCTCAGCCGTTGACATCCCACTGACCAAGTCTCCCTCCAAATCTTTGACGCCTTGGGGTGGAGAATAGCAAGGCGGCCAGTCGATATCTCTTGGCCCTTTAAGAGTGGTACGACGGAACGTAATTAAATTTAGTTTAAATCTGTCTATGATTTCTTCAAAGCTTGCTCAATTTAAAGATTGAATATGATTCTGGAGAGCCTACAGCCCTGTCACTCTTCCTTCTTAACCACTATTTCACAGTCCTAGACGTTGTAACAATATGTACGTCATGTCAAGAGATCAGCCAGCACGATCACTAGCTGACTTGTTGGCCGCTTGAGCACAGATAGTACTTTCATAGTGTCTAGACAGTCAGGTAAGGATCACTTTGGATTAACATTAATCAACTGATGTGGTGCAGGTGCCCGACCTGCATTTATCGTTACTCCCAGCCTTCTAGTAATTCCATCATACTAAGCAAGTCCCCCTCCAAACATTTGACGGCATGGGGTGGAGATTAGCACAGCGGCAACTCGGTATCTTTTGGGTCTTTCAAGAGGAGTAGGACGGAGCTTAATTGAATTTAGTTTCTAATATAACTGTGATATCTTCACAGCATAAAGATTGAATAACATTCTGGAGAGCTTGCAGACCTGTCGTACTCCCTTCTTAACTATATCTCCTTCATGGTCATTGAATTTCTAACAGTGCATACCTTATGTCAAGAGATCAGCCAACAAGATCACTAGCTGACTGGATGACCGCTGGGGCACAGCCAATTGCCTCATAGTGGACAGCTAGTCAGCTAGTGATCACGTTAACTTTATTCTGATCAAGTGATGTCACAGTGCCCAGGAATGTCTCTATCGTCGCCCTTGGCAGTCTAGTGGTGACATCATACTGACCACGTCCTCTTCGAAACCTTATCCTTTGACACCATGGGGTGGACGATAGCACGGCGGCCAATCTCTTGTGTCTTTCAAGAGGCGTAGGACGGACCATAGTTGAATTTGGTTTAAATATGTCTCCGATTTCTACACAGCTTGTTCAAATTACACGTTGTATAACATTCTGGAAAGCCCGTAGCGCCTAAACCGTTTCGCCTGGTTTGTGAGGCGCAACGACTCTGATGTATAGCTTGCAACTGAGTATTTAGAAACTTTAACAGGACATAATTATCAATTACTGTTGATGTAATATTTCTGGTAGATCTCTTCAAAATAAATAAATGATGTCGGCGAACACTTAGTTAAAGTTTAAATACGACTTTTAGTACACTTGACATTTACAAGTCGGTAGTCAAGAATGAACTGACATAATGTATTTGCTCAAATTTTAGGAAGATATCGTTGACAATGTAAATAAGGGCGACGATAACCGCCTTCTGACCGTCGACCCGCGACTTGAAGTGGCCAGGTGTTCTATTCCTTGAGGTTGGCGCCGATGCCGCGGTGCAGTATCCGAGCGGTCTAGAGCGTCTCCCTGCGGAGCGCGCGGTTGCTCGGCGTGGAGGTTCGAGTCCAACATGGGGCATGGGTGTGTGTGTTGTCCTTAGGTTAGTTTACCTAGTTTTAAGTAGTTTGTAAGCTACGGACTGATGACCACGCAGTTTGGTCCGATAGATTTACAAACATTTTAACATATTTGTTGGCGTCGAAGATGTTGCTCTCGTAGGTTGGATTGCCGTTATAGCACATGAAACATAAAAACAAACAAACTCTTTTAAGAATCATATAACAAAAACTTTTTCATAGAAAAATCATTTAAACATAAAAGCAAACAGAGTCTGCTGCGAAACTGAGCTGATATAAGGTAGTAGCGGAAACAATAATTCGTCCCACTACACCTGTCTGCACCTGCATATTTTGGAAGTGGAATTACAGTATCCTTCTTGAAGTGGAACAGTATTTCGCCTGTCTCACACATTTGCACAACGAAGAGGAATAATTTTATCTTGCCTGGCTCACTCAAAAACGTCAGCGACACAGTTAGTATATTCTGTATTCCAGGGGCCTTGTTTGGAATTAGATCTTTCAGTGCTCACCTCGCAGTGCTCACCCGGCAGTGCCGCATCTCATACCTCTTCTTCTTCTAATTTTGTAAGAGACAAAACATTTTAACATACTTTTTGTCAGTAAAAATTTTATCACTCATACGTTTCTAAAAATTGAGTGGTGTAAAATAACAAGCCTTTAATGGAAAAAAAGTTATAAAAATTTTACAGAGCCTAAAAATAGTAAATGATTGAGATATGAAGAAGTATTCGTTAACGGGACTTTACCAGTTGCCGCTAGACTTGCGCATAATAGTTCGCTCTTTTAGTTCGTCCGCTCCCAGTGACGGCTGAGCGTCGTGGTCTGCGCCTGCAGGTGGAGGACGAAGTTCCCCCACCTAGCTGTTTCATGCGCTTGCTGCTTCAGCCGCTAACGATATCACTCAAACCAAAAGAAACAGTTTATGGGATAATTTCTCGCGTTTAAGTTTAGAGTTATCTCTATATCTTGGCATCTCTATTAGTCAGACATTGGAGAGTGCAGAACACATCAAAACAGAAACTTTGTAGCACTGAACTATATAACCTATAAGCCAGACGCCTACCTCGAAATGACTCATCAGCAGAAGGCAAACACGTGATATTTAATTCAGCTACGCGCCCTCTCGCTTTTGCCCGTCGGTCTTCGGAAAAAAATCCAACGAATTATGAAGCGAGATACGTTTGGCATAATCGTCCGCTGCTCCTAGTTCGTCCGTTGCTCCTAGTTCGTTCGCTCTTTTGGGCTTTTGCTACTACTACTAAAAGAGCTCTTTTGTTTATGACAGCTTTTTTATATAATCAATCAGTGTTTCGAAAGCGTGTGTTATTACCCGTATTTTTGGGCAATTTGACATCAAATACATAGGCAAATAAACAAGTTATTTACACGAATGTGTGATACAATGGTATCCAACTACTTTGCATACAGAGTACTCGTTGTACTTTATTTTTAAGATAGATTTCTTGTGGCATTGAACTATGAAACTACAGCCGAGCTCCATCTCAGCTCGAAATGAAGGTAACTGGCAGAAGGGAATCACGCGATTTTGCGCGCTCTCGCGTCCTCTCGCTGTTCTCCGTCAGTCTTAGGAAAGGGAGCGGACGAACTAAGAGGCGAGGGATCTGCGAACTAGTTCCCGTAGTTCGTCTGTGGGAGCGTTCTTCCGAACTAGTTTCTTCGCGAACTACACAAGACTAGTTGCCGCAGTAAGAAAAAATAGCGGGTTGAATGTCAACAGAGCTCCTGTCGACGGTATCTGTATACGTACCCCGTCGAGCGCTTAGTAATCCGCAAACAACGGAGCGGCACCGGAAGCACGTTCTGCGCCACAGCGTAAACAAACCAGACGGGGCGGCGGCCTGCGGCGCTTCGAAAAAACCGGCCAGGGCTAGGGGTGTCGGTGACGTCACGGGGAAGGAGCACGTGCAGCCGGGGAATTCGATACCCAAGGACTGTTCCGCATCGCTGCTTTACGCGACGACAACCAGACGGGTACCAACTGCAAAATGCCTCTTTATGGAGGCGATCTGCTGCCATATAGAACATTGACATCGCAAATTATGTATGGAACGAAGAAACGAAAAAAGCATTTGAAGAAAAATGGAAAGAACAAACGATGTACAGTAGAGTCTCGATTATCCGACCTTAACCGGCCTCGACAAGGTCGGATAAGTGAAAGGTCGGATAACACGGAAAATAATACAAAATACATGGAGAGTTTGAAAAATTTATTTGAACATAGAAAATGTATGAAATACATCATCAGCAACTGAATATAACATTCAAATACATTAGACGGCACTCAGAGAAAAGTGATAAATATTACGTTACACAAAAGTTAGACTAAAGTAAGCCAAATGAGTTAAAATTTAATACAATAACAATGAAATTAGACGGAATCGATATTTACTTACGTCCACCAGGGCACTGTTGTGTTTGTTAAAGACTTCATTGAACAACAAAAACATATTTAAATCTGTGTAAAGAAGTTAGTGCCTTTTGTTTCCCTGCTGTTTTCCGATTTTGAATTAATTTATTTTGCCCCTAAATCACGCAGTCTTTTAAGAAGTCTCTTTTTCGTTTACCATGTTGACTATATTTTCATCTGTCACTTCCAATTCTTCATCCTGGACAATCCATTCATTTGCTTCATCTTCTGTGACGTCAGCACATCCCAGAACTTTTCGTAACAATGAAAGCAGGGTAGTATTTTCGGGTTCGGTCAGAGCTGTATATTTTCATCATCTGGAGAACTTTCTCGATTTTCCTGTAGAAAAAATTTCTAGGATTTTACAATTATTTGCTTCAACACTCTCCCAAGATTAGTTAAGTCTTTCAAATTAATAAGGCTCAACTTTCTACCATATCTTCGTTAGCAGACTGGTAATGAAGATTCGAGCTTATGGAATAGATTTGTGACTGGTTGGAAGACTTCCTAAGTAATAGAACGCAGTACGTTGTTCTCGACGGCGAGTGTTCATCAGAGACGAGTAAATCGTCAGGCGTGCCACAGGGGAGTGTGATAGGACCTCTATTATTTTCTATCTATATAGATGATCTGATGGACAGAGTAACTTGTAATTTGCGGCTGTTTGCTGATGTTGCTGTGGGAGGGTGTCGTCTTTAACTGGCTGTAATAGCATACATAATAACTTAGACAAATTTCTAGTTGGTGCGAAGTATGGGAGCTAGCTCTCAATGTAGGAAAATGTAAGGTGATGTTCATGAGCAGGAAAAACAGTCCCATAATGTTCGAATACAGCATTAGTAGTGAGCTGCTTGATGGAGTCACGTCGTTCAGATATCTAGGCGTAACATTGCAGAGCGATATGAAATGAAACGAACATGTAAGGACAATTATGAGTAAGGCGGACAGCCGACTTCGGTTTATTCGGAGAATTTTGGGAAGATGTATTCCACCTGGAAAGGAGACCGCGTATAAGATGCTTGTACGACCATGTCTTGAGTATTACTCAAGTGACTGGGACCCGCAACAGATCAGTTTAAAGGGAGACATAGAAGCAGTTCAGAGGAGAGCAGCTAGGTTTGTTACCGGTAGGTTCGACCAGTCCGCGAAAGTCACGGAAATGCTCCGGAAACTCAATTGGGGATCGCTGGAGGAAAGACGACGTTCATTTCGTGAATTTCTGTTGAGGAAATTTAGAGGGCCGGAATTTGAAGCTGAGTGTAGTACGATCTTACTGCCGCCTACTTACATTTCGCGTAGTGATCACAAAAACAAGATAAATTAGGGCCCGTACGGAGGCATATAGGCATTATTTTTTTCCTCGTTCTATTTGGGAGTGGAATAGGAAACGAAATGCCTAGTAGTGGTACACTGTAGCCTGCCACGCACCTTACGGTGGATTGCGGATTATGGGGTAAATTCTCTACAACTTCACTCTATTATGTTTTTTACATCTTGCATCGTTGCAGAGATATTTGCAAAAATTACGGCGATTTGATGATGTCTGTCTGTGTGTAACGTGTTTCCAGTTTTTAGGTCGAACTGTTCAACCGAGCGGCACCAAATTTTACAGGCATACTTGTTGGTTACCGGAGACCAGAACCTCACTTTTTCAAATATTTCTGACAAGAAATACGTTAGTAATACAAAAAAAGCCGTTTCTAATGTAATTTTAATTGCAAATAAACCAATCAGCTGACGCAAAAATTGAATAAACAAATTTGTAGAGTAGACTTGCTCTACAACTTTGTTCCCTTATTTTTTGTTCATATTTGGTATTGTTTGAGAGATATTTGCAAAAATAATGGAGTTTTGACACCCTCCATTTAATTAACGAAAACCAGCCGTTCGCAGATGTCACGTGACATTCCTCGTCCAGAACTCTCTCTGGCATACGCAATCTTGCGTTGCGTATTTGATGATTTTCTTTTTGTAACTAACACGACGTCATTTCAAAGCAATGGCGCACTGAGGAATTAACAAAAACACGTCGTTCTTCGTACGATAAATGGTAATCTAGTGTCTACAAATGACACATTAGCATCAGTTAAGAACGGCCAACAATAGTATGAGATTAAAGAACGGAATTCCTAACTGTTAGCCTTAGCATAGTGAACAATGCGTTGGACTATGAAGCTACAGAATTTTTTTTCCTAAAAGGGTTTCAGACATTATTATTAATTAATTTTTTAATATTTAGATTATTATTTTGGTCCAAAATATTTGCAAATATTTATAAAACTACAAATCTAAAGTGGGCCGTAAAACACGTCAGTGCGATTTTTTCTATGTCTTCCTTTAAACCGATCTCGTGGGGTCCCGAACACTTGAGCAATACTCAAGAAGGGGTCGTACAAGCGGACCCCATTGCAGATGAATCACATCTTCCCAAAATTTTCCCAATAAATCGAAGTCGACCATTTGCTTTCTCCACAAGTCTTTATGCGTTCGTTCCATTTCATCACACTGCTAATGCTGTATTCCAACATTACGGGACTGTTTCTCCTACTCATTTGTACCAAGTCACGTTTTTCTACATGTAGAGCGACGTGCCAGTCTTCATAGTCCTAGAAATTTGGTCAAAGACATCCTGAGTCGTACATTACTGAATGGCAACTTCCTGCTGTGTCTCCCTGCGGAGCGCGCGGTTGCTCGCCGTGGAGGTTCGAGTCCTCCCTGGGGCACGGGTGTGTGTGTTGTCCTTAGGTTAGTTTACCTAGGTGTAAGTAGTTTGTAAGCTACGGACTGATGACCACGCAGTTTGGTCCGATAGATTTACAGACATCTGAACATCAGGCAACTTCCTGTACACCATTTCATCATCAACAAACAGCCAAAGACTGCATCTCACTCTCGTCCTCACTTCATTTATATACACACTCCTCGCACGAAGATGACTTGCTACAGACGGGAAATGTAACCGACAGGAAGAAGTTGCTGTGATATGCAAATGATTAGCTTTTCAGAGCATTCACACAAGGTTGGCGCCGATGGCCACACCTACAACGCGCTGACGCGAGGAAAGTTTCCAACCGATTTCTCATACACAAACAGCAGCTGACCCGCGCTACATGGTTAAACGCTGTCATGAAGCCTCGTGGAAGGAGGGGAAATGCGTACTATCACGTTTCCGACTTTGATAAAGGTCAGATTGTAGCCTATCGCTATTGCGGTTTATCGTATCGCGACGTTGCTGCTCGCTTTGGTCGCGATCCAATGACTGTTAGCAGAATATAGAATCGGTGGGCTCAAGAGGGCAATACGGAACGCCGTGCTGGATCCCAACGGCCTCGTATCACTAGCAGTCTTATACGCATGGTTGTAACGGACCGTGCAACCATGTATGGTCCCTGAGTCAACAGATGGGAACTTCTGCAAGACAACAACCATTTGCACGAACAGTTCGACAACGTTTGCAGCAGCATGGACTATCAGCTCGGAGAGCATGGCTGCGGTTATCCTTGACGTTGAATCACACACAAGAGCGCCTGCGATGGCATACGCAACGACGAACCTGGGTGCACGAATGGCAAAACGTCATTTTTTTCGGATGATTCCAGGTTCTTTTTACAGCGTCATGATGGTCGCATTCGTGTTTGGCGACATCGCGGTTAATTTATATTGGAAGCGTGTATTCGTCATAGCCATGCTGGTGTATCACCCGGCGTGATGGTATGGAGTGCCATTGGTTACGTCTCGGTCACCTCTTGTTCGCATCGACGGCACTATGAACAGTAGCCGTTACATGTCAGATGTGATACGACCCGTGGCTCTACCCTTCATTCGATCCCTGCGAAACCCGTAATTTCAGCAGGATAATGCACGACCGCATGTTGTAGGTTCTGTACGGGCCTTTCTGGATACTGAAAATGTTCGACTGCTGCCCTGGCCAGCACATTCATCAGATCTCTCACCAATTGAAACGTCTGGTGAATGGTAGCCGAGCAACTGGCTCGTCACAATACGCCAGTCACTACTCTTTATGAACAATGGTATCGTGTTGACGTTGGATGGTCATCTGTAACTGTACACGCCATCCATACTCAATGCCCAGGCGGATCAAGGCCTTTATTACGGCCAAAGGTGGTAATTCTAGGTACTCATTTGTCAGGATCTATGCACCCAAATTGCGTGAAAAAGTAATCAAATGTCAGTTTTAGTAAAATATATTTGTTCAATGAAAACCCGTTTATCATCTGCATTTCTTCTTGGTGTAGCAATTTTAATGGCCAGTAGTGTATCATGAAAACAAAAAAGAATGTTTCATGCCAATGTTGCATATTTTTTCAAGGGGAATCACAATCTGCATTAAAAATACGGCATCATTCTTAAGATATCAAAGTCACCCCTCCACCTGCCCCCTGAGGTGGTGCATGGGGGTGGGGGGGTCGAGTTTTCTGTTAATAGATAGACCCCTTTGAGATGAACATCTTTTATTACAACTTCAATCTGTATTTTTACAAATATTCCGAAAAACAGTTTTAAATGCCTCATCATTTAATAACTTGTTTAAACTGGTGTAAAAACGAAGAGGACGGGAAACATGGGTACCAAAATAACATAAAGATTATTATTATTTATATCCTTATACCATTTAGTTGTATGCATCTGTTTTGAAAAGTTCAAATGTTTGTATAGGTTATGGGACTTGACTACGGGGTCATCAGACCTTAAACTTACAAACTACTTATGAACTAGCTTATACTAAGGACGGCACAAATATCCATGCCCGAGGGGGAATTCGAACCCCCGACAGTAGTGGCGGTGCAGACCGTGACTGGCGCGACGCAGAACGCTTGGCCACCGCGGCCGGCACGTGTTTTGAGGCACGTATACGAGTCTTGGTACAGAAATCTGTTAAACACTAATGCGACTGACATTAATGCGCAGTGTTGGTAAATGATGCAGGTCTGCATTTGGGTGTTGAGCAACTGGAATCAAATCACACTACAAGTAGTATCAAAAGCATCACATCCAACTTGAAGTACAGTTTTGTTCCAGCCATGCTTAATCATGAATGAAAACATCTCTGGTTTCCAACAGCGTTAAGTGTTTAAAATCACACGAGCTTTCGGCCAAGCACTCCTTGGCCATTGTCAAGTGATATGTCTGACTGGTGGCTGCGGGTGCGGCATTATGTACACGAGTTTCAAATGTTCAAATGTTTGTATAGCTTATGGGACTTAACGACGCTGTCATCAGTCCCTAAACTTACAAACTACTTATGACTAGCTAATACTAAGGACAGCACAAATATCCATGCCCGAGGGGGGATTCGAACCACCGACAGTAGTGGCCGTGCAGACCGTGACTGGAGCGCCTCAGTCCCCTCGGCCACCGCGGCCGGCATAAATACACGAGCTGCCAGCCGTGACGTCACTGGTGTCTGTGCCACCTCCATATATGAAATGTTTTGGTTCAGTGGCCGGCGTGCTCGCTTCATCTTCGCTATCGCCGGGTTCCACGCTACGTTGAGCATGCAGGTCGCCATCTCTATTGAGAGTGTTATTACTGATTTTAGTTTCTATTGCTTTCTTAATGACGCAATCCCAGAAACCGTTTGTGTGAGATATTTGATTCAGTGGCCGTTTTCAAAACGCATGTGCTGCTAAAGCTGATTTCTCTGGGTAACGTGGACGATAGCACCTCTCATGTTCCTTTCTGCGTTGTTCTAACGTTCGTACAGTTTGTCCGACGTAAGACTGACCACACTCACACGGTATCCTATAGACTCCAGGTGTTCTGAGTCCTGCTGCATCTTTAAGTAGCCTCAGTATTTGACAAATTTTAGACGGAAGTCTGAAAACCGATTTGATTTTTGTGTCTTTTCAGCTTGCGGCTTATCTTGCCTGACAAAGAACCACAGAATGGCAAGAAAACAAGCTTCTTTTTCCTGTTCCTCGTCCGTCTTCTTACTGTTATTTTTATCTGAAATCACGTCATTTATTTCATGGCGACTGTATCCTTTGGCCCTGAACACTTTGCGTAAGTGGTTCAGTTCGTGGGGCAGGTTGTTGGCATCTGATACTTTTCTTGCATGATGCACCAATGTTTGTAATACTGTGCGATTTTGTACCGGGTGATGATGGCTGTAGGCATGCAAGTACAGATTTGAGCGTGTAGGTTTTCTGTATATGCTGTGACCAAGGCACCCATTCCATTTCCGACGGACAAGGACATCGAGAAAGGGCACTGTGTCGTCTTCTTCTACATCCATGGCGAAATTGATGTTCTTGTTAATACTGCTTACATGTCCCAAGAACTCTCCAACCTTCTCTCTCCCATCAGGACAAATGACTAACGTGTAGTCGACGTAACGGAATACCTAGGATTTAATGGTGTCGTTTCTAGGGTCAAATCCTCGAAATTCTCCATGAGGTTTGCAATAGCTGGAGCCAACGGACTTCCCATCGCAACACTGTCAATCATAATGCTGACAGTAAGAGTGTGCTTAAACAGCTCGATCAAGTCACTGACAAGGAGCATGGCTACAATGTCCAAGGAGTCTTTGATAGACACATTGGTAAAAAGTGACACCACATCGAAACTGACCATAACGTCCTTTCACTGAGACGATGGTTGATCCGGCCGATAAAATTGGCTGAGTTTTCCATATGGTGCTCACAGCGTCCCACATGTGGCCAAGTACTTCGACAGCCTGTATGTCAGTGAATTGATTGCAGACAAAATGAGTCTGAAGGGTGTCCCATCCTTGTGGATCTTCGGTAAACCATATGCAGCAGCTGATCTAGGTGCCTGTGGGAGAGGATTCTTGACCACACTGTCTTCCAACGACGAGTTTTTAACAAGCTCAGATGTCTTCCTTGTTATTCTTTATGTTGGATCGCGTGGTAGCTTCAGGTAAGTATCCTCGCCCAGTAACGTGCAGATATTCATACTGTAGTCCTCGTATTTCACAATCACAGCGGCGTTCCCCTAGTGCGCGGGAAGGACCACAATGCTTTCATCATTGCGTAATGTGCGGAGGCCATTGCTTTCAGCCATTGTCCTTGTTGGGTGCTGGTGGCTTAGATTTTGTCAGAATACATTTCACGTCGTATTTCGTCGGCAGTTTCACTGGGGAGCTTGTTGATAGCATGTTCGGCGCCACTTACTATATCAAAGATAGGAATGTCCCGCGGCGAAGGTGCAAAATCGAGATCTTTCGTAAGTTCTGATATTGCACCTGTGTCTATTTCGCTCGACGTCAGATTGATGACGGTGCGTTCTGAGGATCTGTGGTCCGCACCATGTTGTAGTTGCGATATGCGACAGGACTTCCCTTCCTGATTCTCTGTAGACTGTTTCTGTGGCAAAGTTTGTTGCGCAACAGTGGCTGCTTCGACCATTCCCAGGCCAAAGCTGTGAGCATTCTTGTTAGTTCCACATGCAAGTGTGATGTTACTAGTTCTAATGAACCCCGATTTCACTGAAAAACAACACCTTAAATCACCGTGGCTTCGAATCCGAAGTTAATTAGCACCAACTCACAATAATTATCAATGACGATAATATTAGCTTCCAAACTAGTCATATTAAATTTCTTGTCTTTAAAAGTGGCCCACTGTACGAAATAAAAGCTTATTTCTGGTAGGAGGTACCCAGATAAGAGTTTGCTGTTACATAAAAAACTTAATTTTAGCAGTAACTTTACCAGAAGGTTCGTGTGAACTATCAGCTACTCCCTGCTGTAAAACCTTGTTCCCTGGGCCAAATTGAGAACTTACTTGGTTCAAATTACTCTAATAATAGGAAGTTATACAATGGCCAATATACATAGCAGCTCACACGAAATTACACACAGGCATCAATAAACAAGCCGCCACAATTAAAGTTATTTCATAAAGGTGTCTAAGAAAAACATTTATGGCGCAACGGAACTTATCATAAAAATTGCATCTGAGCTTGTTCTCAGCACTGGTGAAAAACAATATTAAATAAAAGAGGGAAGGTGCTCTAAAACCACAATTTATAGGCAACTTACGGATTATGCTGAACTTAAACTTAAACTTGTTTATTCAGATAGAAAACAAGCAGAATGGAGAACCAATATTGTTAATAAAATAAAAATGCAACTCCTTTACATAGTCTAGTACTGACGATGCCCAGCATTGAATTTAACATAAATTACACAGTACTTAACGCTACTGGGGGAAGGATTTACAAACAACACTCACTCACTCACATACACGCAATGAAACAGGGCAACTCTCCAAAATCAGGGTGCTGAAGCGAGGCAGAAGCAGGCGCCGCTATCGTAGGCGAAATTCAGCAAACCTGGAGGTACCACACAACACAATATACAATAAAACTGCGAAGATGGCTCTGGTCTGTCGTGCCTGATTTGGTGCGTGAATATAGCAAAGTTAAGTTACCTTTAGATTAGACCGCGAGCAAACACGCTATCGTCAACACACGGCTGCGTTCCATCAAAATGTTCAAATGTTTGTCAAGATTATGGGACTTAACTATGGGGTCATCAGTCCCTAAACTTATAAACTACTTATGAACTACTTACGAACTAGGACGGCACAAATATCCATGCCCGAGGGGGGATTCGAACCCCCGACCGTAGTGGCCGTGCAGACCGTGACTGAAGCGCCTCAGTCCCCTCGGCCACCGCGGCCGGCGCTGCGTTCCATGATCGCACTCCACTGAACATGAAGTGGTTGAAAATCGGATTCATTACACAAAATCACAACGGACTCGTAAGTTGCAACCTGAGATTAAACCGTCTAGGCACTGGTTTTATGAGAAATTGCGTGAATTCAGGTGACTAGCTGCAAACCTCTGAAGTCGGAGTTCGGACCCACGTGGTTCCGAAAACTGATTAATATGTATAAATTCAGTTTCCGAGCAATAAAGAAAATTAAGTATGGCATGCAACCCATAGCAATGTTTAGAATTACAAACGGAAACGAATGAAATGCAGCTACACGCACTAAGCTCCCGCGTGCAGGGATTACCTGCAGCTGACGGTCAGCATGGGCAGCTAAAGTGAGCGTTATTGCCACCAAGGAGAAGGGGTACGCTTACCTATCAAACATAGGCTCGGTACCCGCGAGATACTTGTCGGCTGTATCTTAGTCGTTGCGGCGGTCGATCGGCGTTCTGTTCTAAGTGTATTAATGTTTTTTAGACAAATTACTAGCTATTGTTTGTTGCGGCAAAATTTACGTCTGTTAATCTCGTATCCTTCCTCACTAAAATCAGGTATAGTAACTGGAAGAAGAAAATTTCAGTCTGCACCGGAGTGTGCGATAATATGAAATTTTTTGGCGGATTAAAAATGTTTGCCGGCCAGGGAGTCTAACCTGGGATCTACGCCTTTTCGCTGGTAAGCGCTCTACCTAACAAGTTACAGTGGCACACCATAAAGTAATTTCTCACAGCTTTTCTTATAGCAGTAAGTTGCCTTCTACTTTTCACTTTAGGAGAGATAATGGTGATGTAGCGTCTCACAATTAACAGTTTCTCAAAAATGTTTTAGATCATCTTCATCCGGCCCTCCTGTGTAACAGATCTTGCCCTTGGAAATTGCCAGATTCCCACTTTGCTGGGAGTGGCCTTAGCGAGAAATTCCCTCTGTCGAACTTGAGGCACGTTTCCGGGAGGGCCGGAGGGTGCTCGGTGGAGGAAGAGTGGCTCGCAGGAGGGGTGGGGGAGGGTGGGATGAGAGAGAGAGAGAGAGAGAGAGAGAGAGAGAGAGAGAGGAATTGTGGAGGAAGGCCACGCGGCCGGAGATTGCGCCGTGAATGCAGTCAGGCGAGCGCGGAAGCGGCGACGTTTATGTGACGTTATGTGGAGGGTGGGCCCCGCCGCGGAGCGTGACGGACGAACCTGCTGCCAGCTCCTTCACTGTGCTGAGCTGCCGGAAGAAATGTGGCAAGCTAATACTGCCTTCAACGAAGCAGAGGACTCCTGTCGAGAGCACAGAGTTTTACCAAAGGATACAGCAGCAAGAAAATTCTCCCGAGGAGTGCAGGCTGTTAGTATTACGGGAGTGAAAGAACAAGTTCTACTAGTGAATGAACAAGTACTACTACCATTTGGATTAAACATAGGGGCGAATACATTTTTTTAATTATTTCAGAGTTAAGTGTATCTGTATTGTTCGGTGTAATTGGTTGGAAAACTATGCAGCTCTACTACAGTTTGCAGGCAGACGGTTAGTAAGACCCACAAAATATAGTGCAATAAGTGTTCATTTCATTACAGCAAGACAGTTTGAAGAAAGGGAAGACAATTAGGTTACAATTTTAGTGAATGAATGTGTAGAAAATTTACACGTACAACATGATGGGTGCAACGGGACTGGTTGATGTGTAACGGGGCTACTCAATATGTGTGTGTGTGTGTGAGTGTGTGTGTGTGTGTGTGTGTGTGTGTTGCCTTCAGTACTAAGATGGGTCTACAAAAATGAAAGATCGTATCTGTATTGTTCGGTGTAATTGGTTGGAAAACTATGCAGCTCTACTACAGTTTGCAGGCAGACGGTTAGTAAGACCCACAAAATATAGTGCAATAAGTGTTCATTTCATTACAGCAAGACAGTTTGAAGAAAGGGAAGACAATTAGGTTACAATTTTAGTGAATGAATGTGTAGAAAATTTACACGTACAACATGATGGGTGCAACGGGACTGGTTGATGTGTAACGGGGCTACTCAATATGTGTGTGTGTGTGTGTGTGTGTGTGTGTGTGTGTGTGTGTGTGTGTGTGTGTGTTGCCTTCAGTACTAAGATGGGTCTACAAAAATGAAAGATCGTATCGGGCTACTAAAATTATGGATCTGAATGCAATACTACTACGAGAGTAACTTGACAATTAGTGCGCAACATAATGCTGGCCTACGTAAGGCAAGTTTGGGTACGTCGAAACTTACGCTATCTGACTGCAATATTAGAAGGATTAAAAAGATGCAAAATGTTGGTTGGCTGATAGTCACTTTACGAGAACAGTAAAAGAATGTCGTACTGTGCTGTACTTGTTGGCCCTGTATTAGTATTACTATAGCCGCGGTGGAGTAGCCGAGCGGTCTAAAGCGTCTCGCTGCGGAGCGCGCGGATGCTCGCCGTGGAGGTTCGAGTCCTCCCTGGGGCATGGGTGCGTGTGTTTGTCCTTAGGTTAGTTTACCTATTTTTAAGTAGTTTGTAAGGTACGGACTGATGACCACGCAGTTTGGTCCGATAGAATTACAAACTTCTTTTTTTTTTTTTTTTTTTTTTTTTTTTTTTTTTTTTTTTTTTTAGTATTACTATACAATCAGTCTGCATACACAAATAATGAATGCGTGCAAGAAATATTGTTTTATTGTAAAAAGGGAAGTGATACCTAGCTTCACACCAACTCAGATTCTCCACTTCATATCGTTCATGTCACCCACTTGCTACAATATACTTAATATTAACTTACAATCACTTACAGCGTCAAGAATAATCACAAACAAAATTAAACCAATCAAACTGAATAAATCTGTATTAAAGAAAATTAGTAAATCAGCAATCAGCAAATTCGAGACGAGTAACATGAACTATAAAAATGAAGAATGTGCATATTATTGCGAAGTCGTGCTATGAGGCAGTTTCTAAAACAGGGATGCAGCCCTATCCTCAAGAAAGGATTAATTATAAAAAATCAAAATGTCAAAAAGTGAAAGGAACTGCTGTTTTATTATTACGTTTGGTTAATGCCATATCCATGTTATTACAACAATTACAGTGACGAGACACGAATTAATCAAGGTTGTGTATAGGTTCCTAGTGAATGGAAAGTGATCCTATACATATTATAAATGCGAAAGTTTCTATGTTTGTTACCGCATCACGCTAAAACTACAGCACTGATTTATATGAAATTTCATATAGAGATTTCTTATGTCTTGGATTAGGACATAGGCTACTTTTCAAAATGTTTATTACAAGTTATTTATTTGAAATATAGCCATAGAAATACGTAACGGTTGTAAGAAGCTTCTAATACAGCAGCAGAGGTACTCTGTGGTGTATGTAATGTTTAGCCGCGGGGGTTAACGCGTCATGTAATGGACTTCTGTTATTCTGGACAATGGTTCGGGTCCTGCTATAGTGAGATTTTTTTCTTTGTTATTGTTATCTTTTTTACTTTCGAATATACAAAAAGATTCTGGGATACTGCCAAAACGTCTTAACTGATAGCTGGCCGCGGTGGCCGAGGTGAGTGAGGCGCTCCAGTCACGGTCAGCACGGCCATTACGGTCGGGGGTACGAATCCCCCCTCGGGCATGGATATTTGTGCCGTCCTAGTTCGTAAGCAGTTCATAAGTAATTGTTTTGTCAAGTAGGCTCAACCTCATAGATCGTGTATAAAACACTATAATATTACGCGTTTAAAGGGTCAAGCCCTCATCATCAGATAAAATTTAAAGATTAATTAAGCATACAACCACGACCTCACATCAATAATGGATATAATTAAGTTCATAAGTAATTTGTAAGTTTAGGGACTGATGACCCCGTAGTTAATGTCCCATAAACTATATAAACATTTGAACATTTTTTGTCTGCTTTTGCGGCGCCGTCTCCTGTACGCTGAGACGTAGTGACTGCCTAGTTCGGAGACGAGTTCAAACGGGCTCTTCTAGGCGCATGCCGGCCTGGATATAGCCGCTAGTAGAGGACGCGCTTCTCGGTTCCTCCCTCCAGGATGCGCGGTGCCGGCGTGTGATTGGCTGCCGGTCGTCCGCTGCCTTCTTCACTATCGTTCTCGTGCGTCTGGCTTGTGGAGCTGACTTTACGCCACAACAGACTGAACTGTGGGGTCATCAGTTGTTAAACTTACAAACTACTTATGAACTATCTTATACTAAACACGAAACAAACATCCATGCCCTGGAGGGGGGGGGGATTCGAACCCCCGACCCGGGAATGGCGTCACGTATCGGGTCTTAGCGCTTCAATGCGCTTTTCCACTCTGTCGCGCCCATCAATATCCATGTAACTCAGTTCAACTGTGCGGAAGTAGGCTGTTAGACAGAAATGGTGTTGGTAGTTTCCTCTATATGGGTAGACAGACTAGGGAAGTGGCCAACTCACCTACTACAGCTTCAGTGAGCTAGGTTTATGCAAGGTTTGGCGCAGTCGGATTCCAAATTCAGCCACAGTACCATCCCAGGACCCTCCCCTGAGATTCGTACAGCATCTCCTTACGAAGATAATCGATACCAGGACAAGGGCGAGACATTGCTTCTACGAGTATTCATCTGAAATCGACAAATGAAAGAGTAACTCTATCTTAACTAATACAGTTAGTTCTACAATCCAAAATACTGAATGTACAGACGCCGGGTAGCAAAGTCGTAACCACGCTCTTCTGCCAGTGACAGGATGGCGCTTACTACCTGGTCACAACATTCTCTGGTGAATTAGTATGACCAGAACATGCATAAAAATAGCCAAATGCGAAATTACGAAGGTCTGAGTTCGGTTTCCTTACATTATTTCTAGTATGCAACGTTTATTAATATATGACTTGAAGCACACAAATTAAATGACCATAATATGGTAGAAAAGCAAGGCTTGCCAATAATACTAAACCAGTTAATTGAAGGACATGTTTAATTTAAAATTTAACAAAGGTTTCAGTTTACAATAAAATAACTTCACAATGGAGGCAAGAAATTTTGTAACTTAGCCAGGTGGGCACACATTAACAGATATAGGAATAAGATGAACACAGAATATATATAAAGAGAAAGATAATTAAGATGAAGAACTAGCTCACATCAACAAGAGACAAAATATCAAAGCACGATTTCATAAATAAACTTGCCTGAAGGGCAAAATTCAAATTATTAAATATTAATAAGAAAAGTATAATTTTCCATTTTTTTAGCAAAATGATTACAACAACAGCAGTTTACAATGCAGATTATAAAATCATCAACAGTCCATAATCATTAAATGCGAAAGGCAACCATAGCTGCAGTTCCACACACTTTAAAGAATTACCAAAGTATATTGCTGCGTAAACAGGGCTTACAGACACATGGCCGCACAATCAATTTTAGGTGAGCAATCACACTCCTATTGCAACAAACTCGAAGCAGCAATGCCTGTTTGCCTTTTAGTGGTTTTAGTGGCCACCCTGACCAAAACCAAAATGGGAATGTTTTAAGGAGTGTCCTAACAAATTAAGGAGCTACAGCCTTAACTCGAAAGGAAGCTCTAAAAGTCCCACAACGTTGCCCAAAATACGACTACTGGTTGGGATAATTTGCCCGTAGAATGAAAACACAACACTCCGCCTACGATTACGGCTGTTCCCCAGTGTGGTGGGACGGATTATCGTCTCCACTACTATCTAATGTAAGCTCAGTTTCGCAGAAGATTATGTTTATATTTTATGTTTTTAAAATGATTTTTATGTAAATGTTTTATATTATCTGATTCTTAAAAGAGTTTTGTATGAGTCTTGTGTTTCGTGTGCTGTGACGGCGATTAAACCTACGAGAGCAACATCTTCGACGCCGAGCTCAAGGAATAAACATCTGGCCACTTCAAGTCGCGGGTCGACGGCCACGAGGCAAGAAGATGCTGGTCTCTGCGGTTATCGTCGCCGATATTGACATTATTATGGAAACTCGTGGAAAATCAAATAGACCATAAAATCAGTCTCTATGTAACTGTCCTTGAGTCACGATCTGTAGTGTGACATCAATAAATGTCATTGTGTCTCGAAAGTGAACCAAGTGTCAACGATAATTATTTTGATATTTATAGAAATTTTGCAAGAAATATATTCATTTATAAGAACTGAAGAATTATTTATTGTCAAACTATTTTATAATTTGAAAGAAGATATTTACGTAAAGTTATTTTGTTTGACAGATAAAGCAAGAAGACTTATCAATTTGTAATATTTTAATAAATCGATTTTATATAGCAATCGATACAAGTGAACAGGACTTGTAATATCTGTGTCTATAGCAACCAGAACAACTACGAACTTCTGTTTGACAGTTCGATCTTTAAGGGAACTTTAAAACATTTATTTCAAAGTGACAGTTTAAAGAAGTGCAAAGCAAGAATCATATGCTTCTTCTATCTGCGCAAGGATCTGTCATTGAAATTTCACAATACAGGAAGATTATGATAATTGAACTTGTTTTTCTTGTTGACGAGCTGACGACTTTCGGATCCTGAAGTCTGGCACGGCACATAAACATTTGGTATTTAGTCTCATGCAAGAAGAGGTCGTACCGCCGCACCGGACGGGCGACAAGGTAATTGATGAGAAAATTTTACCAGGAAAAAAAAAAATAGAAACAGAGACAAATATGTTGCTATTCAAATGTTCAAATGTTTGTACAGCTTATGGGACTTAACTACGGGGTCATCAGTCCCTAAACTTACAAACTACTTATCAACTACTTACGAACTAGGACGGTACAAATATCCATGCCCGAGGGGGGATTCGAACCCCCGACCGTAGTGGCCGTGCAGACCGTGACTGAAGCGCCTCAGTCCTCTTTTTTTTCCATTTCTTGGACTTGAAAATAATAATAACAAAAATGTAGCTGATTTGACGAATTTCCGTCTCGCTGTTCCACAGCTTTTTATCGAAAATATTGCAAACCAAAAGACTAAATGTTTGTTCTTCTTCGTCGTACAAGTACATGTATTAGTAGGGTTTTTTAACTTTGCGTGTGGCGTGATGTCAAAATAGAATAAGATAAATAAGAAAATAAATTGTAAAGAATTAAAAACTGTAACGAAAAGAAAATCTCTTTTCCGGTATGTCTTGTAGGAAATCAAGAATCATTTGTATGAATACATAAGTTCGTTTCCTCGTAGGTGTAATGTGGTTGTGGTGTCGCACAAGTACAAAGTGCGCGCCACCTACTTTCGCCGCGCGCCGCCATGCACGCACGGCGTGGCGTTCTCACGACGACAGCCACGAGCGCCCTCTGCTGCAACGCCGCTGGTGGCCACCGCTGAAAGACACCGGTCACTTCGGACTGAGATAGCAACGAGTTAGGACCTTCGTAATCAGATAGGCACCAGTGAAGACTTTGCTATTGTACAGGCACTAGGCAGGCCTCTAACAACTATGTATCAACATTCTGCAGTACTATGTAAAAGTTAAGTATTGTTACATTCTGTGCAATATATATCTCTTTCTAATTTATTCGAGTGTTTATAGTTTCTGGCTGTTCCCCTCCGTACCTGCACCAGCGTGCTGTCTTTGTTACTGTGCCGGTCTCGTTCCACTCGGCCACCGACACCTACGACGAGGCTGGGACACAAAAGCGGCGACGAAGTTGGGACGCAAAAGTGGCGACGAGGAGTGATAGAACCTTGGACCAGCCCGCTTACAGCAGCCAGACAGCAGCAGTCGGAGCACGCAGAAATTGCTCCCGCCCACCCACCTTTATTATAAGAAATTTGGGGAAAGATATTTTGTTACGTGTTTTGTGGACTTTTTTGTTGCAGAGCGTCCTCTTTCATATTGCATTTGTGTTTTGTTATAATTTACTTGTATGCGCAGCTCCTAATCGGTCAGCATGGCCACTACCCCGAACACAAACTTAATGGAAATTATTCAGTTACAGACGGCGCAAATAACGCAACTCCTCCAAGCGGTGTCCCAGCTCACAGCGCAGGCAGCTAACCAACAACAACAGCCGCCGCTTCCGCAGCCCACACCAGCCGCCGTACCGCTCCCTACGTTCCGCCAGTACAACGAACGTGAGGAAGAATGGAGCGACTGCTTCGCACAGTTTCAAGAACTCGTCGCGGCTCATCAAATTACAGGTCAGAGAGTGAAGAACCTTTTCTTATCGATTGTGGGCCCCCAGACCTTCGTACTATTGCAGAAACTATTCCCTCACGCATCTCCTCGTGATGTAGACTTTGAACAAATTGTAGATGCACTGAATGCTCATTATGAGAGAAAAGTTCTTGTAGCCGCTGCACGATACCGATTTTTCAGACTTAAAAAATTACCGCAGCAGTCACACCAAGAATGGATCACGGAATTAAAGGGCTTAACCCGCCAATGTAAATTTACTTGCTCTTGTGGACTTTCGTATAGTGACGTGATGTTGAGGGATGCGATTACGCAGAATATTCAGGACCCCAGAATTAGAGCAGCAATTCTGAAACAGTCTCACCCCTCCTTAGACAGTGTACTGCAGCTTATAGAAGCGCATGATACTTTTGATTTAGCAGAGGTAGAAATGCAAAGCCACAGTGTAAATTCAGTGCACCGCAACGGACGTTTTCCTAGCCGTAGTTCTCATTGTAGCACTAGTGGTTCTTACAATAGTACAGGCCGTGCTGAACAGACAGTGGATAGTAGCCAGTATAAAATGCGACGCAAAGGTCGCCCCGTCGTGTTAGAAACAGTAATTTGAATAACGGGCGCCAACGCTCATTTCAGAAAAATGTACGTAAATCTTGCCCCCAGTGTGTGTCTCGCCACAAGCGTGCTCATTGCCCTAGTCGCAACGCAACCTGTTATCAATGTGGCAAATTGGGACATGTGCAGTCTGTGTGTATGCAAATTAAAAACTCAAAGAACAGTAACGTTAGAAACAGTGCTTCGCAGAGTGCGAGAACAGTTCATTCTGTAAATGTTATACGGGCTGTGGAATTGAACACTGCTTTCCTTGGATCTCAATTGCAAGAAAGTAGTTCTGCGCCTGTGGCAAATCTATATAGTGCACCACGTAGCAAGCGCCGACGAGCGCGTAAAACAGTGCAACGGAAAAGGGTTCGGGACAAGCAAAATGACTATGAACAGTGCATTCCTGTAGTGAAAATAGTGCCTTCTGCAACTGCTCCTTGTAATAGTGCCCAGTACTGTGTAGCTAGTGACAGTAGACTTGTTGTAGATACTGAAAGTAATTTTAGTGTAGTAGCTTCGCAGGCTTGCGCGGACGCCGATCCGGCGGTAGTGTCATCTAGTGACAGTGTTGTAAATCCGCTGCGTGCCGAGTCTGCGCCGCTTACTTCACTACGCGGCCCGCGCATACGCAGCACACAAACCGTAGCAGACGTTGCCCACATTCGCGCACCTGTCGTGCGCCAGAAGCACAAACTTTTTGTAAATCTCTCCATAGAAAATAAGACTGTGCAATTTCAGCTTGACACTGGTTCCGCTGTTACATTAATAAATAAAGATACTTATGAACTTCTGGGTTCGCCAAAATTGTCGCCGTCACAGAAAGTGTTAACAGCTTATACAGGTCAAAATATTCCCGTGCTAGGAACGTGTAGCCTGCCTGCCTCTTTTCAAGGTGTTACAAACACAGTTGCTTTTGTAGTTCTTCAGGCCAAATCGACACAGAACATTTTTGGACTAGATGCTTTTGACTTGTTTGGTTTATCAATTCAAAGAGATGTGCTTCATATTTCGTCAATAGTGCCTCAGGATAAAATCAATGCATTGTGTGACAAATACAGTGACTTGTTTTCGCCGGAACTAGGTTGTGCAAAAGACTTCGTGGCACATGTGACTTTAAAAGAATCTGCAGTTCCAAAATTTCGTAAAGCTAGACCAGTGCCTATCGCATTGCGTGATACAGTTGCCGAAGAACTTAAACGTTGGCAAGATAGTGGGGTGATTTCTCCTGTTTCTGCGAGTCAGTGGGCCTCGCCTATAGTAATTATACCCAAGCCGACAGGAAAACTTCGTCTCTGTGCGGACTTCAAATCTACAGTGAACAGTCAAACAATTGTCGACACTTATCCCCTGCTCAGACCTGAGGAACTGATGGACAAATTAGGACAGTCTCGCTTCTTTTCCAAGATTGATTTAGCAGAGGCATACTTACAGATTCCACTTGATGACGAGTCAAAAAAGTTTTTCGTCATTAATACATGGGCCTTTTTCAATTTCAACGCCTACCCTTTGGCAGTTCTTCCGCTCCCGCTATTTTTCAGCGTTTTTTGGAACAGCTGACAGTTTCCGTACCGTGTTGTTCGAACTATTTAGATGATATTGTGGTATCCGGACGTACAGTTGAAGAACATTTAGCAAACCTGGAGTGCCTTTTCAAAGTGTTGACTGCAGCAGGTCTACGTTGCAATAAAGCAAAGTGTTCGTTTTTTCAAACTGAAATAGAGTACCTAGGCCATGTGATTAATGCCCAAGGAATCCATCCCTTTGCAGTCACATCTTCGAGCAATCAAAGACTTGCCTCCTCCTAAGAATGTGCACGAATTGCAAGCAGTAATGGGTAAGCTGAACTATTATTTCAGATTTATTCCCAATGCCTCGCAGATTGCAGCTCCACTGCATCACTTACGTAGAAAGAATGTTCCTTTTGTATGGTCTAGAAATTGTCAGGTTGCCTTTGACAAATTAAAGTATGCACTACTCAGTGATGCATGTTTGATTCCCTTTGACCCACAGAAGCCTGTAGTGTTAGCAGTTGACGCCTCGTCGTATGGTCTGGGCGCGGTAATCTCACATCGCATTGGATCTCACGATCGTCCTATTGCCTTTGCATCCAAGCTACTGACGCCAACGCAACAGAATTACAGTCAGATAGAAAAGGAGGCCTTAGCAATCATTTACGGTGTCACAAAGTTTCATCATTATCTCTATGGCAGAAAATTCTATTTGTTGACAGACCACAAGCCTCTCACGTCGTTGTTCTCACCCACAAAGCCGATTCCGCCACGTACGGCACAAAAGCTTCAGAGATGGTCCTTGATATTGTCTAATTATCAGTATGAGATTTTGTACCGACCTACCACTAAACATGCTAACGCGGACACACTTTCCCGACTTCCGGTTGGCCAGGATGTGTCGTTTGATTCTTCAGAAATGGCATGTTGTCAGATAGACTCCAGAGATGCTTCCGCTGTCGCAGACTTTCCTTTGAACTCTCGTCGGGTTGCACAGGAAACAGCTGCGGATGCAGACCTAAGTGTCGTAGCACGTTTTGTTCGCTCAGGGTGGCCTGCCAGAGCCAAAGACATTGATAGGCCTCTGGTTCGACGTTATTTTGCACAACGTCATGCATTATCTTTAAGTCAGGGTGTACTGTTGTTGCATACCGACAACGACCAAGCAAGAGTGATTGTTCCTCGTTCCCTGCAACGAGACGTGTTACGCCTCCTGCATCAAGGACATTGGGGCATTGTTAGGACAAAGCAACTGGCAAGACGTCATTGTACCTGGGTTGGTATGGACGCTCAGATAGAGAGCATGACATCACAGTGTACAGTTTGTGCGGAGCATCAGGCGGCTCCTCCACAGCGTTTCTCAGACTGGCCACGCCCCAAGGGACCATGGCAACGTTTACATATTGACTTTGCCGGACCTTTCTGGAATACGCGCTGGTTAATTGTTGTAGACGCTTTCAGCAAGTTTCCTTTTGTGATTGCCATGAACTCAACGACAGCTTCTAGTACAATCAGTGCCTTAACATCAGTGTTTTTCATCGAAGGCTTGCCTGAAACTATCGTCAGTGACAATGGACCTCCGTTTGTTAGTGCGGAATTTCAACAGTTTTGTCGTGTGAATGGCATTCAGCATATCACCACAGCACCTTTTCACCCTCAGTCCAATGGTGAAGCAGAACGTTTCGTTCGAACATTCAAGTCTCACATGGAGAAGATGAAAGGTCAGCACTCCAGGCAGCAAGCTCTTCAAATTTTCCTGTCTACGTATCGGTGCATGCCACGTGACGGCCCGTCTCCTGCCGAGCTGCTACACGGCCGCCGTCACCGCACTCTCCTTCACCTGCTGCAGCCTCCCACGCACCGAGTCGGTTCGTATGGCGCTACGCGTTTTCAGGTTTCCACGCCGGTGCGGTACAGGGTGTTTGCTGGAAACAAGAAGACATGGCTGCCGGGCACCATTCAGCGCGTGCTCGGTAGCAATATGTATGTTGTACGTTCTTCCACAGGGTCGAAGCTGCGGCGCCACGCAAACCAATTGCGCCTGCACAGGCCGCGCGATCCTGTCTCCGGTTTCTTGATTCCAGACCCAGTTCACCGCCAGGGAGCACAACCACATCGTTCGTCCCCGGACTACGAGATCGTCCCGATGGAGATCGACGCGACGCCGCCGCTGTCGCCGCCGCAGATGACAGCGTCACTGAGAGGGACTCCGGGACCGTGCGTGCCGCCGCCGCCTGGGCCACGCACCTCAGAAGAAGATGACCTGCTCCCTCTGGGCGGGGGGGTGCGCCCTTCCCCAGGTTTCGGTGGGTTCCCTGGAGGATCGCAAGGCGGATGCCGGGGCGCGGACGGCGTCTCGATCCCAGCCTCAGCTACGACGCCCGTCCCACCAGTAACGCCCCCGCCCAGGCCCTCCTCCCAGTGCCGTCGCCGTGGCCCTCAGCCCTACGCCACGACGGCGCGGCGGTTTGGGGGGGAGGGGTGTGGTGTCGCACAAGTACAAAGTGCGCGCCACCTACTTTCGCCGCGCGCCGCCATGCACGCACGGCGCGGCGTTCTCACGACGACAGCCACGAGCGCCCTCTGCTGCAACGCCGCTCGTGGCCACCGCTGAAAGACACCGGTCACTTCGGACTGAGATAGCAACGAGTTAGGACCTTCGTAATCAGATAGGCACCAGTGAAGACTTTGCTATTGTACAGGCACTAGGCAGGCCTCTAACAACTATGTATCAACATTCTGCAGTACTATGTAAAAGTTAAGTATTGTTACATTCTGTGCAATATATATCTCTTTCTAATTTACTCGAGTGTTTATAGTTTCTGGCTGTTCCCCTCCGTACCTGCACCAGCGTGCTGTCTTTGTTACTGTGCCGGTCTCGTTCCACTCGGCCACCGACACCTACGACGAGGCTGGGACACAAAAGCGGCGACGAAGTTGGGACACAAAAGTGGTAACATACTTAAGTTTTTTCTTCTGATTTACCAATGATTTAAAACCGTGTTGATGTTAGTCTTGAGTAAATTAGATTTCTTCTTCTTGTTATACTAATTAAACTAAATTTGTAGTTGCAACAGAACGTCCAGTTTCGTCACTGGGTTAAATAGAGTCGTCAACGCAGTAACGTATCTGAATTTAAATGATCCATGGCGGTCTTCTCTTTGTTTCCCTAAAAGCCTTCTCTTGTTGCGTGTAACAGAAAAGTCAAAACAATTACATTCTTCTAAATGTAAACTTCTTGTAATACTCTACATTATTGTTCTGGTCAAAAAATTTGCAAAAGTTTCCTTGTATTTTTTATTACGCATCAGCATGTGGTGTTCAGTTGTAAGATACACCCAGAAATCCTCCACATTGCTTGATTCTTTGGTTAGGATGTAATGAAGAGTTTGCCCTTTCAACCAGTTGACAGCATTTCTTTTAGTTCTTGGATGTGGAATGCTATCCGGTGTTAGGAAGTCAGCAGCTGTGAAGGCGGTGGGTGTCGTTCTGCTGATGCTAGCTAACTTTTGTCTAACAGAAAGCCATATGTCTTCAACCTTTTTACACAAGAGTCTATGTTCTTCATCGTCTACTACGTTGCAGAGTGGACACAGCGGTGAAGGTGCCAGCCGAATTGCATGTAGTCTAGAGTTCGTTGCAGTTTTCCTATTGACCGCGAAATACCAGGTCGCTTTCACGGACGTTGGTAAGTTCCTGCTGTGAATGTTTTTCCAGATTATGTTCCAGTTATTCGACGGATATTTCTGTTCTATATTATTTCCGAGTTTGTTTTTCATCAGCTGTTTGTAAAGATCTTTAACCGTTACGATTTCTTTTTCTGGTATCCTGCCGTGTATGTAACTGTATTACACGAAAAAATATTTTAAGTGGTGCAATCCGTTAGGGATGTGTCGGACACTGACAGGTGCATTGAGGTCGACAGGAGCTGTTTCGTTTACCAAGTGTGCAGTAAGGCTACCACCTTGCTTTTTCCATTCCTTGTACGTGTTGGAGAGGTACAGAGCTTTCGCTTTTTGACTGACATCCGTGAGGTTTAAACCCCCAACTATCGTGGGAAGCGTCAGCGTGTCGTATTTCACTTTGAAGATTCGTCCGCGGGTCACGAAATGTCCTAGAGCAGATATCATGCTTTTGGCCAAGGTTGCAGGAAGGGGCAAGACTTGTGCTACATAGTTTACTTTAGATGTAATGTAAACATTTGCAACTGCGACCTTTTGGAGTTCGTTGAGTTTCCTTATACTATGTTCTTGTACACAGGCTCGCATGCTGTTCAGTAGTTTCCGATAATTAACTGCAATAGTTTTCTGGATGGACCGTTTAAAATCAATGCCAAGGCATTTCAAGGTTGCGAGTTCTGGTAGCAAGCTTTGGGTTTGTAACCTGATGCCACGTCCAATATGGAATATCCCGGACTTCGCTTCATTAAGTTTTGCGCCTGAAGCTTGTTCGTATTTCCTGACTATCTCCAGCGCAGTCACGACTTCATTGCCACTCGTGGCGAGAAATCCGACATCATCAGCGTACGCATTGCATACGATCTTTTCTCTC
Source organism: Locusta migratoria (assembly GCA_026315105.1). NCBI lineage: Eukaryota > Metazoa > Arthropoda > Insecta > Orthoptera > Acrididae > Locusta > Locusta migratoria. The sequence continues at coordinate 94,101,754 of CM048745.1, forward strand.
CTAATTTGTAATCCCTGGAGATGTTGTGCGAGGGAAGCGAGGAGTGGTTCGATAGCAATGGCAAAGAGTGCCATGGACATGGGGCACCCTTGCCGGATGGAGCTGGTAACTTCTATCGGTTGGCTAATCTGTCCATTAATTACAAATCTCGCTGCGTTGTTCGTTAGCGTATTGCGGATGACGGCAATAAAGCGGGGTGGGTATCCCATTGCGCTCATAGTCCGGAGTAGGAACTGGTGATTGACCCTGTCAAAAGCTTTGTCAAGGTCAAGGGACACCAGGGCACATTTTATTTTGCAAACGTCGGCCGTGGCAATTATATCCCTGTAATCACAGAGGGTCTTCAAGATCTTTCTATCTTTACCGACACTCGTTTGGTAAGGGCCGGTGACGGTGGTCATTGTGCTCTTTAATCTTCGCGCTAGTACTCGACCAAAAATCTTATAATCGCTGTTCAGCAATGTTATTGGCCTAAGACCGCTTATAGTCTTAGTACCTGATGTTTTGGGCACTAGCACTATGATGCCTTCCCGAAGCTCTTTTGGGATATCGTTTTCAGGGTTTAACAGTTCATTGCAAATGAGAGTGAACTTGTCTTTTATGAGGGAACTGAATGTTTTATAAAATTCGGCAGGAATACCGTCCGATCCCGGAGATTTGTTCGTCTTGCTTTCTGCTATTGCTTCTTCGACGTCTTCTGCAGTCACTTCTGAGATGAGGGATTGTGCTTCCGCGTGGTTTATTCTCCTTGGTAGGGTGGACAGAAACTCGTCTTGAAGGCGTTCGTTAACTGGTTGAGAGGACATGAAGGAAGCGAAATGTTGTACGATCGCCTCCTTAATCTCAGAGTTTTTCGTTAGCTTCCTTCCGTCATTCAGTTGTATTGCAGCGAATATTTTGCGCGACGATCTTTTGTGCTCACGGATAACGTGATATACGGAAGTTATCTCATTCGGCGCCGTATCCTGCACTCGTGACCGTATTTTGTAACCTTCCAGTTGTTTACGTCGAAGGGCCAAGATTTTCGCCTTGATCTTTTTAATTCTTGCATAGTTTTCAACAATCGTGGCATCTGATTTGAATAAATCTCTTAGGCATTGAAAGTAAAATTCCATAGTACTTTTGTACCAGAAGCTTTTTTCTCTGGAGTAGTTTAGGAAAAATCTCCGTATTTTCGGCTTGACATGTTTTAGCCACCAGTCGGTAGCAGTGTTGTACGAGGCGAACCTGCTCTCACACTCCCTCCATAGTGCGTGGAACGCCTCCTGGCACGCCTGGTCTTCTAGGTGAGACACGTTCAGCTTCCAGGTCCCTCTACCTCTGTAAGTCCCCTGTTTGGCCATATTGATTGCGCAGATGTACGCTGCATGATCCGAGAAAACGACAGGCCATATTTCCGACTGCAGGATGTTGCGCTTTAAATTATGTGAGACATACACTCTGTCTAAACGACTCGCCGAGTGGCTGGTCACATGAGTGAATCCGGGGGCTGCACCGTGCAAGTGCTCCCATGAGTCTACTAGACGTAGTTGCGTGACTATCCATTCAAGTTCGATAGACTTATTGAGATTGGGAGTTTGGTCTTTGGCATGCAATACGCAATTAAAATCACCTCCGAGGATAATGTGCTCCTGTCGGGATCCGAACAGAAGGACAACTTCTTCTTTAAAAAACTCCGCCCTGCGTTGTCTATTGCTAGATCCCGATGGGGGATGGACATTAATGATTCGTACGTTATTGATTGTACCTGCTATGCCTTTACTGGTGGTTAATTTTACAACATCTTGGACTATTATGCCCTCTTTCGTGAGGATAGCTGTACCCATTTCCGTTCCAATCCCTGGATTTGTGAAAGCATTGAATCCCGGTATATGTTCAAGGTCAATATCTGTGACTTCTTGCAATAGGAGAATGTCTACGTCAGCGGCATATATAAAATCTTTGAGGTTTTGTAATTTGAATGAGCTATGAGCCTTATTGAGATTTACTGTGGCTATCTTGTACGTTTGTACTTCTGTCATCGGTCGTTCTGGCTGTTCGATCATGAATTCGTTCTTCAGTTCTTCGTTCCTTCTCTAAAAGTCGTATAGTAAAAAAACAGCTTAATAATACTCATCAGTATCAAAAGGATCCGGAACATAATCTTGTCGCTTTGAGAGATCTGTCATGGAAGTGTCTTCTTTCCGAGTGTCGTCATCTTTTTGGAGCTGTGCATTATCTATCTCAGATTCGTGAATTTCGCTCATTTCTTCATCCGCTGGGTCATCTGCCACTTCGTCCTCCCAGTTGGTGTGCGTAGGCGTCTGGGGTGGGTCATGGGGAGCCTCCGGAGAGGGAATTCTTTCTGGTTTCTGTGTGGGTGGTTCCTTTGGTAACCGTCCTTCAGCGCCTTTTTTCTCCAGTGCAGAGACAGGGGGTTTTTCGGGGGCTGGTGTCGCTTTCTTATCGGAAGAGGACTTTTGACTTAAGCTGGCTGCTATTTCTTTTGCCTTTTGTCGCAGAGGTGCAGCGGCCTCCTCTGCGCCTTCGGATGGAATCCTGCGCTTCTTGTTTCTCCTTCCGGACTTCCTTTTTGGTGAACTCTCTGTGGTTTCAGACCCACTTTCTGGTTCCTGCGGAGTGGTAAGCTCTTCATTTGCCGAAGGATCTGCACCATTTACAGGTTCGGTTTCCTGTGTCGGCCGAACTTCGTCTGTTGCTGTTGGCGGTCGGGAATCGAGTATATCGTCAGCTATAAGTGTGCTGACATCCATTGGGATTTCAGGCTCTGCAACGATTGCTCCTGCAGTTGGATCAGGGACCAAAACTGTAGCCGGTTGCGCTCGAGCTGCAGCGGCGTAAGTTCCAGGCAGTGACGTCTTGGCTAGTGGCCTGGCGGGCTCGCCGGCGGGTAGCTGCGCCACGCGCCTCTGTATACAATTGGCGCGCACGTGGCCAGGCTTGTTACAGACCGAACAAGTTCTGGGTTGATCGTCATAAATAACAATTCCTCTATACCCGCAGACGTTTACATACGAAGGAATATGTTTCCGTAGTTCTACTCGGAGTTGTCGTACACCGTTTAGAACGGGAAATTTATGCGCGCTCGACCACTTTTCAGCAAAATTGCTAAGCACTGTACCGAACGGAGAAATTACAGCATTTATCTGTTCCGCAGTAATTTCAAAAGACAACTCAAAAATTCGCATAGTGCGTATTCCAAACCCAGCATGAGTGATAGCAACCTCCCCAACACGTCCGTCTGAATACCTAAATTTCATAGTACCTCCACAGGATTCAACTACCTTCGAGCATAGCTCCGCACTACTCAACTTGACAAATACCACACTCGCTATAATCGACAGATGAATACCAATAATGTCGTTGCATGATAGTTTTACATCCTGCTCTAACCAATTTTCTATCTCATAGGATTTCGGTCTAGTAGTTCGATTCTTAAATGTCAATTTCAAAGTATCCTTCCTAGTCGGTCGTTCCATTTCTTGTTCCATCATTACAATCGGTTCATACCTTTCACACAGTTCAATAACGAAAGCTATTTGCTGCAGCAAGCGCCGACACTTACCACGCGAAGACAAGCTGTCGCAGCGCACGGCACGGAGCGTCCTACCCCTAGCACGACCGCGAGCAGACTGAGTCCTCTCGGCCACCGCGGCCGTCTATGTTGCTATTGACAAATATCAGTTAAGAAAACCATAAAGGATCAAATTTCAAAGTCGAAAAGGCGCTCAAACAGAAGACCTAGTTAGTATCAAGCACAAAAACCAATATAGGTGATTGAAGTGCACATATCCACAAGGACAAAGGCGTGGCTAACCGTTGGGTTCAGGTAACCACCCTGAACTAACACGAGGACACAACGAAAGGGAAGCACATGTCGATCGAAGATTGAATAGGCGCCAACTAACGCAAACAATTAAACATGGCTCAGCAAGCAACTACTTCAGAGTCCGATAGTAGTTCCACACAAGGTGCCGAGGTGCCTGGATAGACTCTGATATTAATCCAAGTTGACTGGAAAAGCAGGTAGATCGCAGGCTCCAAAGTATTAGGCCACCGTCACATGAAACTTACTGCGTGACACCGCTCTCTGGGTAACTGGCACACCTCTCGGTAAACCTGTCAGGACGGCCGGCCGATGCCCGTTCAGAGGCCTCCGCGGAGCACACCACCTTCTGCCCGTAAGGCCCTCTCGCTGTGTCCTTACTCGGCGCTGAACTCTTTCTTAGGGCCCTCTAATTTATTTATTTATTTATTTATTTTATTTTTTGTAGTAAAATTTTCCTGATCTTGGGTAGAAAAAAATCGAACTGACGTGTTTTACCGCCTACATTACATTTGTAGTTTTATACGTTTTTTGCAAATATTTTGTGCCAAAATAATAATCTAAATAATAAAAAAATAAGAGTTTCTGAAACCGTTTTAGGAAAAAAATGGTAGTGACGGGTTCCGAACTACTGACCTTCAGCGCCACAGTCTAACGCATTGCCCACTACTCTACAGCTAACAGCTTCTTTAATTTGATACTATTGATGGCCGTTGTTAACTGATGCTAATACGGCATTTGTAGACACTAGATTATAATTTATCGCACGAAGAACGACGTTTTTTTGTTAATTCTTCAGTGCGCCATTGCTTTGAAATGACAACGTGTAAGTTACAATAAGAAAATCATCAAATACGGAACGCAAGATGGCTTATGATACAGAGTGGTCTGGGCGAGGAATGTCACGTGACATCTGCGAACGGCTGGTTTTCGTTAATTCTATGGAGGGTGTCAAAACTCCGTTATTTTGGCAAATATCTCTTAAACGATACGATATATGAAAAAAAAACATAAGTTAACAAAGTTCTACATAATTTTCTCCTTTACAAATCCGTTTATTCAATTTTCGCGTCAGATGAACGGTTTATTTGCAACTAAAATTACATTACAAACGGTTTTTGTTGTATTACTAACGTATTTCTTACCCGAAATATTTCAAAAAGCGAGGTTCTGGTCTCTGGTAGCCAAAAATTATGTCTGTAAAATTAGGTACCGATCGGTTGAACGGTTCGACGTAACAGCCAGACACACAAGATCAAATCGCCGTTATTTTTGCAAATATCTCTGCAACAACAAATGGCTTTTTTTTATTACTACCGTATTTTTTCTCCGAAAAATTTGAAGAAGGAAGGTTCTGGTCTCTGGCGGACTACAATAATGTCTGTAAAATTTGGTGCTGATCGGTTGAACGGTTCGTCTTAAAAACGGGGAACACGTTACGGACAGACAGACATCCCAAAATCGCCGTTATTTTTGCAAATATCACTGAAACGATATGAGATATAAAAAATAAAATAAAGGTTCTGGTCTCTGGTGGACTACAATAATGTCTGTAAAATTTGGTGCTGATCGGTTGAACGGTTCGTCTTAAAAACGGGGAACACGTTACGGACAGACAGACATCCCAAAATCGCCGTTATTTTTGCAAATATCACTGAAACGATATGAGATATAAAAAATAAAATAAAATAAATAAAATAATAATATTAAAAAAACCAAACAAAGTTGTAGTGAATTTTCTCCTCTACAAAGTCGGTTATTCAATATTCGTGTCAGATGAATGATTAAGCCATTATTTTCATTTAAATTTCGAGCTGTCAAAAGACGATCGCAAATGCCCACTTTTAGTGTTACTTCTGTAACCTAAAGTGAGCCAAAAAAAGCGAAAAACAAAAATCTCTTTAATTTCTGTTGGCCTGTCGACCGGCACAGCACGACCGGCGCTTGACAGACACACTGCTGGAACACACCAAACTGCAGACTGACTAACCGCCAGCTAACTGGCCGTGTCTTGCACACGCGCCCCCGGATATAACCACCGATCATGGTAACTAGCGCCCGCCGCGAGACAGTTGACAAACGAAAACTAAGCGGGACACCTGCGGTGCAGTAACGACGAGATATCGATACACGAGTTGGAGCATGGTAACTGCGGCCAAGACAAGCAAATCGAGCTACCACCGCTCAGAATTGTTAGAAATATTAAAGAGATACGAAAAAGTAATTTCACATAATCACGGAATTCAAAAATATCGTTCATGCGGAACAAAACTAGCTCTTTATTCACACGAAGTGATGGGTGCTATCGACAAGGTTTCGCAAATCGATTCCGTATTTCTTGATTTCCAGAAGGCTTTTGACACCGTACCTCACAAACGGATTTTAATCAAATTGCGTGATTATGGTATATCGCCCCAAATTTGCGATTGGATAGGGGATTTCCTGTCAAAGAGGACACAGTTCGTAGTAATCGATGGTAAGGCATCGACTAAAATAGAGGTGATATCGGGCGTTCCACAGGGTAGTGTTTTGGGGGAAAATCTAAGTAGCTCTCTTAGGTTGTTTGCAGATGACACCGTCATTTACCGTCTAGTAAAACCATCTGAAGATCAAAACCAACTGCAGAACGATCTGAATATCGGTATGGTGTAAAAATTGGCAATTGATTCTAAATAATGAGAAGTGTGAAGATGTCCACACGAGTACGAAAAGAAATCCGTTATACTTTGTTTACAAGATAAATCAATCAAAAGTGAAGGCCGTAAACTCCACAAAATACCTACGAATTACTATTACTTCACTTAAATTGGAAAGAACACGTAGATAATATGGTGGGAAAGGCGAACCAGAGACTGCGTTTTATTGGCAGAACCCTTAAAACATGCAACAGAACTAAAAAAACAAACTGCATACACTACGCTTGTCCGTCCATTTTTGGAGTATTGCTGCCCAGTGTGGGATCCTTATCAGGTGGGCTTGACGGAGGACATCTAAAGAGTCCAAAGAAGGGCAGCTCGTTTCTTATTGTCACGATACAGGGGAGGCAGCGTTACGGAAATCATACAATATCTGGTATGGAAATCATTAGAACAACGGCGCTTATCGCTGGGGCGTGGGCTACTTACAAAACTACAATCGTCAACATAGTCCTCCGAATGCGGAAAGATATTGTTGACTCCCACTTACATTGGTAGAAATGATCATCAGAATAAAATACGAGAAATCAGAGCTCGAACGGAGAGAGTCAGGTGTTCTTTCTTCCCGCACGCTATTCGAGCATGGAGATAAATAGTATAATGGTGGTTCGATGAACCCTCTACCAGGCACTTATGTAGATGTAGATAAAACGGAAAGGACATTAAAGGGTATGAATGTAAATTAAAGTTAAGGGAAACCCTTTGCGTTAAATGTAACAGAAAGCCATTAATGAGTGTATTGGATGAAACATTGGGCCCTAATTTGTAACAAAAGGCCCTACTGTGCATAGATGATGTAATGGTTGTTGCAAAGATATGGCGAGAACACTAGGCGATATATTGTTATAATAGAAGTTTCGGATCGATGCTAGAAGATTGAAACAACAATGACATTGAGCAAGTCATCCTTTGGGTTATCAAATGTCAAATATTTAGTGGATATAGTGAACAGTGATGGAATAAAACCTGATCCAAAATATATCGAAGCCATAGTAAATGTCCTTATGCAAGTTCTCAGAAACAACTGAGGTCTTTTATAAGAAGTGTAGTTTTCTACAGGCGCTATTTACTGGGATTTAATGCATCCTATTATAATGACACTGTTAAAACAGAAAACTAAGAGGACATGGGGTGAAGTGCTAATATTTTACACCATCCAAACCTTTGTGGAAATAATAAAAATTTCCTGTGATGCCTCATAGTATGTCATTTGATATTCGGCCTCTGTAGCTAAGCATCGCTGACTACCGCATAGTGCTAATCATCATCATCTCATCATCATCTTCAAGCAAGTCGCCCAAGAGGCATCATTCAGAAAGACTTGCACAACGTCAGCGGAACAATTCTATACTGGATTTGATATATTCCAAGAACAATTAGGAGATCCTGAAAACCATAAAAACAATGTGTCTTTTATAAGGGTGTTCAACCAACGTGAATGTAATTACATGGTTATCGAAAAAGTAACTCTTGCAGTAGTGTGGGAGTTTGAATGATTTCGGAATCTATTAGGTGGAAACGAAAAAGTAGTATATACACACTATAAAGCACTTTTTATGCAGATATTAAATTATTACAGGATCGATTGGGTGCTGTTTCCACAGGAATTTAATAGTTTCTATAGAACAAAAACGAAACATTATTGCTAATTGCTTAAGTCGTCTTTGTGTAGGGATGAAAAATATCAGTGATGTCGAAAGAAGGAAAAAATCATATTTACTTTATGAAAAATCATGCATTAACAAAAGCAGCTATGAAAGAACAGGATGCAGGGGCCCACATACATAGGATAAGTAGTAGGGGAGAGTAGTTGAGGAAAGTAGCCATTGGTTAATATGAGATAATTTATTATATGGGCAGAGTGATGTTGAGACAATTTGGTGGGCAACTTGTATACCCTAACACTTAATAATTAAAGTAGTTGTTATATCCATTGTGGATATGAACATTTCGGGATTCGTAAATGCTTATTGGTATTGAATAAGTTCTTCTTTTACAAGAATTTTGGTAAAAAAGGGAAAGCCCAGTTTAGGGCAACTTATTGTATCAAAAGGCAAAAGAGCTCATGCGCAGTGGAAAAGTTATTTTGTTCCCCATAATACCTGAAAGCATGTGGGATCTATGTGCAGTTGACATTTATGGCTCCTTACATTAGGGAAAGGGAGGATGGAATACATTCTATTAGTAGTTGAGTGCTGGTATAAATTAGTACAATTTTACGCTTTAAAGAGGACCACAGTCAATAGTATAATCAGGAAGACTGTTTCAAAAATACAGGATTACCTAGATCACTTTTGATAAATAATGGTACGCAATTAGTAAAGGTTTTGGAGAGTGTCTACCAGCGCGTGGGGTGAAATATATAAAATTATCACAGTATTAGCCACGCGGAAAGCCTGCGGAAGTGATCGATATGACATAGAATGATATTGTAGCACTTTATGTGCAAAGAAGCACAGTGTATGGGCACAAAGAGTATAGCAATTTGAAACAGTTCTCAGTGAGCTGCCCCATATGAGAACGGGATTCACATCTAGGGAGGTTCTGGGGAAACCTTTCCCAGTAGGACTAAACTAAAATGTCCACCTCAGTGTAGGTGAAAAGCACCTGTAACACAGGAGATAGGACAAGACTTAGAACACAGAGCGAAAGTCTGATTAAAGAAGTATAATGAAAATGCAACTTCCGAAATTTCGGCAAGGAGATTTAGTCATGGTACAGGCACAAGAGCAAAGTGATAAAGTAAAGAAAATATCGAAGAAATTCACTGGTCGAAATCGCGGTCCGTGGGAAGTGGTAAAAATGTCTCATCTCAAGGCCGTAAAGTTATGAGATCCTGCAATACAAAAGTACAAACGACTATTATATAGAACACATGCTGATAAAGACGGTACAGGTAGCGTAAAAGGAAGAAACGTTGGGCTACGTAAATCATTATACAGTTAATATAAAGGGTGTGGAAACAAACTGCTGTAGAATTTAATTTTCGTTTAGCTTAAACAAACGAGAGGAAAGAGTATCATATACATCTGGAAGAGGAAATTATTTAGAATTAAGTTTTTCCATACACATACACTACTATCCACGCTGATTATGAAAGTTTCAGTAATATTTTTGAAGGCCACAAGATACAAGGTTATGATTAAATGTCTTGGTTAATAAAGTTTCGCTGACACGTAATAAATAAATAAACGTTCCTTCACAGATGCTGCTAAACGAGTCTCAATTATCACGCATAGAAACAATCGTGTGCCATAAACTGTACGCCCTACATTAAGTTTAGGCGTTTTCTGCCACACTTAGTGCTTTCTTAAGCGGCATTTGAGAATTACAGCATAATCACGAAAACCACGCTCTTACTGTAACACACCCTCATCTTTACTTCACTGCAGGCACTCCGCATCATGACGATTAACGCTCTTCAGATAGAGAGAGGAAAATTTGGTGGAAACGATAATCCTCAAAACAAAGTAGAATTGTTATTCTTACGAAATACCGTGGCATTTGCTATTCTCCCTTATAAAACAATTTTATAAATCTGCGAACAAAACTTAGCAAATATTAGTAAGTGCTACATACTGAATACAGACGTTACTCTTCTTTTGTTGCTCAAAACTGAGAACTATATACGATCTTATAAAAATAGTTCCTTTATCATGTACTGCACTAGAACTTGACGTCAAATACCATAGCGAGGTTGAAAAGAACATCGAAAAAAAAATTCTATAAAAATACAAAATGAAAAAAAAAAATTGCAAAATCAGAGGACTACAAAAAACGTTTTGTGCCTACACAAAATTTGGGAAATAAAGCTAGTTGGGAGAAAGGTACAAGCAATCAGGAAAAAAAACGTAAGATCGATTAGGCAAAAGAAACGTTTGAGATATAAAACAGTATAAATGAAATTCGATAAAAATAAATGGAAAATATTGGAACAAATTTGGTAATAGTAACACGAAAACCGGTAGAACAGTAGCATTATTGAAAAAAAATTCGTACAATTAATGATACCGAAATGACAAAGGAAAATCAGGAAGATAGCAATAAGTAATAGCAGAGATGTATGTATCGACAAAATGTTGCTTATAATCTGGCAAAAAAAGAGAAAGCAAAAACGTAACAAAAAAATTGACGGAAAACTTTAAGTTGCAAGAATTACACTGTCATTGTCAAAAAAAAAAAAAAAAATAAATAAATAGAATGCTAGCCAATATAACATGGAATTGATAAAACTTTACCCCATATATGTGAGAAAATTCACAACGAAATTGGCAAAACATTGCACTGATATTTGTGTAAAGGTGCTGCTTTAGTGGTCTTCAGTCCGGAGACTGGTTTGATTTAGCCTACTCTATCTTGAGCAAGCCTCTTACACTCCTCATGAGAATGGCAACCCACATTCTTCTGTATTCGCCTCTTTGTATCCCACTGCGATTTTTACCCCATACACTTTCCGCCAATGTTAAATTTACGATTTCTTGATGTCTATGAATATTTCATATCAATCGATCCGTTCTATTAATCATTTCAGAAACTTCTTTCCTCGCCAGTTCTGTTCAGTACGTCCTCATCAGATACACGATGTACCCACCTAACCTTCAGCATTCTTCTGTAGCACTATATTTCAAAAAAGCCTTTATCCCTTCCGGTCTGAACTATTTATCGTCCAAGTTTCATTCCTGTACAAGACAACAGACCACATAAATACCGTGAGAAAATAATTCCTTACAGTTCAAGTAATACTCGATTTATACAACAACTCGCAAACTGAATCTAGCGAAGATTTTTTTTTCTGTTTTCTGAGACCATCTTATGTTATTATACTGGCCAAGAAACAAAATTCATCTACCTCATTTATTACCGAATTAATTCCTTCACAGTCGCCAGATTTTTTTAAATGCGTTCCATTAGCCTTTTTTCTTCTTTGCTCTTCCTTTCTGTTCTTTCAATTGTTGTTCCAGGTCTTTCGCTGTCTCTAGCAGATTGGTCAATTTACAAATTGAATAACATCGCAGAAAGGCAACAACCCTATCTCACTACGTTCCCAACCAATGCTTCACTATCGTACCCTTCCACTCTTAATAACTACTGCCAGGTTTTGTACAAGTTGTAAATAACCTAACGTTCCCTATATTTTACCCCTGCTGACTTGAGAATTTGAAAGAGTGGATTCCAGTCAACATTGTCACAAGCTTTCTCCTAATCTACCTAGGGTACAAATATAGATTTGCTATTCCTTAATCTATATTCCAAGATAAGACGTACGATATGTATTGCTTATCGTTTTCCAACATTTTTCCAAAATAATTACTGATCTTCCCCAAAGTCACCTACCACATTTCCTATTCTTCTGTAAATAATGCGTGTTAAATTTTGCAACCATGACATCAAACTTATTCTTCTGTAATTTTCAAAAATATCTGCTCCTCCTTTCATGTAATGGGGATTATTACACTTTTCATAAAGTCTGAGGGCATTTCGGCTGTCTCATACGTCTTACACACCAGGTGAAATAGTATTTTCAATGCTGGCTCTCCCAGTCTTCAGTTGCTCTGAGGGAATGCCGGTGAGCCTCGCTGGCTCACAGGTATCTATGTTTGGCGCCTAGGCATTGTTTTGCAATTTCGACACTTAGCATCGGTGACGCTGTGCTGTAACGATAGTCATCGCACTGGTATACCTGATGAAATCTGGTGTGGAAAAACAGTACGTATTGAGCCGTGCTAGTGTGCGGGCTGTGCTGTCAGAGTTCGGAATCTGATGGGCCGCAATGTAACAAATGGCCACTGGCGGATGTTATGTACGAAAGTGATACTACGCTGATTTGGTCTGCTAGTGGATGTGATACCGCCAATTACGGAACACTTGACCAGCGAGCATTAGATTAACGAACTTGAGAGCAGGATTGCCCAAGGATTGTACAGAACATCTTTCAATGAGACCCATAATTTATTTAAATAGATGTAACAATTATAGAAAAAACAATTCCCAAAAATTATTAACAAAAAAAATTGAATTGTAAAGCATACAGTAAACAAAAGGGTCCAAAGGTTCTTCAACCCGAAAAATAGCTTTTACACCACAACATACAAATGTAACCAGAAAACAAACACACTCTTTTACAAGCTAAATAAGTTTTCAATTACTCTTTTACGCTTTTAAGAAAAACAATAAATTTGAACAACTAATCTAGATAATTCGTATCTTAGAGGGGGAAAGATGTCCAATCAGTTGACTTAATTACGTAATGAAATGATTTGGTTCAATACTTTACAAAATTTTACGTGGCAAGCCGCTTTAAGTCCGAAAGTGCACAGAGGCTCTGGTATCACGAAACTCGCTACAAGAATTACACTACAAGAATCACCTGAAATGCTGAAGCAACAAATTCTGGCGCCCTTTTAAGACAGCAGAAGTTCACAATCAGGATCCACTTTAGTAAAATTTTTCGTGTTTTAAACATAAATAATCACGTAACTAAAAGTGGGAGCCCAGGCAAAAGTCCAACTGGCGTACTTTCAGCCACACGCCAGCAACGGGCCCCACCACAATAGCCACAACCGAAACAGAATCTGGCTCTATAACACAAGGGAACAACTATTACTATGGGAGGAAAATACAAACAAAAAATAGCTAAATTTTGACGCCGGATAGTACAGGAAACTTACGAGGCTCAAGGGCATTAGTTATGGGCATGTGAAACCATTTCCCACAAGGGTTCTTTGAATTAAGCAATTTTTAGACAAAAGCCAGAACAATGACTTGCAGGGGGAAAAATTTTTACTACTTAGGTAGCTCAGCAACAATCAAGTAGTTACAGTCAGAGTAACACATAGGATGGGTAAGCCGGAGCACTTCCTTTAGCAGTTTGCAATATCATATTAGTCAGTCGTTGCCCCAGGAAACGCACCACCATGCGCACGGGCAACATCGAAATATCGTCCCAGAGTCCAGAAACCACACTTGCTGGTAAGGCAGACAGTCCCTCCCCGCCGAACTCAGCCGTTCGCTTGTAGACAAAGTGGAGAAACAGCGGTAATCGTCACCACATCAGTGATTCCCATGCCATGCTGCCGCAGACTGACACACTGACACACATGACCATCTCGTGTGTAACTCCTGGCGCACTCGTCCTTGCCGTCATCGCCCTGGTCAACATACCATCACGTGGTTACTCCTCTTTCCAGGGTACAGTCCCCTGGGAACGATCTCGCGCGCCAAAGATAAACAGGAGAGCACGATCCGATAGATCGATATACAAGAGGGGCGATAGTGATCGCACCGGCTCAGGGTGCTTGTGTGCGCTGTGGAAGTACAAAAGAGCACCGAGCGGTGTTGATTGGAGTGCTGATTCGTGAGTTGGATTGCAGGGGTGTCGGCCGCAGCATATTCTGGTTTTATGTCTGTTAACGTTGCAAACTTGTCATTGCCTTGGACGGGGAGTTCATCCCCGGGGTGATGTGTGGATCGGCACCAATACCGGAGTTTTGCGTCTAGTGGTCTCGCGACGGATACTCAGTTTTCAGGCGGCAGTTCCTTCTTCCTGGCATTGTAATCGTCTCGAATTGCAAGTACATCTCTTAACGCGTTAAGCACCTTAGATGCCGTGATGTTACTTGTAGAGATATTGCAGTGCTTAGCGCTAATAATGTACTCTTCTTAGCCCTTTGGGTATTTAAGTATACCAGCGGTTTCTTCTGTCTTATAGTCGTCCACGCTACAGTAGCTACCCCTAGTTGTTGGCATATTACAAAAGAAGACTCTTTCCCTGTGTCTTCCTCTCTTCCCACTCATACGGTTTGGGTGGGGAGATATGCGACGGATAGTTTTGTTCTTGGTTTGATTAATGTTGTTATTGTCATATTGTGATAAGTTTTTTTTTTTCATTTGGTTGGGTTGTAACTACCATATTATTCCGTCTGCTCACTTGTGGTTTGGAATAGAAGTAGCCATATCAACAAAATAGACATACATCTAAATGATGCTATGAGGATCTTGACAGGAACTCTTACATCCAACGACAACAAGCCGTAATACAAGAATGGACGAAACTCAAAAGATCCAGAGACCTTTTCATGAAACACTGAAAAACGTACCACACACCCGACTAAAATCTAGGGAGCCAATATGGGTAATCACTGGCCAACTCACTCTGATTCCTACAACCGTGAATGGAGAAATCAGTAGACGTCCTTCCATAGCCACAAGAATTCAGCCATTACAGACCTGACCATCCAACTTCCGGGTGCAAGCCAAACAAACAAAAGTATGGAGCTGCCTCAACCAGATCAGAACTGGCCACGCCGAGACCAAAGCAACGCTACACATGAAAAGAATTACCGACGATGGCCAATGCGAATGCGGAACATCGACACAAACGCTGGAGCTCATTCTACGCGACTGTGCAAAAAGAACATTCATGGGTACCTGGAAAGACATTTTAGACACTACACGTGCAGCAATTACCTCCCGATATCCAACGATGGTGAGAAATAGATCTCCAAACCTCAACGAGGGCCGCCCTACAGCTCTATTTGTTCATTTTACATACTTGTATACTCTTACATATCGTCTTGTAATTAATTACACGTATCATGTCTATATCAGTTATTGCATGTACTCAATATAGAATTCGGTAATCCATGCAATACATAAAGTAGACATGTCGTTCTTAGCTGGGGCTGCATGTACACATATTACATAAGGAGTATAAAGCTTTCTACCGAAACACCTATCTCCCTTCCATAATCACCCTTTCTTCTGAATTACTAACGGGTTTGGCGCAACGACATTGAGTTTTTTAAGCTTGGGGTGTTGGCAGAGGCGTGGCGCACCTCAACATTGTAAACGTTTGTAGCCAGCCAGTAAATTGTAACCTGCTCTTTGGAATTTACTGAACTTAACGGCATTGGTCGCCTGTCACGTTGGTCTTTCCTTTTAATTCTTGCTTGTAATAAGGTGAATACCGGTAGCAAGATGTGTTATATGATCAAATAACTTGTGCAGTTAGTTCGTCTGTAATTTATTGGTTGGAAGTTAGTTGATGGGAGGTACAGACATTGTATTATCGGGTGTATGAGTTTCCTTTTTCCTTTATTTTTTCTGCGGGCTGCTTGTGGCAGGGACGAGAAAACTGTTTATTGAAATTGGGAGATAGAGGAAACGGTTAAGCAAGGAGGAAGCTGTGATTGGGACACCGGGCCAATTTCCCACAACATCCCATTCAGATCCAAGGTTTTAGGTGACGTGACATTAATACAGAGACGGCGTTAAGATACAAAATACATACAGTAATTCATTAGAAAAAACAAAATAGATTTATTTTAAAAAAGGAGTTGTACACACACAATTGTCTGTGTTGGTAGATATCATAAAAGTTTGTAGTGAAGACCCATCGTACATTAACATAACTTTGTAAGAAATGACAAATTAAGATCACAAGATTATATAAAATAAACTGGCTGTGAGATATGATAGCTTCACATATCAAAACAAAGATATCAACACATTGTCTACAAGTCTGTCTTTACGCCATTGTAAGTGTACTGGAACAATGCCGACTGTTGGTGCTATAAAGAGCAGAAACATGGAACTAAACACGTGCAAGTTAACACAGTCCATCCACGATTGTGTGATACAGGCCCGAACAAGCAGGCCCTAGCGTGAATCCAAAAGAAATAAAGCGAGAAAAACCAAAACAACACAATTGCGCGTGCAGGGCCTGAAGGGTTATGGGTTCTGCCATGGGTAGAATGGTACAGATAGAGTGGTGTGCAGAGCTTTATTTTATTTTATTTATTTATATTTCTTTTGGGATGGGAAGCGTGCGTACTACATGACTGACGTCCGGCAGGACCACTTGCCGATGATGTCTGCATTCCAGGGCTGAGAAAGTCATTGGCGCTGTCTGGCGTGCAGCGGCGACACTGCTGTTATCTGGCGATGGTAGGTCTGGCGTCGAGTTTCTAAAGAGCGCATACAGCCGAGGAGCCACTCGTTTTATGGAGAATGCTGTCAGCGGGCACTGCACTCCGAAATGACAGCCCACAGACACTCATTTTACTTGTAAATAAATCTCAGGCCATTCCGTGTGCAGATTTTTCGCATGAGGTAGATTTCTGGTTGTGCAAGGTTTCGATGCTAATGGTACTAAAATGTATCGCCGATCACCCAAAGACTGGAAAGTTGCCCAAGTTACTCCATTATTCAAGAAAGGCAATATGAGTGATACCCAAAATTACAGGCCTATCTCTTTGACGTCGATTTGCAGTAGGATTTTGGAACATATACTTTGTTCGAATATTATGAACTACCTCGAAGAGAACGACCTATTAACCAATAGTCAACACGGATTCAGAAAGTATCGCTCTTGCGAAACACAGCTTGCCCTTTATTCACATGAATTGTTAAGTGCCATCGACAAGGGATGTCAAATCGATTCCATATTTCTGGATTTCCGGAAGGCTTTTGATACTGTACCCCAAAAGCGGCTTCTAATGAAATTGCTTGGTTATGGAATATCTTACCAATTGTGCGATTGGATTCACGATTTCCTATCAGAAAGGACACATTTCGTTGTAATTGACGGTAAGTCATCGAGTAAAACAGAAGTGACATCTGGCGTTCCACAGGGAAGCGTTATAGGTCCCCTACTCTTCCTCGTGTTTATAAACGATTTAGGAGACAATCTGAATAGCTCCCTTAGACTGTTCGCGGATGATTCAGTCGTTTATCGGTTAGTGAAGTCAATAGAGGATCAAAATCAACTGCAAAGCGATTTAGACAAAATTTCTACTTGGTGCGGAAATTGGCAATTGACACTAAATAAAGAAACGTGTGAAGTAATACACATGACCACTAAAAGAAATCCACTGAACTTCAATTACGCGATAAATCAGTCAAACCTTAAGGTCGTAAATTCTACCAAATACCTAGGAGTTACAATTACGAACAACTTTGACTGGAGAGAACACAAAGAAAATATTGTGGGGAAGGCGAACCAAAGGTTACGTTTCATTGGCAGAACGCTTCGAAGATGCACCAGCTCCACCAAAGAGACTGCCTACATCACACTTGTGCGTCCTCTCTTGGAGTACTGTTGCCCCTTGTGGGACCCTCACCAGGTACGACTGATGGAAGAGATTGAGAAGGTTCAGAGGAGGACAGCACGTTTTGTTTTATCACGTTACGGGGGGGAAAGCGTCACGGAAATGTTGCACGAATTGGGTGGAACTCATTAAAAGAAAGACGATATTCATTGCGGCGTGATCTGTTTGCGAAGTTTCAATCACCGACTTTTACTTATGAATGTGAAAATATTTTGCTAGCACCCACCTACTTAGGGAGACATGACCATCCCAATAAAATAAATCAGATTGAAAACGGAACGATTTAGGTGTTCTTTCTTCCCGTGCGCTATTAGAGAATGGAACGGCAGAGAAAAGTTATGAAAGTGGTTAATGAACCCTCTGCCAGTCACCTAAATGTGATATGCAGAGTATCTATGTAGATGTAGATTTGGTGGGTCTACAACGGAAGGAGATAAATTTCGTAGATTCCGACGTGCGATAATGTGCTACGGTGGACTGTGTGTGAATTTGCTATTGCGATGGTGCTTGGTGTGGAGAGCGCACATCAGTATGGTATTGCCTGACAAATTTTAGGCTGACGTGGTGTAAGATCCATCATCGGGTCTCGCGTAGTCATGGGATAGCTCATTAGGAGAACTCTGAGACTGTTCCGATCTGGTTCATATTGTGCAGCTGAAACTCGTGTATTTATACGTTCGAGTTGGTTATTACAAAGTCCTAGCCGATTCGGAAAGAATAGTCTGTGACTGTGATCCTATTGAATTTCCAAGTGCTGGAGGTTAAGGAAAAAGTAAATTTCATTGCTGCTTAGCGGAATGAAGTATATATAATTTTGTGGATGGGATTTACGGCTCATGGTTGCAGACTTGCCTGCCTGACGTCTCTGCGAGTATCCACATATGCAAAGTGGATAAAGTGACGCCAGCAATAGCTAGAGCCATTCATAGTCAGTGCGGCCCTTTATAATTAGCATTTTGCTGTGGTATATTTGCTGGCAGGGTTTGTGTGTGTGTTACTGATTCCATCAGGAGTGATACAAATTTTTAGTGAAGATTAAATTCATTTCTATAAATGGTAGGACTTCCCAATTTTTGTCATTTGCAAAAAGAATTAATTGAACTTTTGTTCATTTTTCAATTGTTTAGCGACTGGTCAGAAAGCAATATAAATCTCCGTTGTAATTGTGATACCTGTTATTTACTATTGTCCAGTGACATTTCGTGTATAATTATTTGGTAATAAAACCCACTTTTATCAGAGTTCCGAGTCGACTACCGTTATTCCGCAATATCCTATCACTATTTTGGAGGGTGAAAAGAAACATCAAATTAAGAAAATAAGTCATAAAGTATATATCTGATCAAGTGACTTCTGAAAGCCACTGAACAGACAGTCAAGATTTTGCTTTCTATATTTCGGAAAACATAGTGGCTACCCAGTTACTCTCATTTGATGACAATTAAACTAATGTTTAGATTACTAATAGTCCCCATTTGCATATGAAATACTAATTTGCACATAAATTGTAATTTGCATATCAAGTAATAATTTGCATATTAAATGCTAATTTACATATCGATCTGTTAAAAACAATAGATAAAATCCCCCTTCCCCCTTACAAGCCTGCCGACTGCCTATGTGAAACAATCTGTAATTATTCATGTAATTTCTTAATCTCTTGGCAAAATATACCTTCCTGATAAAATTTTTGAAGCCTTAAGGTAAATGAGTCGGGGTTGCTATTAAGAGTACATGTCATTTTTATTAAATTCTTGGAAAATTAGAGTATCTGCATGTTAATGAGGCTACTGCAATTAAATAAATGTTAATTGGGTGTTAAATGGGTTGTTTTAATCTAATTTGTTAATAAGCCGTGGTGTTGTGCCCATTACCATATATTCATTTTCTGAAGAAAATCCTTAAATGAATTATTCGAAGTCGATACACTTATTTTCTTACCACTGTATGCGTTTATTATAATAGAAGGAAATGCTAATTATGGCGGTTATCTTTTACAAATAAAATGGAATTTTGTAAGTCACAAAATGACAAGATACTAGCTGTTTCTGCCCAGCCCTTCCATTCCAATGTTATTTGTACTGCCTTATCTACTGCAGTGTCATTGTTTCGACTTATTTCAGTACAGTATCTCCTATTTCATATTTATCTAATACCTCTTCCCTTCCTACAATATTGTCTCTGTTTATTTCCTTTGTACAGCCCCTCTGTAGATTCTGTCCTCCTTTCATCCTTCTACTCTTTGCTCAGAACAGGTCTTCCATCCGAGTTCTTGATATTCGCACAGCTGCTTTTCATGTCTCCAAATGTTTCTTTCATTTTTCTGCAAGCGCTATTTATTTTTTGCCTAGTTATACACTTCTCTACAGACTTGCATTTGTCATCTAACCACTCCTACATAGCTGTTTTGCACTTACTGTTAATCTCATTTCTTAGTCGTCTGTATTTCATTTTGCCTGCATCGTTTACTGCATTTTTCTATCTCCTCGTTTTCACAATTATATTCAGTATTTCTTATGATATTCACTTATTTTTCGTAGGTCTTGTCTTTTTACCTGTTTGGACCTTTGTTGTTTTCGCTATTTCATTCCTCAAGGCTACCGATTAATCTTTGTAATTTTCCCTAGTTTCTGACAGTTGTTGCCTAAAGCTCCCACTGACATTCAAGTACCTCTTTATCCTTCAACTTATCTACGTTCTATCTCCTTATTTTCCTAGCTTTCGCCCGCCGCGGTGGCCGAGGGGACTAAGGCGCTCCAGTCACGGTCTGCACGGTTACTACGGTCGGGGGTTCGAATCCCCCCTCGGGCATGGATATTTGTGCCGTCCTATTTCGTAAGTAGTTCATAAGTAGTTTGTCAGTTTAGGGACTGATGACCCCGTAGTTAAGTCTCATAGACTATACAAACATTTGAACATTTTTTCCTAGCTTTATGCAGTTTCTTCATTTTCACTCTATGGTTCATAACCAGTAAAATGTAGTCGGAGCATATATCTTGCAGTTTAAAACATTGTTCAGAATTTTATTTCTAATCATTATAAAATCTATGGTCTCTTGGTCTCCACGTTTCCTAAAACAAAATTTGTTTGCAATGATTAAATTATGTTTCTTGCAAATTTCTTCCAAACGGCTTCCTTTTTCATTCCTTTTCCCCAGTCCATATTCACCTACTATTTTTAATTCCTTTCCTTTACCTACTACCGAATTCCTGTCCCCCATTAGAATTAAGATTTCCTCTCCCTGTCTGGATAATTTCCTTTACCTACTCATACATTTCATCATCATCGGCAATGCGAGTTGGCGTAGACACATTTACTACTGTGGTCGGTGTTCGCTTCGTATCTGCCTTGAATATTATAATGCGATCATTGGACTGCACATAGAAATTTATTGCACTCCTACTTTCTTAATTTTTAGACCTACTCCCTTAATACCCCCAACTGATACTGTATTTATAAACCTGTACTCACCTGACCAGAGATCCTGTTCATCTTTCCACTGAATCACTAATCCGAACTGTACCTTACTTCAACCTACCCATTTTCCTTTTTCAATTTTCTTATCTCCTTACCCGATTAAGATATCTATCATTCGATGCTCCTATCCGTAGAACGTCATTCTTCTCTTTCCTGATGCCGACGTCCTCCTGATCTCCTGATTAGCTCCCGCCCGGATGTTTTGATTGGGGACTACTTTGCCTCCGGAATATTTTACCCGAGAGTATTTTACCTGAGAGGATGCCACCATTCTATATTCATTCAGTAGAGCTACTAAGCAAAACCACATTAGCTGATGTTACAACGCCAGGTCACTCATCCCGACTGCTTCCCCTCTTCAGAACCACGCTTTGTCTACCATCTCCACAGATACCTCTCCCCTGTGGCTACACCTACGGTACGGCTATCTGTATCGATGAGGCACGCAAGCCGCCGCACCTCGGCAGTAACTATGGTTCATGGGGCTGTAAAAGATAGAAAGATAACAACGAATTTGAAATAATAAATATAAGGAAAACAAAGAAAATGAAAAACAACATGAAATTTTGTACTTCAGTAAAGAATAAATTGGAAAAGAACCATTTGCCTCTCCCCCCTCCCTCCACAAAACAACACTGAAAATAACAGGAAATCGACAAAATCTTGAATGGAAATTATCAATATATATACAGGGTGTTTCACTAAGTGTGTTTGCCTCTATAACTTATAAAATAATAGGTGACGGGAAATTTTAATGCGGTAGGTCAACACAAGAAATGTTACTCTTTCTGTGGAGCTATGAACATAGTTTATTGTATAATTTTCCAAAGAGTTACAGCAGAAAGATATAATTTTTAAAATGGAACAATAGTTTTTTCTAACGTGCATTGGATTCGCTCGCAGGGAGCGGTACAGTCTAATTAGTGCCTGCATAACCACACGAAAATTCTTAAGAACAGAACAGCCTTAAAACACTTTTCGCGGAGGATAACTTGAATTTAACAGGACTCCAAATCCAAAAACAAGCAATGACGTTCTTTGCAATTCATGATAATAAGATCAAACGAAAGTTATACTCAAATGAACAACAGATATTGCTTTAGATCAGTACCTTAGGGTACACAATTCCACCAATATGCCCCTTTGACGTGTCGGGTACCGCAACGCCATGTTACATCTGAATCAGCAGAGACGGTAAAGCGAGACTGAAACGTTCAAAGCATAATGCGGCAGCACAGCGGCTAATGCCGAGGTGGCTCACCATTAATTCCAATAGATGCAGATACCTAGAACCAGCTGGTTCTGCGACTCTGTGTCCACGTTTCTAAGAGAGTACCACCACAGGGGCCCCCAGAACAGCAAGTAGTCACAAACCGACCGCGGAGTCCTCCAGTTCCGCGACAATCAAGCTGCATGCTGCGACATGTCCAAAGCTTATCTGAGCAGAATCCTCGACATAGGTGCACTGTGACAGAGTGACCCCATAACGTTAACATTACAAATAAATTCAAAGTCCAAACATAAAACTTCAAAGTTCCTTTAACAGTCGGTGCTGATGTCTTTCTCAGTATATACAAAAGGCTTGAGGCACTGTACTTTGAAGCGTGGAACTATGTGCTTAATAGCGCTGTTCACTGTATCGAAGTACTGTGACGATGCACTCTCCGTTTTATATATTCCACGTCTCACCACGGAACTGAATGCCGATGACGGAAGTCTTCAAGTGGTGTTGGAGTTCACAGCATGCAGTACTTACCTCTTATTTTGCCAGGTATACGATGTACTTCACTGTCGGTTATTTTCACGGACGTTCCAGTGGAATGTCATTTATAGGGCTTAGGGAGCTAGGAGATATGGCCAGCGGATGTTGTTGCGCTGCAATTGCAGTCGCTACATTCGAATGAGTCTGTCTTCGGACGTACACATTTCTCGCAAATATTTCGAGCGGTCCGCCTGATTCGATTTTGGAATCGGGCAGCTTCAACCAATTCATTGATGCGGTCAACAGTATAGTCTCGGTTCAGAGCTAGCAACAGGGCACGATTCTGCGCCGTCAAAAGGAAAAAGGAACAGTGGTGCGTCTTCACTGGTGATGCCCAGATGACGGAGGCAGAATAAGGTCCACCTAACGCTTTATATATGGGGATGTTAAACTGGGAAGAGAGGCTTAGTACGCCACGTACCCGGCGATCAAGCAGTATCTGGCCTTTGCTCTCCAGGTACCAGGGCTTCCACCGACGAAGAGGGGCTACGGTTTGTGGGGAATTAATCTCCTGGTTGCAATGAAGAACAGGTTTCTCTGCCATTGAAGGAGAGATGCCACTTCATGAGGGTGTCAACGGCTTGTTGCAGTAATCGGCGAAGACCTTCACGATTCAAGCTGCGGCTGTAGAGTGCTGTATCATCTGCCTAAAGCGCAAGGTGCACACGATATCTCTTGGGATTATTAATAGCGTACAGTCACGGTCCCAGAACAGAGCTCTCCAGCACAACACGGATTCTGCTCACTACGAACAAGCCATCTTGGATATGGAAGGTGCCATCTTCAGGAGCCGATGAACTAGACATGCGATTCTGATATCCATTTTTACTACCGTTCGGCCAATAATGTTTCACGCATGTTCTCGTGTTCGTATGGAGCGGGAAGATATGAACTTGTGTTCCCATCACTGCAGTTTGGTTGTCTTACATAACGGGACACTACAGATGATTAACACTAAGGTGGGACAATGAACTGTCTGTGAGGCACTTAGCCATGATGTGAAGATTACCCTATGTAGATCCCACTGCTCCGCGGGATTGGCCTGTTATCACATGAAACAAGTGCCTGATCCGGGGAAATCAAGCCAACACGACATAGGTTTGAAGATGGCCCTGTAAACAGGCATCAACCGGTCATCATTTGTATAAATATTTTTTGCGATTTGTTTTTATTCATAAATACCTTCCAGGCGATTGCAATCCCCCCCCCCCCCCCCCCAAAAAAAAAAAAAAAAAAAAAAAAGGTTTAAAAAAAATTCCATTTGATGCCTCAATTGGACCAGATTTCGTGCCGGACATGTAGAACGTACTATTTCACGCGGCCCCAGACATGCTCAATGAGGAACAGATCTGAGGATAATGATGGGCAGACTAGTTGACGTACACTAGAAGAACACGTTGGGTTGTACAGGATATGTGTGGACGTACATTGTCTTGTTGGAAAAGCACATCGCCTTGTTGGTGCATGAACGGGTTTCAGTGTACCGTGTACTGTTCAATTTTCTCACAAGGAATAGCAGAGGAGAACTGCCAGTGTAAGATATGGCTTCCCACACCATGTGGCCAGGTGGCGGCCCCGTTTGCCTCTGTCGCGTACACTACAGATTTTCTCACTGTCGAGACACCACACATGCGTACGCCCATCATTGGCACTGTGGCAGAGACGACTCTCATAACTGAAGATGACACATCTCCATTCGTTCCTTCACAAGTGCCTCCCATGTAAATCATGTTGAACGATGTTGGAGCGTGATCGGAGAACACTCTAATGGCACACATGACTGTGCATCATTGTGAGGGGTGCGATAATATACACTGGCCATTCACCTCTAGTGATCGTCTATAGAACATTGAACAGTGCACGGTACACTGAAACCATCATATAACCCGCCTTGCTACCACTCATGCACCAACGAGGTGATATGCTTTTCCAACAAGACAGTGCAGATCCACAAGTGTCCCGTAGCACCCAACGTGCTCTTCAAGGTGTATGTCAACTACCCTACTCAGCATGATCTCCAGATCTGTCTCCCCACTGAACATGTTTGGGTAGGCATGTAACGTCATGTTCGGTGGTCTGCATGAGGCACCAGGTGGAAATTAAATGACAGGTTATTCCACATAAACACATTCTGAACCTCTACGATTGTTTCCATGAAAGGATTACAGCTTGTATTGCTACAAGATGAGGGTATATACGGCACTAGCGCCAGCACTGCGGACGCTCTGGTGACTACTCACGTGCGTACGTCTCTGCCTGTGCGTTCGTGTGTTGCATAAAACCTCAAGAAGGTGTCAATAAAATATCCCTCAGGTGGGCCGACGAATTCATGGTATTCTAGGATTGTAGGTAGACATTGGTAGCATCTGCACCACATGCGGGTTCCTCGATGCCTCATATACAGGGTGTTACAAAAAGGTACGGCCAAACTTTCAGGAAACATTCCTCATACTCAAAGAAGGAAAATATGTTACCTGGACATGGGTCCGGAAACGCTTAATTTCCATGTCAAAGCTCATTTTGGTATTTCTCTTTAAATGTAAATTGAAATAATTCGTACAGACAATTGTCAAAATACCCAATTGTTTCGTTAGTAAGTACTGTACTTCCTCGATTCAACGCCAGTTGGCCTAATTGAAGGGAGGTAATGTTGACTTCCGTGCTTGTGTTGACATGCGTCTCATTGCTCTACAGTACTAGCATCAAATACATCAGTTCGTAGCATCAACTGGTAAGTGTTCATCACGAACATGGTTTTTCAGTCAGTGAAATGTTTGTAAATGCGGAGTTGGCAGATGATTATTTGATGTATGGATCAACATTGTTGGTGATGTCTTGATTGGGCCTCATGTTCTTCCATCTACGCTCACTGGAGCACGTTATCATCATTTCATACGGGATACTCTACCTGTGCTGCTGGAACATGTGCCTTTACAAGTACGACGCAAGATGTGGTTCATGCACGATGGAGCCCCTGCACATTTCAGTCGACGTGTTCGTACGCTTCTCAACAACAGATTCGGTGACCGATGGATTGGTAGAGGCGGACCAATTCCAGTTACGAAAGAAACATTCATATACTTCGCCATTTACTTTGCCATCAAACACATTGCCGGTATATGCAGCTGTTTTCACAACAGTATAGGTCATTGTCTGTTGTGAACGCCATAACTCCGTTCTGTACACACTATGAACTACAGTTTCTCTGAAAATCGTGATGATTTCTTCTTTGACTGCTTCCTAGATGGATTCAAATGATGGACGACATAAAGAATTAACTTTCAAATGATACTAACAAGAGAGAAAAAGAGATACGGAGACTTTGAAAGCGGAATTTGATTGTAAACACTAGACCTTATGTCACTATTCAGCAAGTGGTCCTTGAAGATGAAATTTATAAAACTTCCTGGCAGATTAAAATTGTGTGCCGGAACCGGGACTCGGACCTGGGACCTTTGGCTTTTGCGGACATGCCCTCTACCACTGTTCTATCCCGACACGACTCAAGATCCCGCCTCACAAATTTACTTCCGCCAGTAACTCGCCTCGTATTTTTCAAACTTCACAGAAGGTCCCAGGTTAGAGTCCCTGTTCCGGCACACAATTTTAATCTGCCAGGAAGTTTTATAAATTTCATCTTCAAGGACCACTTGCTGGATAGTGACATAACTTCTAGTGTTTACAATCAAATTCCGTTTTCAAAGTCTCCGTATCTCTTTTTCTCTCCTGTTAGTATAATTTAAAAGTTAATTCTTTATGTCGTCCATTATTTTGAGTCCACCTAGGAAGCAGTGAAATAAGAAATCATCAAGTTTTTCAGAGAAACTGTAGCTCTTAGTGTGCACAGAACGCAGTTATGGCGTTCACAACAGACAATGACCTTTACTGTTGTGAGAAACAGCTGCATATACCGGTAATGTGTTTGATGGCAAATCAATACCGAGCAACACTCTCCTTTAAGAATTCCAATAAACAAATAAATAAATACATAATCATGACAGAAGTTTCTAGAAAGCTATGATGACTTTGAAAGAAATGTGATGCGAAGTACATGAATGTTTCTTTCGTAAGGAACGTCCAATAATTCACGAAGTGCTTGTTGTCGTAAACGATTATGGAGATTTGGGCAATTTTCAAAAGAACACATTTTATAGATTACTTAATTTTTTTAATCTGATCGGCTTCTAACATCACTGCTACGTAGCAAACACATAGCGACCTTACAGAGATGAGGCGACACTGACCGACCGACCCCTTCTTGCTCACCCCTGGTCTCGCACCTCCTTGTTTTTACAGTCCGTCTCTCGTTTCGGTGAACGGAGTATAGTGCGAGGTGGCTGGACGTTCGTGACGGCAGGTGGGTAAACACGGACCGAGACCCCCGGAATAGCAGTCGCTAGCGGCTGACGCAGGAAGGCAGACAGATGAGGCGCGTCAGATGTTCAAATGTTTGTAAATCTATCGAACCAAATTGCGTGGTCATCAGTCCGTAGCTTACAAACTACTTAAACCTAGGTAAACTAACCTAAGGACGAACACACAAACCCATGACCCAGGGAGGACTCGAACCTCCACGGTGAGCAACCGCGCGTTCCGCTGCGAGACGCTCGAGACCGCTCGGCTACTCCACCGCGGCGTCCGTCTGTCGTTTCAGTGAACGAAGTGTAGTGTGCAAGCTCGGGGAGGGACATGTTCACGCATAACTCTTATACCTTACCTGTACATTGATCATGTCGCAACAAGAGTCAGTGTAGTGGAACCGGCAAATCGGTTGGCTGGAACTCCAACGATCCCAGTCGTCTCTGAGCTCTGGACAAAGGAACCGAATTTCATAATATACAGGGTGTTACAAAAAGGTACGGCCAAACATTCAGGAAACATTCCACACACACAAAGAAACAAAATATGTGGATATGTGTCCGGAAACACTTAATTACCATGTTAGAGCTCATTTTACTACTTCTCTTCAAATCACATTAATCATGGAATGGAAACACACAGCAACAGAACGTACCAGGGTGACTTCAAACACTTTGTTACAGGATATGTTCAAAATGTCCTCCGTTAGCGAGGATACATGCATCCTCCCTCCGTTGCATTTAATCCCTGATGCGCTGATGCACCCCTAAACAATGGCGTATTGTATCACGGCCGTCCACAACACGAGCACGAAGAGTGTTTACAATTTGTACCGGGGTTGCGTAGACGAGAGCTTTCAATTGCCCCCATAAATGAAAGTCAAGAGGGTTGAGTTCAGGAGAGCGTGGAGGCCATAGAATTGGTCTGCCTCTACCAATCCATCGGTCACCGAATCTGTTGTTGAGAAGCGTTCGAACACGTCGTGCATGAACCACATGTTGTGTCGTACTTGTAAAGGCACATATTTAGCAGCACAGGTAGAGTATTCCATATGAAATCATGATAACGTGCTCCAGTAAGCGTAGGTGGAAGAATATGAGGCCCAATCAAGACATCACCAACAATGTTAATCCATATATCAAATGAGCATCTGCCAGCTCCGCATTTGTAAAGATTGCACTGACTGCAGAACCACGTTTGTGATGAACACTAACCAGTTGATGCTACGTACTGATGTGCTTGATGCTAGTACTGTAGAGCAATGAGTCGCATGTCAACACAAGCACTGAAGTTAACATTACCTTCCTTCAATTGGGCCAGAGAAACTATTCGGCATTTTGACAATTCTCTGCACGAATTGTTCCAATTCACATTTAAAGAGAAATACTGAAATGAACTCTAACATGTAAATTAAGCGTTTCCTAACACATGCCCACATAAGACATTTTCTTTCTTTGTGTGTCAGGAATGTTTCCTGAAAGTTTGGCCGTACCTTTTTGTAACACCCTGTATACGAAAACATCACGGGACCCGCATGTGATGCAGATGCTACCAATGTCTACCCACACTACTGGAATATGAATAAAGAATACCGTGAATTCGTCGGCCCTGCAGAGGGAAATCGCCTTCTTCAGGTTGTATGCAACACACGATCACACAGGCAGAGACGTACGAACGTGATTACAGTCACCAGAGCGTCCGCAGTGCTGGCGCTAGTACCGTTTATACCCCGACACGACTCACGATGCCGCCTCACAACTTTACTTCCGTCAGTACCTCGCCTCCTACTTTCCAAACTTCACAGAAGGTCTCAGGTTCGGGTCCCGGTTCCGGTACAGAATTTTAATCTGCCAGGAAGTTTCATATCAGCGCACACTCCGCTGCAGAGTGACAGTTTCATTCTGGATGAAATTTATAGTCAGCTTTACCTGTCACCGCCATACAATAAACACGACGGCTTTATAACTGAAGCGGATGAGGCGACACTGAGCAAGTCCCCCCGTCCTGTCCACCAAAAATTCAAATGTTCGTAAAGCCTATGGGACTCAACTACGAGGCTATCAGTCCCTAAAGTCCCCAAACTACTTATGAACTACTTACGAACTAGAACGGCACAAATAACCATGCCCGAGGGGGGATTCGAACCCCCGACCGTAGTGGCCGTGCAGACCGTGACTGAAGCGCTTCAGCCCCCTCGGCCACCGCGGGCGGCTCCTGTCCACCCCTAGCCACGTGCCTCCTTGTGTTTACAGTCCGTCTCTCGTTTCGGTGAACGGAATATAGTGCGAGGTGGCTGGACGTTCGTGACGGCAGGTGGGTAAACACGGACCGAGACCCCCCGGAATAGCAGTTTGTAGCGGCTGACGCAGGCAGGCAGACAGGTGAGGCGCGTCAGGTGCCGGCTGCCGGTAGCCGCGCGCAGTGGCGGGACAGCGCACAGTGGCTCGCCGCCCACTGGCTTATCGACCGCGCGGCGCGGGGCGGCGCGTAGGCGTCGGCGCTTCCGGTGTCCCGGCGGGCGGCGCTGCCTAATTTGAAAGCGGCAACCTTTGCGCCGGCACCGCGTAAAGCGAGCGCCAAACAGCGCCGGCCTTTTGCGCGTGTCTGTGTGTGTGCGTGTGTGGCTCGTGGAACAGCGCGCCCAGTCCCGGGAAGGTCGCGAGGCGCAGAGCGAATAACAGCCGCGGAAACGCGTCGCGTGCCGCCATCTGTCGACAAGGCGTCTTCATTTAGCCCTGCCGCGGCTCCCATTAAGCGCTTTTCGCAGTAAAGTGGCGCTTTCGTGGAAGGTCACAGCTCCGGGAGCGCGGATATAAAGCCGGAGCCGTTTGGAGCGTAAAATCCGAGTAAACCGCACTATTGCGAGACTATACGTCACTCACCAGTTCCAGGAATCGGCACGTTGCCTGTAATTTAGCAGCGCTGCTAGCTTCCATCTTCCTTTGTAATACAATACTTTAAATATTATTTAAGAAAACTGCTTCAATCACTTTTAATTGAAATGATATTTATTCCATGAACCGGTTTTCAAACCTTTTCAGGTTCATCATCAGATGGATCATGTTACAATAACATTTTAAGCGTCATGTTGGATGCTGGATCTGTGGTGGGAAGACGGAAATTATTTTAAAAAACTCGAATTGCACGTTGCTTAGGTCTGTTTTGTATTTGTAAGATTCCGTGAAATTTGCTGATCTACTTACTGCGACTGTATGGCCGGATTTTTGTGGTTAATTTCCATTTCTTGCGTCTTCTTTTGTTTAAGTCACAGTAACACATCACTTTTTCTGTTTGGTTCTAACTGTACTATAAACAACACTGAACCAGCATCCAACATGTGCTTTTACAGCTTCTGTCATTTACAAACGTCTTAATTCGAAAGATATAACAGTCTTTGTACAGGCAAGTTTGTTTTGAGTATGATATAGTCGATTATTTAGAAAGTAATAATAATAAACGGCCTCGCGCATAGTAGCATAGCGTTTCAATGCGCTACTGACAAGCAATAATGAACGAAGGTTAACATACATTCGGATTTATTTTTGAGATTCAGAATAGCAATTACACTAAACAGATTTTGTTTTGACGGAAATCAATTAGGTATTCTGCACTGGGTGATCAAAAACGATTTGCCGGACATTTCGATGAATATATCTCGCAAAATACCACGTAAAGCAAACTGAATAGCACCATGTATGAAAACAGACTATTGTACACATCCGTGACCTTTCCCTTTCGCGGTCCAGCGCTCTACCGACTTAGCTACCGTGGCACGCCTCACGGTTCGTACTCTCAGCTTTAGTTCCGCCAATACCTCGCCTCCTAACTCCCAACTGGTGGCACAGTAATGCTGTGAGGGCGTTCAAATTAAAATGTTTTTAAACCAATTGGACCAAACTGCGATGGTTATCAGACATCGACTTACAAACTACTTCAGTTAACTCACACTAATGACAACATACCATCCATGCCCGAGGGAGGACTTGAAACTCCACCAAGTCCGTAGCATGTCGCCTTAGACCATACAGCCATTACCCGCAATCTGTGAGAACCGTCTGAGGAGTGCCAACGTAGCTTAGTCGTCAGAACGCTTGCTGCGAAAGGCGAAGTTCCGAATTTCGAATCACGGTCTGGCATGCAGCTTTAATCTGGCAGAACTTTCCTCATAAGGGAAAACTCCGCTGCAAAGTGAAAGTTTATTTCATCTTAAACATCGTTTTGCACTTTCCACGTGCCCTCATCATGTTACTTGTCAGATACCTACATTGAAGTGATCGAAGTCGTAGCGTACCTTTTAATATCGGGTCAGGTCTCGTTTTGCCCAACGTAGTGCTTGAATGTAGCTCGTGGCCCACCGACTTCAGTGGCCGAGCGGTCTGAGGCGCGCCAGTCACAGTCTGCACGGCCGCTACGGTCGGGGGTTCGAATCCCCCCTCCGGCATGGATGTTTGTGTCGTCTTTAGTATAAGTAGTTTTAAGTTTTGAGACTGATGACCCCGCAGTAAAGTCCCTTAAGCTTAACAAACATTTGAACATTTTAGCTCGTCCCGGCATGAACTCAAATGTTCAAATGTTTGTAAAGCTTATGGACTTAAATGCGGCGGCATCAGTCCCTAAACTTACAAACAATTTATGAACTAGCTTATATTAAAGACGGCGCAAACATCCATGCCTGAGGGGGGGGGGGGGATTCGGACCCCCGACGAGAAACGGCCTCGCGCATTGTAGCATAGCGTTTCAATGCGCTCCGCCGCGGAGGGCATGGACTGAGTAAGCCGTTAGAAGACCCCTACTGGAATACTGAGCAACGTATCTACAGCCGTTCAAAATTAATGTGAAAGTGTTGTGATGCAGTATTTTGTGTACAAGGACCAAATTGCTTATAAAGGGTCCCTAGTCGTTTCTTTTATTTTTTTTTTTTTTTATTTATTTATTTTTTTTTTTTCATTTAAACATTAATAGCTTCTGAGGTTTGAATGGGTAGTGAGCTAAATAAGTTATTACACAGCGTTTAGCATGAGAAACGTTTGTTAATAGTGACTCAGTTTTATCACATTGTATAGCTCTTCAAGACATCTTACTCCTCACAAAGACATTACCACACAGAAGTAAGAAAAAACCACAATTATAAAAAGCGAAACATAAAAAAACAAATTATGCTTACGAAAATCACTTCTCAAGTCATTCATCATTCTCTTCGTCCCCTGTGTATACTCCATTACGATTACGAGTAAAATCATCACATATATTTTTATGTGTAATGCAATGGAAAAAGTCTCCTCTTGGACAAGGTAGTTGCTACATTTTTCAGATTTCGTGTTGGAGGCCAACCTTTCTGCCTTAATTTCCCAAGTTATATTACCATCCTAACCAATAAAAATTATCAGGGACTCGTAATCGAATTTTTACTCGTCTTAGAGAACTTTATTCTCGGAGTCAGTGTCATGTATGTCCTCGTAATACAAGATTAAAATGCGGATCGTTTTCACAGAATGTTTGTTTCTGTGTTACGATTTCCCGCTCTTCTAATTCTTGTAGGTTGCGGTCGAGATCTTCAGGAGTCATCCGTCTAGCCCTATATAAAATATGAATACAAATATTTACGAGCCATTTCTCGTGGAAAACACAGGAGAAGTATGTCGGAAGAAGACAGAAAAAATCTTACGTTTCTGCCTTTTTGTAGAACACTGTAGGGAAAGATTATCCAGCTCCTGAAAAGATTTAACATTATATCTGTTTTTCAGGCCTTCAGGAAAAATACGACAGCTAACGCGGCCTGTAAATGACGATCTACGGCTCAAAACGCCAGACGTTTTTGATATCTTGTGTGTATGGCTGCTATTCTATTGGACAAACGCATCGTGGAACAACACCGGACAGAACACAATAGCTGCTAACGTCTTCGCTACCGCGGCGGGCATAAACTGAGTGAGCTGTTAGAAGACCCCTGCTGGAATATTGAGCATTGTGTCTATAGCCGTTCATAATTGTGAAAGTGTGTGATTCAGTATTTTGTGTAAAAGGAGCAGACTGCTTATAAACGGTCTCTAGTCGTTTCTTTTATGTACTTATTTATTTCATTTAAACATCAATAGCTTCTGAGGTTTGGATTGGTAGTAAGTTAAATAAGTTATTACACAGCGTATAGCATGAGAAACGTTTGTTAATAGTGACTCAGTTTTATCACATTGTATAGCTCTTCAGTAAATAACAAATACAAACAGTGCAACTTACTCATCACAAAGACATTACTATACAGAAGTAAGAAAACAACAAACATTATAAAAAACGAAACGTTAAAAAACAAAATATTCTTAAGAAAATCACTTCTCAAGTCAGTCATCATTCTCTTCGTCCCTTGTGTATTCTCCATTACGACTACGAGTAAAATCATCACATAAATTTTTAGGTGTAATGCAACGAAAAAGTCTCCTCTTGGATCAAGGAGTTATTACATTTTTCAAATTTTGCTTTGGAGTACAACCTTTCTGCCTTAATGGCCCAAACTATGTCACCATCCTAACCAATGAAAATTATCAGGGAGTCGTAATCGCATTTTTACTCGCCTTAGAGTCATTACTCGCCGGAGCCAATGTCATGTGTGTCTTCGTAATAACTTCATGCTCACAATCCGGATTTTCTTCACAGAATGGTTGTTTCTGTGTTACAGTATCCCGCTCTTCTAATTCTTGTAGGTTGTGATCGAGATCTTCACGAGTCATCTGTCTATCCCTACATAATATATGAATAAGAAAATTAGCAAGCCATTTCTGGCAGAACACGCAGGAAAAGTATGTCGGAAGAAGACAGAAAGAATCTTACGTTTCTGCCTTTTTGTAGAACACTGTAGGGAAAGATTAGCGCCGGCCGCGGTGGCCGCGGGGACTGAGGCGCTTCAGTCACGGTCTGCACGGCCACTACGGTCGGGGGTTCGAATCCCCCTTGGTCGTGGATGTTCGTGTCGTCATTAGTATAAGGTAGTTCACAAGTAGTTTGGAAGTTTAGGGAGTGATGACCCCGCAGTTAGTCCCTTAAGCTTAACAAACATTTGAACATTTTTGAATCTGCAGTAGCAGAATTGAGGGATGTAGCTGCGAATGGATATTTGTGCCGTCCTAGTTCGTAAGTACTTCAGAAGTAGTTTGTATGTTTAGGGACTGATGACACCGTAGTTAAGTCCCATGGACTATAAAAACATTTGAACATTTTTGAAAGATTAGCCAGCTCCTTAAAAGATTAAACATTGTCTATTTTCAGGCCTTCAAGAAAAATACGACAGCCAACGCGGCCTGTAAATGACGATCTACGGCTAAGATCGCCATACGTTTTTGGTATCTTGTGTGTATGGCTGCTATTCTATTGGACAAACTCAACTCATTGTGGAACAACGCCGGACAGAACACAATTGCTGCTAACGTCTTCGCTACCCGGAAAAATCAGATACGGCATAACATTCATCGTTACCGAATTCATTTCGACGAAACACCTGTCATCGTCAAAACGGAAGGTTATTGGGATAGTATTATAAAGGAAGCCATTGAAATTAAAGTTTCTGAGAACGCCATTAATAAGGATGTCGGCCTGCTACTGAACACACTTTGGGACTCAGCCATAGCAAGGAAGAAGCGAACACAGGACGAAGCAGCAAGCTCTAGGCCAACAAGAAAGACAGGTCACGGTAGAGCTCCTAAATACCCAGGCTGAATCGTCCGCCATGTTTTCCCCAACATAGTTGGGATGCGCTGCACCAGCAGGCGCACGTCCTGCCATCTTTCACAAACGATTTTGCGAAAACTAATTGGTATAAATATTTAATTTTTTTGCTACTTATTCTTTATATGTCAGCATTGCCACGAAATCGGCATAATTTCGTAAATAGCCATAGTTAGTAAGATATTGGCTTTGAAATAAGAGACCGCTAGGTTAGGAAAAGTTTGCAGTAAAAAAATAAGGGCTGCTATGATATTCCGTTTGGTGCATGTTACACCATATGTTGCTGCGGATGAAATTTTCCTGACGTATTGAAATTTATTTTAAATTTAGCAGGAGATCTTTACCTTTTACTCAAGTTGTTAAAATTTATTTTATGTAGCGAACTCATTTCCGATGGCGATAAGGCCAGCATGAAATATAGTGCGTCTCATACACCGTTAGAGGTATCAAAATGATATTTTGGCAAATGATAACATACAAAGAGGGGCGTATTTTGCCATATGGTTACTACGCAAAACTTCATTAACTGTCGCATTATTCAAGGAAATGCAGATTTTCTTTGAACGAAAAAGAGTAAAGTTAGGGATTTATTAATCAGTGTACAGGTATTCCTTCATCACTCACAAGTGTTTATTTCTTTGCTTGTTATTCCAAAGTGTTTCAGACCTACTACTCAGTTTGCAAAAACTAATAGGAGTTACATTTCCTTCAATTTATTGCCTAGCAGTAATAGAACGAAAGTTACTAAATCTAATGTCGATTTTATGCGAGAATAGTAGAAAATGACAGATAGCATGAATCTCTACACTACCTAATGAACTGACTTGTTATTTCCTCACTTAATATAGCACTCTGTATTGGGATATTTACAATGTCCATTCCATATAACCAAAAAATTGAAATTGAATATTACATAGAGACACAGCACTTTTGTAGTGTGCAACTACTAAATTTAATGGGATAAGAAGTCAGTAACAGTATCTTCAAGTATGGACATTATGCATTAACAACCTGTGCCTCATTATTAGTAGCTCTAATACTGAAGACGAGGTATCACTAGACGGGCGAGCGGATCCCAATGCTGCATGTTTAACTGACATTATCTCAAGTTATACATTTATCACATAGTTCCTGTTTGGAGAGGATGAAAATTTCATGTATTTTGAACATTTCCTTCGCTTAACGTGCTCGCCTAACTTCAACAGAAAAAAAGTTCCTCGAAAATTCTGTAACGTCGTCAGTTAAGTGCATGTTCGTAAACGATCAGTATATCCTCTTAATAAATTATTACCGCCAACAAAACTGAAATGAAAATGTAGTGTAATCCTTCACGAACATATTCATGAAAATTTCAGGTTCATACAGTGAGTAGTTTGCGAGTATGAGCGAGTTGAATAAAACGTGAGATAACGCGTGAGCTTCGTGGCAACTACTACAGCTTGGGGAAAAGTGGCGGATAGTTCAGCTTGGATTTAAAGGAGTCTTAGGTTGCGGCGTGCACGTCATGTCACATAAGGAAGGTAGTCCTGAAATGGCGCGATAACTAGCTGACTGGCTGGTCGCTAATGAAGAAGTGGGCTGTGCCTCAGGGCCGGCCAGTCAGCTAGCGATCGCGCCGGCTCAGGACTACCTTGCTTACGTGTCATAGCGTGTTCGCCGCGTCCTGTCCTTCTAGTTGGACTCGCAGCGAGCCCCAGTGACATCAAAGTAGCCGAAGCCGGCAGGGACAGGATAACTGTAATGGTTAATACAGTTATTCATGTTCATCTTTAGTCGCTAATCATGAGAGTATTTTCACATTAGAAATGTTTTATCAGTTGCTAGGACGTTGTTGATTAGTTTCTTACAGTCCCCTAGCAACACCAACTGTCACGATCTAACCGTGTAAAATTTCAAGACTTCATCCGAAGTGTCCCGCACCACAATATAAATCAGAAAAATATAGGAATATCTCCTTTAAATAGTTCACAAAAAATAAATTAGGTTCTTGCAAGGAAACTAGTCTGTTGCCGTTACAAAAATTTTATCAAAGTCAAACACAGGCACTACTGTTTGCTGTCGTAACGTGTACTGAAAAAATTAACATTCCACCGCCTGCTAAACAATGTTTTTCCATATTCACACTCTATACAAATATAATATCACATTCGAAGATAGTCAGTAGTAATTTCAATCAGAATTTAAATTGTTTTCTAAAATAAGTCGAAGTTCTTCACAAAATGAAATTACTCTTGCTATAATATATTCTTGATTATAAATAACTCTTCATAAATGCAAGATACTTATCAATATTAACAAATATTTATTCTTCTTCATACTAATACAAAGTCAGTTTAGCAAGAGACCTGATCCTGTACAACCAGCTTGGACTGAAACTCAAACGCCGGCCGCGGTGGCCGAGGGGACTGAGGCGCTTCAGTCACGGTCTACACGGCCACTACGGTCGGGGGTTCGAATCCCCCCTCGGGCATGGATATTTGTGCCGTCCTAGTTGGTAAGTAGTTCATAAGTAGTTTGTAAGTTTAGGGACTAATGACCCCGTTGTTAAGTCCCATAAGCTTTACAAACATTTGAACATTTTTTTGAAACTCAAACAACAATGATTATTTAATGTATTTTCTTTTCTGCCGGCCGCGGTGGCCGAGGGGGACTGCACGGCCACTACGGTCGGGCGTTTGAATCCCCCTTTGGGCATGGATATTTGTGCCTTCCTTAGTACAAGCTAGTTCGTAAGTAGTTTGTAACTTTACGGACTGATGAGCCTGTAGTTAAGTCCTATAAGCTCTACAAACATTTCAACATTTTCTCTTTTCTTCTTTGAAACGATTGAAGCGTGACAATAAAGAAGGCGCAGCTACATTCGTTGCCCCGTAGCCGTCGGTTAAATTCTCCTAGGGATCACATTCTTTAGGGTTGGCTGCCGCGGCGAGTACGCTGTCCTTGTAGACTGCAGCGCCTCGATCGTACATGTAACATAGAAAAAAAAATTAAGAATCGTATTATAAAATAACAATATTTACATGTACATCAAATGTGTATACATTTTAAATAAAAAGTTTCGTTTTTCCTATTTAATACAGGGCTGACATAGGAAAATGTAGTCTCACTAAAACAGCTAGCTCCAGTGAAGTCACAGCCAGCAGCGAGAAGCGTATATACGTAACGGCAAGGCAACGACGATGCAGCCGATATTTACCACATGACAATGGCCAAAGAGAGGCTGGCCGAAAGCACGTGGGATTCTGCCTGACGTGGCTGGAGATCCTAGAAAATTTTATTCTTTCGTATCGCCGCGAAACCATGCATTCACACATTGCACTAACTTATGCAAAGGGGGGAAAAAATCACGTATGCCCGAATGAGGAATCGAATGTCCGCCGGAAACTGCCGCGCATTTCGTAACGTGACGCCCCAGACCGCATGCGCAAGGCCCAACTAACCTGCCTATGCCCCATAAATGTTCGATAAATTCATGGCGGGCGATCTGCGTGTTTAGATCATTCGCTGGATTAACTAGAAAGTTCCCCATTCTAATAACGCTGTGTACAGTGGAATGGTGCATTCGTCCATAGAAATTTCATTGCTCTATGTGAACGTGGAGTCCATGAATGACTGCAAATCGTCTCCAACTACCCGAACATAACCATTTCGGATCACTGGTCAGCTGAGTGCAACTAGAGGAGCCAGTTCACCTACTGTTAGAAGAGCCCGCAACATTACTTACCAGACACGAACTGGCACAGTGCCGACGCTTCCTGGCGTCTGCGCCACACTCTAACAATAACAATGGGTTGACAACTGGCATCGGTACATTTCTGACCATGGGAGTAACCTAGGGGCCAACCAGTCTGATAACGAGCACCACGGGAGCGCTGCAGGCAATTTCGTGCTGTTGGCAAAGTTGTTGTTGTTGTTGTTGTTGTTGTTGTAGGATGCTTTACGGTAGAGGTTGCCAACTGGCGGACCGCGGTCCAGGTCCGGACCGCAGAAGGCCAAAAACTGGACCGCCAAAAGTATTTTGAAAGTGTAAGTGACATACTCTAATGAGTAATTCTTTTCTGTAGATAACAATACTGAGCTACAACAAAATGCGAAATTAATTTGTGATTTGGTATAAAGTGTAGCATCATTCCATCGCAAACTGATTTTTTGAAAGAGACCTTTTGAGTCAAAAATTTCTTCATTTTGCAACAATTTTTTAACATAAAATTATTCCAGAAACAGAAATTTCCATTATCAAATTTCTTGACAGAACTTAAGAAAAATTTTGCAGTAAAATTCAAAGAAATATACGGCTTGTCACGATTCTTAAAATCACCTTTTGAAGTTTCTCCAGCCGACCGCAGTGGCCGAGCGGTCTGCGGCGCGCCAGACACAATCTGCACGGCCGCTACGGTCGGGGGTTCGAAGCCCTCCTCGGGCATGGATGTTTGTGTCGTCTTTAGTATAAGGTAGTTCATAAGTAGTTTGAAAGTTTAGGGACTGATGACCCCGCAGTTAGTCCCTTAAGCTTAACAAACATTTGAACATTTTTGAATCTCCAGTAGCAGAATTGACGGATGTGGCTGTGAATTTGTTCCACCTTTCAAAGCCTTTACTCCACATGCAGATAATAGACCTGCAGGAAGACATTTCCTTGCAAACGTATAAAACTGTATCCA
The DNA here is from genome assembly GCA_026315105.1 of Locusta migratoria. Classification (NCBI taxonomy): domain Eukaryota; kingdom Metazoa; phylum Arthropoda; class Insecta; order Orthoptera; family Acrididae; genus Locusta; species Locusta migratoria. Next base: position 94,141,356 of record CM048745.1, read on the forward strand.
TTGAAGAATTTTGTAGCTAACATGTCCCTGAAAAATATGAAAATTGCAAAAACAAATTACAATCCATCTGGCTGATATGTTTGGCTCCACATATATCTGTGAAATTTCATTTTCAAAATTGATTTTCTTGGAGAATAATTATCGCTTTAGAGTAACGGCCACCCACTTGGAAGAGACTATTCCGCATGTGAACCTAACTTTAAGAACCAATTCAAGACTGCAATGTAATTTTTCTTGTGGATTTTTCATTGTATTTCATACTTTCTTAGTGACCTGTTTCTGGACTTCTGACTATCCATTTTGTATCATACTTTTTGTGAGTGAAAATAAAAATAAATTAATAGCAAATACTATAAGCTTTTCTGGATCTTTTATTCATTATTATTTTACATCTGTTGTATTTCATACAATTTTGAGAGTGAAAATACAAATAAAAATTAATAAGGAATATGAACTTTTACTTCAGGACCTCGATAAAAATTTTGAAAAGTATCCGCATTCCATCTAAGATTAATTGCCGACCTCTGCTTTAGAGGGACGAAACTACAAGGTCATCAGTTCCCCATTCCATCACTGAGCGTCAAAAGATGAACCATTAATGTGGAGAAGTGTCCAGAGTTTACAATAGCAAAGGGGAGGAATAACGCCCTGAGTCACTAAAAGGACAATAGAGTCGACAAGAAACAACACAAAATGAGACACACAGAAACACCGAACACCGACAAGAAATGGGACGAAAAAGCCGGTATTCATGATCAACCATGACATTAAAAGAGGAAAAGTCAACCACGCTGATACGTTCGTCGTGCGCTCCTCATTGATTTCCGTGGTTATTTCAGGTCTAATCGCAGTGACAACTCCAGGCAAACGCCTTACTCTCTCGGTCAGCCGCAATTGACTTCGATTAAGGACAGCCCGTTTTACTGTGTGTGCCTAGAAACCATCAAGTGGCTCTGTTGTGAAAAGTAAGTTTCCAACAACAATGTGTACCATTGGTCACTGTGTCTCCCTACTGCAGTTATTCAGTTGAGTGTGAACATGCGCGTTTTTGTAGTCTGCTGGTCACTTCTATTTGTTATTGTCGTTGCTGTGGCTAAGGTAATGGCAAATCATTTTCTGGCTGCTGCATAATTTACTTCTGCCATATTGTTTGGTTCTTACGTGTTAGAAAATAATTTATTACATTTTATGCCCAATGCATGAGGACACTGGACAATTTGATAGCATTTTTTCGGTCTTTTCAGATTTCTTTGACATGCCTCACCATTTTTAATGCTTTTGTAGAGGCGGTATAATACATATTTTCTGGAAAAAGAGAAGCAGACTTAGCAGTTTTACCTCCAGATGTAGATGAACAGATCGACGAGGATAGTATTGGAGATAACTTTGTAGGAAAACATACCGTGACGAAACGTGTGTTACAGGCGAGGAATATGAAGGGAAGTAGGAAGATCTATTTCTTTCGGCAATTTTTAAGACGTATTATTTCTTATTTTTCTATATATGTAATTACTTTCATTTTAATAACTTAAATTCAGCACATGTAGTAAAATATCGACTTAGTTTGTTTACACAATTACCATTAAATAACTCTTACGTAACAGAAGAACGTGATACTGTCATATGTTTTCAAATAAATAAGTAATTTTTAGTTGTTGTATTTTGATCTTCGTACAAGACGAACATATTGTATTGATGTGTTGTAAATTTTGACGAACTTTTGTGAAATATACACTCAATATGTTAATCAGTGTTTCCTTAAATCAACCAAGATATCCTACGTCAATTAGTTACCAGTAAAAGGGCCTCAAAGGACGGCCCCAACTCAGTGCAATTGCTGCAGTTACGTGACGTATTGTTGAAAGACGACCCTCTGGCGTCTTCGATATATTTTTTGTATATTTCTGTAAAGCTATAATTTATTTAATGTCGCTTTGCGTCGTTCTCTCTGGCTCAGAGTCGATAGCTGCTGAGGTTACCAAAGAGGTTTCTACACCCTTTGGTTACAGTCTGGTCGGCGACCTTTCTCCGGCGCGAGTGTACTCGCATTCCGTCCCCACCACCTCTGTTTCTTGGATTTTCCGGCTTCCGGTGGCTTTCCGATCCGTTAGCCGCTCGGTCTGATCGTTCTGGGCTGGTCGTCTGGTGAGGTAAGGTTGGTTCTGCTCTTGTTTTTGGAGATGGTAACGTTTCATTGATAGCATGTTTTAGATTCATGAACTATGAATCATAATTTTTTTAAATATTTTCTCCGATCGTGTGTGGAAATGAGTTTCGTTTTTGAATTCATTGATTTCCAATAGATAAATGCAGTCTGTGTGTTTCTAGTTGCAGTTTGATAACGGCCTGATATATGACAACCTTTTGTGATCATGTGGCGGTATATGTTCATTTTTTTACAGTGCATGTAAAAATTTTCTCATCCTTTCCTTCCGTGACTGATATGTGTTCCACTTGGTTGATTCATAGAACAAAGCCTTAAGCTTCCAATCCTCTTTGTTCCATGCCCATCAGACAAGTAACTATGCGGGTATCCTTCCGCTTTCCACTAATATTTCGCGATCTGCTCTCCCCGCTTATTTTAATGTTGCTGTTTCTTCTCCGACTGGTAGTACGCACTCTGTCTTTGTCAGTAATTCTCTCTGAGCCTTGTACAACCTCCTTCAATAGCTTCCTTATGTAATTCTAAACATTTCTATGGGTTGCAGGCTGTAAATCTTAATTTTATTTTTCCGACTTTGCAATTATTTCACTTTTACGAGTTATTTTGAGATTGGACTTCATCCGTCTTTATAAGCGTTCCCTATCGCGTGTAGCTGCATTTGTTTCTCTTCTTCATCTAGTTTTAAACATTTCTATGGTTTGCATGCTGTAGTTAATTTTGTTTATTTTTCGGAAACTGAATTAATTCAATTTTATCGGTTTTCGGAGCACGTGGGTCCGAGTTCCGACTACCGGGGTTTGCAGCTAGTAGCCTGAATTCACGCCACTTCTCATATAAAACCAGTAACTAGATCGATTTCTATCAGACTGCAATTTAAGAATCCACCATGATTTTGTATAATGAATTCGAATTTCAACCCCTTCACCTTCTGTGGATTGCGTTCATGTAACGTAGCCGTGCGTTGCAGATAGCGTGTTTGCTCGCGGTCCAATTCAGATGTAATTTAAGTTGGATATACACACGTACCATCTCAAAATAGGCAAGAGAGACCAGAGCCAGCTTCAAAGTATGTTTTGTGCTACCATCGACTTGCTGAATTTCGCCTACGATAGCGGCGCCTGCTTCCGCCTCGTCTCAGCACGTTATTTTGGCGAGTTTCGCTGTGGCATTACCTGTGTGTGAGCGAATGGGTGTTGTTTGTGAATCCTTGCCCCCAGAAGCGTTAAATCATGTATAATTTAGGCTGGGCACCGCCCGCATTAATCCATGTAAGAGATGCATTTTTATCGTATTAACAAAATTGGTTCCCCATTTTGCTTGTTTTCCATCTGAATAAACAAGTTTAAGTTCAGCATAATCCGTAAGTTACCTGTAAATTGTAGTTTTAGTGCACTTTACCTCTTTTATTTAATATTGTTCTTCACAAGTGCTGAGAACAAATTCAGATGCAATAATTTATTTATGTCTAAATTCCGTTGCGCCATAAATGTTTTCTTAGCCACCTTTCTAAGATAACTTTAATTGTGGTGGCTTGCTTATTAATGTCTGTGTGTAATGACGTGTGAGCTACTATGTACATTGACAACTGTAGCATTAATTTTCTGTTACTGAAGTAATTTGAAACGAGTCGGTTTTTAGTTTGGGCCAGGGAAAAGGGCTTTGTAGCAGGGAGTAGCCAGTAGTTCACACGGACCTCATTTACTAATTTTAGTAATGAAGCAAGGCTTTTGTTTCGTACAGTGGTCGATTTTCATCGTTATAAAATTTATAAATACGAATTTTACAACATGAACAGAATCACAAAAACTATAAATTTTGAACCTTAAATATTCATTATCATATGTCGTCCTGGGTAGATTTGGATTTTTTCTGTAGTCTATTACTTTTTTTAATACTTTATCATTTTTTTCATTACAATACATGAGACATATTGCAGTTACTACAGAAATTTTCCATAAGGAAACGAAGACAGTTCCTATGTTTCACCTAACAGAACACGTAAAAAGGAAGTTAAGTGTTGTACGCAGATGACAAATTCATTGATAGACTTAATAAACATAATATTTACACAATTCGTTTGTTATTAAAGCATTTTCAGGAAAGAGATCTTTTCAGAAAAATGCGTCAGTCCAGAACATACTTCATTGAGAGCATACATCATTGGTTATCCAAACGTGCTTAATATTTTCGTATACTCTCTCCTGATAAGACTGAGCAATATTGGTCTATCGGATTATCAGTATTTCATTACTAAACGTAAGAATACAATATATGATTCAAACGTTAGGTAAACTGGCTGCAGTGTAATAATAATTTGCGAGAGAAGTGGTTGACAGTTTTTTAACAAATAAATTAATAAAACAAGGTGGTGATCCCCCCTTGGTACACTAAACAGTTCAAGAAACTGATGCAGAAGCAACGGAAAAGGCATGCTAAATTCAAAAGAACACAAAATCCCCAGGATTGGCTATCCTACACAGAAGTTCGAAATTTAGCAAGGACTTTAATACGAGATGCCTACAATACTTATCACAACGAAACTCTTTCTCAAAATTTGTCAAATAACTCAAAGAGATTTCGGTCATATGTTATTTATACTAGGGGCAAAACACAAACAATATCCTCACTACGTGATAGTAATGACGATCCTGCCGATGACAGCACTATTAAAGCAGAGTTACGAAACATAGCTTTTAGAAATTCATTCACCAAAGAAGACGAAACCAATATGCCTGATTTCGAATTACGAACAGAGGCCGTAATGAGTAACGTAGAAGTAGATATCATCGGAGTAGTGAAGCAACTAAAATCACTTAACAAGAACAAGTCTTCTGGTCCGGACTGAATACCCTTTAGATTCCTATCTGATTATGCTGAAGCGATAGCTTCTTACTTAACAGCCATATACAACCGCTCTCTCATAGACGTATCTGTACCAAAAGATTGGAAAGGCAGTAGGAGTAACTCACTAAACTACAAGCCTATTTCATTGACGTCAATTGGCAGCAGGGTTTTGGAACATATCCTGTATTCAAATTTTATGAATTATCTCGGACAGAATGATCTATTGACCCAAGATCAACACGGATTTAGAAAATATCGTTCATACGAAACACAACTAGTTCTTTACTCACACGAAGTGATGGATTCTATCGCAAGGATAGGCAAATCGATTCCGTATTTCTTGATTTCCAGATGGCTTTTGACACCGTACTTTACAAACGGCTTTTAATCAAATTGCGTGGTTATGGTATATCGCCCCAAATTTGCGAGTGGATAAGGGATTTATTTCCTGTCAGAGAGGACACAGGTCGTAGTAATCGATGGTAGGGCATCAAATAAAACAGAGGTGATATCGGGGGTTCCGCAGGGTAGTGTTATTGGTCCTCTACTGTTCCTTATTTAAATAAACGATTTAGGAGAAAATCTAAGTAGCTCTGTTAGGTTGTTTGCAGATGACGCCGTCATTTACCGTCTAGCAAAATCATCTGAGAATCAAAACCAACTGTAGAACGATCTGAATCAGATATCACAATGGTGCAAAAATTGGCAGTTGAGTCTAAATAGTGAGAAATGTGAAGTCGTCCACATGAGTACGAAAAGAAATCTGTTGAACTTCGTTTACAAGGTAAATCAATCGAAAGTGAAGTCCATAAACTCCATAAAATATTTAGGAATTACTTCAGACTTAAACTGGAAAGAACGCGTAGATAACGTCGTGGGAAAGGCGAACCAAAGACTGCGTTTTATTGGCAGAAACCTTAAAAGATGCAAGAGAACTACTAAAGAGGGTTCATACACTACGTTTGTCAGTCCTTTTTTGGAGTATTGCTGCCCGGTGTGGGATCCTTATCAGGTGAGATTTACGGAGGACATCGAAAGAGTCCAAAGAAGAGCAACTCGTTTCGTGTTGTCACTACACAGGGGAGACAGCGTTACGAAAATGATACTGAATCTGGGATGGAAATCATATCAATAAAGGTGCTTATCGCTGCGGCGTGGGCTACTTACGAAATAACAATCGCCAACATTTTCCTCCGAATGCGAAAATATATTGTTGTCTCCCACTTACATAGGTAGAAATGATCATCAGAATATAATACGAGAAATCAGAGCTCTAAAGGAGAGCTTCAGGTGTTATTTCGTCCCGCGCGCTATTTGAGAATGGAATGGGAGATAAATAGTATAACGATGGTTTGACGAACCCTCTGCGAGGCACTTCAATGTGATTTGCAGAGTATCCCATGTAGATATACATCTTTCAAGGTGTTATTTAGAATGGATCTGCAACTCCTTGTCCTTTTACGGATTTGTGGAAAGCCGTGTAGGATGCATGGTGTCAATTCCCTACAGCACAGTTTCAGTCATTAGTCGAATCCATGCCACGTCGTGTTGTGTTGTGATTTCTACTCGATATTAGGCAGGTGTACCTGTTACCATGACCTCACAGAGTAGATAAATATCTCGCTCGAACTGACACATTTAGTCGCCACTCATCATTACGAGATTTAGAGGCACTCAAAAAACACTGCTCTTGATGGGTCACACATCGCAAACATTTCGCAGGTGCAGAGACATCTTTTTGCAAAGTTTATATCACACTGCTTTCCACAAAAGAGGCAATGACGTTTTAAGTCCAAGACAGAGATACTGGATCTCACATTTAGATTTTTTGATGGAAAATATCGCAATATTGCTTAGACGTATGAAGTTCATAGGCCAAATCACATGCACCCGGACTGCTGAAACAGTTCTAGTGTAATCCACTTTTACGTTTAAAATTGCTCTTCACTACAGTCAAGCAAGGTTTTGTTGCATCTCAAGCACACATGTTCTGTTTTCACAATGGCTATAAATGATGAATTACTAAGAAACGTACTTCATTTTAGTTATTTCAACGACCTATATATGAAGATTACAAACAAACAAGGAAACACGACAAGCTTTATCGACTTACAAATCTTAACATTTGCAGTAATAAAATATTGTGGACTTATTAGAGGTCTTTGTATGCCCAAATGTTCTGTTAATCTGGAAAAATCCTAAGAAGTAATGTCAGTGATATATTGCAATTAAAATGTCCTAAATGTAAGATCTGTGGAAGCCTTAAAAATCAGATTTCACTAACACCCTTTTGCCTGATGTAAAATATATTATTACAGCTTCGTGCTGACAAAAGGGTAATATTTTGACGAACACGAAACATAGGCACATAAATTGAGATAAGTCCTTTATTATTAATTACTGGGAAATGTTAGTGGTATTGTTTCAAATATCTAAGAATGTGTTATATGACTGATGAAAAAAATTTTCATTGTTCTGCATAACTACTTAGTTATTCATATTTATTCATAAAAAAGATTTAAAAAAAATTTATCTAGTTTCTGCTTCATATTACTCGGAGGAAGTCTTACATACATGTACGATATTGCTACATAAAATGTTTCAACTCTTCCTCTTCAATTTCCACAAAAGTACCGTTTTATGTTAATTTTTTGGGAGAATTGACAGAATTTGAGAGAAATGTACAGATCAGCGCTGACTCTGTTGGCTTTAGTGCATCCAAGTGCTTGTAAAGTGAGACAATTATTTCCGTACCAATTCAATATAGTTTGCTGCCTCGGACGTGTTAGCTGTAAGAAAACATGTCCGTGCACTGTAGAAGGTGTTAGATTATTATGAGTGCCGTGGTGGAATGGCAGAGTGCTCTAAGGCGCCTTGCTTCATGCGGGTTAGTTAGTTAGTTAAAGTTAGGGACTGATAACCAGAGCAGTTAAGTCCCACAGATTTACAAATATTTTAATTATTATCAATGGTCGATTCAAAGTGCCATTTTGTTTTCAAAAGCGGAATCACATCTCGACATCGACATAATACAGCCACGGATAATGGCTTGTAGATGCACAAAGTGCAGTATAGTTGGGTGTATAAATTCTGCAGGTGACGTGATACCCATCTACTACGTTAAAGCTGAAAGCGTTTAATTAATTACCTTTGCAGCCTTCTATGTTACGCGATCAATTTTGTGTATATAGTACTCACAGCCCATTACGTGTGCTGCATATTCATCGTTACAGAGAAAATGAGCTCTTCTAAAGTGTTTCAAAGGCGTTCCCTCCACTGTTCAATATCATCAAACGAGTTTTCTACACAAAGTACAGCAAGAGCCATACGTAACAGCACTAAATCCGTCATCTCCGTAATTCACTTTCTTTTGAAACTGATATTTTTTTAAGTGTCCTGGCATTGTAACGAATTCGATGCGAACCGCTTATATCACTGACAGACGGAGCAGACATGAACGTAAAAAGAATGGACTTTAGTCATTTTTATTTTTCATGTAAATACACAAGAATTTTCAAGAAATTCGTGACAAACAGGAATTAACTGACGTAATTGTCAAACGTGTCTTTCAGAAAATTATTAAGTGGTTCTCTACAAATGGACTCTCAATAAAGTTTGATGCAGTAAACGACATGACATTATTTTTAAATACAGACTGTCAAAAGAAATCTGTAGCTAAGGTAGAATGTTCAAAATGTTTAGGTGTTTGCATTGATAAGGCATTGAACTGGAAGAAACACATTTAAGATCTGCAGAAACGTTTGAGTTCAACTACTTAATCTGTCAGGGTCATTGCAAAATTTGGTGATATACATCTCAGTAAAGTAGCTTGATTGATTGATTGATTTTTCCACGGAAGCCAAAACAGTCTTGGTCCAAACCGCCACTGCCCGCACCGAAACTAAATTTATTGTGCTCCCTGTATATCTAGTAAAGCCAACCAATGCCCTTGATCAGTGCAATGAGTCCCTTTACCAGTTCTTTATTAGACACAATTTCTTCGGGTCTTGTTGTCCCAAATATTCTGTGCCTTTTATTCTCCAATGCAATGCATTCGAAGATTAGATGTGATGCAGTTTCATCACCGTCATCACAGATCCTACATTTAGGGTCCTCTTCTGTTATTCCCATTGTACGTAGGTGTTTTTTGAAATTCCCATTGCCTGTCAGCAATCCAACCATGAGTCTAATCTCTCTCGCCGGCCGCGGTGGCCGAGGGGACTAATACGCTCCAGTCATGGTCTGCACGGCCACTACAGTCGGGGGTTCAAATCCCCCCTCGGGCATGGATATTTGTGCCGTCCTAGTTCGTAAGTAGTTCATAAGTAGTTTGTAAGTAGTCGGCTGGCATTTCCCCAACCTTTCCTATATTTACATCACTCACTATTTTAGTGTGTGATTCTGGATATCCCAAAGAGTGCCAGTTGTTGCCAGATTGAGTCTGTATGCACCAGCCGCTTCCTCCATCTTGACCCAAAGGTGTAATGGAGGCATATCCAGCATGGTTTCCATCCCAGCAGTTGGTGTGCTGCTAATTCCGCCTGTTATGGCTAATCAGGCTAATCTCTGCATCTTACCAAGCTCCTTAGCAGCAACCTGCTGTTCTAACTTCTTCCACCACACGACAGCCCCATAGGTGATCCTGGTTCTAATCACTGTGGTGTATATCCAGTGCATACCCTTGGGGCTAAGGCCCCAATTTTTGCAAGCTCTCCTGGTACTCACAAGAGTACCATTTGCCTTGGAGCAAATATTCCTGATGTGAGGGGTCCATGTCAGTTTCTCATCTAGAGTAAACCCTAGATTTCACTGTCCCCTTCACAGGTTGCGATTCATTGAAAAGCTTTAGATTCCAAATTGAATGTTGTATATGCTTCCTTGTAAATGGTACAACAGTCTTCTTAGGACTAACCCACAGATCCTGTTTCCTGCACCAGTCTTGCACAATGTCCAGTGCTCCTTGTGCCATATTCTTCACTGTGTCAGCAAATTTGCCAAGTATTACTATGGCAAGATCATCTGCGTATCCTTGGCAAAAGTACTGCCTAGAGTTTAATTCTCCAATGAGATCATTCACCACTAGATTCCACAATAAAGGGGAAAGAACTCCTCCTTGTGGGCAACCCCTAGTGGTGTTGATAAACATTTTTTCATCAATCATGGTAGCCTCTACCTTTCTTCCACTGAGCATGGCCCTAGTCCACCTACATATAGTGGTTCCTCGGTCATACACCTCTGCTGCCCTAACCATGGAATCAAAGGTTGTGTTGCTAAAAGCCCCCTCGATGTCCAGGAAGATACAGAGGGCTATTTCTTGAAAGTATAGTGCTTTCTCCACTTTCCCAACGAGTTGGTGGAGAGCTGTCTCACATGATTTACCTGGCTGATATGCATGTTGGATTGAATGTAGAGGAGCCCTACTTAACCTCCTTTCTCCAACATGCACATTAACCAGCTTTTCCAATGTCTTAAGAATGAAGGAGGACAGGCTGATTGGTCTCATATCCTTGGCCTTGGTATGATCAATTCTCCCTGGTTTAGGAATGAAGACAACTTTCACTGCCCTCCAGGCATTGGGAATAATTTCTGCAGCTAGGCTAACCCTGAATAACCTGTATAGGAATCTAATAAGATTTTCTCCCGCTTGTTGCAGGAGAGCTGGAAAGATTCCATCGGGTTCAGGTGACTTGAACGGTTGAAATGTTCCTACCGCCAATTGGACCTTACTGAGATCGTCACACACCTTGGGCAAATCCCAGTCCTCTTTGCGAATACCTGGGATCCGTTGTCTCTCAGAAATCGCATTCTGGTCTGAATTATCCCCCAGAGTATATTGAGGAAAGTGAGTCTTGAGGAGCAGTTCCAGCGCTTCATGTGCTGTCTTTGTATACTCCCCATCCTCCTTCCTCATTGTTCCTCCTGGATTAGTTGGTACCCTAGTGAGGATTTTATGAAGTCTCGCTTGAGCAGCAGTGCCCTCCACTTCCTCACAGAATATCTTCCAGGATGCCTCCTTTGCCCGTCTGATGTCAAGGTTGTAATTAACAAGGGCTTCACGATACTTTGCCCATTGTCCTTTGCGCCTCGCAAGGTTAAACAATCCTCGTATCTGTTTCCTTTGCATTTCCAAGTTATTCCACCAAAGCACACTCCTATTTGTGCACTTCTTGGTGATTGAGCAGTTGTCCTGGTATGAAGTCACTACAGCAGAGGTTACGGCCTCTGCTACTTCCTCAAACTCTGCTGGATTCCTTATAGAAGTTTTAATTTCCGATAGGCTGTAGTCAAGGTCTTTCCTATATGTCTCCCAGTCCGTTTTCCTGGGGTTCCTATAGGCCATGGTCTGCCTGGTTCCCATTTCAATCTTGAATTTAATATTCATGTTATCTGATGAGGATGGCTCTAGGACCACATGCCACTGTTTGACGTAACTTCCCATCATGATGGAACCAAAAGTTATGTCAATTACTTCTTCCCTTCTACCATTCCTGAATGTAGGTTACCTCCTGTCTCCCCAGGTGACGGCTCAGGGCAGCAGTGGCCCCTTTACTGTGCTGCAGGTTTATCTGCTGCACTTCCAGTCCCCATCTTGCTGCCATTATTTGTTCACTGTTGGAACAAAATAAAAGGAACCACACTCACGCTCACGCTCTCAGCAATGTACAGACAGCACCGCAACACAACCTCCAACACGGCTCGATTAATGCTTCAGAAGTGGCTGCCATTATTTCCTTTAAGGTCTTTGATTACCCTGACGCCGACCTGCGAGAACCCTTAAAACAGTTTCAGGCCTTGCTCTCGCAATGCCTTCAGGGACTTCTCTCCGACCTCCACCACCAGGGTTCGTCCTTCCGGAACGCCCATTTGGTTAATTATCCTCCAATCCTCTGTTGAGACTTTTGGGTTCTGGACCCTTATTTTCTCGAACAGAGTCTTTGGAGGGACATCCTTAAGGATCTATGGTACCCATATTGATACCTTTGCGGTCATCAGGAGTTCGGCTGCTGTCTTAACCAGCCGTACCGATCTGCAAAATGTCGTACTAGAAGCAAGTTGTTCATCAACAAAAATGCAACTTTAAGGAGTGAAGCACAAAATACGGTGCAAATCAACTTTTAATACGTTGTCCAGGAACAACAATGGGAATAAAATGGTTAATCTATTCTTATTCAGGGTTCCTGTGATTATACAGTGCTTCGTCTGCTTCAGAAAGTTCGATTAATTTTGACGAAGACGGCACACACAAAATAAATTTGGACGTCATGTTTTCAAAAAAGGACGTTTGTTTTCAAATAAGCGCGGTCCAAGTGCTGCAGCGATGCTAGCGCTCCAAGCGGTTACATTCGCATTGCGGTGAACAGAAGACAAACGACTTTTTATGATCAAATCTACTGTGAGTCACTAGACATGATCACTTTTTTTTTTAATTTTTTATTTTATTTATTTTATTTTATTTTATTTTATTTTTTTTTTTTGAAATAAAAGCAGAGATATGTCAAAGCTCCCTATTACACTATCACATTTTTATGATGTAAATATATGACGTAAATTTTTGACAAGGAAATATGAAAAGTGTAATACCGGCCTAAGTGACTGAAGACTTTTGTGGCCGCATAATTCATCCCTTTCTGTGCCAAAGTTTGATTTAACTTTGAATATTGAATATGACCCTCTCTCCTAGTGTAGTAGCTGTGTTCACTGTTATTACTTTTCAAATGGATCGGATTGTTAATAATAAATCTCAGAAGTGAATATTTATATATTAAAAGCTATAATGAATATTCTTAGATCCTTATGGAAATGTCTGCAGGATGATCTTGGTTGAGCTCCAGAAAGTATTCTGATTACAGGCTTTTGTGCAAGGAACATTTTTTACTCAATGTTGAATTGCCCCAGAATATGATCCCATATGAGAGCAGTGAATGAAAATATGAATAGTAAGCTACTTTGCCTTCATCCCGGGCACGACGTTAACCTGTCCCCCAACCCAAAGTGTGGTGCGTGGCACATGGGTGGATGTGTCTCGAAAGTAGTCTCAGGGATACCGGGCGACCTCCCACCTCCGCGCGGGGTTATCGTGGTGTGGACCAAATAAATCCCCAAATCTCGTGGAACTAAGATGAACACGGAGAAAAAAATTATTTTAAAAGAATCCGAGGGGCAATCTGAGACCTCAGATACTCAAGACATCGGGATCAGGACCGATGGAGTGCACTCCTACTTCTCAGTCAGGGTGTAGATCTGAGCAAGGAGTGGGAACTGTAACAGAGATGTTGGACCAGATTAGGATTAAGGTCTTGTCTGGGGCTCAGAGGAGGAAAATTCTCAAGGAACAGAAGCAAAAAGAAGGAAAGAATGGCTTCCTAAACATAAGTGGAGGGAATCAAAAGGGCTTGAGCCCAAGACCCCCAAAAGGAAACTGCCTCAGGTCGAAGGGTATACACAGACCCCTCGACGTCAAAGACAGGTGGCAAGAGGGTTAGGGAGGAATCTAAGACTCCCTCCTCTCTGGACAAGCGTGATCCTAAAAGGCTGAGGCAGGAAATAGGGAAACAGACCTATAGTACTGCAGTCTAAGTCTTTAGAGTGGCGGTTGTCCAAGAAGGATACCCACTGGTGAGCATCACCTCGCAGGAGGAGTAGCTCGTGCAGATGACCCTCTTTGAAGAGATTGGGGGGGGGGACGCTGGTCCAGGACCCAAATTCAGGAGGGTCTGTTTAGATCGCGGTGCCCTCATTTTTGTCTGCGAGGGGATCATTCAGCAGAATGGTTTATGTGCAAGGTGCGAAGCTGCTGCGAAGCTGCTGGTTAAGACAGAAGCCGAACTTCTGAAGACCGCAAAGGTATCAATACGGGTACCAAAGATCCTTAAGGATGTCCCTCCAAAGACTCTGTTCGAGAAAATAAGGGTCCAGAACCCAAAAGTCTCAACAGAGTATTGGAGGATAATTAACCAAATGGGCGTTCCGGAAGGACGAACCCTGGTGGTGGAGGTCGGAGAGAAGTCCCTGAAGGCATTGCGAGAGCAAGGCCTGAAACTGTTTTAAGGGTTCTCGCAGGTCGGCGTCAGGGTAATCAAAGACCTTAAAGGAAATAATGGCAGCCACTTCTGAAGCATTAATCGAGCCGTGTTGGAGGTTGTGTTGCGGTGCTGTCTGTACATTGCTGAGAACGTGAGCGTGAGTGTGGTTCCTTTTATTTTGTTCCAACAGTGAATTGTCATGTTTTTGGTGCTGTGGCGAATATTATGCTAGTATTATTGATCTGGCAGTGTTCACTATCAACAAAATAACGTCCATGTAATAAAATACCTCGATGCAAACGTCTATGTAGTGCATGAAATATGACAGAAAAATCGATAATTCAACCAAAAATTTTAAAACATATATTTTTATGTTTACTGCATTATATTAATAAAGAAAAAACTTAATTTTAATTTTTCCAAAGCTGATTTCATAATGTGAAACAGAGAGGTTTAAGCAGGCTCTAAAGTTACAAGAGAATGGCGGAGGTTCTATATATCTCCAGTAGCAAGAAATTGCTGTCACTGTAAACCTGTCTTCTGCCGATACAGTCATCTCACAGATTTTTAATTTGTGGAGTCACAAATCACAGTTTCACCCAAGTAGGCCCCTCTTTTTTCTTCAAAATGCAGTTTTCGTGGTAGCAATGACAGTGCATGATAACATGTGTTGAAATATGATCAAAAATATAACGAAAGTGTAATACCCCTGTTTAGTGTCACGTCAAAAATTTTTAACATAAAGATATTACGAACTTTGGATGATATTTTTATGTCAAAGATTTGATCAAAAATTTGACAGTGTAATACCGGCCTTACCAAGTAGCATCAAAAGTCGCTTACTTAGCCAACAAGTATTTGAAAAGAAAATAGAAGAATTTCTGAATGGCAGCTTCTTCTACAATCAAATGTTCAAATGTTTGTTAAGCTTATGGGACTTAACTACGGGGTCATCAGTCCCCTTCTACAATCTAGACGAATGTTAGATAAAATAAATTTCGTAAAAGAATACTTAAAAACAAAGAAACAAAAAAATATTAAAGTAATTCAAATATCTTTAAGCACTGAGTGTCATGTATAGACACGATTTATTAAAAAATGTTCAGATGTTTGTAAATGTATCTGACTCAACTGCGTGGTTATTAGTCCGTAGCTTATAAACTACTCGAACTAAGGTAAACTAAGGACAGCACAAACACCCATGTCCGAATGGGAACTCGAATCCCCGATTCTTTTAACTGACACGTTCCACATCAACGCGAAATGTCGTATTTATAATCTATGGAACAAGTATTAATATAATCTAATCTGCCGGCCGCAGTGGCCGAGGGGACTGCACGGCCACTACGGTCGGGGGTTCGAATCCCCCCCCCCCTCGGGCATGGATATTTGTGGCGTCCTATTAGCTAGTTCATAAGTAGTTTGTAAATTTAGGGACTGATGACCTCGTAGTTAAGTCCCATAAGCTCTACAAACATTAGAAAATTTCTAATCTAATTTACTCACTGAAAGACTAGAGGCAGGAATTTAATATTTACAATATATATCCAAAAGTATGTTCTGAAAGAATGATTCACATTTCTGTCACCTCAGTTCAGCTTGTGTGCTATTGCGTAGTGTGCACGGGATCCGCCATGGGCCCTGACAAATGTTTCCATACTTTGTGGCATCGACGCGTAAAAGACACAAATGGCGTTTTGTTGTATAGCAATCCATGTCGAATTCACCTGATTCCAAAGTTCACCTGTGATGGGTGGCTTTCGGTCACAGGGTTGCATCCGTCATTCCACACATTTTAGATTGACGAAAAATCTGGTTATCTGGCGGATTAGGGCAATAGGCTGAGATCCCGTGACACCAGGAAGACTCGAGTTCATGCGGTAAAATGTGGTCGACAATTGTCGTGCTGAGAAATAGCGTCTGGACCGTCGCGCAGAAAGAGTATGGCTGCGTGTCGCGGGATGTCTTTCACATTGGTAAAATGTAACACAGTGTCATAGACACGCACCGTCTGTGATTTGTAATTGTACTAAGTAACACACCATGCCATAAGTGTCTCAACTATTTTTCAAAACACTATGGAATTTCAGCGACCTTAAATGACCATCTTAAGAGAAACACAGTTGGCCACGGTTATGCCAAGATGGAGCTGCATGGATGTTTGAATGTCGACTGATTGAGCAGTGAGCATTCTATCATCTAGACAACATCATTTCGGGACAAACACTGGCCAAAACTATGGTTGTATGTCAAGATGGCCATGTAAGTTGCCGAAACCGATTGCCATAAAATATATTTGCCATCTAGATTGAGTTCTGTATTAAATAATTCTTTCAGTTGGCGCTGTAGGTCTCTAGGGGCCATTTTATAGTCTTTGATTATAATCTTATCGTCTCAGACAGAATCTTGTATTATACATGTATATACGGTTTCAATACAAAAATCATGTAAACGAACCTTGACTAAAAATTAATTACAAGATGTTAATATTCTATTGAGACCAACTCTGTATTACATATACCTACTTCAAATAACAGGATTTCACTGCAATTTTACTATACCATTGTCTTAAAAAATATTTCTGTACAATTTAAATCAATACGTTCTCTATGTAATCATTCTTTGTTAATCACTACTGTAACTATGATATTGTACCTGATCACAGCTCAACTCGAAGACGTTGACTCTCTTTTTCAGATTATTTTTATAGTGATGTGATGCACTGTAAACAAGTAATACTTGATTACACCTTTATCCTATTACTGAGCTGTACTATCACTTGTTATAACTAAAATGTAATTCATTTTGAAAAAAACTATTTTTAATTAATTGTAAAAATAAATAAATAAATAAAAAAGGTAAAGCATTCAACAGTCCGAAGATTGGTTTGAACAGCACAGTGCTTTACTAGGCATGGCCCTGTTTCGAGGTGGTATGGCGTTGCCTTCCTCCGACCTTCGATCTGACTTACCCAGCCAGTTATTGGCGGACCAGCAACCGTTACCAATGCTACTAACACAGGTAGAGTACGACCCACCTTAGAGTTTCAAGGTGGTGGGTCACTCTGCATTGTTAATGAAAATGAAAAATGAAATGTAGGTCTATTTTAAATGTAGAGACTTGTGACGCCGCTTCCCCTTCCTGAGGCGAACTGAAAAGCAGACATCAGTTTGAAAAATCCTGGATTGGTCATAAAACATTATCTGGTGCCATTACTGGCCACAAAGGCGTCGTTCCATAGATCATGTTCGATAATCCATGTTCCTGCACATTACTCAAATTACTCATAGGTAGGTGGAGGAGTGGACAATGCCCAAGTAACCCACGTCGTAATACGTGGCGTCTCGTGATAGTGTACGAAGGGTGGTCTGGAAGATGCGACGTGACTCACCTCATCGTGTTCTATGGGCTTCCGAGAACCATTCTGCATGCACACTTTGCACTGATGAAATACTTCTTCCAAAACATGTGAAAGTTTCCCCGGTGGATGCATCAAAATCTCTCAATCCAATAACATGCTCTCTTTAAACTCGCGATAAGTGAATTTGTGCACAAGGCACCCTGCACGTCTGCCCAAGCCACACTCATCCATTACCTTCAGAGCGACAAGGAAAGCTGCAGACAAATTTTTCCGACAGGTGCTGCTGTGCTGCGATATCGATTTCGATCTCTAAGCCCGCAGCTATATATATATATATATATATATATATATATATATAGAGAGAGAGAGAGAGAGAGAGAGAGAGAGAGAGAGAAAGGTACGGCCAAACATTCAGGGAACATTCCTCACACACAAAGAAAGAAAATATGTTATGTGGACATGTGTCCGGAAACGCTTAATTTCCATGTTAGAACTCATTTGAGTATTTCTCTTTAAATGTAAACTGAAATAATTCGTGCAGACAATTGTCAAAATTCCTAATTGTTTCGTTAGTATGTACTGTACTTCTTCGATTCACGTCATCAACACAGATTTTCTTTGAACGTTTGGGCAGTACGACACAACATGTGGTTCTTGCACGATGGAGCTCCTGCACATTTCAGTCGACGTGTTCGTACGCTTCTCAACAACAGATTCGGTGATCGATGGATTGGTAGAGGCGGACCAATTCCATGGCCTCCACGCTCTCCTGACCTCAACCCTCTTGATATTCATTTATGGGGTCATTTGAAAGCTTTTGTCTACGCAAACCCGGTACCAAATGTAGAGACTCTTCGTGCTCGTATTGTGGACGGCTGTGATACAATACGCCATTCTCCAGGGCTGCATCAGTGCATCAGGTATTCCATGCGACGGAGGGTGGATGCATGTATCCTCGCAAACGAAGGACATTTTGAACATTTCCTGTAATTAAGTGAAAGTGAACACTTGCACTACAAATATTGCGGAAGCGGAATGTGCAATTGATTTGTGGTTTTCCAAGAACGGATTGGTAGTCGAGGACTCGTATTGTTAGCCAATAAACAGATTGTAAAAATAACCAGAAAGTGAATTTTTTATGCAGACATAAAAGAGGAACAATTGTTGTTTCTATCATGTATCGGTACTTGTGACAGCATCTGTGTACAAAGAATATTGAATGGGATTTTTATCACATTTAGTTTGGCAGCTACAACCATTCAAGGTTTAGGGGGCGGAGGCTACGACAGCGTAGCTGTCTGGCTGGTAGTCCTGAGACAGTTGACCGTGCCCCAGGGACTTTTTCTTTTTAAGCTTACAAACTACTTATGAACTACCTTATACTAAAGACGGCACAAATATCCATGCCCGAGGGGGGATTCTAACCCCCGACTGTAGTGGCCGTGTAGACCGTGACTGAAGCGCCTCAGTCTCCTCGGCCACCGCGGCCGGCCCCCAGGGACTAGCCACTCGGCCAGTCAGCTACACTATCGCAGCCTCCGCCCCCGAAACTTTGAACGGTTATAGCTGCCAAACTAAACGTGACAAAAATGTCATTCAAAATTCTCTGTACACAGCTGGTGTCAAACGTTCCAGTGCATGGTAGAAACAACCATTGTTCTATTTAAAGAACTGTATGTTTGCATAAAAAATACACTTTCTAATATTACAATCTGTTTGTTGACTAAAAATACGACCCCTGACTACCAATCCATTAATCCATTGTGTGGAAACCGTACATCAGTCGCACTTCAGATATGATGGCCCAAACTTACACGGTTGAAAGATAGAAGCAAAACTGTCGCTGTATACTTGGGTCCCCGAACGAACCGTTCGGAGCCGCCACTGACGTTATTGTAATGATCGTCCTAGTTAGTACACATTAATTTGGAATTGAGACTTCACTATTAAGATTCTCATCGCATTTAGTTCATATTTCATTGACTACAATGCAACCATTGCCCTCGTTCGTTAGATGGCACATTTTGCTGCTCCTGCTCCTGTGAGACGTCATCTAAAGCGCAGATACTGGCAAAGATGAATAGGTCGAGGCTGTGCCTTGGCCTCCCAGATTACCTAAATCCTTTCGATTTTGGTGTCTGGGGTCAGCTCAAAAGCGGAGTGTACAACACATCCGTTAACACGGCTGAAGAACAGGAGCGGAGAGGTGTACACGCTTGTCAAGAATTAAATGATACGGAAATTTTCCAAATTCATTTCAGTGACGGGCACAGTATTGCATCCAGATGCAAGGTAGACACTTCTAACAGCTCCTTTAAAAGATAACCCATACGTGAAATGTGAAGTAAATGCGAAGTGAATCCTAGCAGTAAAGTCTAAATTTCTAATTAATTTGTACTAACTAGGATGGTGTTTACAATGACGTTAGTGGCGGCATGGAACAATACATTCGTAATTATCTGGCAAACGGCTCATTTGCGGATCAATGTTTGTTCGAAAATTTTTGCTTCTATAATAGTATTCTTTCAACCATGTAAGTTTGCGCCATGTTTTTTCGTTCACCCTCTGTACGTATATATATATATATATATATATATATATATATATATATATATATATATATATATATATGTGTGTGTGTGTGTGTGTGTGTGTGTGTGTGAGTGAATATGTGAAAAATTCTTAAACTTGTATATTACAATGCTAATTTCGATTTATACCTGAAATATTGGGATTACACAATAGCTTTCACATAAAAATGATTTCACAAATTAGTGTAACTGTCGCAGAATAGAATTTACTAGAACTTACCAAGCAATTTTAAGGCACTAAATGTACCTTGTAGAAATTCTGACTAAAGACTTTGACTTAATCACGTAGCCCAAACGCAACTGAGAAATATGCAATAAATTTACGTAATCAAACTGACTGAAAAAATCACATACAGTAAATGACATATTCATGTATTTGTAATATTGTGCGGGTAAAATTAGAATTATTTGCGAAAGAAAATCGCATAGGAATCAAACCTGTTAATTAAATGACCCTAATAATGAATTGAAAGTTACTGCGTAATGAACGTGAATCTTGCTGTGCTCTTTCTGTCATGTGAAACTTAGACCGGTATAACAGCTTTATATGCCTGTCTCGGATACCTTTGTACGGCTAGAAGAGTTGGCGTAACGCTGTCACAATTTAGCTAAAGAGGTATTTTATTCTGCTTCTTCCTTTTGTTCGCTGTGCCGACACGTACATGAGGACACATACACCCATAAATAACCAATAGATTTTAATCTGGGAACGGTAAATTTAAATGATGGTGTAGAATAGTGTTGCTGTATTATTCAGATAAACTTTCGCATACTTATATTTTAATTATTTCGTTAAGTGAGACAAATTAATATTGACTGTAGAAGTGAAATTTAGGTCACAGCAATATAGAAAGATTTGTTTGAATTCCGATTAATCTGCAACCGCTTGTTTCATTTCAATACGACTAGGTAATGAAATTAATGAGTAGTAAAGGAAAGGTTACTATTATACCTACTCCACACATTGTGAATGTGAACTTTACGACTTTCAAAGCGACCGAAAATTAATTGTGAAAGTGAACAAGGCCGTAAAAAGAATGCCTCAATACAAACATTAAAATCAGTTTTTCCCAATTTATTTCGGAAATTCAGTCTCTTTCAACCTTCATCTAAGATCTATATATTTTCCGACTAAACAGCGCCTAACGTTCGACAACATTTCACACTTGATACTCAGAATGCTCAAAGAAGACACTGCTCAAAGCCAAAGATCACACGTATTGTACTCAGAACTTCTATTGTTTAAAATATCCATTATTGCATCTCGCTATCATCACGTTAATGGAATACCGAGAAATAATCTAGAAAACTAATAACTTTTCAGAGTTAGGTACCCAACACGCCAGTCTTCACACTTTCAGTACAAGGAAAGGTTTATGAATCATGTCGTTAACGTACTTGTGAAGCAAGCCGTTCATTAAAGTTTGTGGAAGAGTCCTCAGGACGTGTTGTCCAACAAAATTGGAAGGAACTTTCAGCGTAATCCGTCGACCCATAGTTGAATATTACTCATCGGTGTGGGATCCGTAGCAAATAGGATTGATAGAGGTGTGTGTGCGTTTTTTAGAGGGCGAGAGGGAGAGAGAGAACCGAAAGAAAAGCAGAAACTTGTAACGAAGAGTGAAGTTTCTTTAGCAAGCGAGAAAGCGTCACAGGGATGATAGGAAAATTCCAATGGCATACACAAAAAGAGGGGGATCTGCATCAGAATGTCGATAGCGTACGTTTTTAGAGGAGTTGACAATCACATTACTTCCTCCTACGTGAAAACACTGTGAGGATAAAAGTATGAGCCAACATGGAGACCTCCTAGCAGACACCCTTAACGCGAGCTGGAACTAGAACTGGAAGAAGTAACCGCCGCCACATGCCATATTTGTTCTTTGGGTTACTTTCGTGATTTTCCTATTTTTCGTCGGTTGTTTCCCACAAAGACAAGTAAGCCATTAATCGTAGAAGTGAAGGAAGTCTTAACTTATTTCAAGATTTCTGAATCTGAAGATTATAAATACACATTACATTGACTCCAATACAACATTGATTATAATTACCTGGCATGTTATGCCTGTTTTTTAACATTTGTAAATATACACCTTCTTCGTGTTATTCACCCGAGATCGCAAATATCGTACTATTTATTTGCCATTACCAGTTTGATTAACTTCTGCCATATTGTTTGGTTCTTACGTGGACGAAAATAATTTCTTACATTTTATGCCCAGTGCATGAGGACAGTTGGCGATTTGATACCAACTTTTTCGGTCTTTACAGATTTCTTTGACATGCATTGGCATTTTTTGTGCTTTTGAAGAAGCGGTAGAATATATATTTTCTGGAGAAATAGAAGGAGACTTAGTAGTTTTCCCTCCATATGTAGATGAACAGATCGAGGAGAAAAGTATTGTAGATAACTTCGTAGGAAAAAAATACCCTGACGATTCGTGTGGTAGAGGCGAGGAATATGAAGTAGGAAGATCTATTTTTTCTGAAAATTTCAAGACGTAATATTTATTATTCTTCTCCATTCATAATGATTTTCATTTTAATAACTTAAATTCAGCACATGAAGTAAGATATCGACACAGAAGAATGTGATACTGTCATATGTTTTAAAATAGGTGAGTAATTTTTAGTAGTCGTATTTTGATCTTCATACAAGACACACTTATTGCATCGATGTGTTGTAAATTTTGACGAACTTTTGTTAAATATAAACTCAATTTGTTAAACAGCGTTTCCTTAAATCAACCAAGATATCCTACGTTAGTTAGTTGCCAGGAAAGGGCCTTAAAGGACGGCCTCAACCCAGTGCAATCAACTTGTTAAGGTACACATCACCAAAAGGGACAGTCATATCAGCTTAATAGATAAAATATGTTGACCAAGAACCTTATATGAGAAACATACCCATGAAACATGAGGGATCTGTATTGTGTACACTGCTGATGTTCCATAAAAGAAGTTAAAGAGCCACACTTCATAAGTTAAATGCTTCATTCATAGGGAAAAAAAATGTGAAAAAAATGTTGCTGTTGCAATCTAATCTTGTGAAACGGTGAACGATAATAGTTCTCCCCTGTTTATCTGCAGTCATTGTTAACGCTGTGATAGGATGCAAACCACATCCAACCTCATGTACCAATTTAGTGTGTTAACGCTAATTGGAAAAATAATACGAATGAGTACACTGCGATGCACGTTTTTACAATGAAATTGAAATGACTATATGACGACAGCGTGTACTCAATGGTTTCATCGTCTGATATTTATTATCTTAATGATTATGCGTAAATAACGCTATTACTACTTTTCTTTTTTAATTTTTTAACCTGCTGACGATCGCTCGAATGAAATGAATATATATATGTGTGTGTGTGTGTGTGTGTGTGTGTGTGTGTGTGTGTGTGTGTGTGCACGGTATATTTGAAATGAATGTAGGGAACGAGAGGGCTGGGAGAGTGGGTCATAACATATTTCACATAGCAACTTATGTCCGCACCCCTCAGCGTACGACTCTAGGCGTCGATGACTAGCGCAGTGCGCCGTCAATAGCGTTGGCCCGTTTTCATTCCATTTGTGATACCAACGTAAAAGAGACGCCGGGCTGAAGGGTTATCACCTTTATTTGCAAATTCTTTAGTTTTCGTAGTTGTAGATATTTCAGGCGGTATAACACTACGGCTATCCGCCATCTACTGAGACGCGAACGCGTTGTTTTGGCCGTTCACAGACCTGTTTTTTAAGTCTTGCCTCGTATTCGGCAGCCTCTGTGCACACTGTCTGGTTCGCCATGCGTCAGTTTGTCATCAAACGGGCACACTCTTGTGTTTGTTACTGTGTGGAGCTGACCGGAAATGGACTGCTATTCTTGAACGTAAAGGGCAAACATGCACTGTACATACGGAGCGGCGGATGGAGTTGCTCACTCTGCTCAACGTTTGTACGTTCTGCTGTATCCGAATCGTCTAGTGTCAGATCCTACCAAGCCTATTGATTGGCAGCCACATGTCCCTAAGAGAAACAGATTCACTTGAAGTAAGTTTGAAAAAAAAAATCACATGATTGTTAAAGCTATGGGATCAAACTGCATGGCCATCAGTCCATATAGAAAAAAAAAACTTATGCTAACTACAACACACACACAAACACATATGCCCGAGTGAGGACTCGTACCTCCAAAGGGAAGCCGACACACACGCCTCTGCGGCATAAGTGGTCCATTGGCACGTTCTCGTAATGACACATGTATCTGTAAGGCTTGCTTCGCAACCCGGTGAATTCAGTTTGCTGGAAAGCACACCCTCAACAAGTTCGCGATGTGTTGCATGAGAAATGGTTGTAAGCCTTTCCACAATGTGCCGTGTGTTGCTTGAAGATTTGCACCCCTATTTCTTCGTAAATTCCAGGACTGAACAATCAGATAATAAATTGTCTCATATATTAGTGCAATTGCTGACTCTCCCAAGTAGATTATGTCGACTATACTTAACATTTTGGTTCTTCACATTAATAATTCCGAATACATTTATCACTTGACGTAAGTATTGTCGAATGAGTGGGACAGTGCAAAAATTGTATAAATCATACTTAACTGGAAGAGTGCAGATAGTTGAGACAAGCAGTTCACATGGTATAGATGAAGCAATTAATTCTTCTAACTGGGGAGTCCCACAAGGTTCGGTCTTTGGTCCTTTGCTGTTCTTAATATATATTAATGACTTGCCATTCTACATTTACGAAGATGCTAAGCTAGTACATTTTGACGATGATACAAGTATAGCTGTCACACCTGACTAACAGGAATTAACTGATGAAATTGTAAATGATATCTTCCAGAAAGTTATTAAGTGGTTCTTTACAAATGGATTCTCATTAAACTTTGATAAAACCCAGTATATACAGTTTCTACATCTACATCTACATAGACACTCTGCAAATCACATTTAAGTGCCTGGCAGAGGGTTCATTAACCACTTTCATAACTTTTCTCTACTGTTCCATTCTCTAATAGCGCGCGGGAAGAAAGAACACCTAAATCGTACCGTTTTCGATCTGATTTCTCTTATTTTATTGGGATGGTCTATCTCCCTAAGTAGGTGAGTGCTAGCAAAATATTTTCACATTCAGAACTAAAAGTCGGTGATTGAAACTTCGCAAACAGATCACGCCGCAATGAATAACGTCTTTCTTTTAATGATTTCCAGCTGGTGCATCGTCTAAGCGTTCTGCCAATGAAACGTAACCTTTGGTTCGCCTTCCACACAATATTTTCTATGTGTTCTCTCCAGTCAAAGTTGTTCGTAATTGTAACTCCTAGGTATTTGGTAGAATTTACGACCTTAAGGTTTGACTGATTTATCGCGTAATTGAAGTTCAGCGGATTTCTTTTAGTGGTCATGTGTATTACTTCACACTTTTCTTTATTTAGTGTCAATTGCCAATTTTCGCACCAAGTAGAAATTTTGTCTAAATCGCTTTGCAGTTGCTTTTGATCCTCTGTTGACTTCACTAATCGATAAACGACAGCATCATCCGCGAACAGTCTAAGGGAGCTATTCAGATTGTCTCCTAAATCGTTTATAAACACGAGGAAGAGTAGGGGACCTATAACGCTTCCCTGTGGAACGCCAGATATCACTTCTGTTTTACTCGATGACTTACCGTCAATTACAACTGTGTCCTTTCTGATAGGAAATCGTGAATCCAATCGCACAATTGGGGAGATATTCCATAAGCACGCAATTTCATTAGAAGCCGCTTGTGGGGTCCAGTATCAAAAGCCTTCCGGAAATCCTGAAATATGGAATCGATTTGAGATCCCTTGTCGATGGCACTTAACACTTCATGTGAATAAAGGGCAAGCTGTGTTTCGCAAGAGCGATACTTTCTGAATCCGTGCTGACTATTGGTCGTTCTCTTCGAGGTAGTACATAATATTCGAACAAAGTATATGTTCCAAAATCCTACTGCAAATCGACGTCAATGAGATAGGCCTGTAATTTTGGGGATCACTCCTATTGCCTTTCTTGAATATTGGAGTAACTTGGGCAACTTTCCAGTCTTTGGGTACGGATCTTTCGCTGAGTGATCGGTTGTAAATTATAGCTAAGTACTGCATCAGCATACTCTGAGAGGAATCTAGTTGGTATACAATCTGGCCCGGCATGACACCATGACAGTAAATGGCATGACACCATTAATAAATTTAGACTTTGAACATAAATCTGTAGCTAAAGTAGAATATTCAAAATTTTTAGGCGTTTGCATAGACAGGGGACTGAATTGGAAGAAACATATTGAAGATCTCCTGAATCCAGCTACTTATGCTATCAGAGTCATTGCAAAATTTGGTGATATACATCTCAGTAAATTAGCTTACTACGTCTATTTTCATTCACTGCTGTCATATGGGATAATGTTCTGGGGCAATTCAACATTGAGTAAAAAAGTATTCATTGCACAAAAGCGTGTAATCAGAATAATTGCTGGAGCCCACCCAAGAGCATCCTGCAGACGTTTATATAGGGATCTAGGGATCCACACTGTAACTTCACAATATATATATTCACTCATGAAATTTGTTATTAACAATCCGACTCAATTCAAAAGTAATATCAGTGTACATAGCTACAACACTAGGAGAAAGGATGATATTCACTTTTCAAGGTTAAATCTAACTTTGGCTCAGAAAGGGGTGAATTATGCTGCCACAAAAGTCTTTGGTCACTTACCAAGTAGCATCAAAAATCTGACAGATAGCCAACTAGTATTTAAAAAGAAATTAAAGGAATTTCTGAATGGCAAATCCTTCTACAATGTAGATGAATTTTTAGATAAAACTTAAGAAAAATAAATAAATAAAAATAATACAAAAGCCTTAAAATATTAATTGTCAAGTGTAGACAACATTTACTAAACTGACAGGTTCCACATCATTACGAAATTTCGTATATATGATCTATCGAACAAGTATTAATCTAATCTAATCTAATCTACTTATTTTCCGTTAACTGGAATTTAATTGTGTCAAATTCTACCGTTGATGACCTATATAATACGAAAAAGATACAGTTTCGGGAGGGGAGGACTGGACTTAAAATGCACAGATTTAGATGCGGATTCTGGCTACATTCCTAGACGTAATGATTGTTGCAATTGATTCTCTCTCCGCTTCTGAGTAACTAAGGATAAAATAAAAGAAACAACTTTCAACTGAGACGCGTTTCCCTGGTTTACGTACGCGGTTTCATGGGGTGTTTCAGGACGAATAGTAGGCTAAATATTGTACGACACTCTGGTATAAATGAATTGCAAAGCGTTATAACATTTGTCCAATTTTTCTTGATATAAAGCTACAGCTGTTAGTGTAACCAAAAGAAACATGAAGACAAATGAGGACTTTTCACAAATTTTTCCGTCTGTTCTTCGTAAAATATCATATTCAATTGAAAGCTCTAATTTCTATGTTATTTTTATCTAATCAACCAGTTTTCTGCTTACAAAACAATCTCTAGGCTTTAGTTAGTTCCTAGTAGCATACAAGCCCTTGTTGACAATCACGCTGTAATATGAAAATAAAAGTCGTCCGCAATTCATATTTGTGAAAGTATATAATGTGTTGTGAACAAACGTTCTGAAAGTGGCTGATCTTTGAGACGTCTGTACTGCCACTGAAGGTACAAAGATTTAATGGCTGTTAAGTAAATTCCCAAACAGAGATGAAGCAGTGGCGGAAAAAATTAAAGACTTCTGTGACTGCCAAAGAAGGAAAGTGAAGAGTAGTTAGAGCACAGTAATAATTAATGTTGAGGAGGAAGCTGTCTAACGAAGTTGTCGAGTTCAATTTCCGCCTCTGGAAATTACGCCATACCGTTGGACTTTTCAAACTCTTTCAGGGTTTTCCGCTTCATTTCAAGTTGCTCTGACGCTGCGTAATTTTCGTGATATCAGCATCACCCGCCGAATGCTACCCTCGTACGTGACATGAGAAAACTTACTGTGTAGAAAGATAAACGGGTTTGTATTCACGTTACGTCGAGGCTTTTGACATTATTTCAGGAAGGAAAAAAGTGCTCTTTCTCTTAAGTGCAAATTAGCAGCCCAACAAATTGCGTGGTAAATTAAACACACTTTACCCGGATTTCGATACCAAATGGCACAGTCATCATCAGCAGTATTGATAAAATTATAACTTAGAATATATCACACATGATATGTTAAAATGTGTTACATGAAACATTTTATTTGTAACGTTAACTTAATTGTGAAAAAAAGGCAAATCACATACTCACATGAGACATGTAAAATTAGAGCTCACTGTAATTGAATCGTATAAAAGTAACATCAGGTTCGTCAAAAGTAAAACGTGCTAGGCAATTACTAACAGGTTTGTAGAGTTGGCAACAGATGTGGCTAGCCGCTGTGGGCTGCCGTATAATCGCTCTTCTATCTCTAATAGACGGTTAGGGTTATGAAAAGTACTCCGAAATAAGTAAAAAGAATGAAATTGTTAGTTAGCTCTGGCATTTCACGTAAAACTGCTCAGTTCTATTTGATTGTTTCTGAATCTGGGATGACCCAGGGATTAACACGAGTAATCATTCCAGTCGCAGTTGGTTTACCTTAAACATTACAAAAGTGTTCCCGATTGCATTTTTAAATGATGAGATATAAGAACAATATGCTTTTGTAGTTTCTGTATGGCAAAGACGTGATTGGAATGAACCTTATTAAGCTGTTACTCAGTGAATCAAACTAGTCTCTGGAAACTCTATATAGCAACAAGTAAGCATCCACGTATCTTCTACATTTTTAATGTTGCTCTTGGTCCAACATTTATTTTTGAAAAACGTAAATCTTGATTATTGACAAAAATATCAGTTATGGTGATTCGCCCATTGCTAAACCCACTTCCATTAAATGAAATGTAGTTGAAAGCAAGAGTATTTCCAGGCAGCGCTATAAAATGGACAGTTCATACTAATTACTATTTGACGAATCGCTGAACAAGGCTTTCGTAATTTTAGTTGAGATCGTGATATACATAATTTATGATTCATAATTTTTAATAAAGTTTCTCTTTTTTGTAATGAAAGAAAATTATCGTAATTGTTCGCTTTTTTAAAATTCTGGAGTGGCATCTGTGTTATTTCGGTAAACAGAAAAACTTCAAGGACTCAGAAACACAATCATTTTCATTGACAACAATCAAAATACTTCCTCTGTCTTTTAGTTGCTTTGTTAATTATAAAGTTGTCAGTAATGATTTTCACTATTTTCATTGTGTTATCGCCATTTACTCTACTTTCTTCTTTTGAGATGATCATTAGTTTGAAGCACTTGTGCAAATACTTGATCTTTTCAAGTGGGAAATTTTAGGTGTAAGTTTTATGAAAGGTGTAATGTATTTAATATTTACTCCTTCAATTGCAGATGTTACATTAAATTTTGAATCTTGGTTTAAAATGGCAATTTGAGCAGAAGTACACAGAATTTTTTAAGATAAAAAATTCTCAGAAATTTCGCTGATTAGTAAACGCATTCTGTGAAATTCTAAGATTAAGGTATTTAGTTTTTAACGATACCTTTTAGTAACTGAATCATCTTCACGAACACTGTGTAGTATAGAAATGACGAAAGTAATATCTGGTGATTTTTTATATTTTAGAGCAATAACCTGTTATTTATTCTCAACTAGTTTCGACCCATGGAACCCTTATCTTCAGAATATGTTGCTCCAAAAATGGTGCAAAGCGAAGCACGTGTTAGCCTCTATAACTGCCCATCTTTTTTAATTTTTTCTACCAGCGCAACAGCGCTTCCCCGAAATGAAGAAAAAATGTCCTAAATATCTGATTATTTATCTGAAAATTCGTCTATTAATGTAAATTCATTATTAATTTTGCATTCCCAAGAAAGTTGGTATTTTCTTGAACAGCTGAAATAACATGGGAAGTATGATCGTAATCAAGTCTACCACATTTTGCACTAAAACCATTAGACAGATAAAATTTTTGTCCTGAAACTTGACCGTCTGAGAATTCTGCCCCCCCCCCCCCCCCAGAGGTTATGCTTGGTTTCCACTCATCTCTCTTCCATTTTCGCTCTCTCCTCTCCCTTTCGCACCCACTGCTAATTTATCCATCAATTCAACGTTTTTACTGTCAGTATCTCTGTTCCACTGAGATTCTCTCATCTTTGCCCACTACACTGCTCCCTCATTTCTTCTAACGTCACTTCTGGTAGTCTCTTTCAGCACAAAAAAAAAAAAAAAAAAAAGTTGTATGCATGACAAATGGTTTGGTGAGGAATGCGGATTGCCACATCTGGTTCCCCCCTTTTGTGTTTGATTTGTTTAAAAGAGAACATATCGGCCTTTATATGATCGACTGGAACACTTTTTAGCTGGTTCCTCTCTTTTGCATGCTACAGCAGAGTATGTGCTATTTATATACGATGTACAGTCAGTGAGTTCTAAGATTTCACACATAAAGGACAGGCTCCTACACGACTCTGTATGTCGCACACACATTACACACATGTCGCATTACATAGCATTACATGCCAGTGTGTGCAAAATACAGAGACGTCTGGGTGCCTTCTATGCAGACAAAATTTTTGTTAAAAAAGTCAATTAGTCTCAGACCTTATTGACTGTATGACGTATATGAGAAATTCTGTACATCAGGAAGTATTTCTCAATTCTACCCATTTATATTCATGGCATGGAAAAATAAATTTAGTCAACATAAAAGTTTTCTGGGCGTTGTACCGCGTGATGATGTAAGAAGGCCATTACTAATATAACTGACGTTTCGGCAACGTTACAGCCTTCATCTAGGTATACTGATGTGAGCTGGTTGTTACTACATTTTATATTACTTTCAATTAGACATACGTCATAATTTTTTAAAATAAGCGATGTTATTGGTGAATTTTTTGGCGGAAGAATGGATCTTTATTATGATAGGTTGCTGAGGTGGAAGGAGTGGGGGTTAGCCGTTGCCTATAGCTGGTTGCATAGCGAGACATGATTGGTGTTCATCGGCGAATGGGGTGAGGGCTTCCGTTTCTCTCCTGCTGGCCGTGGGCCGCGCGGCGGCAGTTGCTTACTAGTGACGCTCGCGTGTTGTGTTGTCAGTGCCGCCTATTTCGCTATGATGGCTGGTAGCCAGGAGGAGGCAAGCCTGAGTCCATCTTCTCTATTCATGTTATTAGG
Organism: Locusta migratoria; assembly: GCA_026315105.1. NCBI lineage: Eukaryota > Metazoa > Arthropoda > Insecta > Orthoptera > Acrididae > Locusta > Locusta migratoria. The sequence continues at coordinate 94,172,557 of CM048745.1, forward strand.
GTGTTTTACAATTTCGATGGCCTCCCTCATCTTGCGTTTAACGTTCCCTTGTTGCTTGGCAAGTATTCTGGTATCGTTAAATTTTATCTTTTTGCTGCAATCTCCCTGGTGTTCGGCTACTGCAGATTTATTGTGTTGGCCTAATCGAATGTAGCGTTCATGTTCGCGTATGCCCGTTGCCACTGCCCTCCCTGTCTCCCCTATGTATACTTCCCCACACACGTAGTCCACCTTGTATACTCCTGATGCGTATATGCCTCTATGTTGTCCTTTGTGGAACCAAGTAAATCCTTGATCTTGTGACTACTATAGAAAAAAGGCTAGACACCACCCCGGCGAAGATGTTTAGCAATCCGATCTGTGACTTTTTTACATACGGTAAGCGTGCTGCTGGCTGCTTTTTATTGACTTCCTGCCTACTGTTGTTTCTAGTTTGTTGAGCTCAGCTGTTTTGTTGTCTTTATCACTTAGTGGCTGCGCGCGAATCGTCAGTGAGCGGATAACAGAGTTCTTCTGTGCTGGATGGTGGTTTGGTTGGGCGTACAAATACCTGTCGGTATGTGTAGGCTTCCGATATACCCTGTGCCCAAGTGTGCCTAGCCTAGTTCTATAAACTTCCACATCTAGGAATGGAATAGTGCCATCTCTAATGTAAATCAGATCTTCTTGTACAATTTGTTCAGATGTTCATGAAACTTGTGTAGCTCCATCTCACCGTGGGGCCATATTGCGAACGTATCGTCCACGTATCTGAATCAGCATCTTGGGCGTAAAGGGGCGGAACAAAGTGCCGTTGCTTCGAATGCCTCCATGAATATGTCGGCTGCCAACGGGGATAAGGGAGACCCCATTGCTACGCCGTCTGTTTGCTCATCGTATCTTTCTTGCCACTTGAAGTAGGTCGAAGATAAACACAACTGAACCAGGTCGCATATATCCGGCGGAATATGTTCTTGTAGGATGCGAACAGTTTCGTCTACTGACACATTGGTGAATAATGACTTTACGTCGAAGCTGACAATGATGTCCATTGGTAAAATTGTTTCTTCCTTAATGCGTTGTGTAAAGTGTGTCGAGTTCTTCACGTACGAGTCAGTCTTGCCAACTAGAGGTTGGAGGCTAGGAACTTTGCCAAATTGTATGTCGGCGAGTAGATTCCAACCACAATCGGTCGTAAAGGCTGGGCACTCTTGTGTAACTTTGACACTCCATAAATTCTAGGGGGAACGGGAACGCTAGGAATGAAGCCCTTGGCTGTGTCGACGTCAATTCTTAAGTCCTTAATTGCACTCTGCGTCTTTCGAATTATCTTAGCCGTGGGGTCCGTCTTCAGTTAGTTGTAGATGGGATCGTTTAATAATTCTTTCATCTTACCCTCATACTGCACTGTGTCGAATATGACCGTGGCGTTCCCTTTATCTGTCTGAAGTATCAGTATTTCATTATTGTTCTTTCGTTCTGTGATAGCTGCCATTTCCTTGGCACGTGATAATATTCGGACAGTTTCCTGCCGAATTTTCTCTGCTTCTATCGTGGATGTGTGACGAAGTGCTGCTTCCACGGACACGATGATTTCTTCTGTGGGGATCCGCTGAGGTGTGATTGCAAAGTTTAGATCCTCACTAAGTACTTCTGTGGCTGCATTGCTGATAGTGAGACGAAAGATTTATCACTGTTCGAGATGCATCTAGTCGTTGTATATCTTTACGGGCCGTTTTATCGAACTGCTCGAATTTCCTCTGCTGACGTCTAGCAACAGTTTCATTAGTAGAACATGCTTGCAAGTGAGTGATTTTGTCGCCGTTGTCCCAGTCATTCGGCGACAGTGAAGCTGATAGCAGCAGATGTATATGCAGCAACCTTCTGTTGAGGGAGTCAAGTTCTCTTCGTACCTGCTGAATCCGCTCCTTGAGTACTGATATACTGGCTCTTCTGTAAGATGGATCGCGCTTTGTTGGTGTTGATGTTCGGTTTAATAAGCTGCAGGAATTTAGGTATGATGTCCTGGTCCCGGCACCTCTTCATATAGATTAAATCGTTGATTAGTTTCCCTTTCTTCATCCTTGACATCTGCAACTGTCGAATTTTGCTGTACACTTCATGCCCATACAGGTTGCTTATGTAATTATATATTATAAAAATTATGACGTAATGTCTAATTGAAAGTAATGTGAAGTGTAGTAACAACCAGCTCACTTCAGTATACCCAGATGAAGGCCACTGTATCGTGGCCGAAAAGTCGGTTATTTAAGTAATAGCCTTCTTACATCATGACGCGGTTCAACACCCAGAAAACTTTTATGTCATCTGACTCTGGCCGCGGAATCATACGTAATTAGAAATTTAGTCGTTCATCGAGGGAAGATAAGAGACTGTATGATGTCCACAATCACTTTCTTTCTGCGAACAGTTTTCGTAAAATGAAATGACATGTATTACATCACGCTCGATAAGTCAGCTTAGACAGAACTGGGCACTGCTCGCTGGTTTTCCCAGAATATGAAACAATATGTCGAGAATGCAATTACGTAATGTTGTACTCTCAATTTAAAACAAATGGGTGATATATCTCCTTAATTTCATAGGGTGCACTTTGAGATCTAAAATCAACCATATCAAGAAGCTAAATAATGTCATTTTATATTTGTCAATAACTGCCCAGTTCCGCCCACTAAATGCGTCTAATTACGAAAATACAGAATGATATTTCCAATTTGCAGCGGAATGTGTGCTGATATGAAACTTCCTGGCAAATTAAAATTGTATGCTAGAACAGGGATTTGAACCTGGGACCTTTGCCTTTCGTAGGCAAGCGCTCTACTGTCTGAGCTATCCCGAAAATACAATCACTCCTTCAGCGAGCAAAGGTATCAAGGTGTAGTATTTGAAAATATCAAACCTTTTCGTCAAGTACATTTCTTAAAATCGATCGGTAAACTTCAAAGCGAAGGGGACGTCGATTCTTAACCCAGTTAGGTACTCCCCAAAAAAATAAAAAAATAAATACTTTTTCGTGTGTATCTTAATAAGGTTAAAAAATTTCGGAAATAGGAAAATTGCGTTTGAAAATATATAGATTAAATTCGAGTGATTATCCATGGTAATTTATTCAAATATTTACAGTCCATTTAACATAAGAGGCCAAAAGTCGATTTTTGTGATTTTGTGCATAAGTATGGTATATTTAGATCTCTGGATCACAATGACGAATAAAGATATAAAAAGGACGTTATTCCAAATCTGGTAAACATTTCGGCGGGTATGTAACGATCTGAAATTATAGAGTGACGATCATGACAGATCCTAGTTTTTGTACCGAAAATAAATATGGTTAATCGTAATTTTCTCTGGAACCACACGTGAAAAAATGGTGCTTCGATAAGCCTTATAAAGCACACCACAGACCACCCTTTATGTGGAAAAACAAAATGATTTGTTCAATTTGATTAGGCTACAGGTAGCAGGTAATGTATAATTTTAGCTACAATATGCATGCCCATTCTTCTCGTAGCTATGCATATGATGGTAACACATTATAGAACGTGGCGTTTCTAACGTATTAATACTGTGCAGTGATGTGCGCGGTAGGATAACTGTTACGTATCACGTAACTGTAAACTGTTTGTATATATGTGGCGTCTGTTCCGAGAGAACAGACGTCACTTCTGATCCTGCAGTTGTTATTATTCAACATTCATAGAATATATGACATCAACTGCGATTGGGCAAAGCTGAAAATGTGTACCCAGCCGGGATTCGAACCTGGGTCTCCTGCTTGTATCTGATGGGAGGCGTGCTTAGGTAGTCCTTGCAGGTGCGGTGATCACTGTGTCCCCAGTGGTGTAGGGGTCAAGGCAACTGCCTAGAAAGCAGGAGACCCGGGTTCGAATCCCGGCTGGGTACACATTTTCAGCTTTGCCCAATCGCAGTTGATGTCATATATTCTATGTATGTAAACTGTTTGTTCACAATATTCTGCAAATAACATTTGTAATTATAGCCTGTGGCAAGCATGTATTACGTAGTCAGAAACATTTACTTCTTGGTATTTCTAAAGACTTTGGTTGGTTTTTGGCTCAATGATATGTCGTGTCAGTTATATGTCACCTCTTTCCTATTTTTTAAGCTATGTTATGTGTGCGTATGTTTGCTTTACTGGTAATTTTGACAGGCTTATCTGTTGTCCAGTTATGTAGATTCTATGTTGTATGTCAGTACTTTCATAGAGCTTGCTGCGCATGCTACCTGTACTTTCTTCTGTGGTTACGTAGACTTTCCCGGCGTAATAACTGATAATATTCATCTCGGGTGTGCAGCCAGATACCGTCGTCAACTAAACCCGATAATTCGGCAGACCAATTGGTTGCCATCTTCAGGTGAGAGCGCTGATACAAAATGTTCAAATGTTTGTAAATCTATCGGACCAAACTGCTTGGTCATCAGTCAGTAGCTTACAAACTACTTAAACCTAGGTAAACTAACCTAAGGACAAACACATACACCCATGCCCCAGGGAGGACTCGAACCTCCATGGCGAACAACCGCGCGCTCCGCAGCAAGACGCTTTAGACCGCTCGGCTACTCTACCGCGGCGCGCTGATACACTACTCGCCCCATCTGAGCAGAACAGAAACAGCGGCCCCTTTATACATCGCTGACGACCCACCGCGCATGCGCGAAACCAAAGTAGAGGCCCTCTAGGCGCAATAGAACTAGTAGCGCGCCGGTGGAGAAAATCGGCAAAACGATGGGTCGAAAGGCAAGTTAAAAGAAACAGCAGGTCGAAATGACCTTGGAACTTGGAACCCGATCTTATCTGTATTAAGCAACAACGGTCTTCATTTCGACCTACTGTTTCTTTTAACTAGCCTTAGTTTGACCCATCGTTTTTCCGATTTTCTCCACCAGCGTGCTACCAGTTCTATTGCGCCTAGAGGGCCTCTATTTTGGTTTCGTGCACGCGCGCTGGGTCGTCAGCGGTGTATAAAGGGGCCGCTGTCTCTGTTCTGCCTCAGTTTCCGGCGAGTAAGTGTATCAGCGCTCTCACCTGAAGAAGGCAGCCAGTTGGTCTGCCGAAATATCGTGTTTAGTAAACGACGCTATCCGGCTGCACACACGAGATGAATATTATATAATTTCTTCTACTGCTACGGAAATCAGCGTCAGTTGTTTCCGCTGGTAATACGATCCACGAGGACTGTGTAATATCTGACTTTACAATTTGACAATCAATACTAGTGGCTTTCGCAGATTTGAGATTGTTTACTACTGGATGGTGCTTATCCATAGTTCCACACTGTCCCCGTGAGAACCATCGGCGTCATTCAAGGAGTAATTGTTCCAATGTTTGTCAAGCTTATAGGACTTAACTGCGGACTCATCAGTCCCTAAACATACAAACTACTTATGAACTACTTTATACAAAAGACAGCACTTAACATTCATGCTTGCGGGGGGATTCGAACGCGCGATGAGGAACGGCCTTGCGCATCGGAGCATAGCGCCTCAGTGCGCCCCGCCACCCGCCGTGGCATTCGAGGAGAACCTTTGCTAACATACAACGGTCGTTTATTTATTTTTTATTTATTTACTTTATTATTTGTTTTTTTTAATCCCCACAGTTAGCAATCCGCGGACATTCAGCTGATTGAGCGTCTTTCTTTAGCAAATTTACATTACATTTTGAAAAAAAAAAAAAAAAAAAAAAAAAAAAAAAAAAAAAAAAAAGCTTTCTATAATAGATCTTTCAGATCAATTAATATAATAATACTCGATGTCTGTCTTCTGTTACAAGAACAGCTCACTTATTGTAGCCTGAATGACCATTTATTGCGTACGATAGCGTACTACGTTTGTTGCGAAGTACTCTCTAAAATATATCACAAGTGAACCAAAAGTGATTTATATTGACACACAGAATTGATAAGTTAAAAAATTTATGAATGCGAGTTCATGAATTATCAAAGCAAAATTGGATGACCAACATGAAGGAAATACTATTTGTTTTGCGGAGCGATGATAAAAATAAATTTACATCACTTGTCATCACAAGAGGTCTGCGCGGATAAGAAAAGTGTTATCCGCATCCGTGCCACATCCGCAAGGCAGATATCCGCATCCGCAGCAGAGTTTGAGATAGCGAAGCGCGCCTACTTTGGACACCCAAACCTCCTAAACGATCAGTTGGCATGCAAAGATCAAACATTCCTAGATATTATGATGACTCAGTTCAAATAAAATTCCTCTCATTTATAAATACCAACATAAATTATAAACTTCCGTCCTGCTTAATAGCCTCCCTTTCGTTAAATTTGTATTCAGATAGCTAGATTTCACCCGCCCCGTCTTATACATCGGCTTTCTATGTCACTCCCAACCCACATTCCCTCAGTCTGTACAAGTCGGCGGAGCAGCACACCACGCCCACACGTGAGCGCAATTGTAAACATGGGCTTATCTTGTATCACCAGAGACCACCGCTTCTATTAAGGTAATCTTAAAAATCGGCTTTATGTTTCTCACATCTTTACCGAGTATCTTCCAACTGTAATTCGTTGTTACCCGATCATTTGTAGGGCGACAAGGAAATCCAAAAATTCCAGAAAAATAGAAACACCGCAATAACAACTTACGTTGTCACACCACGGAGAGCGCATTATAAGCTTTGTTTACCATTTATACTGTCTTCTTCACACAAAGTAACCCCATGTACCATTATACCTGTTTGTAATTCCGCCTTGTAATTTTGTGTAAATTCTGTCACGCAGATAATCTGAAGATGCCCTGCCAAAGGGCGAAACGCGTCATTAATTAATAAACTAATTTGCAATCAAGACGGTTTGAACGAATATCTAAAAGTTCTTGTAGCCGACGTTCACGTTCTTGGTAAGACATCTTGAGGACTATTAAATCTAAAAATAAATCAAAGAACACTATAAATGACTTTATATCTTGTAAAATTACTGACAGCTCAAAAATGTGACACCGAGTACGAGGTTAGGTATGACGTACCCTAGCCACGTTTGCACTCGTTTATATTCCTCTGACAATGAAGCAACAATAAACTCAACATTGCATCTTGCCCCTCTCTCCCTCACCTACAGCTACTGTGATAACAACACCTGTGTGGCAACAACGACATTCAAGAATCAGCATTTAAAAAGACCTTGGGTATCACATACCCGACCTCACTCACGCCGGGTTAAAGTTTTGAATGGATAATAGTAATAGACGGCAGTATTTATAATCATGGTATATAATGATATAACCATTTTTAGAGTGTCATTTCTGCGACAACTTAACTACTTTTGACTTTTCGAATCACGGTAACTGTTTTATTCTACTCCAAAACAGGTTATTCCAAACTGGAAAACATTAGCGCTCCGGACACTTACAGTAGCGCTTTGTAGCCAACGTGGTAGGAGCACTACGTCAGCTGTTTAATACAGGCATCTTCTTGTGACTAAGTAGGCTTTCCCGGCGTAATAATTGATAATATTGTTTTTGAAACTGAGTACAAGCCGAGAGCGGAGGCCCCTAAATACGCCGTGGAAGGCGCAAGAATGGACAGATCTGCCCTTTACGTTTCAGCGCTGCCAATGGTAGAATTCGGCGATACGATTGATCGCTATTCAGCAGGTCTAAAGAGAGACCGTTTTTTTTTTTTTTTTTTTTTTTTTAATTTATTTTTAATTTTTTAATTTTTTATTTATTTATTTATTTATTTATTTATTTATTTATTTATTTTTTTTGTCAAACAATACAGGGTTCCACATTTTACTCAAGGGAAACCCTTGTCTCTGTTTATAAGACGAATTTCGATCGATTATTTTAAATGCAGTCGCAATAGCGAGACGCAGTGGCAACCACTTGTGTCTCATCATACTTCATTTTATGTACCTCAGTAAGACAGTGCTCAGCTATCGCAGATTTTTCTGGCTGAAACAATCTTGTATGTCGATGGTGTTCACTACAGAAATCTTGAATTGTTCGGATTGTCTGACCGATGACAAGGAATTTTGTATACGCCGGGTTTCCTCAATCCTAAGTCATCCTATACTGATTCCAGGAGCGCTCTAACCTTGGCAAGTGGAAGAAAAAACATTTGATGTCATTATCATCATTTGGTTGTCTGCCGTACAGCAGGTTTAGACTGCATAGCCCTCCATGCTTCTCTGTCTTTTGCCCTTTGGTACCCTCCTAGTAGCTTGCTGACGTCATCCAGCATCTGGTACCTTCTTCTGCCCCTCCCTCTCTTTCCCGGAATGCAACCCTCAATTGCCTCTACCAGAAGGCAATCTCGACTTAAACAGTGGCCTAGCCAGTTCAGTTTACTGTTCTTTATCGTCAGCAACAGCCTCCGTTCCTCTCCAACTCTCTTCAGTACTTCTTCATTTCTGACTTTATCCATCCAGCTTATCTTCTCCATCCTACGCCATATCCACATTTCGCAAGCTTCAATTTTCTTCTCATCTTGCTTTCTCAATGTCCACGTTTCTGCTCCATATAAGGCCATACTCCATATTAGACACTTAACCAGTCTCTTTCTTAATTCTTTGCTTAAAAAAACTGGTTACGAGTTTTCTTTGCTTCTGGAACGCTTCTTTCGCCAGAGCCATTCTCATTTTGATGTTGGCAATTAATATCTTCCTTAATCCAACTTCCCAAATACTTGAATGCTGTTACCTGTTCTATGACCTCTGACTCCAACTTGATTTTCATTTTTCTTTTCTTTAAACCTATGACCATGCTTTTCGTTTTCTTTTTATTAATTTTTATGCCATATGCTGTACAGGCTTCACTCAGATCATTTAGCATTTGAGTCAGTGTATCTTTATTTTCTGCAAGGATGACCATGTCGTCAGCAAATCTTATACAATCAATTTTCCTCCCACCTGTCCTTACTCCTCTTGTCCCATCCAAACAACTTTCCGGAACTTCTTCCAGATAAATGTTAAATATAATTGGAGAGAGACAACAGCCTTGTCTGACACCTCTCCCAATCTTGCTGTCTTCAGAGATCTCATTACCTATTTGTACTCGTGCCTTCTGTTTCTGGTACAGATTTGCAATTAGTCTTCTTTCCTTCCACTTTACTCCCTTCCTTTTCAAGATGTCGAACAGCTTATCCCACTGTACTCTATCAAATGCCTTTTCGAGATCTCTGAAGACAGCATACACTTCTTTACCCTTTTCAATATGTCTTTCGCCGATGGTTCACAGGAGTCCAATTACATCTCACGTTCCCTTTCCCTTTCTGAAACCATATTGTTCCTCTCCAAGTCCTTTTCCAGCGTTATATAATTGGAGAGAGACAACAGCCTTGTCTGACACCTCTCCCAATCTTGCTGTCTTCAGAGATCTCATTACCTATTTGTACTCGTGCCTTCTGTTTCTGGTACAGATTTGCAATTAGTCTTCTTTCCTTCCACTTTACTCCCTTCCTTTTCAAGATGTCGAACAGCTTATCCCACTGTACTCTATCAAATGCCTTTTCGAGATCTCTGAAGACAGCATACACTTCTTTACCCTTTTCAATATGTCTTTCGCCGATGGTTCACAGGAGTCCAATTACATCTCACGTTCCCTTTCCCTTTCTGAAACCATATTGTTCCTCTCCAAGTCCTTTTCCAGCGTTCCATAAAGCCTCCTATTCAGAACTCGAAGAAGTACCTTTACTGCTTGCGATATTAGGCTGATTGTCCTGTGATCTTCACACTTTTTAGAATCATTAGTCTTTGGGATTGGAACTATTATACTTACGAGAAAGTCTTCGGGCTACTTCCCTTTGTCATATATGTGGTTAAAAAGAGAGGTCAACTCACTTTCGCCTTTTCTTTTAAGCCCTTCAAGATTTCTCCTGGAATGTCATCTACACCACACGCTTTGTTGTTTTTAAGTTCTCCCAGTGCCTTTTTTTTTAACTTCTGAACGTAAGGTGGTATCTCCCTTTTCATCTTCGTTTATTGATTCTTCCTTCTCAATCGGTAGAACGGAAGGTCTTTGATCCGCTTCATAGAGTGTATCGATGTATTCTTTCTATCTGTCCTGAACAGCACGTAGGTCATTTAATAGAGTTCCATCTTTCCTTTCTATTTCTACATTAGATTTGCTCTTTCTTCCCTGAAATACTAATTCTTTGGCTACTCGATACATCTTTTCGTACTTGCCCTCTTTTTCCAGTGTCTCAATTTCTGAGCAGATTTCTCTTACCCATTTTTTTCTGGCCTGATCAGTTACTCTTCTCAGCTCATTGTTCAGTCTTCTGTATTGCCTTTTTCCTTCATCAGTTTGTGAGTTTTTCCATTTTCTCCTTTCTGCCATCTTCAGGATCATGTCGTCGGTAACCCGACCAACAACTTCTCTACTGGTTGCTTTCAGGGTGCCTTTGAACTGGTTCCACTGCTCATTTATGGTCTGTGTCTTTTCTCTAATTTTCCACTTTTCTCGGAACTCTTCTTCAAGTTTTTTTGGTTGTCCCTTCTTTCTTTAAGACGTCTAAGTTAAATTTTTCTTTCACATTCCCAACTAAAATTCTTTTTTATGCCATGTCTTTTCAAAATTCTTCCTATTTTTGAAGAAATGCTTCCAGCATACAGTAGGGAAGCCAGCGACTTGCTTTTTTCTTCTGCGACGGTCCAAACTGGAAAGCACGGAGGATCTGTTGATCAGTGTAACCATTCTTCTTCTTGAATATCATTCTCAGATGGTCCATCTGTTTAGTCAGTGTTTCAGCGTCTGAAAAGGCAAAAGCTTTTTTTGTCAACGTATACCAGTGCGATGGTAAAGTGGATGACAACGTGTTGGATGCAACGTGTGAGTGGGCTTTCAGTAAACACAATGTCCTAATTATCCGTCACCCTTTCTGTACACTATGACACCTAAAAGTGGAAGCTTTCCATCTCTCTCCACCTCCATAGTGAGCTTAATGCTGGGTTGGAGGCTATTAAAGTGGTCCAGAAAACGGTTCAGAGCATCTCTCCCATGTGTTCATACCATGAAAGTAGCGTCAACGTACCTCCAGAAACATGTAGGTTTTAAAACGACGTTTTCAGCGCTGTGTCCTCAAAATATTCCATAAAAAAATTAGCGACTATGGGGGATAATGGGCTCCCCATAGCCACTCCGTCAGATGGTTCAAAGTATCGGTCCTTTAATAAAAAGTACGTTGACGTCAGCACATGGCGGTAAAGCTCCGTTGTCTCCTCGGCCAGAATTCCACCAATTAACCACTTAACGCCGGTTGTTGCAAATTCGCCTCATACCGTTGTGACCCATATGTATGGAAGAATAAGTGTTTTCAGACCCCAGCGCCGGTTGTATCAGATTCTACAGGGACCGGCGCAGTGGGTGTGACATATGCTACCATCTACCGAGCATTGACTGTCTTTCTACGACAACATTTGTGTATTGTGTGCGTGTTGCTAACCAAGACCTGAATTTGTGTTCATTGTTCCGTGAAATACAGCTAAATACAGAGGTAAGTTTCATTTTGAAAATCATGTTTTGTTTTTCTAATATATTTTAAGTATTTTATATCATATTTATATGTGATAAAGCAGATAAAACTTTCAGTGAACACGTAAATACGGTTTGTGTAAAATAAGCATCATCAGGCACTTGGGCACCTTTATGGGCAAATGCAAGCGATAAAATAGAACGAAGAAAGGACGATAATTTCCATTCGTCTTTAGCGCTTCACTGACAGATGTTTTTGCACCTTTATTTATAACAACTATCAATGGATTTATGAGGCAAAAGAAATCTTTCAATGCAATTTACTTTGTTTACACTTCATACTGGCGTACTGAGGACGTTCTAATGAATTATTGTCGCTCTAAAGCATTTTTAGCAATGGATCCGAAGTCCTTTTATGGCACAAAGAAAGTAAACACACGTTTGAAAACACGTGTGCCACCTGCAACCGAAAGTGATGATAGTTTCCTAAGTGTCTCTGAAGAAAGTGCCGATGAATATAATTCAACCAAATGGTTTGACAACAGAGGTGTAATTCTTGCCAGTACATTTGCATCTGCTCATCCGGTGAGCACAATAAAAAAATGAGACCGAAAAGAAAAAGCACGCACTCAAGTACCATGCCCTAGCATTGTTACAGTTTACAATACATTCATGGGAGGGGTGGATTTACTTGACGCTGTAATTTCCTATTATAGGATTTTCGTAAAGTCAAGGAAATATTAGCATAGATTGTTTCTCCACCTAGTTGATCTTGTGATAGTGAATTCGTGGTTGCTATATCGAAGGGACTATGGTGCTTTGGAAATTCTCCGTCGCAAACAAAACGATCTTCTGGAATTCAAATCCAGAATAGCAGATGCTTTCTGTAAGCAAGGAAAATACATGACACGAAAAAAGAGAGGTAGGTGCTCACTAAGTATGGAAACGGAAATTCAAAGAAAGAAGCGTCGGGGTCCTATGAAACTAGTCCCTGATAAATCTACCCATAGGGATGGAGTACGTCATTGGCCGTGTGTAACAGGAAGGCAAAGATGCAAAAGACCCAGCTGTATAAATCTTATGAGAACAAAAAAAAAAAAAAAAAAAAAAAAAAAAATTCCCTCAATGAAGAGTTTTAAGCGTTTTATTTCTCAAATGCCTGTTATCGCAAATTTCAGACATACCTAATTATACCAACTATATATAACATTTCTTATATTTGATGTTATAAATGGTCTAAGACTCCAATATTGAGCACAATGATTGATTTTGGGTTTTTTACTTGCAGCAGAAATTAATTCAGGCATTAAGTGGTTAAATGCAATAATTCTTCCAGAGGGACCCGATTAAAAAGCGACACTACATCGAAGCTAACTAGCAAATCAGAGGGACTTAGAGTCGAAGACTTCAGCCACTGAATAAAAACTGTAGTAAGCCAGGTTATAAGTGGCAGCGCCGAAATTACTCACAATCGGTCTCAGTGGGAACCAGCCATGTATACCTTAGGTATACCGTACAATCTACGTGTAACGGCGGCACGAGGACGAAGTTTTTTGAGCTCATCCTCAAGTAACCAACTCTTCTCCAGCAGTGATAGCATCTTTCTTTTGATCTGATCGTTTGTGTCATTCTGCAACCTAAAGTATGCTGTGTCCTCAAGTAAAAGATCCATTTTCCGTACTCATCACGTGACAGGACCACGATTAATATAGCTGTGTTCGTATGGTTTACCCTCCCAGCCCATCCTTGCTTGCCGCGGCGGATTAGCCGCGCATACTGGAACGCCGTGATTCTTATTATGAGCCAATTGTTGATTGTTGGTTGATTGTTTTTCATATTAACATGTTTCAATCCTTCTGGATCATCTTCAGAATCAGTAAGTTGCGTCTACAACCCGTCTCGTCTATACTGGTCTCAAATGGTGCAGTTGTGGGCTTTCATTTCTAACAGCATGCTGAATTTGATACATATCTGTATATTCCTTGAAGGACCCAGTGCTTCTGCATAATTTCTGTACATCAGTTGGTTGTTCTAACGCTAACTGCTCTGCATCTTTCAGAAATGTTTCTCCTTTACCGCAAATATTTATTCAACACACTGTAACAACTCAAGAATACCTGCTTCTCACAACAACTGACGCACTAACACACAGCTGCACCTAACTGTCCGATGAAATCCAGTGCAGTGTCAGAATTGTGATGATACTAATGACAACTGCACTAATATCTACTGGCCACGGCAACACCGAGGGTTGGTAATATAAAGTCGAGCATGAATATTGCGAAAATTGCGGGTAACTGAAGGAGTGTAGCAATTAAATGCCGTTTAGTCGCTGTATTGTTAAGTGATTTACATTCTGCTTAAATTATGCATATGTACCATATCTACTGTATGAAGATAGTTAACTACTGTCATTCAATTTCTTAAAAATGTAGTAATCATGACAACATCTATATTTTATATGGACTTGTATCTTCAGTCATGATTTTTAATTTTCTATTTGCACAAGGCTATTTTATTCTACGAGATTCGACCTTATCGTAGGTCATTTTCAGAAACATACTTACAGTCCATATGGCTGGTGCTGACTTCTCTAGCGCTACAGTGGTTGCACCCTGTGGCTGCACGTTTAGCAGTTACCATCGTGCACCCACAGTATGCACTCGTGAAACGATTGTACGGAGAAAGTCCTACGTCGACGCTACCTCCCATCTCACATGGGGCAAACTGTAACACCACCTTCAAACTCACTTCATTGTGATGACGTGCCATTGGAGAGGCAGTAAGCGATATAACGCCTGCGCCAGACACCTGTTTTATGTAGACGTTGCCAACCATATCGCTCTACATATCTCTCTCTGCATGCCTATACCAGTTTCGTTGTTTCTTCAGAACTTACGCAGTTCTCCGTCAGTTGTAAGTTTCCCGTAACACGCCGAAAAATGGAAGCACAACCGAAGCAAAATTGGGAAGAGTATAAGACAGGGTTGTAGCCTTTCCCCAATGTTATTCAATTTGTACATTGAACAAGTTCTAAAGGAAAGCAAGGAGAAATTTGGAAACATTGCGTTTTGCTGATGATATTGTAATTCTGTCAGACACAGCAAAGGACCTGAAGGGGCAATTGAACGGAATAGACAGTTGAAAAGAGCACATAAGATGAACATTAACAAGAGCAAAACAACGGTAATGGTATGCAGTTTTAGAAAATCAGGCGATGCTGAAGGAATTAAATTAGTTAACGAATCGGTAAAGGTGGTAAATGAGTTTAGTTACTTCGGCAGTAAAATAACAAATGATGGTCCCAGTACAGAGGATATAAAATGCAGAATGGCAATGAGAAGAAAAGTGTTTTTGAAAAAGAGAAATTTGTTAACATCGAATATCACTTGAAGCATAAGGAAGTCGTTTCTGAAGGCATTTGTGTGGAGTGTTGCCTTGTATGACAGTGAAACAGGGAGGATAAACACTGTGGACAGGAAGAGAATAGAGGCTTTTGAAATGTGGTGTTACAGAAGAAAGCAGAAGATTAGGTGAGTGGATCGTATAACTAATGAGGAGGCAGTGAACAGAATTGGGAGAAAAGGAATTTATGGCATACCTTGACTAAAAGAAGACATCAAGGAATTGTCATTTAGCGTTGGAGGGGAGTGTGTGGGATAACAATCGCCGAGGGAGACCAAGAGATGAATACAGTAAGGAAATTCGTATGGATGTAGGTTGTCGTTCTTATGAGGAGATGAATAGGCTTGCACAGGATAGAGTAGGGTGGAGAGCTCCATCAAACCAGTCTCCGGATTGAAGACCAGAACAACAACAATCTAAGCATAGATAAATAGTGGGCGCATATGGCCTGTGATACAGAGTCATCGGTGACTTCCTATCCAGCACAGAGTACCACGTTTCAGGACAGTGATAAGTTAAAGAAACTGAATGACCAGTTTGATACAGTGCTTCAATACATCGTTATGAACTAAAAATCGCGGACACTCAATGATACTTTGCGCTACTGACGCAAATCTTTTGAAGTTTTCCTTTTATCTGATTTCACTTCTTCAACACAAAAGCTGAGAATTCATATATTAATTGGAATTTCGTGATATGGAGGAAATATTTTGAAGATCTGCCCAATGTAGAAGAAACGTCCACTTATTTTTCAGATTTCGTTGTAAAATTAAATCGGAATGATGAGACAATCAATATCATTTTTGAGGAAGTGGAGAGAATGGTCAGTTGATTGCAGTGAATACCGAACGCCTCCGAGTGCTTTCCCTGAGAAGATAGGTTCTTAATGGAGAATATGCGGGTTGCTCAGGGAATAGTTTCTGCCATTCTGGAGGTTTACATAACTTGACGAATAAAAGCGGGCCTAATCTTAGATGAAGTAAAGTAGTGAGTCGAAATAAGCGTATTGATTAACCAGCACTGAGAATGGTTATAGCACTGCAAGTCACTTCTTGAAATCTAGATCTGAAACATAAAGCAGTTTTCTACAGAAAGAACGAGTGATTGCTGCAAATCACCTTGTTGTAAATATGATGATGATGATGATGATATCATTCTATTAAAGTTTACCTACGTTGCCTTATCAATTATCATTCCCATAACA
The DNA here is from genome assembly GCA_026315105.1 of Locusta migratoria. NCBI lineage: Eukaryota > Metazoa > Arthropoda > Insecta > Orthoptera > Acrididae > Locusta > Locusta migratoria. The sequence continues at coordinate 94,188,623 of CM048745.1, forward strand.
AGTAATGTATCCAACATTCGCCACGGTGTTTCCAGGACAAGCAACGGTTTCAGGTGGGACACATTGTACAAACAACATAAGCACTTCTTCGCTCGTGTGGTCGTTTGCTATTGTCGCGTTGAAATGGAAGCAGGCTTCACTTCGAAGGCAACTGAACGCAGCACTCATACTGAAAGCACGTTTATTACGAACTTAACATACACACAGCACTAACTGCCTCTCAGGCAGAGTGCTCTGCTATTTATACACAGACAGAATGTACCAGAAATTAGAAGAACAGTTAACATAAGAAACAAGGAGAAGTGAACATAAGAAAGATGTAGAACATTCTGGCATTGTTAATTACAAACAAAGTTTTGCCGGTGGGCGTCACTAACCACAGTCGGTGACGCTACTCCTGCGCCACGCCGGCAGTCCGTGTACGTGGTATCTCGCTGCATTGTTTCCTCACCTGGAAAAACAGCGACCCGCTGTTATGTTCCCTGTGGAGTGTAAGATTACCGCCCAATAGAAATACTGGTAATTAATAGCCTTTGATAATTAAACAGTATGAAGTTCACTGCAAACATTGACCATGCCAATTCACTAAAAGTTACACAATTTTAACCATATTAATTATGGTAGCAATGTATGTACACAGTTGGGTGACAACATTTATAGTTAGGCCATAGGTAGAAATTCTCCACGTTGAGATTTGCTGTGTGCTTGTAGCTGACGGGAGGCCAGCGAGCAGGCCGACGTTGGTGGCTTGTTCCAGCTTAGGATTTTCCAGTTCATATCCGGTGAGGGGAGAGAGGGTCAACGGCGAGTGCCAGGCACAGTGCAGTGCACAGCGTGAAATAAAATATTCTAATACTACTGGCATTTGAAGTAATACGATACAGTTAGGAACCTTTAAGGCCCTCATTACAAAAGAGCCTGTTGACAAGTAAACAATACATTAGCTGATATAGTCACATCTGACGTAATATGTTTAATTGACAATGAAAAGTAATAAATTACCAATGCATACAAGACAGTTACACAACTAGCAAGGTAATGTTTGTTTATAAAAGTAATATATTAACTATTTCTCATTTTATTTTCAATTAATCTTGTGTTTTTTACCTTGAAATATTCAGTTAAATCAATTATCTGTGATATAAGAAATTGCACGATTATGATAAATAGTACACAGGATGTTTATACCAATATAAAAACCTACGAAGACATTTATTTAATGTGTAGTGTAATTATTTTGATTTTAAGTAAAGATTTAGAAATGTATTGGCTGAGCACTGTACGTTGGCAAATAGGTTAGAACAGCTCACATGGGGAAGTTGATGACGTAGGGGAAAAAAACCCAGGCAGTTGAGCTTTTGGCGCGCGCGCGCACGCACGAGGGCAGGAAGTGACGACTCGGGAGCACGTGGGGTAGCTGGCCGGGCGTCGTCGTGCTGCAACAGCATGTGAATCTCCAGGTGGAGACTTTAGATTTGTGTGTGGCAATCGCCACGTGTGGTTCCTCGTCGTAGACTGCACCAAGTTGAATCGAGTGCTACTGTGTGGGGACTGATAACCATAGCCATTTAGTCCCTTTAAAAATAAAACGAACCAACCAAACCAGCTACTGTGTGTTTGTGAATATTTAGCCGGTGGACCAAGGTGTGCATCACATTGAATTAAAGTGACTGATTTGTTAATGTAACAAGTGTCGTCGCATAGGCATGAACATAAACGGTGTTTGAGACAGCCACATGGTGTGAAAATAATTTGCGACAAATATTCATTTTGTCTGGGGGCTCACGGGCTATAACTTTATTTGATAAATGTGTCGACGTACAGATGTATCAGCTACAGGGTTCTAATATTGTGAAATAAACAACATAACGTGAACTATCACGTATTTTCAAAAATAGTAGTTAGTACACCCTTTTCTCTCTTGGACTTACTTTATTATGAATTTGTTTTGTTAATCATATGCAGGGAAGGAAAGCTGCGAACGTGTAATATCATCCCCTAGAAAACGAGTCAAACAGTCGCAATCACAGTTCCAGTATTTTTGCATGTTTAGGAATTTGGTTCACAGTTGGTGGTTGTGAGTTTTAAAAATTAAACTTTCTCTATTTTAAACTCTCACCCCGACCTTTACTCTCGCAGGAGCCAGCTTCATTATCCTGGATCTTGACTTTGTCATGGGTCCTCTGTATGGCAGTTCAAGAGAATCCTTCTCTTCTCCACGATTATCGACGTCAGACGTTTGTGTAGTGACTTCAACAGTAACTTGACCGTCCTTAGAGACCTTGGACAAGAAGCCATTGTCGCCTACCTGCTCTTCAGGATCGTAGTAAGGCTTCATGCGCAGGACGTGAACAATGTCTCTTCATTTTTGTCGTTTCCTCAACTTCGTATGTGACGTCTGACACGCGGCAAATGACACAATACGGACCGAAGTATCGCTTCAATAACTTTTCTTACAGCCCAACCTTCCGTACCGAGGTAAAAATCCATACCAGATCTCCTGGGCTGTACACAACAGGACGGTGCTTGTCGTTATACCGCTGACGGTCCTTCTCCTGGGCGTCCCGTGTCCGTATGAGAGCCAGCTGTCTTGCTTCTTCGACCCTGGTGATGAGCTTTTTAACATAGTCATCCTGAGTGTCGTCCGGTTGAAACGGGAACAGAGTATCCATTGTTGCCTCAGCTTCACGGCCATGGAGCAGGAAAAACGGAGTGAAGCCTGTGGTGTCTTGCCTTGCGGTATTGTAAGCAAATCTCACATCTGGCAGAATTGTATCATAATCCTTCTGCTCAACATCCACGTACATCGACAGCATGTCGGCTAACGTTAAAATGTTCCGTAAAACCATTTGTCTGAGGATGGTGTGTAGTTGTCATTCCGTGGACAATGTCGCACCGTGACATTAGCTCTGATACTATTTTTGACTGGAATACTTTTCCACGATCAGATATCATGACACGTGGTGCTCCATACTTCAAAATAATGTCTTGTGCAAGGAATTTTGCGATCTCTGAGGCTTTTGCAGTCAGCACAGGTTGGGTGACACTGTAGCGTGTGAGGTAGTCAGTCAGTGTGAGGTAGTCAGTTACCGGTTGTCAACTTCGGGAACCTCCCAAAAAGATCGATCCCAACTCGGTGGAATGGAGCTGCTGCTGGCGGAATCGGCACGATATGTCCTGGAGGTAATTGCGGCACATGCTTCCGTCGCTGGCACTCTTTACAGTGACTCACATAGTGCTTGACAGATCGGTAGATACCTTTCCAGTAATACCTGCGTCTGATTCTGTCTAGGATCTTCACGAATCCCAGATGACCGGATATTGGAGCATCGTGGAAATATTTGAGAATAGCTGGCTGGAGAGAAACTGGAACGACCAGTAGCCATTTGGTCCCAGTGGATCGTAGTTTCTTATATACAAGTTTTGTGTCCCGACTTCGTCGCCGCTTTTGTGTCCCAGCCTTGTCGTAGGTGTCGGTATCCGAGTGGAATGTGACCGACACAGGAATAAAGACAGCACGCTGGTGCAGGTACGGAGGGGAGCAGCCAGAAACTATAAACACTCGAGTAAATTAGAAAGAGATATATATTGCACAGAATGTAACAATACTTAACTTTTGCATAGTACTGCAGAATGTTGATACATAGTTGTTAGAGGCCTGCCTAGTGCCTGTACAATAGCAAAGTCTTCAATGGTGCCTATCTGATTACGAAGGTCCTAACTGGTTGCTAACTCAGTCCTAAGTGCTGACTGGTTCCTCTCTCAGTCCGAAGTGACTGGTCTTTCCGTGGTGGCCACGAGCGGGGTTCCAGCAGAGGGCGCTCGTGGCTGTCGTCTGAAGAACGCCGCGCCGTGCATGCATGGCGGCGCGCGGCGAAAGTAGGTGGCGCGCACTTTGTACTTGTGCGACACCACAACAAGGTTCCGTTTATAAGTTGGAACCCTCCATTGGTCGGTTCTCCTCTCTCCAAGGCCTCTATCGTTTTTAATAGTGCTGGATCTTCCCTCTGTTCAGTTGTAACGTCGTCTAATTCAGTGAGTGCTGAAATTTCATTCATGCTGTTCCACTCATGGATTCCTCGAAAGGCAGTCGGCATCCATGTGCTTGCGCCCGTTCTTGAATACCACTATGACGTCGTACTCCTGGAGTCTTAGGGCCAATCTTGCTAGTCGGCCTGATGGATCCTTCAAGCCAGTTAGCTAACAAAGAATGGTGGTCTGTCACAACGGTGAATGGTTTGCCGAATAAATATGGCCGGAATATGTTGATAGCCCAGATAACTGCGAGACATTCTTTCTCAGTTGTAGAGTAGTTTATCTCGGACTTCCGGCCGCGGTGTCCGTGGGGACTGAGGCGCTTCAGTCACGGTCTGCACGGCCACTACGGTCGGGGGTTCGAATCCCCCCTCGGATATTTGTGCCGCCCTAGTTCGTAAGTAGTTCATAAGTAGTTTGTAAGTTTAGGGACTGATGGCCCCATAGTTAAGTGCCATAAGCTTAACAAACATTTGAAATTTTTTTTTTTTAATCTCGGACTTTGAGACTACTTTTAATGCATAGGCTATCACTTTTTCAGCACCTTCCTGAACTTGTACAAGCACTGCACCAATCCCATAATCAGTGGCGCCTGTGTGAAGTTACGTTTCCGCATTCTCGTCGTACAAGGTTAGCACTGGTGCGGAAGTTAGAGCCTCCTTAAGTGCCTGGAAAGCTCTTTCTTTTGTCTCATCCCAGTAAAACTTGGCCTCTTCCTGCAGAAGTTCTTATAATGGACGTGCCTTGTTACAAACGTCGGTAGTATGAGCACAGCCCGAGAAAACTTCTCACATCACGAATGTGCTGAGGAATTGGAATCAGGACGGACACCATCTCCTTTGACTAGGTGCCCCAGGATTTTTATTTCTTTGGCGACGAAGAGGCACTTCTTTGGATTGAGGCGAAGTCCTTAGCATGAACACACTTCAACACAGTTGACAGGCGACGCAGATGTTCTTCAAATGTTTTCGAGAAAACGACAATGTCATCTAAATAGCAAAGACAAGTCGTCCACTTAAGGTGTCGAAGCAAGTTGTCCATCATGCGTTATGTGACCGGAGCATTACGTAATCCAAATGGCATTACTTTGAATTCATAGAGGCCGTCTGGTGTCATAAAAGCCGTCTTCTCCCTGTCCGCTTTGTCAACCTCGATTTGCCAGTAACCTGTCTGCGTGTCCATAGTTGAGAAGTATGTAGCTCCTTTCAAGCAGTCTAAGGTGTCGCCTATGCGCGGCAGTGGGTAGACTTCTTTCTTTGTGATTTTTTTCAGCCGCCGATAGTAGATACAGCATCGCCACGTGCCATCCTTCTTTACAAGGACCACCGGAGACGACCAAGGACTCTCTGAAGGTTGAATAATGTCATCGTGCAACATCTTCTCCACTTCCTCCCGAATTATTCGTCTTTCAGCTGGCGACACTCTATACGAACGCTGGCTTATTGGTGGATGATCCCCAGTATTGATACGATGCCTTATCGCGGGCCGTTTCGTCTGACTTTTCCCCTGCTGAGGTTTGAATGCACCCGAAATTTGGCGTAGTACAGCTAACATGCGCTGGTGTTGTTGCTTGGTCAGTCCGGACCCTATTGGCTGTTTCACGTTTGTTTCCTCCAGCGTGTTGTCTGTACAAACAGCAGAGCATGGGTCTTCGTTGATGACGTTAAGTTCACCGGACTTTGAGACTACTTTTAATGCATACGCTATCACTTTTTCAGCACCTTCCTGAACTTGTACAAGCACTGCACCATTCAGCTGTGTCGATACACATTCCTTTGGGGATAAGTTGCGACTGCTCGTGACAATTAGTAATCCAAATCTCTCCTCGGCCTCCGGTAATGGTTATGATAGCCGTTGGCAAGTAAATTTCTTTGGTGAGCCTGATAAACGTTTTGCTATCATCAAGCACTTCACAGTTTAATCGCTCATCTGCAACTCTTTTTATCGTCAACGGCGGGAGCGTCACACTGTCAACGGCAAATAACTTCCCAGAAAATTCTGTATTACTTGTACCCATTGGAACAACGTCTTCAATTTGCAGCTCAGATCTTCCACGGTCAATTATAGCTTGGGATGCCTGAAGGAAGTCCCATCCGAGGATGACATTGTGACTATTTTCTGTTAACTCAACAAATTCAAACAGCTGGGTCCTGTTGTTGATGGTTATTCTTGCGACACAAGTTCCTGCTGGCTGAGCGTACTTTCCATTCGCGACCGTCAGCACAGTTTCCCCAGTATCACAGAACATTGTCTTCAATACGGAGAAAGACGCTCCTGAATCAACAAGTGTACGGACGGGTTGGCCGTCGATTATGACGTCGATGAGATTTCCCGACATCTTAGCGACTGTCGTCCAAGGAGAATTTTCATCTGCGACAGCCTATCCTCCGTCGATGGTCGCTTCGCTTAGTTTTCCTAGGTGCGGCTGGTACCTCTGTACGGCGACGGTGAACAGCTGCGGCTCGCCGGGGAGCTACCTCGTCCAGGGTACGGCAATGGGCTACTTCCGATAGGTCGACTTAACTCATCAGCAGGTGACTGCCTGGGACAGAACTACTCCGACGGCTGACGTGTTCGGCAAAATAATCATCGAATACTCGCCTTCTCTCTCTGCAGTAGCGTACGACATGTCCAGCGCGCCCACTGTGGAAACACAGTGGTGTGTTGTCTTCTGTCCTCCAGACGTCTGTTCTTCTGCGGGGCGTGATTGTTGCTGGGGGAGTTGGTTGTGGCCGCGTCGGACGGTTCATAGGCTGCCGTCTGGCGGCTGTAGCGTATCTCATAGCAGGGCGACGCCATTCTTCACGTCGGGTGCGATTGGCGGGTCAGACAGGAGCTAATGTCTGAAATACCTCTTCCTCAGCGGCGTCGGCTCCCTCGTGACTTACAGGGCTTACATCCATGGCCATAATCTGATGCTCGCTCGGTCTAGTATCCCGGCCGCCATGCACTGTTGTAATTCTTCTCTCACGATTTGCCTTATAAGAGAAGCGAAGTCATGCTGATCTTCCACAACGGCCATAGGGACTACATTGGGGAGTCTGTCATACTTCTCGCGTCCAACCCTCCTTTGTTGCATCTCTTCAATACTCTGGCACAACTTGATATTCTGTCGTAGCGACGTCTTTTATCAGAAGAGCTTAATACATGTCTTCTGCAATACCCTTCATCAAGTGTGTGATTTTGTCGGCCTCAGTCATGTTCGGATTGACTATGGTACACAGGGCCAAAACATTCTGTATGTATGACTGTGTCGGCTCACCATGTTGTTGGGCCCGGTTCTTCAGTTGTTCTTCCGCCGAGCGGATTTGTCGTTGTCGGTCTCCAAACGTCTTCTTAAGTTCCGTCTGGATCGTTTCCCAGCCATTCAGCTTGTCTTCGTTGTTTTCGAACCATTGCTGAGCTTTTCCGTCCAGGTAGAAATAAACGTTGGTCAAGCACATTGTATGATTCCATCTGTTCTACTTGGCGACTCGGTCGAACCCTTTAAGCCATTTGTTGAGGTCCTGTCCAGCATCTCCAGAGAACACCGATGGATGTCTGATGTGCAGCTGGCTTAACGCTGGTTTCGTTTCCATGGTTCTTCTAATGATACGGACTTTCGGGAGGTTCTACTCGGTACATCTCTTGTATTCCGGCTCTAGTCCGTGTAAGCGACGGCTTTTACGTTGCCTAATCGGATCCATGGTGATGCAGCTGTTGCACAGGATACCCAGCGCCTCCACCAAACAATGTCGCGTTGAAATGGAAGCAGGCTTGACTTCGAAGGCAACTGAACACAGCACTTATACTGAAAGCAGGTTTATTACGAACTTTTAACATACACGCAACACTAACTTCCTCTCGGGCAGAGTGCTCTGCTATTTATACACAGACAGACTGTACCAGAAATTAGAACAGTTAACATAAGAAACAACGAGAATATATAACTGAACATGAGAAAGATGTAGAACATTCTGGGGATTGTTAATTACAAACAAACAAGGTTTTGCCGGTGGGCGGAACTGAACCGGCGATCTTCTGCTCCGCAGTCGGTGACGCTACCCCTGCGCCACGCCGGCAGTCGGTGTACGTGGTGTCTCGCGGCACTATTCTGACCGTATTTGTTGATGTTGTTCTTGTTGTTTAGAGCGGACTACAGGCCGTATTTGTAATGCCTATTCAAACAGTTGGCCGACTGTACTGGAAAAACTATCCTCGCGATGGACGTAACCGACCCAAGAGGAAGGCAAAGATAAAAATATCTGTTTGAAGGGGAGAGAAAGTAAGACAGTTCGTGTGGAATGTGGCAGGATATTTTTGTGCAGCGACTGTCATTTGCATAGCGCGGTTATACTTAGCCGCCGACAACTTTCCGCGCTTCTCGTAAGGGCGAAGAACGAAAGAAAAGAAGCGCAAAATGGGGGACCGCGATCTTCCGAAAGAGAAAGAAAAGGCTGGTATGGGGTCGGCAGAGTACGATGGGAAGGTGGAGAAGGGGGAGGCGGGAAGTCCTGGTAGCAAGAAACAAAAGACAGGCGCCGGCAAAGCACCCGCCTCGCGTGCACATTGATTTCGTCCCTTGCCAACTTGTCTCGTAACTTTGCCTCAGTATAGGGTGCTTTCTGCTTTCGCGGCAGAAATACTGCAGCCCTGTAGGTATGTATGTCAGCAAAGGCCGAAAATAAGGTTGTCTGTACAACGATATGTCATCAAGGAACAGCAGGGAATAGCGTGAGAGTGTCACAGGAAAAATAAATTAATGACAGTTCTAGAAATCGCCTTTTCTTTCTTTTCACTGCCTAGGCTACGGAAACATTAAAAGACGATACTGTTATTCAAAATTTATTTTCTGCTGATTACCTTGCAACCTCTTCAATGAGATCTGTATGTTTATGAACTTGTGACAAATTGTTTATGCTTGATGAAAACACTTTGTTTTAATTTTTTATCTGATGAGACGAACCGTCTCAAGAAAATGTCTACCGTTGTATTCTGACGTAATTTCCTTCTCCTAACATATGCTACCCACCGTTATGAGATTTTTCTCTAATTATATGACCTTAAATTTCTATCATCTATCAATTTCACATCACAGACTTTCACTACATCTTGACTACATCTTGAGTGACTTTTGCAGAATCTATTCATAATTATTGGCGATATTACTTTCGACAGACATTATTCGTCTTTAATCCAGTGTCTTTCAAAGCCACCATTACCATACCCATGCCAATGAGTTTTGCAGATTCTCCTTCCACCTTTTAAGGCACTTTTCCAACTAGCGGCATGAGTGTGTCTTGAACTTGTATCCTCTTCCTCGCCCTTAATAACATACTCGTTCGCAGAACGTGGTTGACTCTTGATGTCAGATGTTTCTAGCAGCAAATTTCTGATGATTTCTCTTCGAGACGGAACCGATGGTTGGATTTGAATTCAGAACCGAAGACATATAGACAAGTAGTCACCAACGCTAATTTAGAGGCTTAAAAAGACCTTATTCAAACTGTGTAAACCAACATGTTCCTGATTTTTTTCGGTTACTTCCGGTTTAAAAGATAGTTCAAATGTTTCAACACTGATTTTACACGAGTTGGCCCCTTAGAATCGGCGTAATAGGCCGTCATTCTCGAACGAAGTAAAAATAAAAACACTTATTTTATATGATAGATATGACATTTTAATTATGAAGCCGAATATATATAAAAAATAAAATTGATGTGTAAGTACTTGGAAAACCAAAATCATAATTCATACGTTTCTTCTGAATCTGTATCGTCCAATGTGACCAACACAGAATAATGTCCGTAGCTTACAAACTACTTAAACCTATGTAAACTAACCTACGGACAATCACACACAGCCGGCCGCGATGGCCGAGGGGACTGAGGCGCTTCAGTCACGGTCTGCACGGCCACTACGGTCGGGGATTCGAATCCCCCCTCGGACATGGATATTTGTGCCGTTCTTAATGTTAGCTAGTTCCTAAGTAGTTTGTATGTTTAGGGACTGATGACCCCGTAGTTAAGTCCCATAAGCTATACAAACATTTGAACTTTTTTTGAAAGTGTTTTGTGACAAAAGGAAACAATGACTAAATACATTCAAACTCCAGTGCACCCCATTGCGGCATATAAATTAACTTCAAGGTTTGTTTTGGGAGATTTTATGCAGTGGACAACCGTAGTCAGCTTGTTGTTTCGAAATTTTGGTTTGTTTTTATTTATTCGATTATGAATGTAATATATGTATGTAATGTAATATCTGTATTAAGATCTTTGTGGCCATGTATATAATGAAAAGTTTTTGTATAGGAGCTTATTACTTACTTTTGTAATATTAATATTATGAATAGGTATATTATGACAATGTTTTTTTTTAAATAATTTTTTAACAAGCTTTATAATTCGCTAGTTCATGCACAGGGAGTTAAATTGTTAAAATTAGATATATATAAAACATGTATTGTGGCTGGTAGGAAACGAAACTGTGTGTGCGAGAGGTGTAAAAGGTGGGAATTGGCGGGAGAATCTTCGAGTAGCGTGGTCTGTAAGTAAAAGAAGGAGTCGAGTTCTGGGCAGTGTAGTGGTAACACCTAAGTGACGAACTGTTGGTTGTTGAGGCTTATATTTCTGGAAGTCACCGCAAGTTTCCCGTGGATGTCACCGGAGTTGTCGTATTTAAGCTGGCCGTTTAATATGGAGCTCAAAAAAATTTTTTTTCAACGCCAAGAAGAAGTTTTGTGAGCTCAGAGCTATTACGGAAGCAGGCAACGCTTACCGCCAAAAAGTTGTTTCTACCAGGAACTTCGGCGTCTTCACCACCATCACTACAGGGCAACAAGTAAAGTTTTTCTTATCATGTAGTGTAATGAACCAGCAAAATATTTAAATAATAATTACTTATATTGACCTCAACATTGTGTTAAGCACCCTGATTTATCCTAATCATTGTACCTAGATAGGGTCCGTTTCTAGTGAATACTTTTCCGAGTGACCTAGTTTTAAAAATTGAAAAGTGATTTCAAATAGTGCCATTGGTAGTCTTTTCTTTAATTAGTCTCATTTATATAGTTTAGTATGAATTTTTGATCATTTACAAAGTGTGGCTATAGACCATTATACAAAGTGTGGCTACAGAAACATTTAGATGATAACTTTTGTACAGCAGACAGTTGCCATTTCATATTATTATTATAGTATTGGCACAGTTTTAGCTGTTGGTTAAAGATAATTTCAGAAATAATAAGTGCTTAACTAAATTCCAATAGTTTTACATTCAAAGTTTCTTGCTACCAAAACATTATACTGCTGGCACTAATATTTATTGTAAAACAATAGGAGATTATATTATCATTCATTGCAATGAATCCGTTACTGTAACTTGTGAATAGAGTCGATCAACAAGATAAGGTGTGTGTTACATTGTTTTTGATACTACTAAACTGTTTTGTGAACAACAGTGACATTATGTACTGTACAAAAGTTAATGCTCTTCACTAAAGTGTACATATTATCTGTGAAAATTTCTAGTTGCCTTCGGTCATACCCCCTTAACAATCACACAGTTCAGTAGGAAAGAAAATATTATTTCAAAAGATAAATTTCAGAACCTTGATCTTAAAAATTTCAGCAATAGGACAGAATCTTGTTTCCCTTAACTTGGTGCACAAAGTTTTTAGATTACCACCATAGTCAAGCAATTCACAACAATCCAAATTTATTATTTTTCCATAGTCCACTGAAAGAATAGTTTATATTAAAATTCGCATACTTAGTCAGACCACAGTTCTTGAATCCGTAGTGTCCATTATACGTGAATGCTGTTTATTTATATATCTGTTGAACCACTTAATTGCTATAGCAGTGATCTAGCTTTTGTGTGCTTGGTGATTTATTTAACTATAGACTGTCCATTTTCAAAATTCCATGTACTTCAGTACCAGGTTTAAAACGAGAGTGCTTTTTTACAGTTGGTTGCTGGTACATATTGGCCTAATTAGGCTGGCGACCTATTTCTTTAATAACTGCAGTTATTCACTTTCGTTTACATCGTGCCTGGTGACATTAATTCTGCATATCCTTTACCTATAAAAATTCAAAATCTTCTGAAAGGCAGTGACATAAACGATTCCTTATCCATTAATGGCCACTTCACGGTCATAGCAAAATCCTCTAAAAGGGTGTAACATTAGCAGTTGCGTTTCGTAGTTTGGTGAGAGTTTTCAGACTTGTTTTGTAATTTCTTACGAATTGCGAGTCGTAACTGTGGGTGTTATACTCTCTGCCTAGAGCCTCTCGGAGACTCCGCGTCCGGGGCCGAGTGACGGGTTGATCCCGTTAGCGACAGGTGCAGCTTACCCGCCAGTAAGTGAAGTGGGTGCCACGGCGAAGACTGGCGTCATTAAAACCCTAAACGTAGGTGTTTAACGCTTGTGTTAAAAGTAAAGTCAGAAAACCAGTCTCTCTCGTGTCTTCTAACTAAAATAGGCTCACAATGGAGTTTTTCTGGTAGAAGATTCTGCATGAATGAGACGATAACGTTGCCTGGATATATCGTTTTTTGAGTAACCAAATCGTGTGGCTGGACAAAAGTTGGATGAATGCTCTTCATTACCGAAAGATTGCATGGACTGATGACACTGCACGAGCAACAATGGAAGCTCCTCTTTGGAAAAGGAAGCCTTTTTATTCTTCTGCATGCTGGAACAATCGATGGGTTTGTACTAAATGCGTTGTTGCTGTTTTCATCAAAGAAAACTGGCGATAACCATTGCGAAATGACGGCTACGAAATTTAAAGAGTGGTTCGTACACGCTCTTCTTTCCAACATCGAAAAGAACTCGAGTATTATAATGGATAATGCACCATATGTCTCTGTTCGCCGGCCGCGGTGGCCGAGCTGACAGAGGCGCGCCAGTCTCGGTCTGCACGGCCCCTATGGTCGGGGGTTCGAATGCCCCCTCGGGGATGGATATTTGTGCTGTCCTTAGTATTAAGTAGTTCTTAAGTATTTTGTAAGTTTAGGGACTGATGGCCCCGCAGTTGAGTCTCATAAGCTCTACAAACACTCGAACATTGATTCGACTCTGCTTAGTTGAAGAAAGCCCCTACATCAAGTAGCAGGAAGCTTGACATAGTAGACTGGCTTGAGAAGAACAACATAAAATCATTTTATAGATGAAAAACGCTGAACTGCTGGAAACTGTGAAAGAACACAAAAGCCGAAAAATCATTTACAAGATTGATACAATTTCTGAAGTAAATGATCATAGAGTGTGGGGTCTTCCGATATATCATTGCCATTTTAATGCAATAGAACTCGTGGGGGCTCAGGTGAAATGATACGTTGCAGATAATAATACACCTTTTACATTAAAAGAAGTTGAATTCTTAGTTCAAGAGACATTGGCCAGTATTACTCCCGAAAAGTGGAACAATGTTGTCACACTTACGTGGCACATCTTAGAAGAGGCGTAGGAATGATAAGGTGCACTAGAAAACAGGTGGAAGTGTAAATAATAAGAGGAAGGGACGATAGTAGAAGTAGCAGCGATGCTGATGACTACAGTGATAGTGACAGGTGACAGCAACAGGTGAGATGTAGTGAATGACGACACGCTTTTTTCAGACTGTGGAGTCTACCCTCTTCCATGAAATACGAATGTGGCATCAGTCAGTGCATTACACTATGTATAAACCGCACATGATGCTGGCATGACTAGTTTTTAATGTATATTTTCCTTCGCAGCCAAAGATCGTTTACTGAAAAATTACGTTACTTTATTTCTACTTCTGCGACCAACAGACTGGCTTTCGAAACTGATCTGATGTTATTTCTCGGACGATAAACTATGGTACTCACGGCGACTGTGAACAAATGAGGAAAACAAACAAACAGACACTCTTCCTTTTATGTAAGAAGATAAATCATTTCACTAGAAGAGGCGGTTTTGTTACTTATAAAGAGGTAGTCCTTATGAGTCTATCCTCTCAGCCGTCTGGCACGATGTAGTCCCCGAATAATAACACGGAGTCTGTGGAAATGGTTATGGATGGTGAAATATACAAACAATATTCTTCAACTAGCGACCTTTGGCTGAAAACTAATTAATACATTATATGTAGTATGTATTGGAAAAAGAGTGTTCATTATTTCTTGGTTGTTATCGTTTGTTCATGCCTTAGTAGTACGGCACGGCAACGGTTCCAAAATTTTCGGACGTGACATTCGCATGCTGTCGACCAACAGGGCGTATCAAAAAACAGCCGCGTAGCAGCGTTGGTAGCAAAGCCGCCAGCTATCAGGGTCGTTCTTTCGGTGGTTCGACTGCAGGCTTACCACCTGCTTTGGAGGCAAAACGCGTGGCAGAAATTTCATTGAAATAAAAGGGCATAGAAGAAGCATTGCTCCGCGTGGACCGCAAGGGAATGCCTTTGAGATTACGGATTGGTCAATTTTTAGCGCCAACCTCTCCGGATGTGGGGGCGACAACCACAGATGCTCGTGGACAGTACGCAGAGAGCAGTTAGTGCCCAGACTTCGAGTTGAAACATAGCCTTGGGAGTTCCAGTTTATATTCTACAGAGAGAATTTGTTCTTACTTTAGGGAAAGTAAAGAGAACGAGGCGGGGGGGGGGGGGGGGGAAGGAATGAGATCGTAGAGGATACACGTGGGGAAGGGGGGATAATAGGGGATACGGAAGGTGAGGCTGAGGACATGGCGTTCAAGTATTTCCAGAGATTTGTAGAAGGCTGGGGGACACATAGGACAGGACGGATGAGGGATTTGTAGGTATAGACGACAGTTGAAGAGTTTAGGCCCCATGTTCGGCCAACAAGGAGTTTGAGGAGGCACAGGCGGGAGCAGGCTTTTTCGTGGAGGTGGTGAGTCCAGGAGAGGGTGCGATCAATAATGAGGCCCAGGTATTTTAGGGTAGGGGTGAGGCGGATGGGACGGTGATGAAGAGTGAGATAGAAATCGCGGGGACGGAAGGAAGGGGTGGTACGATCTACAATGATCGTCTGCGTTTTGGTAGGATTTATAAAGAGGAGCCACTGGTTGCACCAAGTGGCGAAGATGTCAAGGTGTTTTTGGAGGAGACGGTTGGAACGGGCGAGGGTGGGAGCTAAGGAAAGCGGTGTCATCAGCATATTGGAAGAGATATGTGGGACAAGCTTAGGTATGTTGGGGGTATACAGGAGATCTAGGAGGGAAGAAAGGAAAGAATCTTGGGGGACGCCAACAGATTTATGGAAAAGATGGGAGTTGGTGTTGTGGATGGTAACATAGGTGGGGCGGCCGGAGAGGAAGGAGCCAATGAACTGGATGAGGTTGATGGGCAAAACATAGGTTTGGAGTTTGAAGAGCAGGTCAAAATGCCAGGTCTGACTGTGGGCCAGTTCATGTTATCATGGACATCTGGGTACAAGATGTCGGCACGACGGGAATTTAACTGGAGGGAAAGAAGTTGGGTAAGGCGAAGGAATCGGTCGTCAGTGGAGAAGGAAGGATGGAAGCCACATTGGGTGTCAGCGAGGAGGCTGTGGAGTTGGAGGTGCTGATTGATGCAGCGGGATGGGATGGATTCGAAAGCCTTGCTGAACACTGGGGAGAGGCAAATGGGATGGTAGGAGGATTTAAGGAACATGAGGAATCTGGAGATTTTCCACAGACAAGGGTAACAGCCTATGTGAAGGATAGTGTTATGAAGGAAACCAAGGGTGTTGAGGAAAGGGAGGAGACATTCCTTAAGGTGGCACTATGTGATGCGATCGTGGCCAGAAGCCATGTTGAGTTTGGTGTGCAGTATAAACTACATGTCGTGTGCAGTGATTGGGGTGTTCAGGTCTAAGTTGGGGTATGTGGTCTAGGTATTGGAAGCTGGGACCTAGGGATGGCATGGACACTGGTTTTATCATGGACATCTGGGTACAAGGAATAATCAAATTTAGGATTGTTGGGGATGTAGAAGACGTCACACAGGAAAGAGGCAAAATTATTAGCCTTATTGGCATTATTAGGAAGGGGCTGGTCACGGTGGAGGAGAGAGTAAGTGGGCGCAGACTTGGAGCGAGTAATGCGGTGGAAGGCATTCCAATACCGCAACGAGTTATCGGAGATGTGAGCCTTAAGCCGTGTCACTGTCTGATGCCAGTCCAGGCGTTCTTTGGTCGTCAGAAAGCTGCGAACGTGTCGCTGGAGTTGCCGGTGAATTGCGTCCAGCGTTCCGCTATATACAGCAAACTTGGCGGTTACAACGCATGAGTCAAAAAATTATAATCGGACAGGCCACACTGCCGGACGGCAGCGCCCTCGCTGGTGGAGCCGCAGAATTTCTGGTGTCCCCTGAATTGCCGCTCACAGCCGACGTCGGCCCTCTCTGTCGTCTACGATCTAAGCAAATTTTAGAGATAACGGGATTCCGCGTTTCATCAAGTTGGTAGCCACTGTCCCGGTTCATCAGATTTTCCGCGTCACGTATTTCCACACATTACTTGATAATAGACTCCCGAAAAGTTGTTGCTGTTGTCAAAATTACCGTTTTAACATACTCCATAGCGTGTCCAGTGGAAATTCAATGTTCAGCAATAGTAGACTGGTCTCTGTAAAAGGCGTGGATTACGTTTGTGTTTACTGCAACGTTCT
This sequence comes from Locusta migratoria, assembly GCA_026315105.1. Lineage (NCBI taxonomy): Eukaryota > Metazoa > Arthropoda > Insecta > Orthoptera > Acrididae > Locusta > Locusta migratoria. Next base: position 94,205,286 of record CM048745.1, read on the forward strand.
TCAACGGTGCATGCAGTCCGGCTTATATAAGCCATACCACTAGCCTTTCGTAGCAATTTATCCTTAATCCAACAAAGTGTCTGAGATTTTGGATGGTGTGCGGAACTTCGCTATCACCTGAAAATTATGGAGAATTCTTGCTATTTTAAGAGACCACCAATGGAAGAAAAGCAAATGATTTGGGCGGTGTATCCTCATCGATCTCTATTTCCTGGTTCTTCTTTCTACCTAAGAATGCCTTATTTATTTGCTGGTTAGAATATCCGTTTTCACGAAACACTTGCTGGAGGTAAGCCAGCTCTTATGGCAGACTATCAGCGTGTGAGATTGAATGAGCTCTGTAAACAAGCGTAAGGACACTAATGGTTTGGCATGGATGGGGACAACCAGAAGACACTAAATATAAATTAGTATGCGTTGGCTTCCGATAAACTGAGTCTCCCAAAGAGCCATCATTCTTCCGTTTAACTCATGCATGGCCAAACACTGCCCCGCAGACACCCTTTCCGTGCCCGCGCCCATCCCGCGGGCGGCCTTTGCCACGGCCCTGTCCCGCGCACTGTGCGCAGCTGTGTGTGGGACAGTAGCAACACAGGGTAGCGGCCGGGGCGGTCAACTACAGTGTACTCCGCCCGCGGGTCGCGGACGAGCCATGCCTGGTTTAACTAAATCCAAAAAAGGCAAACATTCATTTTGCTCTACTTCCACAGTGAGCCGGATGTTATTATGAAGCGAGTTGTAATAACTTCTTGAAAAACAGATTTCACTCGTTTCTAACACTAAACGTAGGTGTAGACCAGATGAGGCTCAAATTCAAAGAAGTGGTATCGACAGCAATTGACAGTTTTATACCAAATAAATTAATAAAAGAAGGACGCGATCCCCCCTTGGTACACAAAACAGGTCAGGACACTGATGCAAAAGCAACGGAAAAAGGCATACTAAATTTAAACGAACACAAAATCCCCAGGATTGGCGATCCTACACAAAAGCTCGAAATTTAAAGAGGACTTCAATGCGAGATGTCTACAATACTTACCACAACGAAACTCTTCTCGAAATTTGACTGAAAACCCAAAGATATTTTGGTCATATGTCAAATATACCAGGGGAAAAACACAAACAATACCCTCACTACGTGATAGTAATGGCGATACTGCCGATGGCAGCGCTACTAAAGCAGAGTTACTAAACATAGCTTTTAGAAACTCATTCACCAAAGAAGAAGAAACCAAAATTCCACATATCGAATTACGAACAAAGGCCGAAATGAGTAACGTAGACGTAGATATCATCGGAGTAGTGCAGCAACTAAAATCACATAACAAGAACAAGTCTTCTGGTCCGGATTCTATACCCATTAGAATTCTATCTGATTATGCTGAAGCGATAGCTCCTTACTTAACAGCTATATACAACTCCTCTCTCAAAGAAGGATCTGTACCAAAGATTGGAAAGTTGCAGATGTCACACCTATATTCAAGAAAGGCAGTAGGAGTAACCCACTAAATTACAGGCCCATTTCATTGACGTCAATTTGCAGCAGCGTTTTGGAACATATCCTGTATTCAAATATTATGAATTATCTCGAACAGAACGATATCTTGACCCAAGGTCAACAAGTATATAGAAAATATCGTTCATGCGAAACACAAAGGGATGGTATCGACAAGTGTTCGAAAATCGATTCCGTATTTCTTGATTTCCAGAAGGCTTTTGACACCGTACCTCACAAACAGCTTTTAATCTAACTGCGTGGTTATGGTATATCGCCCCAAATTTGCGATTCGATAGGGGATTTCCTGTCAGAGAGGACACAGTTCTTAGTAATCGATGGTAAGGCATCGACGAAAACAGAGGTGATATCGGGCGTTCCACAGGGTAGTGTTGTTGGTCCTCTTCTGTTCCTTATTTACATACACGATTAAGAGAAAATCTAAGTAGCTCTCTTAGTTTGTTTGCAGATGACGCCGTCATCTACCGTCTAGTAAAATCATCTGAAGATCAAACCCAACTGCAGAACGATCTAAATAAGATATCAAAATGGTGTATAAATTGACAATTTACTGTAAATAATGAGAAGTATGAAGTCGTCCATATGAGTTAGAAAAGAAATTCGTTAAACTTTGTTTACAAGAAACATCAATCAAAAGTGAAGATCGTAAACTCCACAAAATAACTAGTAATTACTATTACTTCAGACTTAAATTGGAAACAATACGTAGATAATATCGTGGGAAAGGCGAAGCAGAGACTGCGTTTTATTGGCAGAACCCTTAAAACATGCAACAGTACTACAAACGAAAATGCATACACTACGCTTGTCCGTCCATTTTTGGAGTATTGCTGCCCTGCTGCCCAATGTGGGATCCTTATGAGATGGATCTGACGGAGTACATCGAAAGAGTCCAAGGAAGGGCAGCTCGTTTCGTATCATCACGATGCAGGTTAGACAGCGTTACGGAAATGATACCGGATCTGGGATAGGAATCATTACACCTACGGCGCTTATCGCAGATTATCTTCCTCACGAGGCCACACAATAAAAGTATTATCTACATACTTCCAAAAGAACGTAAGTTTAAAGGGTGCTGATTCAAGGGCTCTTTCCTCGATGTCCTCCATAAAAACGTTAGCCACCAAGGAGAGAGAGGGCTATCCATGGTGACACCATCAGTTTGCTCGAAGCATTCATTGTTAAAAATAAAATAAGTCGAGGTAAATTATTACGAATTAATTTCAAAGAGTCTGTGATGGAAACTTTTGTAAAAAGAGGTACCACGTCGGAAAATGTCTAAAAGTTCAGATCTACTCAGACGAAGAGCATCAAATATATTGAAAAAGTCTACAGATTTTCGTATATGGTGCGACCATTTGCCCACCAATGGTTTGAGTAAGAAAGCAAGATGTTTGGCTAAGTCAGCAATACTGCTCACTATGGGCCGCAAATGCAAATTTTCCTTATGAGCATTAGGAATCCCATACAAACTTGGTGGTACAGAGCCAAGTGGTCTTAACCTCTTGATGGTTGCGACAGATAATGAGTAAGAATGTTTGAGAGCAACAGTCTTCCGTTGTACCCTCATAGGATCATCATATAGCTTTCTATAGACAGAATTATTTAATAACCACATATATTTTATCTACGTACACAGTACGAGGCAGTTGAACTGTTGCATTACATTTATCAGCCTTCAGAATCAGAGTAACAGGATCCTCTCTCATTTTCCGTAGTGCAGCCCTTCCTGCGGAGGTTAAATTACCGAATCACAGTATAAGGATCCTCTCTGATATTACGTAGTGGAGCCCTTGCTGCAGAGGTTAAATTACTGCGTTATGGAGGATTTTCATCAGAGCACGGCAGGTTTCTCTTCTTATTTCTTCTGCAGTATCCATCAGAAGGCGTCGTACGGCTTCTTCTACACCACCCACGAAACTTATTAAAGGAAGTGGTTTGGGTGTAGGTGCAAAGTGTAGTCCTTCCTTTGTAAAGTCTGGAGGGTGAGTGGCGTTTTGAAAAAAAAAAAAAAAAAAAAAAAAAAAAAAAAAAAAAAAAAAAAAAGGGAGAGAGAGAAAAGAAAAACAAGGGGAATGGAAATTGGCTGGGGACACTAAATATATAATGTGGGGATGTGAATTAATTTGGAAAGAGAGAGAGGAGCGACTGACCCTGAATTAATAACTGTGATAATAAACCATGATATTAAAATTATTTGATTGATAGAATATGGCCGTGACTCAATACTAATTGACAATTTCTCTTCCACTTCCTGCAAGCGATATAAAATATAAATTAATAATTTCCCCCAGCAAAAAATCTGATAAGTTAGCTAGGATCTGACAACTATTAAATTTAGAAAAACATCCTTCCTTTTTTAACAATACGTTTATTTTGACAATTAAGCAAAAAAGAAGAAAAAAAGAAAGAAAGAAAGAAACGACTCACAATGAAAATTCAATACTAAAAAAAAAAAAAAACTGGAAAGAACATCTAAGTTTACAATTACCATCAAATATGAAAGAATAATCCAAATGTTTATGACGTTTCACTGATCATCATGAAACTTGAATTTAACACCGACTGACAAGTCAAAAAGAGAAACCCCTGTCATGAATTGAAACAATATTCGTAACGGTATAATTGAACCGAAATATCAGTGCAGGGTTGATTTTCCTAACTACATAAGCCCACTGTAAGCAGAACCTGATGTAACGACTATTTGTTGCTGGCGAGCGCTTTGTCATACATTACCAAACTGACGACTTGTGTGTGAAGGCACTGCGCTGCAGTGGCGTGGGCGCAGGGCGACTGTAAGCTGAAAATTTCCGCGACCACGAAATAAATAAGGAAAAAAAATAAAAACACGCTCTGTTACTCGGTAGCTGTACTCCCTCCTATCAACCTCAGCAGTTCTGCCAAGTCAGGGCCATTGCAGTTAGCGTAGACAAGTACGCACAAGTACTGAAGGTCTAGATGATTCGAGAAGTTGAGTATATCATCACAAGTACTTCGGTGCACTAGTAGTGGCTGGCTGACCTTTTCCAAACCGAATACAAGGACCTACAGCTCAAGTAAAAATCTTGGTGTGTTTCCTGCGTTTCCGACATCAGTAGCAAAATGCATGTACTGGTCACGTTACATCATTACCCGAACGATAAACACAGTTTACTGTTATGATCTGACTCAATTGTATCTGATTTATTTATTTGTATACAATGAATATTTTGATTTTGTTCTCTCTCTCTCTCTCTCTCTCTCTCTCTCTCTCTCTCACTCTGTGTGTGTGTGTGTGTGTGTGTGTGTGTGTGTGTGTGTGGCTATCTCCCTCCGTGTTTCGTGGCCAATATCGTTTTAAGAATGCGTCCTATACTGTTGATAAGATGTGCAGTTTTGTGCAACTCATTGCATTCTCTCTGTCATTGATCCTGACATGTGTGCACATGCAAAATATAGCCTCTGTACTAAACTCCAGTTGTTCGGCATGCCCACCTGAAATTGATCAAACAAGGTTCCCGCATGAATACTTCGGCCTTTATCTTTGAAGTGTTGAAATTTTCGAACGTCAAAAAGTGATCTGTATCGTACCTATTCATAGCTCCTAATCGTACTTCTTCCGTCTTTTCTGACATTTCTGTACCCGTTACGTTGTCTTGCCTGTGTTGCGACAACCCATTACTCATATGCATGTTCCCTGTTGTGTATCTTGTGCTAATTTCGTATCATTGCAACAGCGTACAAAAATGTTGCTCATTCATTGCTTTTTGTGTTGCAAGCGAATTGCTCTCATATTGTGTCATGGGATTAATTGGTTTACATATTTACCTTTCAATTGGTAATAGCTGACTGTACAGTCCGCGATTTTCCGCACATTCTGTGTGCTTTTTCTGCACATTGTAAGATAATGTTCTAATTACTTTCGGCCTTAATTCCGGGGATGTTACTTCCATTTTCTTTCTTTTTTTTTTTTTTTTTTTTTTTTTTTTTTTTTTTTTTTTTGTGTCTTTTGCTTGTACTGAATCATTACTTGACGTATCAATCATTACACTATAAGTACAGCCGGTCTCTATTTTCTCCTCAATCGTTTGGATTAACTCTGAAGTGAGTTTTACCAACTGATCATTCGTCTTTATTTCAATTTTATTTACACGCTGGTCGTACAGTTTTGAAGCGACTTTCTTTACTTTGGATATCCTGTTCTTCAGTGGTGAAATTTTCAACTGTTCAACTGTTTGTAAAGTTTATGGGACTTAACTGCGGGGTCATCAGTCCCTAACTTTACACATACTAATGAACTAACTTACACTAAAGACGACATAAACATCCATACATGAGGGAGGATTCGAACCTCCGGCGTGGGAGGCCGTACGGTTCGAAACTTGGCGGTCCAGCCCGCTCGGCTACTCCTGCGCGGCGTTGAAACGTTCAACTTTCTTATGTACATTGACTATGTCCAATTGGACGCTGTCTATGTCAGTTAGTAGTTCCTGTTGGCCTTGCGATAATGCCGGTATCTTCTCTGGCCTCTTTTGCGTCTTTATTTATTTGTGTAATTTCGTTATCAATCTGTGCTACGCCTTCCTCCATCTGAACTTTATCTTTGTGAATATCCCTTTTTATTTCCTGATTTTGAGTTAAAAATTGCTTATTTTGTTTTCCCATATCCTGTGTTAATTCTTGATTTTGTTTTGTTAAATTATTATCTTGTTCAATTATACTATTATTTAATCATTCATCTTTCCTAAAATCTGTACAATGGTATCTTTTCCTGTGAAACAATCTCCTGCTGAACGGTGTGTTCTCGTTCTCCTTTCTTCTATTCCGTCATTCGTTGCTTCTCATGTCTCGTATTGTGATGTTGACAAATTGGCTAACTGTAACATTTCACATTGCCTTCCTCTATGCGTGTATTGCGGACCCGTTGCCTCTGTAACTGAACTCTGTAGTGCAGCATGTAACTCTGCAAACTGGTCTCGCTGTTCTGTCTTAAATGTTCAGGTACAGTTGCAGTTTGTTACGGAACCATTATCTGGCGCTCATAACTACGGAAAATTATTCTGTCCCTCTTGCTGTGGCACGTTGGTAATACGTATGACTGATACTACATATTACAAATGCTCCACTATCAAATTTTCCTTCCTCGTCACCTATCCGTCTATGTAATGACTGTAATGACGAGTATTCCGACCCTGAATATACTGATATCAATCGAGTTTCCGTAGCTTTATCTGATTCTAAAATTTGACATCTTTTACGTAGACTGTGTGCAACTGGTTCAGAATTTCCTTTTTGCGAAATTAAAAATTCTGTAATATCCGAAATCGTATTATCCTAACTCTGTAACATCGGATCTATTCTATTTTGTCTAAATCGTCTAGACATTGCAAACTCTGCTGCTCATCCACCCGATAATTTTCTACATTCTCTACTGTCTCGTCCGTTTGTTAATTACCTACTTCATTATCCCCCATCATCTCTACCTGCTTCTGAGATACACGAGGCTTTTGTGCCTGTGCCCTCGATCACATGCATCTACATCTGCTCGTAACTTTAAATCAATTACAATACCTATCTACCAAACTGTGTGACCACTTACCAGTTGGTTGAACCAACTAAAACAACGTCGTAAAATGTTTTCTCTCTCCAATCTGCTCTGCTACAATCTCCAGTTCTGCACCTGAGCGCTTGCAAGGAAAAAATTAATCTCTTTAATCTATGTGCTCTACTCTTTATCTATACTTTCGATTACCCATCCCGGCAGATTCACCATTTTCTAAGGTGAAATCTATGTTGTACGTATAGTGCACAACGCACTGATCTGACTTTTTACTGTACCCAAAACTCCTGCTCCTTGCCTACCTACAATCGGTGAAACTTTATCACTTACGTAAAGATAGACATGAATGACATCTCCTGTAAGAAAAAATCTTAAAATGAACAAAGTGTAATTTGTGAGGATCAATTAGGGTAATAAAGTGATGTCGCTAGTAACTGAAATAAAAAAAAAAAAAAAAAAAAAAAAACTTATTATAAATTTTTGCTTTCTTTACTTTTACGGAAGCTCAAATGTAAAAAAGAAACTAGTTAAATTTCTAAGTTCTGGATAGGTTGGCAGAATAGATGAAACGTATACTCAATTTCAAAATAAAATAAAGTTAGTGGAATGGTTGAAGAATCACGCCTACTTGACTTTAGAATTAATTCGATTTCGTCAGTTCACGTTCAAGGCTGTTGCAATGTAAGAAATATTACGCAATGGTAAAAAAATGTTTTAGTTACTGCTGTTAGCGGATGGTTGGAGTTCGCCTAAAGCGTTTGCATACAATACCGTTAACTGCGCTGACGGCTGCTAGCTGCGTCTTCGCTGAAACCGAAAGTAAATACAGTCTGTCTCGATCGAATACTGCTGATCGCACTTTCTTTGTGTCTTGATGAAGAACGACCTATAAATGCTAGTCTGGGTATAAATTGCAGTGGTGCATCAGTCTCAGACTATCTCATCTTGCTGCCTCTCAAAATTGCGCTCCCAAGTATTAACTAAAGCACTCTGTCTATGTTTACACCGAATATGCAGTATCTCGGTCAACATGATGAACAACGCGTAGTCCTTATTACTCTCCACTGGGGATTCACTAAGAATGGATTAACGACAGAGGTGCACCTTACCATGCAATACTGTACAGGAGTCTTTACCGCCTCTCCGCGCAGGAAATTGTTGCGAGAGTGTAGCACTGCTAGCAACGACTCATACAGCCGGTACAGGCGAAAGAGAGAGTCTGCCTTAATATTTTAAGTTCTTACGGCGGGGCATCTTTTTAAAAAGATAGGGAGGGTCGGTCAGTGCATAGTTGACAAAGTTCCTAAAATACCTCCCCTCTTTCATGCCTTCCCTCGGCGATGTTACCATTGCACTTCGTGCCAGTGCCCTGGTTTGTAAAAAGGCCAGCACTGCACGCGAGGTGCCGTGTCGATATGCAACTTCAGTGCACGTCTAAAATCACTCTTTTACTAACCTTGTGTCTTCTGTCGTAGTTGATGTCCCATTGCACAGGTGAAGCACACAGATCGCGCATCCGTTGTACCTGAAGTGATGCTTAAAGAAGTTTTTGAGATGTGGCTAGGAAGTACTGCACTACGAATAACTTTAGCTTTTGTAGGATGCCAGTGCTTGTTTTTATTGAAGAAGTGCCAGTGTATATCCAAGCACAAATATACAGACTGAGTAATATTATATAAATAATACATAACGTATAAACTGTCCCTGGCCCGCACTGAACTGACATGAATGTGCAAGGTATCGCGGTCGGCGCTCGACTGACTGCCGCCGCACCTCGCTGCGCGCCACAAGCCACGGTTTTGGCGCCAAGCGAAACTTCTAGACTAACATTGTTAAACTTATTGCAAAATATACAAATAATTAAATCTTTGAATTAACCGAAATATAGCTTAGCACAAAAGCATTACTGAAAGTATACAGATGGTTTTTAATAGACATAGGAAAGTTAAATATTAATAAAAGAAGCTTAAAGTTTTGGCGGACAACTAGTATAGGCGGGAGCCAATCAGATCTCAACTTGCAATAGGGGCGGAGCTTTCCCACGGGATACAAGCTCATCTACTGTCTCTCTCTCTCTTTCTCCAACCAAGAAACCTTCTTTAGCACCTAATATATTGATATGGAAGTAAACGGCTCCATTTCAGCCACCTCATAGTCTGCTTGTGTATATCTCTTGATGACGCTGGCGCTTCACCACCAGTAGCTCGCCTACCAATCGGGTAGTGAGTCTTAAAATGCTGTGCGACTCGCCGCCCAATGAGTCAGCTGATGTCTCGTTTAAGTATTTCCTCTCAGACTTGACGGTACTAGCACAGTCTAACATATACAGTCGCGACACTCACTGCTGTAAAAGTTGTTACCAACTGACAGCTGCTGCGACACTAGCGCCCCTAGCGGTGGGCAAGCTGCCGAAGTAGTGATGTTTGTTTATAATCGTTCTTGTACCTAATTTAACGAAATACTTTCTATAATTTTTGCGTAACAAGCATTATTGAAATATCGAGAGACAGACATAATACGGAAATTAATTAAAAGACAGCCTCATTCAAATGATTCAATGGTATAAAGAACAACTCTGTCATAAACAAATACTTACGAATATGTGTATATTTGCAGCTTATTCCTCTGAAAGTAAGTTGCATATTAACATAATGGCATAATAAATTTCTATTATGGTTTGAACTTACTATGACAGCCAGTTTTTGATGTGTATCAATTCGGTACGGAGTCTAATGATTCTCACATGTTTACACGTCACTCGTCTATCTTATGCATGCATATTATTTTAAGTGTAATTACTTTAGCTTTAAAAAACCAATGTTTTGATGATTCTTGCCGTTTGTGGTTCAGATGTAGCAACAATTGTGGAATTGGGTTCTTCTTTGTTGGAAAATAGTATGATTGCTTTTATCGGTATATTGCCATGTCTGTGACGTTTTTCCTTCAGCTAAAGCTGTCATAGTTTATTTGGTATGTTAAATACCGTATTTATTGCCTTTTATATACGTTTCCTATGTTCCACCCTCACCGATTTTACTGTAATTATAATGAAGAATATTTAACGTTCCTGCTTAGAAACTGTCGTCTCTTTGCTAAAGGGCATGTCTCCTGGTGTTTCCTAGGTATTTATATTTTAATAGAGAATGAAATTACTCGTTTAAAGCCTGTATGTTACAGGATGATTGTAAATTAACTGTCCTGTAATGTACCGTTTTGTACCTTATCAGGAATCTTATGAAACCTAAGAAGACAAATGGGGAGCTATTTTTAAAGTATTACCTATTTATAAGGCATTACATACGTTCCCTAATGTAAAATGCATGCTTGAGTCAATCCAAACGATACTATTCGCACTCATCAACTATCGTATTCAGAAATGTAGCTTTCCGGCCGCTTGGAGCGCTGCTATCGCAGCGTATAACAAATATCTTTGGGAGTGTCGTGACTGTGACTGTGGTACCAGTCTGGCATTCTAGTTCCACCTGCGTTTTGTTGAGAGCAGTCTTCATTGGTTGGTCTTCTAAAGGCCAATGTTCTTGTCGATTAGCTAGCACTCTGGGATAACCCTGCAAGCGGTATCAGGAGTTCATCTGTCATCACGGCATCCGATATTGGTGGTTCCAAGCTCTGACCCACAGGCAGCGACATAGACCGGAGGATGGACCTAAGACTTCTCCTGGCAGTCTCTGCTTCGACTCCAGAAGCTGTGTGGTGGGCACCTCCATCCGAACGATACAGCAGCCGGCGCATAGAAGAAGCGGCGAGATGGCGAGCTGGCCTGGCCATATGCGACGTCACGTGCTGATCTGGCTCCTGCCGAGCTAGCGCCTATACCACGAAAACCTTTTATTCTGTCGAATAAAGTGAATAAAGTTGTAACCTCTAATACTGTTTTACTAGCGTCCTCTACCACGTCTTATTCTTGCATAAAGCAGGGAACCACCACAGGGTCCCAGGAATACCTTGTGCAAAAGAGGTATCTTGTTGTAAGTTTTGAATCATAACTGCTAAGTACAATCTGTACAAAGATATGAACGTGTCAGAAAATACTGACGTTATTTGTTATATGAGCAGATCGCCTTTTGATTAAAAAAAAAGAAAAAGAAAAAAGAAACAACTTCAAGATGGCGATTCCAATATCGCAGCCTTTTCACCCGTACCATGCAATTTTCCCAATGCCTGCAGTTATTATGAAATGACATTGATAATTGCTTCCGAAAAATTGAATATTTTCATTGAAGGTTATAGAATCTTCACACGCCAAAGACTTCGGAGATACTTTAGAGAGGATATTAAGATTATGAAAATCTAGACAAGTGCTGAAACAAAAAATGTTAGAAATACAGTGAAAGATCTCTTAAATACATAAAAATGTCTATATATGAGATCTGCGTTGTGTTGCTGAGTGAATGTCGTCTAAATGTTTACACATAAGTAAGATTTTCACGCAGTTAAAATTAGGTGTTAACATTGAAATTGTCTCAATGAAAGGCCTTGGTCCAGTTGCTTAGTTTGACACACAATAAACGGATAAATATTAATCAGTTCTAAAAAAATATTATCTTGATCAATATTACCTAAAACTTTTCAAAATAAAATCCAAGATCTGAATTGGTGAGTTTTGATCCTGAATATTTGTAATTGTTATTTAAATAACACTGAAATCAATCTAAGCAAACCGGCATGATAATTACTGACTTTATTTGAACAAAATAAATAAATAAAGGAAAGAAATGAATGTATCTGAATCAGTCTCTCATTACAAATTGCTGTTTCGGTCTGCCTGTGCTCAGCGGTAACAGTTCATTGATGCTGCTTTGTGTGATACAAAAAATCTACGCCAAATCTTCAAGGAAAATTCTATTCACGATCTTGCTGCTGTCCAATGCGAAACCATACAACTACAAAATCCACCACATAAAACATATTTAATATCAAAGAATATGATTTGGGAATTTTATAAAATTGATTGAGCCAAGAAACTGTTAGATTACTTTGCATGAATGCATATATCTTCAACCAAGACGTCATTTCACAAAAGAAGCAAATTTACTTTTACACAAATTAATGTTTTAAACAGATCTCAGTCATCACAATCACTCCTTCTTGGAATGCTGAATTATAAAATCTATTTTATTACACGTGTTACATTATTATGCATCTGATCTTGTAACAAAATAATAAATGTGAAAAATGTTACACTTTCTAATAAAAATACCTGCAAAATTTGAGGAAAACTCATTATTTAATACTGCTTAAATGTATTTCTTAACTACAGAAAACTGTGAGCCGCCAAAAAAAAGAAAAATTTTACTCCCTAGACATAAAATAATTATTATTTTGCATTGTATTGCACTGTATTCGTATTTGAAAAACCTCAAAAATTGTAAAATAATAATAATAATCATAATAATAATAGTACCTCATCATACTGAAATTCATCTCACATATACAGGGTGTTACAAAGAGGTACGGCCAAATTTTCAGGAAACATTCCTCACACACAAAGAAAGAAAATATGTTCTGTGGACATGTGTCCGGAAACGCTTAATTTCCATGTTAGAGCTCATTTTAGTATTTCTCTTTAAATGTAAATTCAAATAATTCTTGCAGACAATTCTCAAAATACCCAATTGGTTCGTTAGTATGTACTGTACTTCTTCGATTCACGTCATCAACACAATTTTCTGTGAACGTTTGGGCAGGAATTGTTGGTGATGTATTGATTGGGCCTCATGTTCTACCATCTACGCTCACTGGAGCACGTTATCATGATTTTATACAGGATACTCTACCTGTGCTGCTAGAACATGTGCCTTTACAAGTAGGACACACATATGGTTTATGCACGATGGAGCTACTGCACATTTCAGCCGACGTGTTCGTACGCTTCTCAACAACAGATTCGGTGACCGATGGATTGGTAGAGGCGGACCACGCTCTCCTGACCTCAACCCTCATTTATGGGGGCATTTGAAAGCTCTTGTCTACGCAACCCCGGTACCAAATGTAGAGACTCTTAGTGCTTGTATTGTGGACGGCTGTGATACAATACGCCATTCTCCAGGACTGCATCAGCGCATCAGGAATTGCATGCGACTGACAGTGGATGCATGTGTCCTCGCTAACGGAGGACATTTTGAACATTTCCTGTTTCCTGTTTGAAGTCACGCTGATACTTTCTGTTGCTGTGTATTTCCATTCCATGATTAATGTGATTTGAAAAGAAGTAATAAAATGAGCTCTAACAGGGAAATTAAGTATTTCCGCACACATTTCAACACAAAATATTTTCTTTCTTTGTGTGTGAGGCTTTTTTTGTGAAAGTTTAGCCGTACCTCTTTGTTCCACCTTGTATTACCATAGGAAAAAAAATTTCTGCTCTGCACGCTGTCAAGACAGAGCTAGCAACCTTCCGCACCCGCGCAGCTTCGGCGCCAATTGTGCCAACGATAACACTCGCAGTGGAGCAAAGATCTTCTCTACAGGCATTCCACATCCCAAAACGGAACTAAACCTCTTTGTAGATGTGAATGCCTAATTTTCGGCAAGTGCACTGAAGTTTCTGCGTGGGACACTCGCGACTACCTGCTCTCGCCCGTCCTCGCAACGCGTCCTCTCGTGGAGAGTGAGAACCGGTGAGAACGCCCTCCAGACAAGCAGGCCAGCGCCGCAGACATGCTCTGTCAGAGTTCTCGTTTGAACAGCAGCGGCGCTGCGTGCGTTCCTTTGTGCACCGTATTGTCGTTAGTACCGGCAGCTTCGTGCGGAAATGCTTCAGACTCTAGCGCCACTACAGTTCAGCGCACACACACGCATACACACACATACCTGAAGTGTCCCTTGAGCTCCTTTTATTACGTTTAACGTCGGACGGACGCCGGCACGGAACTGAAAGCGCAGTCATGCTGAACAATATTGCGTCGCTCGGTGCCGACAATACGCGATCTCTTTCATCCTCGTTTTCTGTGAATAGAAAACGTGAAAAACACAATAAGCGCGCGAGAGGTGCTCCATTTTGAGAGTGGCTCCGTTCAAAGTGTCCGTGTAAGTGGCTCGGCGGAAACAGAAAATGTGGAGTAACATGTTGGAATACATTCACTACTCGCTAACCGAGTTACGCGTCATCGCACACGACATAAAGTTACTATGGAAGAAGGACCGTTCCCTACGATGACCCACCTGCAGTTGTCTGCATGGTTGTTGACTCGTCTTTTCACTGCTATTATTAATAAAGACGAATTAATTTAACTTCGAAAAAGTATATCATCAAAAGCTACAGAAGAGAAACCTGCAGTTATTAGTAAACTGCATAACATCCGTCCGGCACAGAAGCGCCGACTTCAGTGTGGGTGCTCTATATCACGGTTCACAAATGTTCGAAACCAACCTTCCTGAAAATCATGTTCTTGCATTTCTTAATGAGCAGTAATTGATAAAAGTAAATAGGCAGTTGTCTAGCCTTTTAAAGATAGAAGGAAGAAGGAGGAGGAAGAAATGTAAAGCATGACCGCATTAGGACACTACAATAAAGCGATGTAATTGGCCGAAGTGGATATTTCGATATAAGTAACACCCCAAAACTTCTACACGATCAATTAAATAATTTCTCACTGTACACTAATCTAACACTTTTTGTGCAAAGCTATTCTTTCTGACAAAAGTGTTTGGTAGAACACCGCCTCCAAGGTTTAAAGAAATCTTTGAAATATTTTTAGACTTTGAAGTACGACAACAAATTTTGTTGGTCAGTTCCAAGCAAGAGTTGTATACTCATCGAAACTTATATCATTTCGAGACAACTTCGTGATATCTCTGACAGTATTAATGTAGTCCAAGGTTTTTTAAGCCTGAGAGAAAAGCATTACAAATTTCAACTGAATCTATAATTTTAATAATAAGGGAAGTGACAAAGATAAATGAATAACGATTAACATCAGTATCAGCTTCTTCAGGCTAAATTTCTGAAAGAACACAATTGAATGTTCATAAATACGTACACATAAAAGGTCAAAAGGACCGACGTGCTTCAGGATGAATAAAGATATCATACTGGGTAAAAAACGGACACTCATTACTACTCGCTCGTGGACCCGCGTACAAAACTGATCATTTCTTTCAAATATGAAATATCGTCTCTCGCTATGGTCACGTTTTGTATTGCCTCTTGAGTCATAAGGTAGGTTGTGACATTTCCATGATTTTTTTTTTAATTTATACAATTTTATTTTCCACCTCAATTTTATGTGGGTGCTCAGCAACCCCAAACAATTGTCTACCCTAAAAGAAGAGGTTCTATATGATTTACCATTAAAAACTCTTTGTTTTGTTGCCACAGGGTTCAGAACTGAAGGCTAAATGTCACAGCTCTTCTTACTATAGTTAGAAATAATTATGTTTTGTGTCACATGGCACCGTCTTCGCGGTTCTTCTGGGGGGAGAAGGCTGCTTTGTGCACTTTCCATCTCTTTCTCCTTCTCTCTCTTCTAATTACTAGACCGATATATATATATATATATATATATATATATATATATATATATATTAAATATTTCATGGGCGACTAAAAATAGTACATATGCAGCAGATAATTTGTACAAAAACAATTATATGTATTTGTGAACATGAACTGAATATATTAGCATAAAAAGCCATCATATATATATATATATATATATATATATATATATATATATATATATATATGTGTGTGTGTGTGTGTGTGTGTGTGTGTACAACATTTGTAGGGAGGCGGTGAATGCATTTAATTCTGTAATATTCACATGTATAATATTTTGGAAGGGAAATTGTATTTTAAAGACGAGGCGTTAGGATGCGCGGAAGGATACAGTTTTTGGAGCACGTAGAGCACGCTTTCGAACACTTGAGAAGGAACTCGTAACTTGGACGCGGTGGTGAAAGATTGTGACGCTGGGTGGTCTGAAGCCGAGTTACGAACTTGTGAGTTGAAGAGATAGACGTGTGTCGACCTAGAAAATTTTCGGTACCGTACTGTGACTGCAGAACTTAGTCTCTGGTTAAAAAGTGGTAAAATATGGAGGTAGTGTGGCTATGGAACTGTGATAAGTCAGCTATTGTATACTCGTGCGATGACAAACTGAGTTTCATAACAATTACTGTAATTAATCGCGAATTAATTTGGAACTGCAATGTTCGATAGAGTTCATTAATTAACGAGTGATAATTCGGAACTTCACCTCTCAAGTGCGTGTGATATGTATTGTGGCTCTCATGAACAGTAGTTGGGAAAATATTAAATTATTTACCGATGTGTAAAGTAAGACAACCTCCGCATTATCATGTCCAAAACAGATTAATAAACTGCATTTATATAAAAATTACTTCCTGAGTATATCTCTTCTAAATATTACCTTAGAATCCATTTCCTTGGTTATTCAGAGCTTTAATTTATGTTTTAAATATATTTTTCGCGTCACCATCTGCACAATGACAGAATGGCTAAACTACAGATTAATTATTGATCTTATTTTGGGTAGCTGTTTAAGGCATAGAAGCTCACATACGTAACTCACGCTTATGAGCAGGGACAACTATCCATAAACCTTTTACTATCCTGAATTATGTATTGCACTATTCCTATTGGTGAGTACCGATAGGTAGGTAGCATAAGAACAACACAGACCACCTCGCACTTGAATGAACTCTGAACACTATTGCTATTAAGTCTGTCTTGAACACTATTGGTTTGAATGTCACTTTATGAACACCACTGCCGGCCGCGGTGGCCGAGGGGACTAAGACGCTCCAGTCACGGTCTGCACGGCCACTACGGTCGGGGGTTCGAATCCCCCCTCGGGCATGGATATTTGTGCCGTCCTAGTTCGTAAGTAGTTTGTAAGTAGTTTGTAAATTTAGGGACTGATGACGCCGTAGTTAAGTCCCATAGACTATACAAACATTTGAACATTTTTTTGAACACCACGATATTTCCATCAAGAGAGATAATGCATGTAATATACATTGTTAGATCTCAACATTGTTTCATGGAAATCAATATCTACAATTTTATACCCTGTCAGTATCCACAAACAATCTTATATCTCCTCCCCATGACCCCCCATAACAATTTTCCTTTATATACTGCCATAGAAGTTAGGATTCTTATTTGTGTGAGATATTTGTGATAAATTAGAAGCAAAATACAAGCTTGTATGTTATACGTAGAAACCACCGAGTGATTTCCGTAAGCAGATGGTAATTGGTGGTAGCTCTTCCTTCACAGCTCTTTTAAGTATGCTTCTCCCCTTCACCCGCCTCCCCTCCTCCTACTCCAACATTTTTCCTCACCTGGATTCTGTAAAGATACATTGATTTTGGTGTTTGTCACCAGTGTTTTACTTAATACTATCCGGCCTGAAGATGTCAAACTACAATGTAGCGGAAAATGTGTTGTGTGGCAGGAATGGAAGGAGAAATTTGCAGAGGGAATTCAAGTGCAGGGAGAAGAAATAAAAACATTGCGGTTTGCTGATGACATAGTAATTCTGTCAGAGACCACAAAAGATCTGCAAGAGCAAAAGAATGGCATGTACAGTGTCTTGAAAGGAAGATATAAGACGAACATTAACAAGAGTAAAACGAAGGTAATGGAATGCAATGTCAGAAAATCATGAGATGCTGAAGGAATTAGATTAGATAATGAGACAATAAGAGTAGTAGATGAATTTTGTTATTTGGGTAGCAAGATAACATCTAATGGCCGAAGTAAAGAAGATATAAAATGCAGAATGGCTACGGGAAGATAAGCGTTTCTAAAGAAGCGAAACTTGTTAACATCAAATATTAATTTGCATGTTAAGAAGTCCTTTCTGAAAGCATTTGTCTGGAGTGCACGATAAGGACGATAAGGAGTTCAGATAAAAAGATGATAGAAGCTTTTGAAATGTGGTGCTACAGACGAATGATGAAAATTAGATGGGTAGATCACATAACTAATGAGGAGGTGCTTAACCGAATCGGAGAGACAAGGAGTTTCTGGCATATCCTGACTAAGAGAAGGGATAGATTGGGTGGACACATTCTGAGACATCAAGGAAATGTCTACATAGCATTAGTAGGAAGCGTGTGGGGTAAAAATCGTAGAGAAAGACCGAGGGACGAATATAGTAAGCAGAATCAAAAGGATGTAGGTTGCCGAAAGTATTCTCAGATGAAGAGACTTGCACAGGACACGGTAGCATGGAGAGGTACATCAAATCAGTCTGCGGACTGAAGACCACAACAACAACAACAACAACTTAATCATTTTAAAAGATTCACACAGTACCCATTTAAAATTGTATAATTTCACAGATAAAATTTTTTGTACAGCACTAAGCTGTTCAAAACTATTAAAAATGGAGCACAGAGGGAGTGTGCATTTGTAGAGACAGAGAGGGAGAGGGAAGCAGAAAGGCAGTATCGACATCTGGCGGTTTTTCCGCATAGTAACTGACTGTTAAGCAGATTTTAGAATTTACTTGACCATCCTGCAGAGATGTTCTGGGGTAAACTGTGTACATCATTTACGTATGACATACGTCTATGACACTAATAGTTTTAAGGGTAATTTTTTAAAACCTTTTTTTTTTATATTTATGAAGTGTTTCTGACTGTAAAGTTACAGATAAAAGGGGGAGCTGAGTGTTTCCATGTGACAACCAAGTTGGGTTCCCCGCCAGCCGCCTAATGGTTTCGACGTAGTGAATGGAATACAGGTCGTTAGGGAAACCCTACCCTGATCTGCTCGGAAACAGAAAACGGCGGTCTTGGATGAGCGAGGGCGGCTATTCCAGATTGCAACTGAAATAGGATATAGCCACACACATTATTCTAAAAATTGTCTTTTTATAGACTTTGATAATGACGTATGTCGAAACGCTGACGACTTTTGGAAAACAGCGCCATACCACACTATGAACGTTTAATATTGGCTAAATCTAAAAACTTTAGTACTTTTCTAACAAGAAACAAAAATGTTTCCAAAATCTGTCAAAGATTTTCAAAGATGTTCTCACATCAGAGAGAACACGCGCCAATCCCTCCGGCCGCTCCCCCGCTACGCCTTTCCACACGGCCGTTTGTCCGCTCGGCCGCTCTAGCTTAAGGCACTACGCGCTTGCACGCTCCACATTAACAGTCGGTCAGTAATACTAGAAAACAGTACAACAGGTGCTTTTTTTTTTACTAGTAGAAGAATTCAATATTAGGCTCCATGAAGAACGTCGCTGTATAATCTTAATTACGTCCGCCAGATTTTTTCTAAGAAAAACCTGAAAAACCAGAAAACCTGAAAAACTAGATTCATTGTAATTCGTCAGCAGTCACGTTTTCAAACTCATTATTTGCCGTAAGTATGGCACGAATTAACTCAGAAAAATGCTTGTTCGCAAAAATGAAAACTATTCAATATCTTTCGAAATATACAACCACTTTATTTATTTTTATTTTAAAGGCTTCTCGGAAATTAGCTAGAGTTTCTCAGGGGATCGACGTAGAGTAACGGTTTTCGTCCTTTTATCAGAGTTGTAACAACGTGTTATTAAGTAAAATTTTGACGTTTGTTAATTATCAGTATCAAGGAAAGACTTTGAAAAACTTGCACATTTTGGGCGTGTTTTCAGTAATTGTCTATTTCTATTTTTATGTTATGAAAGGGTCTGTTTAGGATATATGTTGCAGACATTTCATCATAGATTTTAAAACTAATAATATTTCATCTCAAATCGTACAACATTTCCATGACGATTTCCCCCCGTGTAACGTGATAAAATAAAACGAGTTGCCCTTCTCTGAACCTTCTCAATGCCCTCCGTCAGTCTTAGCTGGTAAGGGTCCCACACTGGGCAACAGTACTCCAGGAGAGAACGCACCAAGTGTGGTGTAGGCAGTCTTTTCGGTGGAGCTGTTGCATCTTCGAAGCGTTCTGTCTTTGGTTAGCCTTCCCCACAATATTTTCTGTGTGTTCTCTCCATTCTAAATGTTCGTAATTGTAACATCTAGGTATTTGGTAGAATTGAGTTGCCTTCACTCTCCTGATTCTATAGGCTCTTAATTGGAGATTACGGTCATCTCTTGCTCACGTTACCCTTGTACGGACCACGGCCTTGCATTCTTGTCGGTTTTTGTTGCCTGAAATGGCGTCCAGATCCTGCAAATTATACTTCGGGACACACCACTAGCTGCAGCCAGCTCGCTCTGTGTTTGTCCCGAATTCACTCCTCCTTCTCCCATATATGTCCCGCTTCGAACCTTCGTACGCCTCGTAGCTTCGGGCAAGTCCCTTTTTGTTGCATTGCACTACCTGCTCACTCCACTATCTGAACCCACCTGTTTGTGTAATTGTTTGATAGAGTAAACACAAGTCAATACTAACCCCCTTTGCAGTAACTTTCTGTTATTTCGTTCGCCGAAATGTTGTTGTCTCCACTCTGTAGAACTGACATAATGACGTTGAACCATTTTTGTTGATTTTGGCGACGACAGACCTGGGGTCCAATATATTGCATACCGACTTTTTTAAAAAAAAATTCGCACACTATACGATTTCGCTTTAGTTTGAGACCTAGTGGTCTGTTTATTGGACATCTGTCGCTTGTAGTTTCGTGTTAGTTGCTGGCATCTGTCACCAGAATGGCATGCTACAATGAAAAACAGTGAACATGCGTCAGAGATGATGTCAGTAGTTGAATTATTTTATGTATTAACCTATGAATTTCGCTCAAATTGCACTTTGTTATATAACTTACGCAACAAATATTAGTGACGTGTAATTGTTGACTTGTTATTTCACATCCTTATCTAACTTCCAGAGTAGGTGCCCAACTTATTTGAGAATTAAAATCGAAATTCTTCTGAGCTGTTTGCCACGTCATGATAAAATATTTCCAACGTTTCGGATCCGTTATGGGAGCCTTCCTCAGGGAATACTGACTCGTTTCCTCCTGTGCTTGTTTTTTATAAAGCCATTTCTGTCCTCGCGGGTAGTTTTGATAGGTTGAATTTGGTAGAAGGAAGGGAAGGAACAACTTTACTGAGCTTGCAGTGGTGTTCCTGGTTGGTGGAAATATAAGAGGAAGATGCGCCTGTTGCATCAGTGGAAGACAGGAAGGTGTACGCCTGTTGGTGTTTGCATGTAATTGGCCAACAACGGCGATAACCGAAGTTCCCTGGTCGGCTTGGTTCTTCTAAGGAGTGACGTTGCTGCCACGCTGTCAGGAGTGCCCGTCTGCAGCAGAAGGGCCCGTTGCATCGCTTCCCGCAGACCGTCACCCTGCACCCAAAACCGGTAGCCAAGACGGTGAGAGCTTGTATCCGTCTTCTATTTTCATACTGTAGGGGTGTTTACTGATCTCAGTTGCTTCACGAATTTTCCACTTAGTTTTAAATGGCTGTTTACAGAGCAGTTGAAAACAATATGTTTGTAAAGCTTATAGGACTTAACTACGGGGTCATCAGTCCATAAACCTACAAACTACTTATCAAATAATATAATTTCGTAGGCTTCGACAGGTCATTTTGAATAAAACAATTCTGCGTATTAGGCTACGTCATTTTTAAAACAACAAATGAATTGCCGATGTTTTGACCACTGTGTAGTAGTCGCCTTCAGGGCGGATAACTGTTGGATGCCGCTCAATGTACACCACTATATACTGTGAATTTTTTTTCGATTATCTAATACCGACGTCATGTATCTAAGATGGTGATTGGCTGGCAGTAGCGTATCAGCAGGCTCTTACGTTTGCTACCCAGTGAGTGATTGGTAGGCAAAATCTTATGTCTGGTTGGAAGGCAACAGCCAATCAGCAATCAGCATCCAGGACATGGTGTTTCCTGCTGCGAAGTTTCAGGCCGCGCGTCAGTTCTCCTGTGGCCGCTGTTTATACTGCAGAACCCAGGTCAGCTTGCCCTTTCCTCAGGGCAACAAGCGGATTGTGTTTTTCTCGACTTCAAAAAGGCGTTCGTCTGCCACACTACATGCTGCTAACGAAGATACGAGCTTATGCAATAGGTTCACATATTTGTGACTGGCTGGAAGACTTCGTAAGTAATAGAACGCAGTACGTTGTTCTCGACGGCGAGTGTTCATCAGAGACGATTGTATCATCAGGCGTGCCCCAGGAGAGTGTGATGAAACCGCTATTATTTTCTATCTATATAAATGATCTGATTGACAGAGTAACTTGTAATTTGCGGCTGTTTGCTGATGATTCTTTGGTGTATGGGAGGGTATCGTCTTTATGACCTAGACAAAATCTCTAGTTGGTGCGAAGAATGGCAGCTACCTTTCAATACAGAAAAATGTAAGGTGATGCGCATGAGTAGGAAGAACAATCCCATAATGTTCGAATACAGCATTAAAAGTGAGCTTGCCGACCGCGGTGGCCGAGGGGACTGAGGCGCTTCAGTCACGGTCTGCACGGCCACTACGGTCGGGGATTCGAATCCCCCCTCGGGCATGGATATTTGTGCCGTCCTTAGTCTTAGGTAGTTCATATGTAGTTTGTAAGCTTAGGGACTGATGACCCCGTAGTTAAGTCCCATAAGTTCTACAAACATTTGAATTTGAATTTAGAAGTGAGCTTCTTGATGTTGTCGCATCGTTCAAATATCTAGGCGTAACATTGCAGAGCGATATGAAATGGAACGGACTTGTAAGGACAGTTGTAAGGCGGACAGCCGACTTCGGTTTATTGGGAGAATTTTGGGAACATGTAGTTAATCTGTAAAGGAGACCGCGTATAAAACGCTTGTACGACCACGTCTTGAGTATTGCTCAAGTGTTTGGGACCAGCAGCAGATCAATTTAAAGGAAGACATAGAGGCGGTTCAGAGGCGAGCCGGCCGCGGTGGCCGAGGGGACTGAGGCGCTTCAGTCACGGTTGCACGGCCACTACGGTCGGGGGTTTGAATCCCCCCTCGGGCATGGATATTTCTGCCGTCCTAGTCCGTAAGTAGTTCTTAAGTTTAGGGACTGATGACCCCGTAGTTGAGTCCCATAAGATTTACAACCATTTGAACATTTCAGAGGCGAGCAGCTAGGTTTGTTACTGGTAGGTTCGACCACTGCGCGAGTGTCACGGAAATGCTCCGGTAACTCAATTGGGGATCGTGGGAGGAAAGACGACGTTCTTTTCGTGAAATTCTGTTGAGTAAATTTAGAAGGTCGGAATCTGAAGCTGAGTGTAGCACGATCTTTCCGCTGCCTACTTACATTTCGCGTAGTGATCACAAAGACAAAATAAGAGAAATTAAGCCTCGAACGGAGGCATATTGGCATTCATTTTTTCCTCGATCAATTTGGGAGTAGGATAGGAAATGAAATGTCTACTAGTGGTAGATTGTACTCTCCACCACGCACCTTACGGTGGATTGTGGAGTATGTATGTAGATGTAGATGTAGAAGTGGAGCCGTTGGCTAGCGCACACACGCGGCCCGCTGGGCAGGGATTGCCGGCAGCCACGTCCAAGGTAACTTGTGGCCATCCTCCCTATTCATGTAGTTAGGTCGTTTAATTATTTCAATGGTTCTCTTATTTAGCGTTGTTGCATCCACGGTTCCCGAGCTAGTACGCGAGGTTCTCAGATGTTAATAGTGCCGCAGCATACCTTCTGGTGTTCTACCACAGCTGACTTGTTGACTTTAGTTCGTCGCGGTCTTTGACTTTCATAATTCTTCTGTCGCTGTATCTGTTGGCGCGGAATATCGATCGCAACTTGGTAAGCTCTTCTTCCAAATTATTGTCATCAGTTATCCGTTGCGCCCTGGTGACTAGTGTCCTAGATGAATTCCTCAAACATCTTAACAGCCAGCATGAGAAAATAATATTCACCGTAGAAATAGAAATCGATTATTCTATTCCTATTCTGTATCTATTAGTGTACAAAATAGCAACACAGACTAGGCCACAGACTGCACAGGAAGCCAACCCACACCAACCGATACTTGCACGCGTAGTCTTATCAATATCGGCCCAGAAGAACTCAGTTCTACGCACACTAGTCACCAGGGCGAAACGGATTAGTGATGACAATAATTTGGAAGAAGAGCTAACCAATTTGCGATCGACTTTCCGTGCCAATGGATACAGCGACAGAATCACTGAGTTACAAAAACGCGACGAACCGAGGGAAACGATGCGGAAGTTGAAGAGTTACCTGTGGCACGTTTGCCATACATTAAGGAAATTAGTGAGGGCATTGAGAAAGTATCACGACGAGCTGCCACCAAACCTGTTTTTCCCAGGAATAACAGAATTAATGATGTCCTCACATCAACTAAGGAACTCATAGGAAAGATGAATACTGCTGGTGTGTATAAAATAAACTGCGGATGTGGGAGGGTACACATGTTAGAAACAGAAACGCCTGTTCATATACGAATGGCGGGACGTGAAAGGTACGCACGTTTAAAGCAGCACAGCAAATGGGCAGTTTCAGAACACGACGAAGTGTGTGACCACAATATAAACTTCAAAGATGTACAAATGCCCTTCAAACAGCCATATAAAACCAACAGGAAAATTCGTGAAGCAGTTGAGATTAGTGAACACTTATACAATATCGACAGAGAAGACGGATACTTACTATAACTATCTTGGATGCAGGTTTTGGAATTGCGGCGACGGTCGGCGGCGAGCGGGACAACGGGCAGTACAACGACCACCAAAGCCCTAGTTCTTACAGTATTTGGCATTCTTTATTTTCGGAACCTAGTATGAAAATATTTAATTGTTCTGAAATATATAAAAATAGGGTCTTGTAGAAATTATAAAGTGCAAGAATGTTATCACTGATCTCCTAATTGATTTAACCAGTGTAGTGGTCCCCGGAATTTCTCCGGAGTGTATATATTGAGACTTCGAGGCTACTGGAACAAGTAGCACCACCTCCAGCGTCCACAGCGTGCAGGGCAGGCGGTGGGCGGCCGTGTGACCTCACGTGCCGCACCCACTTGACGCCTGTTGTCAGAGGTTGTCTCGTGGCCGGTCAGAGTCGCGTGGACCGGGGAGCCCAACCGCCGCTCCGTTCCTCGAGGGAGACCAATACGACGGCGATTCGGAAGCAAGTTTCATATTTTATTGTCGAGATTTTATTATATATCTGTCAACGGTACAAAACTTTAGGTGCTTTTCTACGTAATACCCACACATTCAAACAAGTTATATACAGGGTGTTACAAAAAGGTACGGCCAAACTTTCAGGAAACATTCCTCACACACAAAGAAAGAAAATATGTTAGGTGAACATGTGTCCGGAACCGCTTAATTTCCATTTTAGAGCTCATTTAAGTATTTCTCTTCAAATCACATTGATCATGGAATGGAAACACACAGCGTGACTTCAAACACTTTGTTACAGGAAATGTTCAAAATGTCCTCCGTTAGCGAGGATACATGCATCTACCCTCCGTCGCAAGGAACCCCGGTTGCGCTGATGCAGCCCTGGAGAATGGCGTATTGTGTCACAGCCGTCCACAATACGAGTACGAAAAGTCTCTACAATTGGCGGGGGTTACATAGAAAAGAGCTTTCAAATGCCCCCATAAATGAAAGTCAAGAGGGTTGAGGTCAGGAGAGCGTGGGGGCAATGGAATTGGTCCGCCTCTAGCAATCCACCGGTCATCGAATCTGTAGTTGAGAAGCGTACGAACACGCCGACTGAAATGTGCAGGAGCTGCATTGTATTTGTAAAGAAACATTTTCTAGCAGCACATGTGGAATTTCTCTTATGAAATCAAGATAACGTGCTCCAGTGAGCGTAGGTGGAACAAAATAAGGCCCAATGCCTCATAAATGCCTTTTTGTAACACCCGGTATTTTTAACCTTACCGGTTTCGGCTTTGAACTATCATCAGAAAAGTAAATTAAAAATACTGATTACGTTGGTACATTGTCGCCTTATGCATGTCAAACAATAACAGATACGTAAAATGTCACATAACATTAGGTGTTGATGATAAATAAAACAACTGGCAAGTGACATTTTACCGTCTTTTACCGTCTGACATGGATAAGGTGATAGACAATGTACCAACTTAATTATTCCGATTAGATTTACTTTTGTGATGATGGTTCATAGCCTAATCCGGTAAAATTGTATATACAGGGTGTTACAAAAAGGTACGGCCAAATTTCCAGGAAACATTCCTCACACACAAAGAAAGAAAATATGTTATGTGTACATGTGTCCGGAAACGCTTAATTTCCATGTTAGAGCTCATTTTATTACTTCTCTTCAATTCACATTAATCATGGAATGAAAACACACAGCAACAGAACTTACCAGCGAGGCTTCAAACACTTTGCTACAGGAAATGTTCAAAATGTCCTCCGTTAATGAGGATACATGCATCCATCCTCCGTCGCATGGAATCCCTGATGCGCTGATGCAGCCATGGAAAATGGCGTATTGTATCACAGCCATCCACAATACGAGCACGAAGAGTCTCTACATTTGGTACCGGGGTTGCGTAGACAAGAGCTATCAAATGCCCCCATAAATGAAAGGCAAGGGGTTGAGGTCAGGAGAGCGTGGAGGCCATGGAATTGGTCCGCCTCTACCAATCCATCAGTCACCGAATCTGTTGTTGAGAAGCGTACGAACACGTCGACTGAAATGTGCAGGAGCTGCATCGTACTTGTAAAGACACATGTTCTAGCAGCACAGGTAGAGTATCCCGTATGAAATAATGATATCGTGCTCCAGTGAGCGTAGGAGGAAGAATATGAGGAGCAATCAAGACATCACCAACAATTCCAATTCAATTGGGCCAACTGGCGGTGAATCGAGGAAGCACAGTACATACTAATGAAACATTTGGGTAATTTGACAATTGGCTGCACGAATTATTTCAATTTACATTTAAGGAGAAATACTAAAATGAGCTCTAACATGGAAATTAAGCGTTTCCGGACACATGTACACATAACATTTTTTTTTTTTTTTCTTTGTGTGTGAAGAATGTTTCCTGAAAGTTTGGCCGTACCTCTTTGTAAGACCCTGTATACGACAGTAATGTAATGAGACTGATTTTCTTTGCAAGATGTGGCCACCCTGCAGGCTTGTGTAGACCCAGTATCATTGGTCATGGTCTATAGGCTGCTTATAGTCCAAGTGGCACGTCGATGCAATTGCTCAGTCGTGAGTTGTCCTGTAATGAGTTCAAAAAGTTCAAATGTTTGTAGAGCTTACGGGACTTAAATACGGGGTCATCAGTCCCTAAACTTACAAACTACTTATGAACTAGGTAATACTAAGGACGGCACAAATATCCATGCCCGAGGGGGGATTCGAACCCCCGACCGTAATGGCCGTGCAGACTGTAACTGACGCGCTGCAGTACGCTCGGCCACCGCAGCCGGCTGTAATGAGTTAATTCACGTTTGTGTCTCTCGTCAAGGAAACTGTACTGCACAATATTGCGCAACGGTATGCCAATTCTTTTTGCGTTATAAATTGGGTGAAATCGGGACGACGCCGGCCGCGGTGGCCGAGGGGACTGAGGCACTCCAGTCACGGTCAGCACGGCCACTACGGTCGGGGGTTCGAATCCCCCCTCGGGCATGGATATTTGTGCCGTCCTAGTTCGTAAGTAGTTCATAAGTAGTTTGTAAGTTTAGGGACTGATGACCCCGTAGTTAAGTCCCATAAGCTTAACAAACATTTGAACATTTGATTTGGTTCGTCTAATAATAATGAAGGTTTTGGCATAAGAAAGATTTGTGCAAAAATGGTCCTCAAAAATCTCACACCACAACAGCGCGAAACACGGAAAAATGTGGCAGCCGATTTGTTAGAGCAAACGGAAATCAATCCAGAATTGTTGTTATCACTGGTGATTAAAGTTTTTTTTTTTTTCAGTAAGATCCAGAGACAGGACGCCAAAGTACGCAATGGTGCTGAAAGGGATAGCCCAGACCAAAAAACAGCTCGCATGTCAATGTAAAATCTGAAATGCATGCTTGTGTGCTTCTTTGATACCAAAGGAATTGTTCAAAATCAAAGGTTCAAACTTATGTGACATAACTGCGGGATCATCAGTCCCTAAACTTACAAACTACTCATGAACTCATACTAAAGACAGCACATACGTCCATGCTCGAGGGAGGATTCGGAGGCCCGACGGGGATCGGCCTCAATGCGTTCGGCCAAGGAACTGTTCATAAGGAGTGAGTGCCTCCTGGACAAACAGTTAACCAATACTATTACAAAGAAATATTAGAAAGACTTCGTAAAAGAGTTCTTTGTGGCGGTGCCAACATTGCTGATAATTGGATTCTGCATCACGATAATGCGCTATACTATACTGCTCTGTCAGTACAGCAATTTTTAACCTTATTCACCAGATATTGCTCCATGCGACTTTTTTATATTTCCAAAAGTCAAAACGGCGGACTAGAGAGACAATTTTCAAACAACACAAGATGTGCAAAAAGCTGTGACGAAGGTAAAGGAGGATGTTACAGAAGATGAATTCCAGAAATGTTACCTCTTTTTCACATCGGTATCATTACTTTATTGTCGCACCTCGTATATTATTCGTTGGGACCATCTAGAACCACGTTAGGTCTTGCTGCACTTAGCACTCGACCGGGCAAGAGACACCGTGTCTTCTTTTCGAATGCTTGCCTCTGGTTATTCCGTTTGTCACTCTCTTCTTTGGAAAAAGAACTCTGTCAAAGGCGTCCTCCGGTTTGATATGTAGCATCTGGAGCTCTTCTTTTGTGTTTCTAAACCATGGCATCGTAGTTTTTGGATTTCAATCAGAAAAGAGAAATAAATTTTTCATTAACCTATTTCAGTTCGTTCGTATGAGGTGACCATAAAACGAGTTATATCCATTTTTAAACTATTGATTTTACTTACTGAGTATTTTCTGCCGCAACAAGTTGTCGAAGTGTAATGGCTGGCTGTGGCCACACAATCTAGTGAAAACAGGTGTACATTTTACGGCGGGGCTTCTTAAAAAAGACAGGGAGGGAAGGTCAGTGCATAGCTGACAAAGTTCCTAAAACACCTCCCCTCTTTCATGCCTTCCCTCGGCGACGTTACTAACGCACTTCGTGCTAGTTCCCGGGTTTGTAAACAGGGCAGCACTGCACGCGAGGTGCCGTGCCGATATGTAACTTCAGTGCAGGTCTAAAATCACTCTTTTACTAACCTTGAGTCTTCTGTCGTAGTTGATGTCCCATTGCGCAGGTGAAGCACACAGGTCGCAGCATCCGTTGTACTTGAAGTGATGCTGAAAGAGGTGTTGAGATGTGGCTAGGAAGTATTGCACTACGAATAACGTTAGCTTCTGTAGGATGCCAGTACTTGTTTTTATTGAAGAAATGCCAGTGTATATCGAAGCACAAATATACAGACTGAGTAATATTAAATATATAAACGATACATAACGTATAAACTGTCCCTGGCACGCACTGAACTAATTTGAATGTGCAAGATATCGCGGTCGGCGCTCGACTGACTGCCGCCGCACTTCGCTGCGCGCCACAAGCCACCGTTTTGGCGCCAAGCGAAACTTCTAGACTAACATTGTTCAGCTTATTACAAAATATACAAATAATTAAATCTTTGAATTAACCGAAATATAGCTTAGCACAAAAGCATTACAGAAAGTATACAGGTAATTTTTAATAGACATAGGAAAATTAAATATTAATAAAAGAAGCTTAAAGTTTTGGCAGACAACTAGTATAGGCGGGAGCCAATCAGATCTCAACTTGCAACAGGGGCGGAGCTCTCCCACGAGATACAAGCTCATCCACTGTCTCTCTCTCTCACCCGCCGTATCAGGCAACACATTTCTCCAACCAAGAAAACTTCTTTAACACCTAATATATTAATATGCGAAATATATGGCTCCATGTCAGCCCCCTCACACATCCCCCATCTAATTAAATTTTCAACATTGTATAGTTCATGTAATAACTAGCAATTTGAAAATGTACTATATAATTTACAAATATTTTACATAATATAACTAAAGGTCGTAATCAGTAGTGTCTTTACCATTTTACATATTTCCTCTAAATAGACAAAACAAATGTGATTCAGAAATATCAAATCATTTAATACAAAAATATACATCCCGTAAAATATACGTCTTCTTCTTGGATGACAGAACCCGAATCCGTCATTGCTTTCATTCTACAGAAAGAGGTCATTTCTTCCTCTTTTGAATTATGAAATCTGTTAAATACCTTGAAAATACAGTGTTTTACGTGTACATTTTTTAAGTGTATGAAATTCTCGTGACCAAACTTAGTTAGGTACTTACCTTACATATTTTACATATTCAGTCTCTTGTGACTGTATGTGCAAGTTTACATTTAATAAATATCTTTTACAAATCGTGCATGAATATGTAAAATATTTTCTCGTCGCTGCAACATTCTGGAAGGAGCTCAACTACAGTCTAAGTGCTATTATCTCAGGGTGACAATATAATTGTTCAAGATGGTACAGTTTCAAGCTACGTATGTACCCTGTAAGTACTGGACAGTGTGCTTAATCCTAATAAGGGGGTAGGCGGAAACCACATCGCCCGTGCATTCCTATAATTCCACTACAACAACAGGTGGGCGGAAACCACATTGCCCGTATTCTCTTCTTACTTATAATTATTGGCCGACTACCAGTCGCCTTATCATATCCTCAAACATCATAAATCTCTGTATGGGTGTGGCCGGACCTTTCCATGCCTACACCTTTTCAAAACTTCACAATACAATACGCTACGGCCTAATAGCACCTCGCCTAATATTTTTACTAGCCTAGCTGTCTAAAAACTCTTCGCTGCGGAGCGCGCAGTTGCTCGCCGTGGAGGTTCGAGTCCTCCTTGGGGCATGGGTGTGTGTGTTTTTTCGTAGGTTAGTTTACCTAGTTTTCAGTAGTTTGTAAGCTACGGACTGATGACCACGCAGTTTGGTCCGATAGATTTACAGACTTTTGAACATTTGAATATTTTCACTATCTGTTATAAATGGGTCGAAATAACAAGTAGCCAAAACTACTTCTTCCTACACAGAGCATTATTCCAGTCGTAATCCTTGTTTAGTCGTGAAACGAAATATCACTTGTCTCTTTAATCACCCCTAGCTGTTTACTTAAATAATAATTTACTTACCTGAATTTGCTTTCCTCTTCTTCTGAGACTCAGCTGAAATATCTAAAAGTATTTTCTGTGTGTATCCACGTCTTTCCTATGTGTGTTACAGAATTTCAACTCGCTCATGTGATTGTACACAGCATGAAACTTTTAACATGTAAGATATTTAATTCTGTGATGCTATTCTCCTATGAGCCAATATATAGCGTCCTTCATCAGAGGAAGATTCACAATATGGAAAGGAAACGGAAATAATATTGTCAATAACTGGAGTGCCTGGTGGTCGTCAATCACCTAGTATCACAAAGTATGTGATACCCTCTGAGGCATTTTTCTGTCCCTGTTGAGTGCACGCTCTTATCATGACTGTTATGGTTCTCTCTACCACCTCCGTCATAACTTCCTCTACCCCCCCCCCCCTGCCGGCCGCGGTGGCCGAGGTGACTGAGGCGCTCCAGTCACGGTCAGCACGGCCACTATGGTCGGGGGTTCGAATCCCCCCTCGGGCATGGATATTTGTGCCGTCTTTAGTATAAGGTAGTTGATAAGTAGTTTGTAAGTTTAGGGACTGATAACCCCGTAGTTAAGTCCCATAAGCTTAACAAACATTTTTTAAACCTCTACCCCTACCGCGATGAGACGAGCCCCTTCTTCTATGAGCTACGGCTCCGTCGCGACTGTCTTTCGTCCCAGGTGTTGCTCTCCTCCTCTCTGTTCGCCCCACTACTTCTGTTACGACCATCGTTATTACGGCGATCTACTCGCCATCAATGTTTATAAGATAATGAATGTGCAGTTGAAGCGGTCTTAAATTGAATATTTAATGATAGGTGGATTGGTCGTAGACGTACCATACCATCGCCCGAATGTTCACCGGATCTTACGTCCCCGGATTTTTTTCTGTGGGGAAAATTGATGGATATTTGTTATCCTGATTCACCGACAGCGCCTGAAAACATGCGGCACCGCATTGTCAATCTATATGAGGACGTTACTGAACTATTCGCTGTTGATAGGAATTTCGTTACGCGTATTGCCAAATGCACTGAATTTGAAGGACATCATTTTGAGCATTTATTGAATTCATGGCGTAATTACAGGTAATCACGCAGTAACAACATGCGTTCTCAAAACGTAGCCTACGAATTTCACAAAAGTACGCGTATCACATTGGAACAATATTTCATGCCAAGCTGGGCAATTGGAGAGGCCAAGTTGTTATATATTGTTAGAAGAAAAGTGATGTTAAGTAGACTACGTATTGAGTTTAACAGGAAGTGTTTGATTAGTGGTGTTATTCCTAAGTATGCAAAGCTCAAATTTAGATCTGTGGCTATAAGTGCACATAGTGTCAAGTTGAAGTGTGAACGCCTCTTTATAAAAAGTGAAATTCGTATGGCACATAAGACCAGACATATGGCCGAGATTACAGGTACTGACTTATCCAATTATTTGTCACGCACTCTTCCTGGTTTTCTATTTTATGACTTATGTGAACTTATTAGTGACTGTCTGTTTTTCGAACGTAGTGTTGTTGTCAGGCGGCATTGCCGTAAACTACGGGCGCTTATGGCCCAGCAGACCCCAACCGACGTGGCCGATGTCACTGCTAGTAAACACACGTTTGCTGATAGAGTAGTTAATCTTACTAACTTGAACCTTTCTCATGAAGAAAATTCCCTGCTTCATAAAGGCCTAAATTTCAATCTTCCCACCAGGATGAATTCTAATACTATCAAACGAACTATAGCCGAAGTAAAAGGCGTATGTGAGATGCTAAAAGTCCCACAACCTGTACAGGCCAAGATTGCGGTGACAACTCATAAAGCACTCAGTAAACCTGTCCCCATAGGCACTTTTTCTAATTCTCTCTCAACCATCTTAAATAAATTGAATGGAAAACTAGTAGAAAATAAAGTTGTTGTCACAAAAGCGGACAAGGGAAATTGTATTGTCCTTATTTCAGATTCTGATTACGTCTGTAAGACTTTGGATTTCTTCCGCTCTAATGATATAGTGGAAACTGTAAGAAACCCCCTCCCTAAATTTGTTACCGAACTAAAGAAATTTGTGAAAGGTGCCAACTGTCTCTTTGCCACCGATCACGCTAAACGTAAGCAAATCCCGATGAACCCAAAACTTCCTGTTCTTAGATCACAAATAAAGCTTCATAAAAGTAATTTGACGATACGTCCAATTGTAGATGGTTGCCAGGGCCCAAATTACAGGGTTAACAGTTTTTGCTATGCTAAATTAAAAGCTGCATACACTTTTGAAAAAACGTGGGCTGTCAAAAATAGCTACGAGATGGCAATGCTGTTGAGAGATACTAAGATTCCTTATGATGCAATAATGGCATCCCTTGACATAACCAATTTGTACTCTAATGTGCCTGTAGAAGAGACATTAGATATCATTAGACTGAACCTTATTAGACATATGAAACTTCCAATAGGGGAAATCTATGAATTACTAGAGTTATTACGCCTAACACTTGCGTTCAACTGTTTTACTTTTAACGGTAAAATCTACCTTCAGAAGGACGGTCTGGCAATGGGTTGCTGTCTTTCAGGCCTTCTGGCTGATATCTTTATCAACCATTTAGAAAGTAAATTTTTTGCTAATCATGTGTCAATATGCAACAAGATTATTCTGTATCGCAGATATGTTGACGATATTTTCGTTACACTTAAAGGTACGGGATCAGTCATAGATGAGGTTGCGGGATCTTTTAATCTATTACATCCTAAGATACACTTCACGGTAGAGGTAGAATCAAACAGGAGCATTAATTATTTGGACTTGAACATCACCAGACAATCTACGGGCTTTTGTTCAGACATATTTAGAAAACCCTCTACCACTGACGTCATTATTGCAGCAGACTCGGGCCACCCACGTGCCCATAAGAATGCTTTCTTTCTGTCAATGTTCAACAGGTTGGCTGAACTGAATCTTGACGCAACAAGTGTTCAAAAAGAAATTGATATAATCACACAAATAGGTATAAGTAGTGGATATACCAAACGTGCGATACAGAACATTCGTAAATCAGTGTTCAATAAAAGAAAAACACCTAAATCTAATCCCACCAAAAATTAATCTAGATTTGCGTCAATGACCTACACAGGGCATTTCTGTGAACAAATTGCTAACGCCTTCAAGAAAACCAATATAAAAATAGGATTCCGGACGCGCAATAAGCTTAAGACAATATTGCGTACCTCTGTTGACAGCAAAAAGGATAAATACAAAAAATCGGGAGTCTACAAAATAGCTTGTGCATCATGTGATAGTGTTTACATTGGACAAACAGGGCGTGATTTTTCAATCAGATTTAAAGAACATTGTAATAAAAATAATACAGCTATGGGGTGTCATCTCAACGATAAAAAACATCATCTAGATACGATTGAAAAATCCTTAAAAATTCTTCATGTAGAGCCGAAAGGTCTAGACCTAGACATTCTGGAAGATATTGAAATTTACAAATGCTGTAAGGAAAACCCAGATGGAATTTTGAACGAACAAATCCGTTCTCACAGAAAATTGTTCTTTGACATTTTTCGGGATTTATTATGAACAGTGCCCAACCCGCTGGTTCCCTATATCTATGATGAATGCTACTGCTGTTATAAATGTTTTTACACCACCTTATCTGATGTAAAGTGCCTTGTGTTATTTTTATGACTACTTGTTCTATCTATAGCTACAGCCAACTGTCATAAGGAATGCTAGTCATTTTTTAAAACACCTTTGACAATGTTCAGGATTTGTTGAGCTGTCTATCTCATTTTATATGTAATATTATTCTGTCACTTTTTATTAATTATATTTTTATGTGGTTTTAACTTTGACTACATAGTGCTTATATAGCCTATCATGATTTACAACAAAGTTTAGCAGCTGACAAGTGTTTTTTTTTTTAAAGCATATGTATAATTGTTCTTTTAAAAAAGAAATTTTATATTGTATACTTTGTACAACGATTGCACAGCTGACCTATGTAAACTGATACGCATACCTTATGTGATATGGCGCCACTATACACATTGTAATGCCACCTGGTGGCCAAAATGTCTACTTGGACAGTATCATGTGTGTTAAAACTTGTAACCTACTACTTTTTCTATCATGTGAGGAATTTATTAATTTTATTATTTTATATTCTTGTTTTTAGATTCTAATCTGATGATGGTTATTCCGAAACGCGTCATTTGGAGGGCACGCTGTACATCAAGTGTGACCAATAATAAATAGTTTGCGACCTAAGCAGCTTCACAGCAGTACTACCTAATCATTTCATCATTGTCGCCTACCTCCTCAGTGACTTTATGTCGCATTTACAATAGCATTTCTGGCAGACGCAGTGTGTCAGCGTTCGCCGAAACTAACAGAGATGCACAGCCAGCAGGGCGCATGTGGCGATTCCCCGAATTTGCTCGTAGGTAATGTGCTATTTGAAGCCGAAAGCACTGAAAGAGTGAGGGCCTCATTTGGCTGCTAGAATCTCAGCTGCGTGGGAGGTTTCTGCGAAACGCCGAGAAGCGAGTCAACACTACCGGCTTGCTAACTAAAACTGTGATGCGAATCGTGGGCGGTCTCTACAAAAGGCTAAGTTCAAAGGTCGCACTACCGAGAATAGCGACCAGTTTACTGTCAAACGGAGAGAGCTGCCGCACCGGTAACTCACTGGAACCGTTCAAATTAGTTACGGCAGTGCAGCAGGGAAACGCCCTCGGCAACTGCCGTTATTTCGGTACGCGGACGTAGCTTTTAGCGCATAGACCAGAGTCGGCAGTGCATTTAGAAATTTAAACTGCGCGTGGGAGGACTTCGACAAGGCGTCGTAAACAACTTAGTACCGTTACAAAGCAACCACAGATGAACAACATGAAACACTACCGTAAGTCAAGTAAAATGTCTGATTAAAGACAAAGAAATAGAAATAATAGAAGAGAAGGAATCAAAATGTAATTGAATGTGTTGAAACAGTATATGAATATTTCTTTATCACCTCTATATCAATGATGCTCTGAAACCACACCCTGCCGAATATCTACTCCAATATGCTGAGAACACCGATTTCCTGGCCGTCAATCCTACACTCCGAACATTCCCTTCAACTAGTACAGTGTACGTTACGGTTCGGAAAAATTGTGGATGTGTTTGATATTTCGATCGCCCTGAGATATAGTTTCTTTATACTGTAGTAATGATCATAGCATTTGCAGTTCAGAACATGTAGAGATTTTCCGTCAGCAAATGCATTGAGTTTGAAGAAGAGCAGATAGAAGAGGTTGAGAGCATTAAAATCCTGGGATTACAGCTTGATAATAAATTTAGTTGGGAAGAGCACACCACAGAACTGCAGTAACGACTCAACAAATCTGTATTTTCAATACGAGTATTATCAGACGTAGGAGACATATAAATAACAAAGCTTGCATACTTTGCTTACTTTCATTCCCTAATATGGTATATGGTATAATATTTTGGGGTAACTTTTCAAGTCAGTCAAAAGTCTTCAGATTGAGTTAGTAGAGATTCGTGCGTCTATAAAAAGATCGATGCGCGAAGCATACAATAATTATCACAGCCATACCTTAGCAAAAGATCTTTCCGAGAACCCGAAAAAATTCTGGTCCTATGTAAAATCGATAAGCGGGTTAAAGCCCACTGTCCAGTCACTCGTTGATCATTCCGGGGCAATAATAGAAGAAAGCAAACGGAAAGCTGAAGTTCTAAATTTAACCTTTAAGAAATCTTTCACGCAGGAGGACCGCACAAATGTACCATCATATGATCAACGTAATAATTCCGAAATGGGGGACATAGCAATAGGTTTTTCCGGTGTAGAGAAGCAGCTGAGAGAGCTAAATACGAAAAGGTTTTACAAAGACTATTCTACGGCGTTGGCCCCCTACTTAGCTTGCATTTATCGCGAATCTTTAATTCAGCGCAAAGTTCCTAGTGATTGAAAAAAGCGCAGGTGACTCCCGTGTGTAAGAAAGGAAAGAGAACTGACCCATACAATTACAGGCCAATATCGTTGACATCAGTTTCATGTAGAATTTTGGAGCATATTCTCAGTTCGAATAAGGTAAATTTCCTCGAAACGGAAAAGCTTCTTTCCATGAATCAGCACGGGTTTAGGAAACATCGTTCATGTGAAACTCAGCTTGCCCTTTTCTCACATGACATCTTGCGCGCCATGGACGAAGGGCAACAGGCGGATTGTGTTTTTCTCGACTTCAAATAGGCGTTCGACGCGGTGCCACACTGCAGACTGCTAACGAAGATACGAGCTTATGGAAAAGGTTCACAGATTTGTGACTGGCTGGAAGACTTCCTAAGTAATAGAACGCAGTACGTTGTTCTCGACGGCGAGTGTTCATCAGAGACGAGTGTATCGTCAGGCGTGCCCCAGGGGAGTGTGATAGGACCGCTATTATTTTCTATCTATATAAATGATCTGATGGACAGAGTAAGTTGTAATTTGCGGCTGTTA
This sequence comes from Locusta migratoria, assembly GCA_026315105.1. NCBI lineage: Eukaryota > Metazoa > Arthropoda > Insecta > Orthoptera > Acrididae > Locusta > Locusta migratoria. The sequence continues at coordinate 94,242,991 of CM048745.1, forward strand.
TCTGATGATGCTGTGGTGTATGGGAGGGTGTCGTCTGTAACTGACTGTAATAGCATAGAGGATTACTTAGACAAAATTTCTAGTTGGTGCGAATATTGGCAGCTAGCTCTCAATGTAGAAAAATGTAAGGTGATGCGCATGAGTAGAAAAAACAATCCCATAATGTTCGAATACAGCATTAGTAGTGAGCTTCTTGATGCTGTCGCGTCGTTCAAATATCTAGGCGTAACAATGCAGAGCGATATGAAATGGAACGAGCATGTAAGGACAGTTGTGAGTAAGGCGGAGAGCCGACTTCGGTTTATTGGGAGAATTTTGGGAAGATGTACTTCACCTGTAAACGAGACCGCGTATAAAACGCTTGTACGACCATGTCTTGAGTATTACTCAAGTCTTTGGGACCCGCAGCAGATCAGTTTAAAGGAAGACATAGAGGCGGTTCAGAGACGAGCAGTTAGATTTGTTACCGGTAGGTTCGACCAATGCGCGAGTGTTACGGAAATGCTCCGGCAATTCAATTGGGGATCGCTGGAAGAAAGACGACGTTCTTTTTGCGAATTTCTGTGAAGTAAATCTAGAGGTCCGGAATTTGAAGCTGAGTGTAGTACGATCTTTCTGCCGCCTACTTACATTTCGCGTAAAGATCACAAAGGCAAGATAAGAGAAATTAGGGCTCGTACGGTGGCATATAGGCATTCTTTTTTTTCCTCGTTCAATTTGGGAGTGGAATAGGAAAGGAAAATCCCTAGAAGTGGTACAGTGTACACTCCACCACGCACCTTACGATGAATTGCGGAGTATGTACGTAGATGTAGATGTAGAGTCCAAAAACGTGTAATACGTATTATTTGGGTAGTAAATTGACGGACGTTCTGTAGAAGCCTCTTCAAAGAACTGGGTATATTAACTATTGCCTCTCAGTATATTTATTCCTTAATGAAATTTGTCATAAATTATATATCCCTTTTCAAGAAACATCTCAGTTCATACATACAATACTAGGAATACAAATGATCTACACAAGGACTTAAAAGCACTTACTTTAGTTAAAAAAGGGGTCGACTACTCAGGAACACACATTTTCAATAATTTACCATCGACTATAAGAAATTTAGCTACAAATAAATCTGTTTAAGAGGAACCTGAAAGACTTTTTAGTGGCCAACTCTTTCTACTCCATTAGTGAGTGTCTAAATTGTACCATACAATATCAGTATTTTTTTATATTATCAGCTTTAAAAAAATAAAAAAAATAAAAAATTAAAAATATATATTAAAATTATATTATTAGTATTGTCTATTATTGAACTTGTAAATTTTGTTTCTTGATATGTTACACATCCACGAGGATCTCCTCAACATGGATCTATGGAACGAAAAAATAATCTAATCTAATGTACGGTGAATATTACGAATAACTGTTAACCACGCAATGATAGATCTACCAAGGTACCGTAGACGTTAAACATAAAACGGCAACAAATAAATTAGAGATCGAAATCATGATTGTAAATAATTATCGAACTTCCGATCGTTCTGCGATCAAGTGATGAAATATGTACCAAATATTGCCAAGAATCGTTAGGATGATAAGTTCAGTGTCAGTCTTCACTTCATTGTGATAGGGAGGAAAAAAATATTGGTCCTACCAATAGTTCACAGTCATCTGTCTTTAACAACAGGATAGTCGAGATGCTATGGCAAGAAGAATTATATAGTAAATAGCTTAAGTAAATATTTGTTAAATGTCGAGGTAAATTTAAATGAGTTAGTCAAAGCATGTGTCTGTGGCACACAATTCTCAAACTAAAAATATTCAGAATAAGACGATCATGATTTTGTGTAGAATTCATTATATACTGGAGGGTACGATGGACTGTATACACTTCGGTGTTTTTGGCATAGAATGCAATCGAAGTTACTTAAAAGTCCGCACTACAGTTAATGTTTGCATCTCAGTGACTAGTTGCGTATTGATGTTGACAGGATACTTCCGGGGAATGCTATGGTATTTTGTGTAATAAAGGCATTTTCCGCACTTTCTTGTAAAACATGAACACGGAGCTCAAATTTCAAGCCATCAGTGCAGTTTCAAAACTCTTTTGTAAACATTTAGCAAAAGAGGCAAATAAATCAAGTTTTGCTGCATTCTACACACTGTGTTAAAATGTTTATTCTACAATCTATACGCAACACTATAAGATGTCAAAACCTCTCCTACGTTATCTTCTGAAAACCAAATTCAAAGGTATTATCTTAGGGAAAAATGTAGAGGTCAAACGTCATAATCATGTTGATTTTATTTGCCAGGGACACACATCCCTGTTAACCTATTGATAGCAGTTCCTCACACTACTCAGTTACTATTAGGCATTGATTTACTGACAGAATATAGAGCCGTCTTAAATTTGAATGGCAACATCTGTAGTTGATGAGCAATTAAAGTTTGAAAATTCGATCATGAGGCCAGAGAGGAAGTTAATTGTTTAAAATTTTTGCCTTTTGAATCAGACATGAAAGTTTTGTATGACAGAAAAGATCTCTACTAAGAAACGAAATAATTCATTGATATTTCTGAAACTATTCACGGTAAAATCAGTAGTGTAAATTCTACTTCTGAGCTGAATAAACAAGAGAATGTGCTGAACGTGAATCAAATCATATTACTGTACTTCACATTCTGTACACAGATTGTGATGTGTTCGTTAACAGACCTGGAACCATAAAAAATGTTCTATTTCAAATAAAAATCTAGTGAACACAATAAATTTCTAGTCTCATCGTATAGCTTTCCATCTATATACTTTGAGAGATTTAAGAAAGAATTTCGTTACTCGCAGAATGAGAGCGTAATCGAGCCATGATCCCATTAAAACATAAAATATACGAAAATGCAAGTCTCGTGATGAATTCCTTCCACTGTAAAAAGTTGAGAGATCTCGTGTAAAACCAAGTCACTTATTCTGTTTAGTGTTCATGAAACTACCTACTCAACACCTTGTCGTAATTCGTTATCGAATTAGTTATCTTCCATTAGTATAATATTGATATAGTCACTGTGAATGGTGGTATTCAACTAATTAACAAATTATAACATGGTGTTGAATATGTGTTTTCATGCACATGAACTAAAATAACTAACTGGGTTTCTCATGAGATCTCACAAATTTTAACAGTGGAATGAATTCTACACGATTTTGGCATTTTTGTACATCTTATGATTTTGATCAGATTTTCCTTTTACAGTATATGTCGAGATTCATATTCATAGCAGCATAACCCACGTATCATTTAGTTTGGAAAACGGTATTCGAGCACATCGAAGCGATTCGCTTATAAGAACTCTACGTGGGTAGATTTACTACTACGTACCACTTCTGAGATATGTTTCGTTGGCTGAATCGATATGTTGACGCTTTTGGAAACACAAGAGGCGCGAATCGAGTACCACTGGAGTCATTTTATTTCACTTTTCTTTAGACCTTTGCAGGTAATATTTTTAACATAAATTCACTACGAATTGTACAGTTAAAGGCTTTTCTATATTCCACATTGTTAAACATATTCCATTTTGTAATAACCTCATCTTTAAACAACAAACCAAGTGATAGCCACAGTAAAACTGTTAATGGACGCATGTATTTGTAATTTCTTCGGCTAGCACATTGTGAATTTATAGTGCTAATAAATGTATCAGCCGAGAGAGTGAGTGACTGTGCCTTCCATTATCTGTTGTTACCAGTTTAATATCTGTTCTTCAACTCCGGTACGACCTTTCGACCGTTACGCTAACGAAATAGGACGGGTAGTTCATTGATAAGAGTGTCGGACTTCCTGGTTAAATGGCGTGCATTGGATTGGATGCCACCAAAACCTTTACTTTTTTTTGTCGTGATGAAAATGTTTCTTGATTTACTTACTTTTTGTTATTAAATTATATTGGTTTACTTTTTTCGGTATTCTCTTTAGAAAAAAAAACTAATTACAGTTTGTCAGTTTGCTATCTAAAAATAATCTTCCTTGAAAGGTAATATTTATTTTACCACCCATAACAAAAAAGTAAACTTCGTTGGAGAGTAATTTTCACCTGACCTTCCAAAATACATCCACTTTCTGTATTATTACTATGAATATGTGTCTGTCTGATTAAAAATTATATCACTATAAAATAGAATTTTGTAAAAGCCTACAACTGCAGAATTTTAAGCGAATTAATATTTGGAATGTTACGTGCAAGAAGACTAAAGAAATCAATTTACTCCAGGGGGATTTTAACGCGCGCCTGTTGGATACATAAATCGTCAAACTATCTACTAACCCAATGAAACGTATGAGAGGATTGGTACATTGTAGTAATTCTACCCACGTGGAATTCTGAAGCCTCAACCGTTTCTATATCTCAATGTTTTCCAAAATAAATGATATGTTAGTTGAATTGCAATGAATATCAACATATAGTGTATCTTAACTACTGTTTTGCTTCTATTTGACGATGTAAGCAGTAAGCTGAAGCTGCACAGACGCTGGAGTTGGTAAGACTCGCGCTTATGAGCTTGGGCATGCGCATTGCACTGTTCGTGGACTTAAATTATTCAGGCCGGGTAATATTTTTGTCCCCCATTGTTCTTGAAACTCATACCCTGTTTCCTTCGATTTATCTCAGAGGCTTTGATGTAAGAATATTTAGAATTCTGGGTAGTTAGTTAATTCTTAATGTTTAATCTCTTCATTATTTATACATACTGCCGCATGTGATTGATCACTATAGAAAAGCAGGAAAATAGTCTTGTGTATTGGATGAATTTTCAACTTGAAGATATATGGACGTTGTTGACTAAGTGTACTTTCCAATAAAACTAACCCCCCAGGGGGCCCACAGTTCTTTTGTGGGTACGTGTGTGGCGCGCACGGGGCCCCGAGCCGGAGCAGCCTTTCTTCTGCCCCAGGCTGCTTCACTTTCCCTCCCGGTTTATGCCTTCGCCCGGAGACGGGCATATTTCGTGAGATACGGTGGTTCTTGTTGTGGTTTTTCTTCCTTCGTTCCTTCCTTTCTTACCCTTCGTTTTCTGTCTTTCTCTCCTTGAACTCTCCTAGCCTTCTTCTCCTCATTAGTCTCCGCCTCGGCGTTTGAGACACTTCTTTTCTTTCCTTCTTTCTCTTCCTTTCCTATCCTCTTCTTCTTTCCTCCCTGTGCGTGTCTGAAGGCCGACCCACGCATTATCGTGCGTAGCAGATGACGGGGTAACGCGTAATTCCCCGCCCCGGGTAGACAAGTAAGGCACGTACGTACCCCCTGGTAAAGGCCAGGCCCAGGGAGGGGTGATTACCCGAGCTGGTACCTTCCGAACGTGCCGATTGGTCCCTCCGTCAGTTCTCGGGAGGTGTGACCTGAGGTGTGAACAATCACCTAAGGCGGGTAAGCCCTCGGAGAGGGCCCCCACTAGGAAGGAGCGCGCCATCGGAGACGCCGGTAATCACGGGGGACACTTCCGCGATGACTTCCTTATCTTCTTTCGTGACGTTGACCCATAAACGTAAGTTAGACTCGCCTCAGGCTAAAAAGACTCTGCCTAATGTACCTAAATTTCTGGTTGTCTCTCGCACCGACGGAAAGGATTTCAATTCTGTCAATCCTTTCGTTATACAGAAAGGTGTAGATGCAATTGCTGGCCCTGTTAAAACCTGTTCACGTCAGCGCAATGGCACATTGTTGCTGGAAGTGGAAAGTGCCTTCCAAGCCCAAAAACTGATACCTACTACGTTGTTGCACACTTTTCCAGTTAAGGTCGAAGCGCACCGCACACTCAACTCGTCACGGGGGGTAGTCTTCACGAGATCCCTTGACGGGTTGTCTGATGAAGATATCCAATCGTATATGTCCGATCAGGGTGTGACAGCCGTCCACAGGGTCATGAAAAAGGTCGATAACCATCTGACACCGACTCGTACTGTGTTTTTGACGTTTGACAAAGTTGACCTCCCGTCGAAGGTCAAAGCAGGGTATGAAGTCATCTCCGTCCGCCCTTATGTACCTAACCCAACGCGCTGTTTTCAGTGCCACAGGTACAACCATACCCGTGAACATTGCCCAAATGCAGCAAAGTGTGTCACTTGTGGTAGGGACGCCCATGAGGGGGATTGCCCACCTCCGTCCCCTCACTGCCTAAACTGCAACGGTGACCATGCGGCTTCCTCTCGCGACTGCCCTGTATACAAGGATGAGAAGGTAATCCAGCAAATTCGGGTTACGGAGAAGGTATCGACATCTGCCGCTCGTAAGTTGTTGGCGAGTCTGAAGCCCACTGTCCTCCCAGCGGGTACATACAGTAAGGTACTCACCTCAACTCGACCTACCAAGGATTCCAGTACCCAGACATGTGACTTCACTTTCGCTGACACAGTTGTGCGATCCGCCAGCCCAAAGATTGCCCGTTCCACGTCCCCGCTCCCTCTTGCTGCTTCTAGGGTACAGTCTTCGTCAAACTCTAGTAAACCGCGGGCACCTAAACAAGATGCCCGGGCCTTGAAAAAGGAACCCGTCCGTGAGGATTTTCTGCGTTCTCAGGCTTCCCAACCGTCAACTGCCTCTTCCCGCCGTCACTCTTCCAGAAGAGCTGACAAGAAAAAGAGTTCCTCTCCTTCCCCGCCGAGGCGTGACCCATCTGTCACGCCGTCCAACAGTTGCCGGCCTCGGCCGTCTTCTGTTTCACCGGGACGCTCCGTTTGCCGGGCGCCCGGCCCTTTACCGGCGGTGGAAACTGCCCCTCCTGATCAACTCAGGGAGGTGGCAGGCGCGTCGGTCGAACCAATGGAACATGACCCTTTGCCCCCAGACAGCGATAGCAGTGCTCCCTCGAAATCCGGTCCTCAGCGGCCGTCGAGGTGACCCCGCTTGCTAGTTGGTTTTTATCCTTATTTCTTCTCTCATTTTTATCATGGCGCTCCTTCAATGGAATATTCGCGGCATTCGTTCTAATCGGGAGGAGTTAAAACTACTCCTTCGATTGCACTGCCCGCTTCTAGTCTGCCTCCAGGAAACTAAGTTGCGTCCACGTGATCGTGCAGACTTTCCACACTACACCTCTGTGCGGTTCGACCTGCCACCCGTGGAAGGTGTCCCAGCCCATGGAGGGGTTCTGATGCTCCTTCGAGACGACGTCTATTTCCATCCCATTTCCTTGCACACTCACCTACAGGCAGTTGCCGTCCGCATCACTTTATCCACATTTACCTTCTCCCTCTGTAATATATATTCGCCATCGTCATCTGCCCTTACTAGGGCAGATGTGCTAAACCTTGTTGACCAGCTCCCTTCACCTTTCGTGTTGGTAGGCGACTTTAATGCCCACCACCCCCTATGGGGCTCTCCGGCACCTTGTCCGAGAGGCTCCCTCTTGGTGGACATTCCCCACCACCTCGATCTTGTCTGCCTCAACACCGGTGCACCGACCTTCCTTTCTGACACAACACACACTTATTCCCATATAGACCTCGCAATATGCACTCCTCAGCTTGCCGGTCGGTTTGAGTGGTATGCCCTTTCTGACACGTACTCGAGTGACCATTTCCCTTGTATCATCCACTTCCTACATCATTCCCCATCTCCACGTCCCACCAGTTGGAACATTTCTAAAGCCGACTGGGGGCTTTATTCTTCCATGGCTGTTTTTCACAATCAGAATTTTCCCAACTGTGACAGTCAGGTCGAATACCTCACAGAGGTTATTCTCACTGCTGCTGAACGTTCCATACCTCGTACATCCTCTTCTCCACGTCGTGTCCAGGTCCCTTGGTGGACTGCAGCCTGCCGCGACGCGCTTCGAGCCCGGCGCCGTGCTTTACGCACCTTCCGCCGCCACCCAACTTTGGAGAATTGCATCAATTACAAACGTATGAGAGCGCAGTGCCGTCGTATCATAAACGACAGCAAGAAAGCTTGCTGGACTGCTTTTACTAGTTCTTTTAACCGTTTTACTCCCTCCACGGTTGTCTGGGGTGGCCTACGCCGTTTGTCCGGCATCAAGGTCCACTCCCCGATTCCTGGCCTGACCGTGGAGAACGCAGTCCTCGTGGACCCAGCTGATGTTTCAAACGCATTGGGTTGTTTCTTTGCGGAGGTTTCGAGCTCTGCCCATTACCACCCTGCCTTTCTCCCTCGCAAACAGGTAGAGGAGGCACGGCCGCCTTCTTTCCGCTCTTTTAATCGTGAAAATTATAACGTCGCCTTCACCATGCAGGAGCTAGATCGTGCTCTCGCCCTGTCCCGGTCTTCTGCTCCCGGGCCCGATTCCATTCATATTGAGATGCTGAAGAACCTCTCTCCTGCGGGCAAGTGCTTTCTTCTTAGTACCTACAATCGCATATGGACTGAAGGTCATGTTCCCACAAGTTGGCGTGAAGCCATTGTTGTCCCCATCCCCAAACCAGGGAAGGACAAACACCTTCCTTCCAGTTATCGCCCCATTTCTCTGACGAGCTGCGTCTGTAAGGTGATGGAACGCATGGTTAACGCTCGGTTGGTCTGGCTCCAAGAATCTCGCCGCCTCCTGACTAATATCCAATGCGGTCTTCGTCGACACCGCTCTGCTGCTGACCACCTCGTTACGTTGTCGACCTTCATTATGAACAACTTTCTAAAGAAGCGTCAAACAGTAGCAGTGTTCTTCGACTTGGAGAAGGCATACGATACCTGTTGGAGAGCGGGCATTCTCCGCACATTGCACACATGGGGCCTTCGGGGCCGCCTTCCTCTTTTCATTCAAGCGTTTTTGGCGGATCGCAAGTTCCGGGTACGGGTGGGCTCTGTTTTGTCAGATACCTTTTGCCAGGAGAATGGGGTACCACAGGGCTCCGTCTTGAGTGTGGCGCTCTTTGCCATTGCAATCAATCCGATCGTAGATTGCCTTTCAGCCGACGTCTCCGGATCTCTTTTTGTTGACGATTTCGCAATTTATTGTAGCGCCCAGCGGACGTGTCTCTTGGAGCGTTCTCTCCAACGCTGTCTTGACCGTCTATATTCCTGGAGCATCGCAAACGGCTTCCGATTCTCCACTGAGAAAACTGTGTGTATCAATTTCTGGAGATACAAGGAATTTCTTCCACCTTCTCTACGTCTCGGCCCTGTTGCTCTCCCTTTCGTGGAGACTACAAAATTCTTGGGACTCATGTTGGATCGGAAACTTTGCTGGTCCACACATGTGTCCTACCTGGCTGCCCGTTGTGCCCGATCCCTTAACGTTCTTCGTGTCCTCAGTGGCACGTCATGGGGAGCGGACCGTACCGTCCTGCTTCACCTTTACCAGGCCATTGTTCAGTCGAAGCTCGACTAAGGAAGCCTTGTATACTCTTCAGCACGGCCGTCGATTCTCCGCCGTCTCAACTCTATCCACCATCGTGGATTACGTCTGGCGACCGGTGCATTTTATACCAGCCCTGTTGAAAGTCTGTATGCCGAGGCTGCTGTATTACCCTTGACCAATCGACGTGACATACTCTTGTGTCGGTACGCATGCCGCCTACGGTCGATGCCCAACCATCCATCTTACAGATTATTTTTTGACGACTCACTCGATCGCCAATATCAGTTGTCTGCGATTGCCTTGCTTCCACCGGGAGTTCGGTTTCGCCACCTGCTACAGCGGCTCGATTTTACCCTTCCTTCCACCCTTCGGTTGAGCGAAAGCCCATTGCCACCGTGGCATCAGGCCCAGGTTCACACACACCTCGAACTTAGTTCGCTCCCCAAGGAGAGCACTCCGGATTTGGTATACCGCTCGAGGCTTGTCGAACTCCGTTCGCGGTTCGATAATGCCGTATTTATTTACACTGATGGTTCCAAGAGCACTGCCGGTGTCGGATCTGCCTTCGTCGTCGGGGACAACCGTTTCCAATACAAGCTCCCTGACCGGTGCTCAAACTTCACGGCTGAGCTTTTCGCCCTCCACCAGGCCGTTTTGTATACCTGCCGCCACCGCCACCCTTTCTATGCCATATGTTCTGACTCCCTTAGTGCCCTGCAGAGTCTTAAGGACCCTTTCTCGAACCATCCTCTCGTGTATCGGATCCAACGCTCCCTCCAGTTGCTGGCGGATGACAGCTGTCACGTTTCTTTCCTGTGGGTCCCTGGCCATGTGGGTGTGCCCGGGAATGAGGCCGCCGACACAGCAGCCAAGGCAGCAGCTCTTTTGCCTCGCATGGCTACCTTTTGCGTCCCATCGGACGATGTTCAACGGGCTCTTCGCCGGAGTATCGTGTCGCAATGGCACAGTGTGTGGCTTTCACTGTACAACAATAAATTGCGAACTGTCAAACCGATCCCGACCGCTTGGAGGACATCCTCACGCATCTCTCGGCGGGAGGAGGTCATCCTGGCTCGGTTGCGGATCGGTCATTGCCGTTTCAGCCACCGTCACTTGCTATCCGCCGAACCTGCACCGCTATGCTCCTGCGGTGAACTGCTGACAGTGCGACATGTTTTACTGACTTGTGTTAATTTTAATCATCTCCGTGTAGCCCTTCACTTTCCGTCTACTCTGGAGGAAATTTTAGCTGATGACACACGAGCAGCTGCTCGAGTTTTGCGTTTTATCAACTTGGCCTACTTATCCAAGGATATTTAACTCTTTTAATTGTCTTTTATCCTTCTTTTTTAGCCTCTTGTTGATGTTCTGACAGTCTACATTTTTTTAGATCATAGCGAATCTATGTTCTTGGCTGGGCGCTAATGACCATAGAAGTTGTGCGCCCTAAAACCACAAAAAAAAAAAAAAAAAAAAAAATTCCAATAAAACTAAATTAGTTCATACAACAGTTAGTAATTCAAAATTAATTAACTTAGTTCATAAAAAAAGACTTCTTTTTCAGTGAACACAATTGTATATTATGAAAATGTGAACATGTAATTGTATAAATTTTCCTCCTAGAATTAGTACAATTGTAACTTAAAAGAACTACACCATGAAAGTAATGTCTTTCTTGAGGAAAAGAATCAAGTCTGAGAGCGTTAATATTGAGTACTGTAATAAAAGAATTTTATTATTTTTAATCTTCACGAATAAGGACTATAGCTGGAATTGCGTTTGGACAACAAACTCAATTCCCCAATAATATTTAGTGAACTTGCAGTATATTGCTCCCTTCATTAGTTCTCTATTTCAGTCAGTTCAACTTCGTAAGATACAAATCAGTAACTATTGTTTCAGGAAGGCGTATAAGCCCAATACCACACATTCACCCTCAATATCGAATCTCTAATTCTTCCATCTTTGTTCATGTGCGGCATAATGTTTTGATACATTTTCACTTGGGTTGATAGAATAATATGCAAGACTTTTCGGAATGTTATGCGCAGTGGATCTGCCCTACGATCTCTGGCTTCGACACTTCGAGCCAAAACTTGGAACATTAACTAGAAATGCCCCTAGAGTGAACATTGCTTTCTGCGCATGTTTTCAATCTTAATCCGTGATTAGTCCTACAGATGACGATCGGCGTAGTTTGTTGGAATAAGCCCCTCATCCTTTCCCCAGAGCAGACAATTTACGGCTTCAAAGAACACAAATCAAAAGGATAAATGCGTTGCAGAAGTGAGAAGAACTGCGATGGCGTGTCGCAAGAAGGGCTAAGAAAAGTCTCTTCGCTTATTTTTGTATTAACATCAGTACGCATAACACCGTTTACAGATCGACAATATGTTCACAACGGTTACTTATTGCTTCTTTTAATATGTAGCTACAGTTGCAGACGAGCGTGAACAATCGAAGGTATAGCTAGTCAGCCGACATAGGCAGATCACAGAATGGCCAAAATAAAGTGTGTTCGATATTTGTACCGAGATTACGTGACATTTACAGCTTACTTTTCATAATATAAAAACTGTTCTGCTCATTTGAATGCTCAACCTAGAGATATTTCTACTCTACGGGCCTGTGGGCCGACCTTAAACTATCAATTATTTACGTATAATCTTCTCCAACACTCTTGGTAGCCATCTTCTTACCCAAACTTAGACGGAGGTGTCGTCAGGAAAAAAAAAGCAACGTTGTCTATAAGCTACAGTGATTGGCGCAGGGCAACACCGTTAAACGTGGGTGTCATTGCTACGCGTTTCAGTCGCAATATTGTAAGCTTCAGTCTTAGTTTTCTAAAGCCCAGCGATAACCTTTAAAATTATGACATATTCGTAAAGACATTGCCGAGGTGAGGTGTCTTGCGTGTCTCCACGATACAGATAGCCGTACCATAGGATGCGTGCGGCCGTCCGCCGTCGGGGGTTCGAATCCCTCCTCGGGCATGGATGTTTGTGTCGTCTTTAGTGTAAGGTAGCTCATAAGGAGTTTGTAAGTTTAGGGACTGAAGACCCCGCAGTTAAATCTCTTAAACGTACAAAAATTTGAACATTTGAACATTATCTGTGGAGAGGCCAGACAAACGTGTGGTTCCTGAACAGAGGCAACAGCCTTTTCAGTAGTTACAGGGGCAACAGTCTGGATGATTGACTGAGCTGGCCTTGTAACATCAGTTAATGTGGCTTTGCCATACAGTTACTGCGAACGGCTGAAAGCAAGGGGGAACTACAGTCGTTATTTTTACCGAGGACCTGCAGCTCTACTGTATAAAAGTATGATGATGGCGTCTTCTTGGGTAAAATATTCCGGAGGTAAAATAGTCCCCCATTCGGATCTCCGGGCGGGGACTACTCAGGAGGATGTTGTCATCAGAAAAGACAATACTGGCTTTCTACGGATCGGAGGGTTGAATGTTAGATCCCTTAATCGGGTAGGACAATCAGAAAATTTAAAAAGGGAAATGGATAGGTTGACGTTAGATATAGTGGGGATTACTGACGTTGGATGGCAAGATGAACAGGGTTTCTGGTTAGGCGAGTACAGGATTATAAATACAAAATCAATTGGGGGTATTACAGGAGTAGGACTGATAATGAATAAGAAAATAGGAATGTGAGTAAACTACTATGAGCAGCACCGTGATAGCATTATCATGTCCAGAGAGATACAAAGCCAACACCGACAACAGTAGTACAGGTTTGTATGTCAACTAGCTCTGCCGATGATAAGGATGTTGAAGAAATATGAGATGAGTTAAAGAAAATTATTCAGACAATTGAGGGAGAGGAAAACTTAATTGTGATGGGAGACTGGAAAGTAGGAAAAAGAAGAGAAGGAAAAATAATAGGTGAATATGGACTGCGCAGAAGGAATGAAGAGGAAGTCGCCTGGTAGAATTTTGCATGGAACATGATTTAATCGTAACAAACACCTGGTTTAAGAATCACAAAAGAAGGTTGTATACGTGGAAGAGACCACGAGACACCGGAAGGTATCAGATGGATTTTATAGTGGTAAAACATAAGACTCCTGAACCAGGTTTTCAACAGAAAGAGATACCCAGGGGCAGATATAGACTCTGACCATAACTTATTGGCCATGAACTGCAAGCTGAAAATGAAAAAAAAAAAAAAAAAAAAAAACTGCAGAAAGGTAGGAAAATAAGGAGATGGGACTTGGATAAACTGAGGGATCCTCAAGTTCTTAAAAAATTCAGAGGGAGCTTTCGGCAACGATTGACAGAAACGGTGAGAAATAAAACGGTAGGAGAGGAATAGGTACCATTGAGAGATGACATAGTGAAAGCAGCAGAGGACAAAATAGGTAGAAAGGCAAGACCTACAAACATTCCTTGGATATCACAGGAAGTACCAAAATTTAATTGATGAAAGGAGAAAATATAAAAATGCAATAAATGAAACAGGCAAAATGGAGTACAGACGACTAAGAGATGAGATTGACAGGAAGCGCAAAATGGCTAAGTAGGAATGGCTAGAAGCCAAATGCAAATCTGTAGAAGAATGTGTAAGAAGGGGAAAAGGAGATACTGCCTACAAGAAAATAAGAGAGACATTTCGGGACTAGAAAAACAGCTTTACGAATATGAAAAACAAAGATGGAAAACCACTTCTCAGCAAACATGGGAAAGTTTAAAGGTGGAAAGAGTACATAGAGGAGCTCTACAAAGGAAATGAACTGAGAGACAATGTTGTAGGAAGGAAAGAGGAAGTAGAATAACTTCGAGATGCATTTGACACAGCCCTGAAAGACCTAGGTCGGAACAAGGCCCCGGGAGTAGATGACATTCCCTCAGAGCTACTAACGTCTCTGGGAGAGTCAGCCATGACAAAACTGTTTCACTTGGTGTGTAAGATGTATGAGACAGGCTAAATACCATCAGACTTTAAGAAAGATGTAATAATCCCCAGACAGGTGTGAAAATTACAGAATCATCAGTTTGATAAGTCATTGTTCCTAAATTTTAACACGAACTATCTACAGGAGAATGGAAAAGATGGTAGAAGCTGACCTCGGGGAAGATTAGTTTTGATTCAGGAGGAAGGTAGGAACCCGGGAGGCAATACTAACTTTACATCTTATCTTAGTAGATAGATAAAGCAACGGCAAATCTACATTTTTAGGTTTTGTACATTTCGAGAAAGCTTTTGACAATTTTGACTGGAATACACTCAAATTCTGAAGTCAGCAGGGGTAAAATACAGGGAAAGGGTATTTACAACCTGTAAAAAAGCGGGACCGCAGTTATTAGACTCGAAGGGCATGAAAGGGAAGCATTAGTTGGGAAGCGAGTAAGACGGGGTTGTAGCCTTTCTCCGATGTTATTCAGTTTGTACATCGAGCAGGCGGTGAAGGAAAGCAAGGAAAAATTTGGAATAGGGATTAAAGTTCAGGGGGAAGAAATAAAAACATTGCGTTTTGTTGATGACATTGTAATTCTGTCAGAGACAGCAAAGGACCTGGAAGAGCAGTTGAATGGAATGGACAGTGTGTTGAAGAGAGCGTATAAAATGAATATTAGCAAGAGAAAAACAAAGATAATGGAATGCAGTCTTAGAAAATGATGCGATGCTGAAGGAATTAGATTAGGTAACGAAACAATGAACGTGGTAGATGAGTTCTGTTACTGGGATAGTAAAATAACATATGACGGTCGCAATACAGAGGATATTAAATGCAGAATGGAAATGGGAAGAAAAGCATTTTTGAATAGGACAAATTTGCTAACATCGAATATTAATTTAAGTGTAAGGAAGTCTTTTCTGAAGGCATTAGTGTGGAGTGTTGCCTTGTACGGGAGTGAAACATGGACAATAAACAGTGCGGATTGGAAGAGAATAGAGGCTTCTCAAATGTGGTGCTACAGAAGAATACTGAAGAGTAGGTGGGTAGATAGCATAACTAATGAAGAGGTATTGAACATAATTGCTGAGAACAGGAGTTTCTGGCATACCTTGACTAAAAGAAGGGATCGCTTTGATGGACACATTCCTAGACATCGAGGAATCGTAAATTTAGCATTGGAGGGAAGTGTGCGGGGTAAAATTCGCAGAGTGAGACGAAGAGACGTATATAGTAAGCTGATGCAAATGGATGTAGGGTGCCGTTCTAGTGAGGAGATGAAAAAGCTTGCTCAGGATAGAGTAGGGTGGAGAGCTGCATCGAACCAGTCTCCGGACTGAAGACCGTAACAACAACAATCTCCTAAAGAAGAAATGGGAATATAATTTGCATTATTAGAAGCCTTACCACGTGCTACAAATCAGTGTTAATCAAACGCTGAGGTCCTTATTTATTGCTACGTGTTAGCGAGAGTTCAAATATAGTTTAGAGTGCATACGAATTATTAAAACTCGTTTAACTCACTACTGTAACTCTCTGCCCGCCGGAGACGTTTGCTGCGACTCGTGAGACCTGTTCTGTGGCGCTATTCCATCACTGAGCGGCTAACCTCAGCGTCATTATATAGTGATTCCCGAAGATGTGGAAATATCTTAATATGTTATTCTACAAGTAAAACTAAAGATAAAGGTTCTTATAAACATATATTAGCGAGGTTGCTAAATATAAAAAAAAATATTTTATTAACATTTGCAGACCTATGTTTATATGAACTTTTGGTACACTTTAGATTACGGTAGTAACACTAAAAGTGGGCCTTTGCGATCGTTTTTTGACAGCTCGAAATTGAAATGCAAAACTGAATAACCGAATTTGTAGAGGAGACAATTCTCTACAAATTTGCACTCTTATTTTTTTCATATCTCGTATCGTTTCAGAGATATTTGCAAAAATAACGGCGATTTTGGGATGTACGTCTGTCTGTCTCTCCGTCTGTCTGTCTGTCCGTAACGTGTTCCCTGTTTTTAAGACGAACCGTTCAATCGATCAGCACAAAATTTTACAGACATAATTGTACACCGTCAGAGAACAGAAGTTCCCTTTTTCAAATTTTTCGGACCAAAAATACAGTAGTAAAACAAAAAAAGCCGATTGTATTATAATTGTAATTGCAAACGAACCGTTCATCTGACACGAATATTGAATAGCCTAATTGTTAGATGGGAAAATTCTCTACAACTTCGCTCTATTATGTTTATTTTTCCATATCTTGCATCGTTGCAGAGATATTTGCAAAAATAACGGCGATTTGACGATGTCTGTCTGGCTGTAACGTGTTCCCACTTTTTAGGTAGAACCGTTCAACCCATCGGCACCAACTTTTACAGACGTAATTGTTGGCTACCAGAGATCAGACCCTCACTTTTTGAGTTATTTCGGACAAGAAATACGTTAGTAATACAAAAATAAGCCTTTTGTAATGTAATTTTAATTGCAAATAAACCGTTCATTTGACGCGAAAATCGAATAAACTAATTTGTAGAATAGAAAATTCTCTACAACTTCGTTCCCTTATGCTTTTTTCATATCTCGTATCTTTTGAGATATATTTTCAAAAATAACGGAGTTTTGACACGTTCCATTGAAAATCAGCCGTTCGCAGATGTCACGTGACATTCCTCGCCCAGACCTCTCTGTTGCATACGCCATCTTGCGTGGCGTATTTGATGATGTTCTTATTGTAACTTACACGTTGTCATTTCAAAGCAATGGTGCACTGAAGAATTAACAAAACCACGTCGTTCTTCGTACGATAAATGATAATCTAGTGACTACAAATGCCATATTAGAATCAGTTAACAACTACAATCAATAGTATGATATTAAAGAAGAGAACTCAACTGTCACCTCTAGCTGCCGGGCGACGTGGCTCGGCGCGCCCGGTCAGAGGGCTCAACGCTTTCTGTAATAAAAAAGCTGAGCCAACACCACATTGAACAAGAACGAACAAAAACGACCAGCGTCCGCAACAAATAGTACTACCCATAGAACAAAAAAAAAAAAAAAAAATAGCATAGTAGGTAATGCGTTTGACTGTGGCACTGAAGGTCAGTGGTTCGAATCCCATCAGTACCTAATTATTTTTCCTAATTTTTGATTATTTAGATTATTATTTTGGTCCAAAACGTTTGCAAAAACTCATAAAACTACAAATCTAAAGTGGGCCGTAAAACACGTCAGTGCGATTTTTATCTTAGATTTACTTGTAAATAACACATTAAAATATTTGCGCTTATTCGTTTATACATCGGCAGCCCCCTGTGGCCAACTGCGTTCTCTGCGAGTGATCCAGCTGGTGACGGCAGTGTGAGCAATTATGGGCTTCTGGTCGCTCACATCTAAAGTGACCGCAGGCAGCAAATTTATACGCTAGCTTTAAGTGCAAGCTTTGTTCAGACATACCAGCCTGTTTGTATGCAATCCGTTTGCCTCCTAGTGTATGCGGGCTGCATAAAAACGAGGGAACGCAATAACACTGGTACGAAAGGAAGATAAGGTAGCGAAACTTGAAGGAATTTAACGTCCTTTCAGGAGTGTGGTCAGAGCAGAAACTGACTCTCAGAATGGTACTCCTGTCGAACCATTCGATATATCGTACGTCATGGCTGCCCTGTATACAACCCATTAAGCTGCTGAAATCTGAGGAGAAAATTATCCGTTAATATCCCATTAAATCGTAAGGTGGATGTAATAACAGCTCGTATGAGCGTTGTACTACCTGACATCGAGAAAGGCTGTGGTCTCATCATTTATATATTATTGTCAGATTTAAGTTATTGTGTACATTTCATTTGCAAGCCGGCCGCGGTGGCGGAGCGGACTCAGGCGCTCCAGTCACGGTCTGCACGGCCACTACAGTCGGGGGTTCGAATCCCCCCTCGGGCATGGATATTTGTGCCGTCCTAGTTCGTAAGTAGTTCATAAGTGGTTTGTAAGTTTAGGGACTGATGACCCCGTAGTTAAGTCCCATAGACTGTACAAACATTTGAACATTTTTTTCATTTGCAAAATAAGTTCAGTTACCAATGCCGTGTGGGCTACGATGTGTTAAGTGTCACCGGATGTCAACGTATTAATGATACGTACTTCTAGGTATACAGAGTTTCACAAACTGAATACTTAAATTTGGATAATATCATACTGAACTGGATTAAATTTGTGTGCCCGGAACCGGGACTAGAAACTGGGACCTTTACCTTTCGCGGGCAAGCGCTCTACCGACTGAGCTGTCCCGACACAACTCACGGTGCCGCCTCACAACTTTACTTTCGCCAGTACCTCGCCTCCTACTTTCCAGGTTCGAGTCCCGGTTCCGGCACACAATTTTAATCTGCCAGGAAATTTCATATCAGCACACACTCCGCTGCAGAATGAAAAGTTTCATTCTGGAAACACCTTTATAGTCTGTATGATGTATGAAACCTTTATATTGCAGCATGTTAAATCTAGAGCTAAGTCTCATCTTTTTTACAGCATTTGCAGTTCACATTGTGGACTTTGCCTTCTATCTGGAAGACAGCAGCTACTAGGGTCACCTAGAGCTCTGATTCAAGTTAAATGATATCATATGGTATCGTCCTAAATGATTTAAGATGAAAATGAAAACACACATTTCACATTTTTATCTTTATTTTGTCAGATCTCATTTACAGGTAAATGGTACAAAGCGTTATCGATTCATTGAATCCCCACATGGGCTTTCTCTTGGGACTGCGTTCGTCGTAGGCAGTTACTGGGGTGCCGCGCGCTTCCCGCGCCTCAGCTGACCGTTGCCGGGCTGTGAGACTGCCGCGTCCTGAAGCGGCGGCAGCGGCGGCGGTCCTGCTGTGTCGCGGCGTCGGGCGGACCCGCAGTCTGTTATCGGCGTCGGAGGGCGACCTCGGCCAGAGCGACGGAGGAGAGGAGGCTCCGCGAGTTGTGATGCGGCACGGGCCGACGCAGGAAACTGCGCGTCAGCCGAGTGCCGCGGCTCGCGGACCCGCTCCCTCTCCGGCCTCGGAAATCCCCCCTCCGCCCAGACCGCGGCTTCCGCCTTCCGCCGCCACACTGCAGCCTCGCCTCGCCGCCACCTGCTGGCAGGTCTGCCAACTGCCAGACGGCTCCTCTCCTCCGCCTCTCCCCGGCCGCAGCTTCCGCCGTCGCTGTCGACCGGACAACTATGGCAGAGGCCGCTCCCACCGGCACTGGCGCTGCGGTCGCTCGGTGGAACTCGCCCGGTTCGACTCCCTCGGTCTCAGTGTGGTGCACCGAGATGGTTCTGGCCGTGCTCTGTACCTCGCGCTATCCGGAGGCGGGCATCCTCTGGAATCAGCAAAATGACAGTTTCTGAATTATAAAATGAAGTTGTAATAATGTTTATCTGAGAATGAGTGAGGAATTCTGCTTTCAGGTACAAGATGAGAAATGAGGTGTTCTGAAGTTTCATATGAGTATATGGAGGTGACAAACCAATCCACAGCACCTAAATATCTCAAGCAGTGACCTCGAAAAGAGTGATATATTTTGGAAGTTTTAATGCCTATTCCTTCCATAACCACTATGATGTGCTACCAACATCGTTACTTCATCTACAACTGTAGTAAAGTAAATGCTGCACGTGTGACAACTACCGATTACACTCCAACCTCAAAATAAAAATATTTCTTTAACACATTATGCTACCGCAATACCTTGGTTTGGTGAGCAAGGCTGGAAACCAATGCGTTGGTGCACGACGTCGCTCCCAGTCCGCGGGCCGTCGCTAGACGGGCAGGTGCGCCCCGCGCTGCAGACGGCAGGCTCACCGGCCGCCAAGAACGGACGGCCGCGAGGTAGCCGAACCACCCCTGTGACGTCACGCCCTCCACCTGCTGTACGGCGAAGGCGGCTACGCGCGGTGGATGGTTCGTTGTTTCAAGATTTAAGTATTCTAGGTGGCCTCCCACAAGTGGCTGTGGGCCCACACACACCCCGCCCTCGCAACCTTGAGAGGGAGGGGTGTGGTCGCCGGGCACCGCGGCGCTCCTACTTTTATAGACTGCCGACAATGGCGGATGCAGTTACTGCGGAAACGTTTGCTTGACTTATTACTCAGCCCATTGTTTCCAACAGTTTTAACCATAAATGTTGCAGTTATACGATTACCCTCGATCGGCAGTGCGATAACGTGAACGGATCAACCATAATAATTTATGTTCAGTACCTCCTCGCTAGTCACACAATGCACGCATCTAATATGTTGGTCTGAAGCACCAAACCTTCAAAAGTTTCAATTCTCTTCTTGCCTTAACGGTTAATAGTCCAAATTTCACTCTCATACAAGGTTAATCCACACAAATACCTTCATGTCAATGTCGATAAATCAGTCTTTTTCATAATTTGGTTTTGTTTCCATTGACAATGCATTTTATATCATTCGCACTTTGGCCATAATATATTTTACTGCTTTGATGATCCAGCTCTGATGTTGGCAGTAAAAATTTCCAAATAACCTTTCACTAACAAAGACAATGAAGCAATATCCAGTGAGACTTTCGTTTTATTATTATTATTATTATTATTTGTAGGTTATGAAACAAAATACGTCGTTCCACAAGCAGATAGAGTGTCAGGAATATAATAATAATAAAATCACATTGCCTCGTTTCCGTACCTCCCCCCCCCCCCCACCCCGCAACGCCTGTTTTAATCCGTCTAGATCACAGTGACCCGACCCCATCTCTTGTTAATGTTCATCTCATTTCGTCTTGCCACGTCTTTCAGTTACTCTTGCAGGTTATTTTGTGTCTCCAACGAAATTACAACGTCATCATCAAGCCGCAGAATTTTTACTTCTCTACCCTACGCTTTAATTCGTCTTTAGAATTTCACTTTCCTTTCCTTCAAATTTTGCTGAATGAACTGATTTAGCATTATGACTCGGTTACCACCATGTCTTAGTCCCTCATGAATCGCGCTGTTCCCAGGAAGCCCTTCTAGCTTTACAACGAGTGAACGACTGTGTGGTTTCTGTACCAGTTGTATACAACTTTTCGTCCACTATATTTCACCTTTGCTACCTTGAGAACTTTGAAGATGCATCTTCCGGTTACCATTTTTAAAGCTCCTTCCAAATCTAAAAATGGGTTTAAATTTAGGTTTCCGTGTCTTAAACTACCTTCTAAGAGCCAGTTTTTCATCAAATATTCCTTTGTTTCTCTTAAACCCAAACGCATTTCTCCCATAGTCGACTTCTACCAGCTTGTGCACTCTTCTGTGTAGTGTATAATTCGTCTACTATTTTGCAGTAGCTCTGAGTGGAATTGTTTCAAATCAGATGTTTCACTACTGTGTCAAATCCGTCTCTCAGTACTGCGTCTCTTCTGCCATTTTCACCTAATCCACTTCCTGTTCTGCAATATTGCTTTCTTTTCATTGTAAAGTCATTATAGGTAAGTTCCATCCATCATTGGCTTCCCTTTCTTCGATTCGTTCTGTTTCTTTACCTCAGTGTTATAGGTAAGTAATGATCAGCTGGATAGCGTCAGATAGTCCTCGACGATATTTGACTATGATACTGCGATGTATCAGGAAAATAGTGAGATCATGCACAAAGACACTGAAGGAGTCGACAGTTCAACATCAGTGGAAATAAACGTAGCGTAATGAAGTAAACCAGTGCTGTGTGGTTATATAGGCACTATATCTCATTACTACGAACCTCTGTGGCTTACCGTTGCTTAAACACCCGATTACATTAATATCTATATTTTAACGTGGACTGCGAACCATGGTGAACTGTGGTACTTTGAATTTGTAGATCTTGCTTAGATCATTGAAAGACATGAATGAAGTGAAACGTCCTGGCAGATTAAAATTGTGTTCCGGAGCCCGGACTCGAACCTGGGGCCTTTGCCTTTCGCGGGAAAGCGCTCTACCACTTTTAGTAAAGACATCATGAACCAAATAGTCTATGCGTTCATATCTCCTGAACTCTATGTCGAACTCTGATGTAATATCGAAGCCACATTCAGTGGTAAGTATGTGTACTGTCTGCGAAATCTCTCGCGAAAGAATTTACAGTGTAGAAGTAATAACTTGTAACGTCGTGACCAATGCTGTAGATATACATCATGAACATCGGAAAAGAACTAAGAGATAAACTTCTTTCCTCCTTCATTTCGTTGGGGTTGTCAAAGGGGAAAAGTTTCGTAAAGATCTGAAATTATGTTTAAATTTTACTGCAAGACGCTAAGTGCTCTCATTCTCAATATTTTGGAATATAGATACAGTGATATTTCTTCAGGTTTTGGTGCCCTCCGCCCGCACCGTACAGTTGCTTACGGAGTAAGAAAACCATCTCCGTAAATAACTACAAATATCCGCAAACTTTTCTGGCGATTCGTCAAACGGTGTTGAAATCTTTTGTAAGGTACCCTCCACCTTGCTGGCTTGTGGAGGATAAAAACCTTTTCTATTCAAATATACTTACACGTGCCAACTTCTATTGTGACCGGTCAGATGATTCCGAAAACTTTAAGGTAGCCTTCACCATGCACGGCGCGGCGCAATAGCCGAGCGCACCAAGGTGCCTTCATGCTGTGCGCGCTGCTGTTCCCTTCGGAGGATCGAGTCCTCCCTCCGCACCGAAGAAAGGATCATTGCCCCTCATCGACAGTTTTGTAATTTATATATTTTATATATATATATATATATATATATATATATATATATATATATATATATATATATATGTGTGTGTGTGTGTGTGTGTGTGTGTGTGGTGTCTGTATTTTCGGACATGTCCACAGAGTGCAGACGCACTCCTAAGCCCTAACTCTTACGGGAATTAGTACAAAGACTACGAATCTGAGTTCTAGTGGGCAAGGTAAAGTTTGTAATTTGTATCTGATGGGTGGCGTGTTTGACTAATTCCGTGCAGGTGTTATGATCACTGTGTCCCCAGTGGTGTAGGGGTCAGCGCAACTGCCTAGAAAGCAGGAGATCTGCGTTCGAATCCCGGCTAGGTATACATTTTCAACTTTACGCATTCGCAGTTAATGGCATACATTCCGTGAATGTGAATAGATAATGACTGCAGGATCAAAAGTGGCGTCTTTTCCGACATATCCGAAAGAACAGACACCACATATATGTAACCTACTATTTAAAAGGTGCAGAGACTTGAATTGCTATATCTCCGCCTGCTTTATTGATTATCAGAAGGCTTTCGACAGAGTAAAACATCAGCGATTGTTCACATTGTAAGAAGCAATGGTTTGGATGATAAAGACCTATGTATGTGAACCTATATTGGAACCAGTCGGGATATGTGAGGCTGGACAGAAAATGTACAGAAGACATATTCTACGAGGTGTAAGTCTGGGCTTTATATTATCCCCACTGTTGCTCTTGAAGAAGAGATGAATTCTCTTGAAAGGAAAGTATATTAACAACATCCTATATGCTGACGACACAGAAATATTTTCTGATGGTGAAGATAGTTTGCAATACCTGGTTGAAAGACTTGCACAGAAAAGCTCTTAATATGGTCTAGATATCAATCCTTGAAAAACGAAAACAAAGATAATCAGTAAAAACAGAGCCCTTGCATCTCACATTAAGATAGGCCAAAATCATAGTGAGCAAGTATATAATTCAGATTCGATTGCACTTGAACATTCGCCCTAGTTATGCCTCATTTAACCTCACGAACGCAATTTTCACCTGACAGACAAACATAGGACGCCAGTTCCTTTAAACGCAATGTAGAGGTAGTAAATGGTCTGCGAGCAGTTCAAGATCTTTGAGGGACTGTTTAATACTCTATAATAGGAGTTGTTATTTGTATTATGGAGACGCAAGCTAGGACTAGTATCTCCGTTCGATATAGTTGTGAATATTTTTACGGTAAGCAACAAATAATAATGCATTTTCTTTAGCAGATTTAATCAGTAGCCATCAAATGTATTAAATATGACTGCACAACTATTATTTATGGAAGTTATTTTTACAATCTTCAGTTGTAATAAGGTACAGAGCTGTGGTTTTTCTTCGATGACGGAGGATGCAAGTAAGTAGCGAGTCTTAAGCAGAAAACGAACCGACACTGATAAGGTTAGTAAAAACGATAATATCATTTATTCCTAATTATTGTTTCTTAAGATCCGAGAAGGTATAGAGCACCTGTTTCCGCTTTTCCTGATGAAAATTATAAAACCCGAATTAGTTTTTAGAAATACACAGGATGATAAATTCATAGTTAACTGTAAGGATCATATATAAGGAATTACATATTCGATACCATCCATTGTTATTAAATATAAGTGTTTCTTCGTCCATACACGAATACTAGTTACCCACAAAAAATTATAATTATTGAAATAACAAAACACCTGAAAGGAATATATTTCAGTATGTGTACTAACTCATATAGAAGTATTGAATTTATCTGAGACAGTAAAGCAACTTAACACATTTTCGTATTAGTTGTTCATCTAAATACCAAAATATAGTAAGCTGCTTTACTATGTGAAATAAATTAAATAATTAACTTTCAAGTTAACCTCAGTGTGACTAGAAGACAGCTTTCTTCATTAGGTTTAAGTTGTAATGACAGCATCTCATGACTTTCACTCAGTAAAATGTTAATTCAATTCATAGAGGATATATTGTTAACAAACCACTTTTTCGTATGTTCAGAATTTGTATTTAAATCTCGATATTTTATTGAAAAAAGCAAAAGTCTGTAAATCTATGAGACTTAAACATTGTGGTTATTACACCCTAAGTTTACAAAGTACTTAAAAATAACTTAAACTAAGGACAGCACCAATGCCCAAGAGATAACTAATACCTCTGACGGGGATAAACCACGCACTCCGCAGCAAAGCGCCCTAGAGCGCTCGATCATTCCACGGCAGCCAACTGGTTGTTAAGATGTACATTATGTGCAGTTGATCATATTTAAAATTTTAATTGTTATACTGTTATGTCATCTATCTTTTATTGTAACTCGTAATATGAAACGTTTTTGTAATGAAGGCCATTGTTTAGCAAGATATACTCACCCATCTTAAGAGTAGCTATTGTCAGTCAGTGTAGTGAAACTTTGTTATCGTGTGCCTTGGTTCAATAAACGTCAGCCGGAATCTGAAAGAGGGTTAACTCCTCGTTAGGTTGCGGAAAAAATGAAAAGAAAAATTGTTGCATGTGATATAGGTTGAGCAGGAAACGTTATCTCTATTTCGAAAGAACTGGACTGCAATAATATCGTATTTATTTTTTATCACAGAAACTATTGTTCGGTTTTTCTAAACAACAACATACAGTAACTGAAGACGAGAGAGAGTCTTCCTGGTAGTATTGCAGTATTTGTCCGCCGGCAAAATTAGGAACTTGCCGCCGACTACAGCGGAGGTACCGCTATGATCTATTGCGGCCTGTAAGGCCTTCTCTCTTCATCCTGCGGTTAGGAGACCTTGAGTGGAAGCTACTTCCCGAAGCAGGAGAGACATAATTGTGTTACTGTAGTAGCCGCGTCCAGTGATTCAAATTGACGGCCAAAACAGCCTTGCAAATTTCAAGGGATAATTAATCCTGGACCCAGAAAATTACTCCGCCGCTACGACACAGCGGTCGTTTGGTTAGAACGCCTATACTGCCGGGGAAATTGGTTTCATAGGGTTTGATTGAAGATTAATTACATCGACCATCTGAACGTTAATTGGATTCACCTTTGTGACACATCGCATTTGCTGCCACAAATAAAAATTACTACACCGTCAAATCGTTTCCAATTCACTCAAGATTTATTGTTAATACAGTGCATTTGGACCAAATTGAATGATTACAGTTGTAGAACAATAATTGAAGCGGTACTGAGATACCATGTCGATCAATATTAAAACACACAAATTTCAATCATAAGCATGGGGAATATTGTCTGGGGGTGCATTATTCCCCACCTGTTCGACATGTTCACGTATTTATTATAATTTGACATAATGTCAGTTAGGAGTGAAACTGAAATAATTCATATAATCAGGAATACGCGTGTATTATAAGCCACAGTTGCTTCTTAAAAAAAGGAAATTTTTTAATACTTCATATGTAATGCAGAGGTACATAGTAATTAAAAGCTTTTAGAACGATGGTGCTATCTGGTGACTTATTTTGTAAATCTGAGGTATAGCTGCAAATTATCTGGTCAGTCTTCTATTAACTGTTACCAGGGAAAGATCTTACACATGAGCTAAACCCAGCGTGGTTTTACACTGTGTTACAATTACTGTTGAATGAATGTTTAGCCTGCTCAGGTATGAAAGTAAATTCACATGCTAAAATAAGATATATTAGTTACTCTCAGCATTTTAAATAGTATTTTGTACTTAATTACAGATAGAAAGATGGAGCTCCTTACACAGCACTATCAATGTGACGAAAGTTTCTTGACTATTTTCCTTGATTGGAACAATCTGACTTCTAGGAAATTTTAAATTTTTTGCTCTTATGCATATATATATATATATATATATATATATATATATATATATATATATATATATATATATATATATATATATATAAAGGGGAGGTAATATTTTTTATAATTTTTAAAATATGTCTGTGCATTACCAGTTAAACAACAGAAAGATAGTACACAATTTATTTTATTTTTAGGTTGAATTGGACTAACAATCTCTCTCAAGCACAGGCTTCGGTACAACTTGGTCCTAATACAGCTGCTGGCCAAAATGATACATATATTGTAACACTCTTTTGACCATTTTCAAAATTGTGATGTATCTTACATTTTGTCTTTACTTTTTACTTTTATAAAACATTTCTTTACTGTGGAGCACTTAAAAATATGCCATAGTGCATCGAAACTGGTTGTGCATTACACTTGAACTATTAAAAAATTTAATTTTTTGTAGAAGCAACTGTGGTTTATAATACACTTGTATTCCTGATTGTATGGTTCACGTATTTATTCGAAAGTTGTCACGTGTAACATTTATATGCTATATAAGTAATTACAGTTCATTCTACCACTTTCAAACATAATACTCAGCTTTTAACATTACGATGTATAGGGGTTCTGCTCGCTTCAAATTTATTCTCCTGGGGCGTCGTAATCGTATGTACAATTTTCACTTCTTCTTTAATTTGAATCAAACTTCTCCACCAAAACAACTTCAAAACATATACAAAGCATCAGAACGGTAGTACTTCCATTTCAAAACACAGAGTGACATAGATTCCAGTGCACTTGACAAACGACTAAAACTCGAACTCCCCCTCGCAAGGCGGTGAGGCAAATATATAACATTCACAATAATGACATTACATCATGCATTGCTCATAACAATTGAATATTCTAATTTACAATTACCGAACATACAAATAAAACATTTCATGTACACAAGAATAATCACAATATAAAATGAAAGCTATGCATACAATAATTTTAGATGCCGCATGTATTTTTAAGACGAAATTTCCGATCTTTCTGTTGACAACAAAGTGCGATGTTAAATGTCAATTAATTTGTTAATGAGTCCGTCATACATGTTCCTAGCATATATTGAACTATTAAATATCTTCGCAAATCTCAAACTAGATTCTGAATCTCACGTCAGTCAATATATACAAAGAATTATAATATTTAAATCTCGACTATTAAATTAATTAATACAATTAGCTGGTCTATACAACTTGTTTATGAGCTTAACATACATACAATGCTATTAATTTTCATTTCTTTTTTATTTTTACAAAATATTTTATAATTCGTCTGTTTAAGTCTTGAAATAACATACAATGACTCAACTATTGTTTATAGAACTGTCTGGAAAGAAAATATATGAATCTCTTAATTAATGAAATCTATCACTTGTTAACTAATCACAGTATCACCGAGACACTATCCTACACTGATTCATAGGCTGGCTATTTCGTTTGTAACTTCACACGCAAAATATATCACCATCACACCACACGATTCCGGGTCCGTCGCAGACGGTATCGCACGATTACATTGAGTTGAGAGGGCCAGCAGTATCGTCACACACGTCACTCTTCAAACGTACTCCACTGGAAACTGCTGATCGTACCTCCCAGGGATGTTGTTGTACGTGTTGCAGAGCAAGCGTTTCCTCAACAGACACCAAACCTTCATCCAGAGTTGTATCTTACCGAAAAGAAGACCATCAGGCCTCAGTTGGGGGCCAGTGTCTATTGGACGATGGTACTCTCCAAAGCAGCGCTCCCCATGTTTACGACATGAGCACAAACGACCATCACTTTCGAGGAAGCAGAATCTACTTTCACTTCTGAATACCACGTTATCCATTCCATTTTGCATTATCCCCTAACGCCCCAAGTAGTGCCGTAAATGTCGATGCTTTGAGTGGAAGGCGGGCTAAAACAACACCGTCTAGATACAGGACCTCACAACAAGTCCGTGTCACGTCTCACCGATAGGCCGCCATCGCAAGCTCGCTGGATGGCGCTAGGAAGCAGTGGGCTCTAGAGAGACTGCATAGGGAGAGAATGGCCATGCGTGAGATTGCTCTTGATTGGCACAAGGCCCGGAACGCCATGTTTTTACCAGATTTGGCGGGCTTTATGTTTGTGTGAATAGCTACAGTGTGCGTTTCTGTACTGTGGTGTGTCTCATATTGTATACCAACATACTCCAGAGTATGCTGATGCAATAGCTCCGTACTTAGCTATCATTTACAACCGATCACTCCGCGAAAGATCCGTACCCAAAGAGTGGAAAGTTGCCCAAGTTACTCCAATATTCGATAAAGGCAATAGGAGTGATCCCCAAAATTACAGGCCAATCTCATTGACGTCGAGTTGCAGTAGGATTTTGGAACATATACTTTGTTCGAATATTATGAACTACCTCGAAGAGAAAGACTTGTTAACCAATAGTCAACACGGATTCAGAAAATATCGCTCTTGCGAAACACAGCTTGCCCTTTATTCACATGAAGTGTTAAGTGCCATCGACAAGGGATCTCAAATAGATTCCATATTTCTGGATTTCCGGAAGGCTTTTGACACTGTGCCCCACAAGCGGCTTCTAATCAAATTGCGTGGTTATGGAATATCTCCTCAATTGTGCGATTGGATTCACGATTTCCTATCAGAAAGGACACAGTTCTTTGTAATTGACGGTAAGTCATCGAGTA
This sequence comes from Locusta migratoria, assembly GCA_026315105.1. Lineage (NCBI taxonomy): Eukaryota > Metazoa > Arthropoda > Insecta > Orthoptera > Acrididae > Locusta > Locusta migratoria. Next base: position 94,272,422 of record CM048745.1, read on the forward strand.
AAACAGAAGTGATATCTGGAGTTCCACAGGGAAGCGTTATAGGTCCCCTACTCTTCCTTGTGTTTATAAACGATTTAGGAGACAATCTGAATAACTCCCTTAGACTGTTCGCGGATGATTCTGTCGTTTATCGGTTAGTAAAGTCAACAGAGGATCAAAAGCAAAGCGATTTAGACAAAAAAGACATAGTACGAGAATGGGCAGTTAACAATAAATAACGAAAAGTGTGAAGTAATATACATGACCACTAAAACAAATCCGCAGAACTTCAATTACGCGATAAATCAGTCGAACCTTAAGATCGTAAATTCTACCAAATAGAGTTACAATTACAAACAACTTAGACTGGAGAGAACACATAGAAAATATTGTTGGGAAGGCGAACCAAGGATGATTACGTGTCATTGGCAGAACGCTTCGAAGATGCACCAGCTCCACCAAATAGACTGCCTACATCACACTTGTGCGTCGTCTCCTGGAGTACTGTTGCCCCTTGTGGGACCCTCACCGTGTGGGACTGAGGGATAACATTGAGAAGGTTCAGAGAAGGGCAGCTCGTTTTGTTTTATCACGTTACGGGGGGGGGGGGCGTCACGGAAATGTTGCACGATTTAGGGTGGAAATCATTAAAAGAAAGACGTTATTCATTGCAGCGTGATCTGTTTTCGAAGTTTCAACCACCGATTTTTACTTCTGAATGTGAAAATATTTTGCTAGCTCCCACCTACTTAGGATGACATGACCATCCCAATAAAATAAGAGAAATCAGATCGAAAACACAACGATTTAGGTGTTCTTTCTTCCCGCGCGCTATTACAGAATGGAACGCCAGAGAAAAGTTATGAATGTGGTTAAAGAACCATCTGCCAGGCACTTAAATGTGATTTGCAGACTATCTATGTAGATGTAGATGTAGACGTAGCAGCTTCTGGCAGCGATTTCACTATACATTTACGTACAGGTTGTATTATGGTAGGCAATGCTCCACTTTTGCACGTCTTTTGTCGGTTATATTGAAGTATATTAACGTGTTCCTTGGTCGTTGACGATAACCTTAGAACTTCGCGGCAATTTTTAAGATTAAATTTTGATTCTAAGTGATTTACTGACTGTAATTAATAATGTGGTTACATAATCATTAAGAGCAATGAAGAGAAATGGCTAGTTGTTCCTCTTCTTCTGTTTGCTGTAAAAACCTAAGTAAAGATTGTTATATGAAGCTTGTGTTCGCAAGGAATGGGGAAATACGAAAAAGTGGACGGTGAAAATTAATCGAGAAAGCGAGAACCGTAATGGCGATTTATAAAGGAAGAAAGGCATTGATGAAATTCCGTAATAGAACTACTGTCTGTGCAATTCCCGTGTGGTTTAGTGATTGCGTACTGAATTCACACTGTGAAGGATGCGAATTCGAATCCGCTAAACAGCATTTTTTGAACAGTATTTGCTAGCTTTTTGTTAGTTCATGGTTACGGTTTTTGACATGTCGTGCTACAAGGTATGTTTTAATATGGCTACGGCGCCTCCCCCTTGGCTGTGTATTATTGGCTATTCACAATCCTATAATTGGCGAGATGTGACGGGAGAAAGCGAGGGCACTGGACTATTGACTCAGTTTAGATAGTCAGTTAACTATTTATAGTTGTTTCTGCTCCTTCACTAGAGATAGTATCGGTATTTTTCCGATTTTCTGTGATACTTGATATGGTGGCAGGAATTTGAGAATAAATGGTAAGGTGCTAAGCCCAAGTTACAGTGTTAAACCAAAATTTACTTCACCTTAAATGAAACACATCAGTTGCTAAGGAAAATTTTGTAAGACTGGACATTTAAAACATAGGCAATTGGTATAGATAATTAAATTCCTTACTGACACCTATAAGGTAATAAACAATGATTCCAGGTACTCAAAATCTAAGAGTGAACAATTTAACGTAGACAGTTAATACAGTAAATACAAATCCTGAAGACAATTAATTTTTACCCAAGGAACAATTGCCTTATATCAACTACAATACACACCATAGTAAAACTTTTTTTTAACACAGCAGGCAAACAAATTAAATATGGCCGCTAAACAATACAGAGTAAATTAGTGTCCTCAAAGCTGCAATACATGCGGAACGCCTGTGAAGAACATACGCTATTCAACAGAATGGCGATGATAAAACAATCACATATTACACTGAAACAATTTGGTTCAAGTTCAATGTACAGGCCAAGGCCAGCTTAGACAAGAAATTGAAAATTTACTTAACTTAAAAACACGTTGCACAAACGGGCCTCAGTGCAACTGGTTAGCCCACAACTTCAGACTCTGCCCACTTCTTACAATTTAAGCGATGTGTAGTACCTTTTAATTTCCTCGGACGGGCTTGTGAACAACACAACATAGGCCACAACTTCTTAGCAACAACTCATGAACACTGCAACGCTCGTCCGAGTAATACAAACAATTCGTACATCAGCACGTTTTACACACACTTTGCAATTTTAGGACTTTATACGGATCCTGAAACACACTTTGACTCGCACCAGGCAGTACAACACAATAGATAATTTTTCATACTTCAAGAAGCAAGCGAGATGTACCCATACCGTCTGATATACAAAACTTAACACAACAACTGACCATGACCAAGCTGGAAGGAAGCGCCGCGTCCCGTGCCGATGGGAACGGTCGACATAAGAATTTCATCAAGAAGGTACAGTCCACAATCTAGGATGTAACTCACGCACTTAAGATCAAAATTCGGAGTCGTGTGCACGCAGCTGCTCAAGTTTTGCGGAAGCTCAACACGACACCGACGACACCGAGCGTAAAACTGTCGCAACTCCCAGAGCACCACCGCTCCTGCGCGGACCAAGTTCACGTCCGCCGTCTTTCGCCGACCACGACCAACAACCTCCTCTCTCGTCTCGCACGTGACGTCCCGCTCGGCCGCCAGAGGGCGGGGCCGACCCGGCGATAGTATTTCGATTTCCCCAGCGATACCAACGCAATCTCTGAAAATCGAAATTGATCCCCTGTGCCACGCACGGCACAGTACTCTGTCCCTAAAAGTATCTACAGAATGACATTCTTGGTATTTCCCATTATATCCGGGCGGAGAGCGATAATATTTTACTAATTTGGGCGATGGATTTTCAGGCAGAAAATTTTGAAATAGCATTATTTTCTTCAATGTACATAATGCGGAGTATCTCTCTTTTCTTATTACTCAACTGCCAACTGCTGAAATTACCAGAACATCGTAAAATTTGGTACTGAGATTCGACAGTCATAAAACTGTTTGACGAGACATATTTGCTTACAAATTTATGAGGCATGTGAGCCGGTGCGGTCACTATCACCCCTTGTATATCGATCTACCGGATAGTGCTCGCCTGTTTATCTTTGGCGCGCGAGATCGTTCCCAGGGGGCGAGTACCCACGTAATAGTATGTTGACCGCGGAATGACAGCAAGACCGAGTGCGCCAGGAGGTATACACGAGGTGGTCATGTGTGTCAGTGTGTCCGTCTGCGGCAGCAAGGCACGGAGGTCGCTGATATGGTGAAGATTACCGCTGCTTCTCCAGTTTGTCTACAAGCGGACGGCTGAGTTCGGCGGGGTGGGACTGTCTGCCTTATCAGAGAGTGTAGTTTCCGGACTATGGAACGATATTTCGAAGTTATCCATGTGGATAGGGGTGCTTTTCCTGGGACAACGACTGACTGGTATGATATTGCAAACTGCTAAAGGAAGTGCTCCGGCTTACCCAACCTATGTGTTATTCTGACTGTAACTAGTTGAGTGTTGCTGAGCTACCAACATGGTGAAAATTTTGTTCCTCTGTGATTGTTCTGGCTTGGGTCTAAAATTAATTCAAAGAACCCCTGTAGGAAATGGTTTCACACGTCTATAACTAATGCCTTTGAGCCTCTTAAGTTTCTTGTACTTTCTGGCGTCCAAATTTAGGTGTGTTGTGTTTGTATTTTTAATGCCTTCCATAGTTGACTGTGTGTTAAAGAGCCAGATTCTGTTCTGATAGTGGCTATTGTGGTGGGACCCGTTGCTGGCGTGCTTTGTGGAACTGTCGCCTGTTCGAGCGGGCGTGTTGTGGGCGGGGAAAGTTCAGTTTACCGGATTGGCTGCCGTCCGTGTGCTCCTGTGGCTGAAAGTACGCCAGTTGGACGTCTGCCTGGGCTCCCATCTTAAGTTACGTGATTCTATACGTTTAAATCATGTAAACGTTTCACTAAAGTGGATCCAGATTGTGAAATTCTGCTGTCTTAAAAGGGCGCAAGAATTTGTTTCTTGCTTCAGCATTTCAGGCGATTCCTGTAGTGTAGTTCTGGCAGCGAGTTTCGTGGTTACCAGAGGTACTGTGCACTTTCAGACTTAAAGTGCCTTGCCACTTAAAATCTTGTAAGGTTCTGAACCAAATCATTTAATTACGTGATTAAGTCAAGATAAGACTTACGTAAACTAGTTGTTCAAATTTATTTTTTTCTTAAAAGCGTAAATGAGTTAATGAAAACTTATTTAGCTTGTAAAAAATGGGATATTTTTTTTTTTTTTTTGTGTTACATTTGTCTATTTTTCGGGTTGAAGAATATTTCGACTTTTTCCTTACTGTATGCTTTTAGAATTCATCTTTTTAAAGAATTTTTGGGAACTGTTTTTTTCTAGCATTGTTAAATATGTTTAAATGAATTTTGGGTCTCAGTGGAAGATGTTCAATACAATCCTTGGGTAGCCCTTCCACATTTCCTGCTCTGAAGTTTGTTAATCTACTGCTCGCTGGTCAAGTGTTCCGTAATTGGCGGTATCAGCATGTATAAATATGAACTGCATTTCTTTAACCACGTACTGATTAGTAAGGTAGAAGATGTGCTTTGGTGTTATGGGTGGAAGTTATTTCAGTCGTAAAGTTACTGCATTTTTGCCTGGGTCGCTATGTAACGCACGTCCCGCGCGCAGTCTGGTAAAAACATGGCGGCCAGTAGCCGGTTGGTCACTCTCTCTGTCTCTCTCTCTCTCTCTCTCGCTCTCTCTCTCTCTCTCTCTCTCTCTCTCTCTCTCTCTCTATATATATATATATATATATATATATATATATATATATATATATATATGCCCACTAGAGGGCTGTGTCCCAGCGGCCAGCCACTCAGCTAGAGATGGCAGCCTATCGGTTAAAAGTCGACCACTGTATTTAACAACGGCCTTGCTTTGTCACGAAAATTAGCAAATAAGGTCCGTGTGAACTACTGGTTACTACCTGCTACAAAGCCTTGTTCCCTGTCCCATACTGAGAACTGTCTCGTTTAAATTACTTCAATAAAAGGAAGTAATATTACAGTGGTCCATATACACAACAGCTCACACGTTATTACACACAGACATTAATAAGCAAGTCACCACAATTAAAGTTATCTTAGAAAGGTGCCTAGGAAACATTTATGGAGCAACAGAATTTACACTTATGAAAATTAGCATCTGATCTTATTTTCAGCACCTGTGAAACAATATTAAATAAAAGAGGGAAGGTGCTCTAAAAGTACAATTTATAGGCAACTTAAGGATTACGCTGAAAATCATGTTTATTGAGATAAAAACAAGCAAACTGGGGAACCAATTTTGTTAATATAATAAAAATGCATGTCTTACATGAATTAATACGGACGGTGCCCAGCCTAAATTATACATGATTTAACGCTACTGGGGGGGGATTCACAAACAACACTCATTCTCTCACACGCACGCAATGCCACAGCGAAACTCACCAAAAACAGCGTGCTGAGACAAGGCGGAAGCAGGCGCTGCTATCGTAGGCGAAATTCAGGAAGTCGGAGGTAGCACAAAACACAATACACAAAAACTTTGAAGCTGGTTCTGGTCTGTCGTGCCTGTTTTGAGATGGTGCGTGTGTATAGCGGTGTGACGTGACATAGACCTGTTGTGAGGCCTTGTATCTACACGGTGTTGGCTAAAACTGACTGTGCACGTAGGCTCATAACTAGTAACCGGTGATGTTCTTTGTCCCCTGAACCTCTTATGCAGGGTCAGTCAGCAGGAAAGATTTATGTTTTGAAGGACGATACTACAGGTGACTCTGAAAAAAAAATTAATAAACATATGAACTTTTCTTAATTAATTATTGATCAGTTATTGATATGGACAAGTCCGAAGTAACAGACACCATCTGTTGACATTAACGGACGTAATTTTACGAATTAGAAGTACTGAAACCTTTGCACCGTTTCGGGGCACGGGGATAGTTGAGAATTTACGTTGGTAGGGATGCTTGAAAATTACAGAACTTTCAGTCTAATAAGTCATGGATGCAAAATACTTACACGAATTATTTACAGACGAATGGAAAAACTTGTGGAATCCGACCTCGGGGAAGGTCAGTTTGAATTTAGGAGAAATGTAGGAACACGGGAGGCAATACTCACATTACGACTTATCTTAGAAGATAAGCTAAGGAAAGGGAAACCTACGTTTTTAGCGTTTGTTGTTTTGGAGAAAGCTTTTAACAATATCGACTGGAATACACTCATCCAAATTCTGAAGTTAGCAGGGGTAAAATATAGGGAGCGAAGAGTTATATTCACCTATACAAAAACCAGACAGCGGTTATTAGAGTCGAAGGGCAATAAAGGGATGCAGAGGTTGGGAAGGCAGTAAGACATGGTTGTAGCATTTTCCAAATGTTGTTCAATCTGTACATTGAGCAGGCAGTGAAGGAATGGAAGGAGAAATTTGGAGAGGGCATTAAAGTATAGGGAGAAGATATAAAAACATTACGGTTTGCGATGACATACTAATTTTGTCAGAGACCGCAAAAGATCTGGAAGAGCAATTGAATGGAATGAACCGTTTCTTGAAAGGAAGATATAAAATGAATATTAACAAGAGTGAAACGAAGGTAATGGAATTCAATGTAAGAAAATCAGGCGATGCTGAAGGAATTAGATTAGGTAATGAGACAATAAAGAAGTAGATGAATTTTGTTATTTGGGTAACTAGATAACTACTGATGGCCGAATTAAAGAAGATATAAAATGCAGAAAGGCTATGGGAAGAAAATAGTTTCTAAAGAAGCGAAACTTCTTAACGTGCAATATTAATTTAAACGTTACGAAGTGCCTTCTGAAATTATTTGTGTGGAGTGTAGCATTGTATGGGAGTGAAACATGGACGATAAGGAGTTCAGATAAAAAGATGATAGAAGGTTTTGGAATGTGGTGCTACAGACGAATGACGAAAATTAGATGGGTAGATCACGTAACGAATGAGGAGGTGCTTAACCGAATCGGGGAGAAAAGGAGTGTCTGGCATATCCTGACTAAGAGAAGGGATAGATTGGTTGGGCACATTCTGAGACATCAACGAATTGTCAACTTAGCATTAGAAGGAAGCGTGTGGGGTAAAAATCGTAGAGGGAGACCGAGGCGCGAATACAGTAAGCAGATTCAAAAGGATGTAGGTTACCGAACGTATTGTCTGATGAAAAGACTTTCACAGGACAGGGTAGTGTGGAGAGCTGCATCAAACTAGTCTGCAGACTGAAAACCACAACAACAGGGATGCGTGCCTGAATAGCCTAATTGGTTAAGGCAGTCTTTTCCGACAGGCTGTTCCGCGAGCAGGGGGGAACGCGAGCGCTCACTACCGAGCTCGCAGCTGCAGGTGGTGGGGGAAGTTCACGTCCCGCACGCCACCCGGACGTCTAATGTGACGTTGTGACAGCAACAAAAATACCTAGTAGTGAAAGCCCAGTACCTGCTACTTCAGAGCCAGCCCACGCAGTACATTGTGCTGTAGCGAGTAGTTATTCTCTGCACTGAAAAGAATAAACAACAAAGAAAGGTCATTTCTTCAGAACCATACAACGAAGAGTACGCTGCGCATCACTGCAGAAAGTGATATCTGTTCATCTCTGTCGCAAAAAAAAAAAAAAAAAAAAAAAAAAAAAAAAAAAAAAAAAAAAAAAAAGGGTCGTAAAAGACAAAAAAAGCAATACATATTTTGTTAGTTGTACGAACGTTACTCGTCATTCCGTTCTAATTGCCACTTCCGCATAGCCGTCTCATGATGTCATAGTGGCCCACTTTAGGTTACGGTAGTAAGTGGGCCTTTGCGATCGTCTTTTCACAGCTCGAAATTTAAATGAAAATAACGGCTTAAACATTCATCTAACACGAAAATCGTATAACCGAATTTTATGCCAAAACGTAAAAGAACCATTTCTTTCAACTTAAATGAGAAACATACTTTGCTCTCTAATGTGTTTATATATATATATATATATATATATATATATATATATATATATATATATATATATATATATATATATATATATATATATATATATCGTTTCAGAGATATTTGAAAAAATAACAGCGATTAAGACGAACCGTTCAACCGATCAGCACCAAATTTTACAGACATGATTGTAGGCCGTCAGAAACCAGAACCTCCTTTTTTCAAATTTTTCGGACAAAAATACGGTAGTAATACCAAAAAAAGCCGTTTCGGTTTGACGATATCTGGCTGTAACGTGTTCCTACTTTTTAGGTCGAACCGTTCAACCGATGGGCACTAAATTTTACAGACATAATAGTTGGCCACCAGAGACCAGAACCTCGCTTTTTCAAATATTTCGGACAAGAAATACGTTAGTAATACCAAAAAAGGCCATTTTAATGTATTCTGGCCCACTTTAGGTTACGGTAGTAACACTAAAAGTGGGCTTTGCGATCGTCTTTTGACAGCTCGAAATTTAAATGAAAAAAACGGCTTAACTATTCATCTGACACGAAAATTGATTAACCGAATTTGTAGAGGAGACAATTCTCTACAACTTTGCTCTCTTTTGTTTTTTTCATATCTCGTAGCGTTTCAAAGATATTTGCAAAAATAACGGCGATTTTGCGATGTATGTGTGTCTGTCTGTCCGTCTGTCCGTAACGTGTTTCCTGTTTTTAAGACGAACCGTTCAACCGATCAGTACCAAATTTTACAGACATTATTGTAGGCCACCAGACACCAGAACCTTCCTTTTCTAAATTTTCGCACAAAAAATACGGTAGTAAAACCAAAAAAAGCTGCTTGTAATATAATTGTAACTGAAAACGAACCGTTCATTTGTCACGAAAATCGAATAACCTAATTGGTAGAGGAGAAAATTCTCTACAACTTTCCTCCCTTATGTTCTTTTCTCATATCTCGAATCGTTTGAGAGTTATTTACAAAAATAACGGAGTTTTGACATCCTCCATTGAATTAACGAAAACCAGTCGATCGCAGATGTCACGTGACATTCCTCGTCTAGAACTCTCTCGCCTACGCCATCTTGCGTTGCGTATTTGATGATTTTCTTATTGTAACTTACACGTTGTCATTTCAAAGCGATGGCGCACTGAAGAATTAACAAAAACAGATCGTTGTTCGTACGATAAATGATAATCTAATGTCTAAAACAAGGTTTCCAGACAGAGTAATTCGAACGTCACAAACATCTGCGCCTGGTATGTCTGCCCATGATGTAATTTTCATGACGTACTCGCTAGAATGCCATAGGAAGAAACCACTGCTATCTGCATACCGTGACTTAAGACGCGTCAATTTACCTGAACTGACAGCTGATGCACTAGAAATAATTTTCGAGCCAACCTCCGACACTCTCCTGGACGTAAACGAGAAACTTCACAAAATTACAAATAAACTTAACCAGCTGTATCATAAATATGCGCCCATCAAGACAATGGCTAACTGATTAACTAAAACAGCTCATGAATCTCAGAGACACTGCACATCGGACATACAAACTGCACCCTACACCTGAAAATCACACCTCTTACAAGCAGAAACGTAACAGAGTCAGTCAGGCTGTGAGAAATGCTAAACTCAGATGCGCTCATTCATTAACCGACAACATAAGTAGACCGGCTGTCCTCTGGAGAAACCTGCGCGGTCTTGGTATTGGGAAAATAAAAACTGCAGCCGAAACCACTGTATCCATTGAGGAACTAAATCATTATTTCACAACGCCTACCACTACAATCTATCACCAAACGAAACAAACACTTATTGACCATATCACGAGGATCATCAACGTTAACCATGATAAGGTTTTGTTTTAAGCATGTTACTGGAAATACAGTCAACAAAGCCATTATGCGTATTACAGCAGCATCTACCGGGGATGATGGTATCACTATCCAAATGATAAAGCTGATTATTGATCCACTGCTGCCCATCATAACAGATATATTTAATCAGTCCTTAGCCACAAGTGTTTTTCCTGATGCATGGAAACGTGGACTAGTTAAGCTATTGCCAAAAAAGGACATTGCCACAGCACCCTCTGATTACCGACCTATCTGCATTCTTCCAGCACGTCCAAAGCCCTAGAATATATAGTACATGATCAGCTAACCAGCTACTTGACTACTAATAAACTTCTTGACGAACACCAATCAGGTTTTCGCAAATATCGCAGCACAACATCTGCTTTGATAAACGTAACAGACGATCTTAAGCAGGCAATGGATAGACAAGAGGCGACTATTATGTGCTTCTTAGACTTTAGCAAAGCTTTCGACACTGTGGACTTTGATATTTTACTTGCTAAACTTAGCAGTCTAAATTTCTCTCAAGGCGTGGTGCAATGGTTTCGCTCATACTTGACATCGCGTATTGAGTGCGTCATGTCCGGCACCGAAAAGTCACAGTGGAAAAATGTACTATCAGGCGTACCACAGGGCTCGGTGCTAGGTCCACTTCTCTTTTCATTGTATGTAAATGACGTATCATCGGTCTTGTCCCTTTGTAAATACCACATGTATGCCGATGACCTCCAGTTGTATTTAAGTGCAAAACCAAGAAACCTGAAGGCAGCAATCGAGAATTTTAATTCTGACCTATGTGCACTATCAAAGTGGGCACAGAATATAGGATTAAAGTTCAATCCAAGTAAAACACAAGCGATTCTGGTAGGTCATCCTAGACTCATTAACCACAAATACCGCGAATCTCAACCACCATTAATATTAAATGACACACCTATCTATTTTTCGCCCTTGGCAAAAAGTCTGGGAGTGATAATAGACGACAAACTAAATTGGGCTGAGCACACAGCCGCCGTGTGTAGGAAGGCATCAGCATCTCTTCGTGCCCTACAGAGATATAAGAATTTTGTTCCTCTCTATCTTAAAAAGAAACTTATACAAACGCTTGTAATTCCAATTATTGATTACGGTGATGTTATCTTGCAAGGTCTCTCTTGGGAAAGCTCACGACATCTGGAACTAATCATGAATGCCTGCGTTCGATACATATGTAACATCCGTCTATTTGATCACATTTCACCATCTTATAAGCAACTATTCAGGCACCGTGCTGACAATCGCAGAGATTTTCATACACTATGTTTCCTCTACTCTCTTATCAACGTACACTCTCCGTCATATCTTTCCTCGACCCTAACACTCTTATCTGATCAACATAACAGAACTACTGGTTCCTGTCAGAGCAAAACTCTTTCTGTCCCTATCCATCACTCAGCCGATTTCTCAAAATCCTTTTCAGTAGCAGGAACCAGGCTCTGGAACAATCTACCTCAGTATATCAGAGAACTGAATAACACTGCCAGCTTCAAACGACAGTTAATGGATTATCTACTAAAGCAATAATGACGCCAGTCTTTATTACCCTACGGTCCAGGTACGTCACATCCATTCCTCCTCCCAGATATTCTCCGACTGCCATTGCAATCGCCAGGTACAGCTTCTGTCAGAATTCGCCCTGCGTTAACCAGTCTCGATATGTTCAAAAGTAAATATTGTATCTGCTAGTATCAATGTTGTTACTTCTATTATTATACCAGCAGCAGCAGAAGGTGTCTCAGTGGTACTGTTAGTATTAATCCTATTTAGAGTTAAGTTATTACCTTTTATTTACATCCTTTTACATGTAATCAACCTGTATAAATAATGTTATTAACTCTTCATCTGTAAAAATCATTATTATGTTATAGGTAACTCACATGTAAAGAAATACTGTATGTGTAAAACCCTGGTCCGATGTAAGAGAGGGCCTGATGGCCCTAATCTGATCAGGCTAAATAAATAAATAAATAAAATAATTAAAAATGCCATATTAGCATCAGTTAACAACAGCCATCAATAGTAAGAGATTAAAGAACGTCACTTGTAATTGTTCGCTGTAGCGTAGTGGGCATTGGGTTGCCCTGTGACGCTGAAGATCAGTGGTTCGGAACCCGCCACTACATAAATTTTCTTTTTCTTAAAAGGGTCTCAGACACTCTTATTGATTGATTTTTTATTATTTAGATTCTTATTTTGGTCCAAAATGTTTGCAAAAACAAAAAGTGGGCCGTAAAAGACGTCACTGCGATTTTTTTATTGTCTTAATTAGTAATTCTAACATCTTGAACCCAGGTTTGGAGGGGAATAAAGCTACAGCCCCTTTATTTACTTGTGTCTCTCACAATTTTTGTGAGGAAGCAATTATGTTCTGTATTTTCTAGCACTATCTCCATAAATGGGAAACCGTAATATTTGTGCCATTTATTGCGACAAATTCCAGATCGGCCGTTATACCACTTATTGTTGCAACTGGTTAGCGAGTTACTGTACGTGTATATTTACGACAGGCGGATAAGTGAAGTTATTGGCAATTAAGGTGTTGTTACTAATTTTTCTGAAGTAATCTATTATGCCTAAACGCAAAAGAACCATTACTTTGAACTTAAATGAGAAAGATACTTTTATCGAAGACAGCAGTGTGCCGCATTCGACAGCCCCGTTAAGGCGACAGACGGCCCGAAGCGAGAAATCCGGGTTCGAATTCCAGTCCAGTACAAACTTTCCACTTCGCCGTTGGAATTTATTTCATCATCCTGAAACGGTCAAAATGTTTCAATATTTACACAGTTATATATTTTTGATGACGTTACAGCGTTCATTTCAATGAAATAAATCGCCATTTGAGATGTTACGGCTTCACTTTACTAAGTTTAGATGGAATACCAAAATGCGGCGAATGAAAATTTGTGCCCGGGCGGGATTCGAATCCCGGATCTCCTGCTTACTAGGCAGACGCACTTTCCCCCCACTGAAGGTGTGCTGGTCCCTGTGTCCTCGGGGGCGGAGAGGTCAACTCGTCTGCCTAGTAAGCAGGAGATCCCGGGTTCGACTCCCGGCCGGGCACAAAATTTTCATTCGCCGCACTTTGGTTTTCCATCTTTACTTAGTACAGTGAAGCCATAACATCGCAAATTGCGATTTATTTCATTAAAATGAACGCTGTAACGTCTTCAAAAAATATATAATTGTATACAAGCCGAGGCTGGGCTCCTGACGGCAATTAATTGTGTCTCGATCCCTGATGCGGGAATACAGTATTGTGGCTGCGAGCATTACAGAACAAATAGGCTGTGGTTATAGGAAAGAGACAGTGTGGCGAATGAAGATTTGAGTGTAGCGGGAACGTGCAGGGAAGAGTCCTCTGCAGTGTTGCTGGTCACTGTTTCCTCGGTGGCGGAGTGGTCAACGCGTGTGCCTAATAAGCAGAAGATCCCGGGATCAAATCCCGGCCGGACCCAAATTTTCATTTTCCTCACTTTGGTATTCCATCTAAACTTAGTACAATCAAGCCATAACATCGCTAATTGTGATTTATTTCATCAATTTTTATAAATCGCTTTTCTTAATCGTTTCCGAGTAAACCAATGCATATAATTACAAGCTATAAAAGTATAGCGTCGCCTTTACTAACCGTATCGGTACTCAGTTCACCTGCGCATGGTTTACCCCAAGTCTCAAATGTTCAAATATTTGTAGAACTCATGGGACTTAACTACGGGGTCATCAGTCTACCCCAAGTCTCAGTCCGACAGTGCTTGTCGTAGTGAACGCTACTACAGCGTTATTACGTAAACGAGGAATACTGTTCCGTGAAGTGAAAATGTCACGGATCATCACACAAGCACAGTATGTTGACATGAAGTTTGTCTAAGGTTTGTCCAATGAGAATTCCAGAGCTGTGGTGCAAGAGTAGCAACAACGATTTCCGAATGGTAGAGAGCCAGATAGCAGATTGTTTAGCAGGGTGTTTCACCAGTCTAACGTATACAGTCGCGTGACGTCAGTAAACTGAAACCACCATCTATGTCACTTGAGTCGCGTCAGGGAACAGTTATCATCATTAGGAAAACATGAAATGGAGATGAGAGTTCTAGTTCTTATACTTTCTAGTGGTAATTAATTGTAGATCTTAACAATAATACGATAAAACTGAAAGAACACCACAGAAGCTAGAAATTGAGGACGCCAGATTCATATTTCTGGGAACACTGCTTAAATGCAGACCACAGAAATATTGGAGATGTAGAAATACTACATACACAAGAAAAGGGTGCAAAGCTGACTCAGTCAGAAATATTAGAAATTAAAAGACAGAATTATGTATCTCCAAAGCTACTATTGAATGAGCAGACTCAACTCATTTATTCCTCCCTTTTGAATTATGGCTGATATGACTTCACTGTTGAATCATCCGCGATGGCATTTGTTGAGTTCTCGTCCCAGTCTAGTTGTCGGAAAAGGTACGGTGTAGGATGCGTAGCTAGAACAACTATTCAGATTAGTGATACAAGTTTTATTGGTCGAATAATACAATACTTAACTTCTATCTCTTCTTATCTCTTCTTGAGGCATCGTCTTCTGTACGATGGTAGCTACGCTATTTACTGGTTACTGTCTAGTTCGTAGCCGTCCAGACGCATGTTGGCCTAGATATATTAGCTTGCAGAGGGCTCGCGTCTACGGTTACTCCCTCAAAGAGGCGCGGCGCCGGCGTGCGATAGGCTGTCAGACGTCATCCGCTGCCTTCTCCTCGATCGTTCTCTTGCGTCTGGCGTGTGGCGCTGACTTCACGCCACAGCATTAACATTCTACTCTGAAGCATAATTTCATTCCAATGTATATTTATCCTATGCCACATCATGTAATCCTGAAAGATATAAAATGGCCTTCTTTTACACTATGATACATAGGCTCCTTAAGCTCCCAACTGGATAGAGAGAGAGAGAGAGAGAGAGAGAGAGAGAGAAATATCAACTTTAGAACAAATAGCCTTAGCTAATGGGTATCCTGAAAACACAAAAAAACAAGATATATAACAAATTGAGTAAGTAAAAGTCTCAAAATAAGACAACAGAAACAAAATATGTAGTAACAACGTATAAAGGCAAGGTGTCAGATAAAATTGTACGCAGGTTTCGTAACTCTAACGCAAAACTAGCATTCAGAACAACTTATACATTAGCACCGAAATTAAGAGACCGTATAGAAAATAGTAAAAGAGATAAATTTGCTAACTCAGGAGTATACAAATTACAGTGTGATGGCCGTGATAAGATTTATAACCTAAAAATTTTACATTGGGCCCAAAAAGGTAGAAAATTAGATCTGTTAGAAAATTTACAGATTTATAGCCACAATGAGAAACGCCCTGAAAAAATATTAAATGATCAACTAGAAGGCACCCAAAAGTACTTTTTTGAAGTCTTTGATGATGTATTATTGTCTAAATGCAGTTGAATACCGCAGTTGAGACCGCAGATTATCATGATACCACTAAATAACTATTACATCTCGAACACTTCAGCACTCTTATAAGGAGAAGCAATATCCTGAGCCGTGGTGGAGTAGCCGAGCGGTCTAAAGCGCCTCGCTGCGGAGCGCGCGGTTGCTCGCCGTGGAGGTTAGAGTCCTCCCAGGGGCACGGGTGTGTGTATTTGTCCTTAGGATCTTTTACCTAGTTTTAAGTAGTTTTTAAGCTACGGACTGATGACCACGCAGTTTGGCCCCATAGATTTACAGACATTTGAACATTTTGAACAATATTCTGATACCTTGACTGAGTGTATTATTAGAATACATTCCATATTGAAAATGTATGAAGACAAGTATACCAGTTCGGAAATATAGATATTGTATTATAGCATATTGTTAAAGCAACAATTTTGACTTGTATGAGTATTATAATACAATGTAATTATCGTATATGGAACCTACGTATTAAGCTATATAGCTACCTGAAAATATTTATGCAACCTAGACATCATGTATATCTTACTTTAAGTAGTAATACAGTCATCTATTATATAGATTATTTTGAATTATCACAGTGTGTTTGTGTGTGTGTGTGTGTGTGTGTGTGTGTATGTGTGTGTGTGTGTGTGCGTGTGTGTTGTATGTGCCGTGCTGTTGTATTTGGTAATCCATTGTAACTTGTCAAATAATCTGTATGTTTAAGACTAGAATTTATAGTCGGTGCTTATGACATGTTTACCTCCGGTTGTTTGTCATCTTTGGGGTCAGTAATGTGTTACGTACTTGAAAATGGGCTGATAACCCGAAACCTAGGCCGTGCAGCACCATTAAAGTTTGTAAAACCAAGTTTAAAAAAATTTAGTTTAATTCAATATTTCACCAAGAACCAACAGTTCAATCAATTAAAATGATTATGAATGCAAACTAAGCAACGTTAACTGTGCTTTACAGACGATTCGTAACCAAGAAGGCGGAAGCAAGTCAACTTATCTTGTTTAACAAGCAGTGTCTAAATTAGGAAATAACTCCAAAATACGCCACCATAAACATTAAGGAAAACTCAGTTTCGCAAGACATGTGAAGAAGACGGAAGAAAAACTATGGATAAAACGGAAATATATACATGTGGTATCTATTCTGAAATACAGACGTTACTTCTCATCCTGCAGTTATAATTCTTTCATAATCACAGAATATATAACTTCAACTGTGCATGGGCAAAGCTGAAACTGTGTACCCAATCGGGATT
The DNA here is from genome assembly GCA_026315105.1 of Locusta migratoria. Taxonomy (NCBI): domain Eukaryota; kingdom Metazoa; phylum Arthropoda; class Insecta; order Orthoptera; family Acrididae; genus Locusta; species Locusta migratoria. Next base: position 94,289,312 of record CM048745.1, read on the forward strand.
TGAACACGGGTTCCCTCCTCTTTCTAGGCAGTTGTGCTGTCCACTACACCACTGGAGACTCAGAGATCACCGCACCAGAAAGGACTACCTAATCACGCCTCTCGTCAGACAGAAATTTCCAGCTGTACCCTGCCCACAGTACTCAAACTCGTAGTCACTAATTCATGTAAGAGTAAAGGCTCCAAACTTGCCCACCCCTCCGCACTAACGAAAGGAGGTTCGATTCCTCCCTCGCGCATTGGTGTATATGTTGTTCTCAGAGTAAAATAATTTAAATAGCTTATAAGTCTAGTGGCTGATGACCATAGTAGTTTAATCCCATAGGTTTACAAACAGTTAATACTTTACAATTTGCTAAATTCTTTTCATTGAAACTTGTAATATCTTCGCGCACTTCTTACTGATATGTAATCAACTAAATAAAAGTTGCTTTTGGTAGTCGCGACCACAGAATATTTTTGAACGATTCTGAAACTCAAATGTATGTCGAATGCTTTAGTGAGGCGAGTGTCAACAGCCATAATATATTTCATAAAATGCATTTTTTAAAACCATCAGCTGTTTATTCAAAAACCTTATATATCTACCAGTATCGGTCAATAGCCCATCTTCATGGTCTATAAAAACTTCTTATTTTTTATGTTGTGTTTGACTGATAGGTTTTATCTAAGATGACCATTGTATTTTTAACACTTTTAGTTATACTGACTCCTGTTTGTCTCAGCCAGATGTATTTTATTTGATGTATTTTACCATTCAGTTTTAACACCTTTTTATCCATAAAGATGATCTAGTGATCGAAACACAAGAAGGTCATGTTCATGAAAAGTGTGTATTGCACGGTTTTACTAAAACCATTCTAAAACATAAATTAATAAATTTCGTATCAATTGAAACGCAAGTATATGCGCTGCCAAAACAGTTGCATACAATTTTGGGCCAAACAACAATCCGACTGGCCTGTACACCAAATCTGTGAGACGTTTATAGCCCAAATGCCAACACTCTTTGATACATATGTGAAAGTTAAAGCCTGTACACCCATTCTGTTAGATACTGATGTTAAGTTACAGTTTGTACACCGTCACCTTTAGAAAGTAATATCAAGATAATGAATGTAATGACTGCCTGTATACCCATTCTGTTAGATACTCAAATTTACAGCATGTACGCCCACTCTTCCAGATACTCATGCCAAGTTTACAGTTTGTACATCCACTCTGGTAGACACTCGAATCAAGTTCATAGGCTGTACACCCACTTTTTTAGATACTCATGTCATGTTTACACCCTGTATACCCACTTCGTTAGGCTCTCATGTCTAGTTTACAGCCCGTACACCTGCTGTGTTAGATACTCATGTGAAGTTTATAGCCTTTACACCTATTCTGCAAATACTCTTGTCAGGTTTACAGCCTGTACACCCATTTTGGTAGACGTGTCAAGATTTTGAATGAATCACTGCCTGTAAATCCACTAAATACATGACAGTCTGTACACTCACTCTGATATAACTAAAGAAAAGTAGTTATAGTTGTACAATAGTGGCACTCTGGTAGATCCTTATGGCAAATTCATGTATACAATTTTTGCACACCACTATGATACATTATTTCATTTCGAGTGAAAAAAATATATAGAAACGTCATAGATGGAAATTATTAGAGTTGCTACTTATACCATAAGCTATGATATTACAATGTATGTAAACTCTTACACCCTATGTTCTCAATGTACTGTTATATGATGTGTAATGACAATCTGTACATCCACCCCGATATATTAATGAAATATTATGTAGAATGGGCATAGATGCTAAACATTTTTGTAAATACAAAAATAAAATAAAAATGCCCTGTTCATATTATTGTATATGTAACAATGATCATATTAGTAGTAACAGTTGTCTACTCCACTTTGTACCTCTTTGACCCACTAAAGTGCTTTAAATTACTTACTGCTATTCACTCAACACCTAAATTATGCAACAAGACCTCAACCCCCTCATTTCCCATATGTAGTGACAAATATGCTAAGAGTGTGTAGGTGTTGGCAGTTGCACACCAACTCTGATGTATGTTTCCCTTTTCTAACTTTTATGTTAACCCTAGCAGATACACCTACAATTATATATATATATATATATATATATATATATATATATATATATATATATATATATATATATATATATATATATACGCTTCTTGCACAGTGGTAAATACTATATGTGCTATATTTTCTAATTGTACTGTGTGATTTATGTTATTCTTGTGCTGTGTGCTGTTTTCATAATTTTTTGATGGTGTGACTTTGTTTCTGGCTGTATGTAAATTGGAACCAGATGTAACAGATGTGAACTGACGAATCCTGGCAGTTACACCTGTAAATTTTATACTGTGGTTTCACAGTGTTAGATCTGATAGTGATTACAACGTCGCCTGTTAGTAGCTTGTTGTCACTCACAATTGTACAGTCTGGTGGTTCTTTATGTATATATGGCTACACGAGGTTTATATCTGACAACCAAACGGCATATTTTAATGTGTGACAACCCACCAGTACTATCCAACTAGGTACAATATGCATTTATGTAATAATGTTACAATTTAGTGTAGGTATGTGAAGAAAACTGTTGGCATATGATTACCTACACATACAGTTACATAGCATGTTCCTATGCTGGTATTTTGTAACTACACATTTTATGTTCGCCCTTAGAGACCAGAAGATGATGTCTATGTACATCGAAACCGGTCGTCTGTTATAAATAAAGAGGAAATACCACGATCTTGACATTTCATTAAGATCGCTCCCTGCCAAGAGTAAATTGTATGAATCCGACTCCATTTACCGGATGAAATCTACCAAATATCCTAGGATGTCTCGATAGAATGGAGGACGGTTTCATACAGCTGAATATGCCTTCGGTTGTGGTCTCACGGACATTCATAGCTTCGGAGGAAGTGTGTGGAAGGAAAGTGGATCTGAGCCGTTCACGAAGTGTCAGTGGAAATCGCTCAGAAAAAGTAAATGAATAAGTTATGGGCTGATGCATGTACTGAGTATGTCTAGGGGCAATATTACAGGTGGACATGGAACGGAACTACCATGTAAAGGTAGTATTAAGGACTGATGTATCCTCGTAGGGTTCTGTTAATGTACAGAGTATCTCTAAAATATTTCGCATACAAAAAAACTTGTTCCCTCTGTTCTAGAAAATTTCTCATTCGTACGAAATTGTGCGATCACTCTGCTGAAACCATCGTATCCACTGTATGTCCCGTTTGAATGATAATAAAAATGGGATATTACAACAACAACAATGTCACAGAGACATATTTTTCCCTGATTTTTATAGGCAATTGGTTTTAAAAATAAAAGAACACTTTTTTGATGAAATACCCTTCGCCATGAACTGTAAAATGAGTATAATAGATAAATGCTGAATAAAACTAAAGGAATGGTTAGACGTTTTTCTCGCGTCTTCTAGTTTCCTCACATGGCAATCATCATTAGCACGTCGTAGAGCATGTGTTGGCAACGGGTTGCAAAACCTGCTCGTGCTATTCTCGTGGGCTGCAATATGTCAACTCCAGACGGCGATGAGTCACGATGACGTCAGTATAAGCCATCAGCTGGCTACAGAAGGACGACCGCAAGAAAAGTTAAAGAGCTCAGCGGATAGTTTGTTGTATCTACCAGCGCCTCTACGAGTCTAAGGTTATGCTAAAAGAATGTTGAATACCACTGACTTCGTACATCAGAGTTACTGAAAAATAAGTTACTCTTTTTTGGGATATCAGGGATTTAAAACTTTTCAATGACTGCTGATAATCTTTGAGAGTTATATATTTTTTGTGCTATAATTTGCTAGAATGTTTCTAGCGACAAGATAAACAGCTAAAGACGTTTTGGTTTGAAACCAGGCCATAGTCAAACTTATACACTTTTGGAGTGATTTGTTATCTTTTGTTATATGGGTTTCCGAACCAGTAGGGTGTTCAGTCGGCTCGAACAAATTTGAACCATTCTGTTTCGAAATTTACTTGTGACGTGTATGGTACTTTATGATATAAAGAAAACTCCAGTTTTCCTGGAGAGAGAATCAGGCGCTTATATTTGAAACTGTCATTTTACATCCAGTTTCAACAGAATTAGCTGATTTCCTCAGATCCTCTCACTTCATTAAGCTGAGTGTCATCGTCGTCGTTGAGATGGCATTGATAATAAGACTCACATTCATTCGTTCGGACTGTCGCACTTTTGAAGCATTTGTTGGCAGTTTATGTTAAAGATGGTTTCGATCGATTTATGGTTTGAGGGATTAATTAGCGAAGCCGTCAGTCTCCTGAAAAAGTAATTAGGCCTACAGCAGTAATGACCATAATAATGTCTTTATATTCATGGTGTTGAACTTTGTATTTCCGATGGTTTCGAGCACATTGCAATCAATATCTGATAAGCAAAATTAATCAAACAAAATCCAAGCTGCGGTGTTTTGATTAAAGAGTTCATTAAGGTTAAAATGCAGCTATAAATCGTTGTGTGCAATAATTTAAATCTTACCATTTCTTACATTGGTTACACTACTGGACCTTTGAATACAGGTGTTTAAGTCGTAAGCATCTGACACAGAAGCTTGCACTAGCTGACACAGCTCCCTCTCGTATTCATTAAAGCAGTATTCACATCCTTAACCAACTCCAAATACGATATCGATTCATTAATACCTCCTTTGGTATCCTATTTACTTCTTAATGGCTCTTTGGGAAGATTTTTTTTGTAATCCAGCATACTCGTCATGATTATCATGTTGTTATCTAATCCCATAACGACTGTTGCGTGCGGTTAATAACCGATTGCCTCATTTCTGTCTGACGTCATTCAGATGAAAACTTTACGTATCTCCAGGTTTCTTCCAAGTAGACTACATCATCACATCATTCTCTAACACAGTATTACTTCTTTTCTATCTGTGATTTATTACAAAACACGATTAGGCTTTGTCCTGCCTCATTTATACCGGCAAGCCCATAGTCTACCACAACCATTTCTTCACAGACAACCGTTTCTGTTGTTGTTTTTGTCCTCAATCCTAAGACTGCTTTTATGTAGCTATAATAGTACTGTTCTAATTGTAATTTTGTGTAATATGTTGTTGTAATGTACACAGACACATTAATAGAACCAGTTGGTTTTTTTGCCAGCAGTCTCCACTTCTGTTATAGGCTGAAAGAAGAAAGAATATTTATAGGATGAATTGTAAACAATTTTTGAAAGATATTCGTCGCCGTGTATAATGCATGTTCGTGGATCTCTTCGTTCAGCGCCACACAGACACACTGCTGACGAGGTCTTCTGTAACTTGCTTCAATGTGATTAGTAAATAAGAGCATCCAGAACACTGGATTATATCTCACCTTCACCAAATTCTTGAAGTGGTCGTTTGAAGTTGGTGGTATACTTTATATAAAAAATGTTGATGAAACGTTAATTGCCACCAAGACTTGGAATGAACGTAAGGAAATTTTAAAACGAGTTCTAGACAAATTCAGTTATTCAGGTGTAACAGTAAATCTGAAGAAATCGAAATTTGCATTAACTGAAACCAATTTTCTAGGGCATTTAATTACAACCTATGTGATTCTTTCAGAAAAGAAGAAGATCACTGCAATAGAAAATGCACCAGCACCAAGGAATAGAACACAACTAAAGGCTTTTCTGGGTTCGGCATCATTCTGTCGTCGATTCCTTTCTAATCAAGTCCTAAATTCAGATCCATTGTTAAATCTGCTAAAAAAGAATGTCACTTGGCAGTGGAGTCAAGAGTGTCAGCAAGCATTTGACAACATCAAGACTGCACTTGTCAATGCTCCTATACTGTATCATCCTGATATGAAACTTGACTTTGGGCTAATGACGGATTAATGTTCATATGGATTGGATTCATGTTTATTCCAAATTCAATAAATCAATGGGAAATCTACTTTCTGTGCAATTGCATTGACTAACTGTGAGCGGGCATATTCGACTACAGAACTAGAAGCACTAGCTGTGGTGTGGTCTTTTAGAAAATTTCATTATTATTTAGCTGGAGTCTACAGCTATGTATACTGTGACCATCAAGCCCTCAGTTTTCTCAACAGTTGCAAGTTGTTACATCAAAGACTAGCAAGGTGCACCTTAATTCTTCAGGACTACAGATTCGAAATTACATATGTCCAGGGCAAAGACAATATAATTGCAGATGCATTGTCAAGAATGCCACAAGGATTGACGGAGGCTATGGATATAGAAGAACCAACCACAGAATTTAGAGTATTGGTAATGAAAGACCTGGACAAAATACATATCTATCTTAAGATGTGTGAAAATATGGCACGTCTACAACGTGAAGATCCACATTGGTGTGATATAATTGAAAAAGTGAGAACAGGAACAAATAAAAAATTAAATGATCTATATGAGATACACAATGATGTCTTATTTCATCGAAGACACCATCAATCAACTAAATGGTATGTATGTATTCCAACAGCATTCATAGAAAGGTTGATATGGTATACACATTTAGTATGGGGACATTGTGGAATCCAAAGGTGTACTGACAAGATAGGAACATACTGTCATGTAATCAACCTTAGGAGAACTGTACAAAACATTATAAGAAAGTGTCAAATATGCCAGAAAGCTAAACCCTCTAATCATGGAGCAAGGGGAATGTTACATCATATCATCTGTGAAGAACCTCAAAAAATAGTAAGCTTAGATGTAATGGAACCTCCGCCATGTGCCAAAGGAAATGTAAAATATATTGTTGGGATGTATGATTTGTTTACTAAGTACATAAAATTATATCACATTGGCACAAATTCTGCAGTGTCAATCATCAAGAAGGTTGCTCATGAATATATTCCGAGTGTAGGTAAACCATGTGCGATGTTATCAGACAATGCAGCAAACTTTACTGGAAAAAAATGGAGAAAATTTCTTCAAGATAACAATATAAAGCAGATTTTGATATCAAGGTTCCACCCAGAAGGAAACCCTATTGAGTGATTGTTCCGAGAGCTGAATAGGTTCGTAAGGACATACTGTCATCACAAAAAAACAATGTGGGTAGAGTATTTAAAGCAATTTGAAGAGATATTTAACAATTTGTGGCACACATCCACTAACTATACACCAACAAAGTTAATATATGATGTGAAAGAAGACAATGAGTGGGTAAACTGTTTACCTCAAATAACGGGTAACGAAGAATCTAGGGAGGCCAAGATTCGTCAAGCCATTATTAACATTAAGAGCATGGCTCAACAAAGAAATAAATATTTTGACAGACACTTAAAGAGAATACAAGAATTTGTTATTGGACAAAAGATTTTGTTAAGGTGTCATCCAAAATCATCAAAGCTGAAGAAGATAAATAGAAAGTGGCAAAATATGCAGGACCATATATTGTATTGGGAATACCCAATCCAGGCGCATATCTGTTAGCATATCCAGTTAGTGGAAATGTGAAAGATGTTTATCCACACCAGGACCTTAAACCATACTTTGTTAAAGACTGAATATGAATCAGGTGTGTAAATATTAGTTAGAAAAAGGTTTTTCGTGAGTGATGAATTACGTTTATTTTTTTAGGCTTATCATCAAACTGTTTGCCTGATAAGACATTGTCATTTAATTGTCTATTTTTTTATTTCTCTTTCAGACGATTGTTATGTAGTAATGTATTCTTTTTATCTTGGTTAGGTATGAATTATGTGTATTACAGCTGCTGATTTACTACAGACAGAACAATAAATTTAGAACAAATAAGTAGATTCCGAATTTCTATGGGATACTAAAATGGAATATATTAGTTCTGTTCTTTCTCGAATTAATATTCTGTATAGAGAATTGGCTGTCATAGAACTACAAATGCATATTTAAAATAAAGTAAAAAAGAGAAGAAGTTACTAATAGGGCAGGAGTTCAGCTTCATTAAAACTCAATCATTCAGCTGTACACCTGGGGAGGCCAGTGTAGTAGTACATTTAGTAAATTTAGTAATTCATGTGACAGTGATTTCGAATATATAGTGGCAGAGATATTCCTTAATATATTTCGTGTAGTGCTGTGAACTGTGGAGCTTAAGACTCTTTGTCAGAGATTTTTATGTTTGTTCTCTTGTTGTGGTTTACGAAGATATGTTGTGGCATGTTCTAAAACTGAATGTACGTTTGGTTAATCAAAAACTATTATTATTATTTACGAAACAACAATACAAGAATATTAATGAGAGTCTGCGAAGTCATTTTTTATATAAAATATACAAACAACTTCAAACGACCACTTCAAGAATTTGATGAAGGTGAGTATAATCCAGTGTTCTGGATACTCTTATTTACTAATCATATTGAAGCAAGTTACAGAAGACCTCGTCAGCAGTGTGTCTGTGTGGCGCTGAACGAAGAGATCCACGAACCTGCATTAAACACGGCGACGAATATTTTTCAAAATTTGTTTACAAGTCATCCTATAAATTTTCTTTCTTCTTTCAGGCTATAACAGAAGTGCAGACTGCTGGCAAAAAACAAACTGGTTCTATTAATGTGTCTGTGTACATTACGACAACACATTACACAAAATTACAATTAGAACAATACTATTATACAGCTCTCGACACTAACCTCTTCTGTGCAAACCTATTCTTTTAACTTGCTTAATGAATTCGTCTCGGGGTCTTTTCCTGCAATATTTACTTCCTTCCAAAGCTAAATTGACGCTTCGCTGAAATCTCGCACAGCGTCCCACTTATCGAAACCTTCTACTAGACGAGATATTTCTTTTCTGAGCATATTTGTTCAGCACCAACTCATTAGTTACGCGATCTAACCATCCAATCTTCAGCGTTCGTCTGTAGGACCGCATTTCAAATGCTGAACTCCGTATCGTTCACATTTCACTACCGTGCACTGATACACAAATGTTTTCAGAAGGAACTTTCTAATATTTAAATTAATTTTGGGTGTGAACAGTTTTCGCTCCATCAGAAACGCTTTACTTCTGATGGAATTTTTCATTTTATAACTTCTTTACTTTGATCATGAGAAGTTGCTTTGCTCCTTAATTATAAAATAATCAACTACTTTTAGCGCCTCATTACCTAATTCCTTCAGCATCGCCAGATTTTTTTTACATACCATTGTCCAGTTTTGCTCCTAATACTTTTCATCTTATAACCCCATGTCAGAGCACTGACTATTCCACTTAATTGCTCTTCCACGTTCCCAACCGTTTGTGAATCCGCATTCTTCCCTCTTCTTCTTCTGATGGTGATGTCAGCATGTACCAGTGTCGTTTTCGTCGGTAGTTTGCTGTTCACAGTAGCTCATTCTCTGCCCTACTTTCCTATTCGTAACATTATCTTCCATTGCGCGGGAGTAGCTGAGCGGTCTGGAGCGCCGCGTTACGGCCTCCCGTGTAGAAAGTTCGAATCCTCCATCGGGCATGGATGTATGTGTTGTCCTTACGTTAGTTAGATTAAATAGTTTGTAAAACTAGGGGATTGATGACCAACGTAGTTTGGTCCCATGGAATTACAAGCATCTGAACATTTAAAAAACTGATACATAAAAACACAGAATGCAATTTCCATCAACATCTGAAAGCATTCAGTGGAGAACATTCATAGAAGATTTGAGTATAAGACTAATTGAGCGGATAAAGTTGAATGCAGCTGTAAGAAGGGATAGAAGTGGAAGAAATTGACGTAGAGACTGAGGAAGGATAAGGTTAAGAGCGTGGCGATCAGAAGAAGGTGGTGGAGATGCACATAGAAAGGGGGAAAGGTGATAGTAAGGAGAAACTGGTGAGGATGAGGAAGGAGAGGGAACAGGAGGATTTTCATAATCAGTAACACATGACAAACCCTCAAACTATATTCGCCAACTATATTATCCAAGGATAATACCGGAGCATTTTTTTTTCCAAAACTTCAGGGATTTAACTGCGGGGTCATCAGTCTCTAAACTTACAAACTACTTATGAACTACCTTATACTAAAGACAGCACAAACATCCATGTCCGAGGGGGGTATTCGAACCCCCGACGGGGAGCGGCCTCGCGCATCACAGCATAGCGTCTCAATGCGCACGGCCGCTCCGCCGCGTGGGAGCAATTCGAAAAGTATCAGTAGACTAATCAAAACTTCCGGGCTAAGATGCCGTGGTCCATATGTAAAACTTTCTTGTCACGACGTTTCGTTGCCTACTGCTTACAACATCTTCAGAGGTTACTCGTGGACTCATCCCTGAAGTTGTTGCTCGCAGTAGGCAACGAAATGACTGGACAAGAAAGTTTCACAGATGGACCATGGTATCTTAGCCCGGAAGATTCAATTAATGAAGACGCCGGCCATGAAGACTACATCAAATAGGAAAGCAAATACAACCACAGACCCTCTTAGAACCACAACCGACCCTTCACTTTACAAATGGAAACATAATTCCTAGGAAATTTAGAAAGTTAAAAAAAAAAAAAAAAAAAAAAAAAAAAAAAAAAAAAAAAAAATTAACCTGGATGTGTTCGCTCACATTTCCCATATAGCGATACGTTAATCCATAACGAACCGCTTAGCGAACAACCCAGTCAGAATAACCAGTTGACAAGGTAGCGATGACATCATCATATTCTAGATGACAGGAGCTACGCCACATGCGGTAATGGCCGTGTGCTCTTAGGCCCCATGCTACGGATGCGCATCTGCTATCTGTTGGAGATTCGAGTCCTCCCTCGGGCATGGGTGTGTGCGCTGCTGTTAGCATAAGTTATCTTTATTACATATTCACAGAATATATGACATCAACTGCGAATGGGCAAAGCTGAAAATGTGTACCCAGCCAGGATTCGAATCCGGGTCTCACGCTTCCTAGGTGGTTGGGCTGACCACCACCGGGGTCACAGTGATAACCGCACCTGCAAGGACTACCTAATCATGCCTCCAATTCGCAGTTGATATCATATATTCTGTGAATACGAAAGAATAACAACTGCAGGATCAGAAGTGACATATGTTCTTTCGGAACACACGCCAGATATTTATGTTTATTAATTTCTAGGTCTAGGCACTGATGACCATACAATTTGGTCCCATTTGCTTTGCAAACATTAGCTGCACTGAAATTCCCGGCTTAAAATAGCAAAACAGAAAAAGCTTATTAGTAACTCACCCGTGCCGGCTCCTGTTTGGTCTGTTTCGTGCTTTCCATCTTATTTTGTTTGCTCATGTTAGCTATCGACTGGCCTTCCTGTGCCTGCCGGCGATGGCGCCTCATACGCGGGTTAGTGACCTCTCTTTGCGCGCTGCAGCGCTCCCTCTTTGAAGTGGCCTATAGCTGCCGTGCCGAGCGCCGAACAGTCAGTCGGTTTACCGGGTTCCATCGTCCGCAGTCTGAAGGTTGGACGAGGGAGTGAGCAGTGTCGGCGCGGCCGCATGACCGTGGCCTGTTTACGTAGCTAGCGATTCTACGAGGACCGTTGGGCCACGCTGGGAGTTGTCCCCTTACATCCAGGAGGAGATGTCGCATCGTCAGACATGTTGATTGCTTGAGTACTGTTGTGTGATATCCTGCTGCTGCCGCCGCCGACTGTGCTAACTGCATCGATGGCAACCTTCGCTTCACCCTGGTGTGCTGAATCGTACGCTCACATATCAGCCTGCGCCTGCAGCGTCTGGATGTGCTAAGTTAAGTATTTCCAGGAGGTTTTCTGAAGATCTGTGTGTGCCTTTCTCCTCCTTTCGGCCTTTTCTCGTCCGGGTGTGGTATGTTGTCTTCTTGGAGAGACCTGGTGAGGTCGCATGCCGTGTGTTAAATTTGATTTGTTTGAAAGCCTGAACTCGGCCCCAGGAGTGCCTGCCCTTCATGTCTGCATCCTTATGTTTGTGTTGTCCTCTTTAAGATTTAACAATTGAACCGCTGAGTGCCAGTGGGGGATTCTGGCTTGTGCCCGGTCGCTTTCTGTCAACTGCCCAGGAAACGGCTGATTTGGTTTTTTTTTTTTTTAATCTTGAGCAGAATCATTACCGCTCGTAGGTGTGCCACCCTACGAATGTTGTTTAGGAGTTCCCTTCCTGTCCCTATCGGTGCCTCTTGCTCTGCTTCCTTTAGGAGTTCTCATCTGCTGTCAGGAGATCTATAAATTTATGTTATGGTGCCATCCTAATCTGGCAGTGCAGTGAATTGATATCGCGAATTGTTATTGTCTTATCTGTTCTAGGCAGCCTGTGTAAGTTGCGTGTGTCACACTGCTAAGTATTTGGCCTAGCATCATGTGCCTTCTATTGCCACCTTGGGTGTTGTGTAAATGGTATTCGTGTTGAGTGCACCTATGTTCTTGTGAAACCTTGCCTTTAAGTAGCAAAAAAAAAAGGTGGTGATTGATGTATCTTACCTTACGGACTCTTTTTTATTTATTTAAATTTGCTCTTCCGGCACATATTCTATTATATTGTTCATTTAGAGATCGCCCTTCCGGAGTAGCTTTCTTGTTTGTTCAGTCCTGTTCATGTTTCGAATTTTGCCTTTCTGGTGCAGGTTTTGCCTTGTGTATTAAACCACTATTTACTAGAGTTCCAATTTTACGTTGCTTAATCAAGTCATTGTGAATGGTTGATTTTAGCTTGAATTGAGTTTGAATAGCCTCGTGCCTTCCACTCCCCACTCCCTATCATATCAGTAACGTTTGTCATTTCTTTCTTTTCCGTTCAATTTATAACAAGCGTCAGAAAAACACGTTTCCCAAAACGAACCCTGTAGAACAGGCGCTCCCCTTTTTCAGGCCAAGTTCCAACGCGGACCCATTGTAAGTCAATCGCATAGTAACTGTCTAAATTCTGCGCGATACTCATTGGAATTCAAAACTTATCAATGCAAATGTTATTTCTCCACTAAGAAGCTACTAGTGAAGCTGTATTATCAGAATCGGGAATGTGCTAGTTCAGCGTTACGATAAAATGTTATAAATCTATCGGACCAGACTGCGTGGTCATCAGTCCGTAGCTTACAAACTACTTAAACTAAGGTAAACTAAGCTAAGGAACACACACACACACACACATGCCCCAGGGAGGACTCTAACCTCCGATGGCAAGCAACCGCGCTCTCCGCAGCTAGGCGCCCTAGACCGTTCGGCTACTCCACCGCGGCAGCGTTAAGATCCTATAGCCACAGGAAGGGGATTCGAACGGGTAAAGGTCCGTTGACAAATGCAGCTATGGCGAGAATGATTTAGAAGTTCGAAGGCACGGGTTATTTAGACGATAGACCCTTTAGTGGCAGACCGAGCACAAGGCGTAATGCTACTGAGACAGTTCAGGAAGAAATGGAGATTGTAGAGGGTTCGTCTATGTACGCGGAAGTCAGCGCTCGTACAGTCGCACGTCGCACCGGCATTCCATACACGCACTTAGGCGTACCCTCCGATGCTATTCTTACAAAATCCATCGGCATCATGAACTGTTACCTAGCAATTTAGTGAAATGGAAGCAATTGCGGTGTGTGCGTTTCAAAAGATGGCGGGAGAACGTATTGTGGACAGACGAAGCTCATTTCACGCTCCGAGGATCTGTCAACACCCAAAACTGCAGAATTTGGGCTACCGAAAATCTTAGAACTGTCGTGAAAAACTCCATTGCACGACGAGAAAGTCGTGGTATGTGATGGATTTACCACATTTAACGTTATCGGTTTTTTCTTCAAGGAACAGCGTGATTCTGGTATTGTCAATGTTACCGTGACGGGTGAGAGGTACGCCGATAGGGTATAGAATCGCATCATACCCAGCCTGACTGATAAACACCTGCTGGAACGTACGATTTTTATGCAGGGTGGCGCTCCACCCCATATTGCTAGACACCTGAAAGATCATTTGCGTGCGTCGTTTGGTGATGATCGTGTGTTCAGCTGCCACTTTCGTCATGCTTGGCCTCCCAGGTCTAGTTGTTATCAATTAAGGTGGTTGTTACACACCTGATGTAGATCGCGCTGAAACAGATGCAGAGCGGGTTCAGAGTTTACTGTCTCGCTACCTGAAGAACTTAAAAGCCTCTTCTAGAGCTCCAGAGAGGTCACCTCTTTCGACCATGATTATGTTGGTACTACACAAAGAACAGGACACCTCGCTAACTTGCCAAGTAACCCAGTTCAGACGACTTACGAAGCTGTGCGTTCTTCATTAAAGCGCGGCAGTCAGTTAATATTAAAAGAAAGCTTCCACATTCACATGAACACACAAGTTCAATCACACGCGTGGAAACATATATAAACGTGGGGCTTCGATCATTAATAAAGGAACAAAATAATTTACATACAAGTAGACAATATTAATGGCGGAGAAACAGTTTCGAGTAATGAATAACTCAATGGAACACGACCACCACGATCGCAACGATCCCCGGATGGTTGCAAAAGAGGACACAATCTATTCTGCCTATCTGAATGCTCACTCCAGAGATTTCTGCTCTGTGCCTGCCACTAGATATAATATACACACGCGAGCGACAAACTCATCAGAAACCACCATGTTTTCATAACTGTTCAGTACAATATTGTGATTAAAAATTGTAATTACTTGCAGCGGGGCTGCATCCAGTATGACTTACAACAGGAACACCAAGTATGGTAAAAACGAAATTTGATGGGTCGCAGATATGTTGTACGGGAACTCCTCCAGACCGCCAAGTGAAAAGGGTTTGTTTCAATGCGCCTTGGTATCTCCAAAAAGAGAGATCGAAGTCCAGCAGGGCATAACAGCTATAGCTGTACGTAGTCAGCAGCAGTAGCTAAGTCAAAGTGGTGAAATTAGCAAGGCGTTTGACTGACACGCCGACGACCCGAGTTCGAATCCTATTTGCAAGCTACTTTTTTCTTTATTTTCACACGTGTCCGCCGTGCGTAATTATATGCTTTCTTGGCCTCTTTTATGTTAATGTATGAATAATTGCTCATGATAACTTATGTTAATTGTTCAGTATGTTATTTATTGCACGACGATTATTTTATTTAATTATTTATTTCCAAGCATACTTTTACTGCGATTGAATGATCAGTAAACCGTCTGTAATTATTAGCTGTAACGTTTGTGCAGCATTTGCTAGCTGCGTTTACAGTCCCCGGCCCCACAGTTTGTTATACCGTAGAGTGCAGTGTGTGCCCACTTGACGCGTCCCAGTGGATTATTATGCTGCCGCCGAGCGGGTAGTCATTCGTAGCGTATCGTTCACATGTAACTGTAATTACCTCACATAACTTTATCTTTGCAATAAGAATGGATAGTGAGAAAAAGAAATGGTATTGTACACAATCGTCAGACAAGAGTAAAATAAATAAATCCGCACAGTCGAGCGCCTTACTAATTACACCACACTTAATCACGCACAGACGATATACAGGTATATCTGATATGCGCTGGACTTTGATCTCTATTTTCGTGGAAACCAAGGCCCATTGGAACAAATCCTTTTCGCTTGGTGGTCTGGAGGAGTTCCCACACAACATACCTGCCACCCACCAAAATTCGTTTATGCCATACTTGGTATTCCCCTTATCAGTCTACATTCTGACTTTTAAGCCGTAATGACTGTTTGGTAACACGAGCTGCTATAAATGTAAACGTAGTTTTAAAATGAAGAAAAAAAAATTATGAAATTGATTTTATCTTTAGCTAACGAGGTGCGGTCTGACTGCGCGCTTTCAGCAATAATTGCGATTTAGCAATTTTCCTATCCATTATTGCACCCATCCTCCCGTTAGCTTAGAGTTTAGGTGTGAGTGGACCGGCAAAACGTATCATGTTATGCCAGAGGTTCTATAACATGAGTGACGCTCTTTCGAAAATAGCTGGCGTCATTTTGACCGCACTACGTTGTTTGCGTAACTTTTTCTGCTATTACTTTAATCGCATATTCTCGATATTTTCTATTTCAAAGCTTTTGAAACGTAGAGGAACAGAGTAATTTTACAGGTAAAGTATCTGCTGCAAGTAGCAGACAATGTGTGAACACTTCAGATCGAAACTTTGAAGAAAAGGTGAGAAATGCATATGTTCTTCAGAAGATTAGATCAGATGAAGCTCGTGTCGACAGAGGTATCCTTCTGAAAAAGCTGGCCCGTAGTCTTGTGCTGAAACATATGCAAAAGCGAGCTCAGAACCCACGACTTCCGCAGGAGTTAAGACTAACGACATATTATCAGGTCTGCTTGGAAGGTTGTGAAAACTTGTGATTTGGACGGCTCTGTTTTTCAAGAGGTATTTATTTTGGTTACAAACATTACATTATTTAAATATGTATATTACCAACCGTCAGCCCTTTTATTATATATACAATTTTACCGGTTCGGCTATGAACCATCATAAGGAAAGTCAAACGGCAAAAGATAACGCAAAATGTCACTTGACAGTTGTTTTATTTATCATCAACAGCTAATGTAATATGACATTTTACGTATATTTTATTATTTGACATGCATAAGGTGACAATGTACCAATGTAATAAGTCTTTTTAATTTACTTTTCAGATGACAGTTCATAGCCGAAACCGGTAAAGTTAAAAATATAATACATAATGATGGTTGCGCTATATGCATTTTGGCCCTCTTTAGGTTACGGTAGTAACACTAAAAGTGGGCCTTTGCGATCGTCTTTTGATTAGATCGAAATTTAAATGAAAATAACTGCTGAATCATTCATCTGACATTTTTGTTTCATTAGTTCTTCAGGAAAATCTACAAAATTCTATCAAAGCTTTATTGTCAATATTAGCTAATGGAAAACATATAAATGTATTAGTGTACGAAATGTGCAGTAAACATATCTGATTGCCAGTTTAACAATAATTATTTAATGCTATAGTATCATATTTTCATTTTTATTTACTGAATATTAAAGACTTTCATATGCAAGACAGGGAATTTCAAAGGTGTCCAAATTGTTAACATTACACCCTTCTAAAAAGTGAGAGGTCAGATTGACCGCATCACGGTATTAGTGTCCCATGTTTGCCACCAGGTTAGTTAAGTTAAAGGTTAATATTATTTTAATTAAGAAAGTTACTCATTCCTTTAGAGGTTCTGGTAGGGCTGGGCAAATGATTCTCAGGTTCGAACGTGTTCGGGATTTCCCGATACAGTAGAGAACTCGATACAGTATCGAACTGTTCGAACTGTTCGAACAGTTAGATAATAAATGACTGGCGCTGCTTATCTGCCAACGATACGCGGGGAATTTTGAAGTTAGCGGGCTATCGCTTTGCTAAGAACTAATTTCGAGGAAGTACAAGTACATTTAAAGTAAAAGGGCAACAGTACGAAAAACTTTATATCTTGTTTAAAACAGTGCATACGTGATGTGTCTGGTCTCACTGCAAGATATGATCCATTGATAAATAAGATTCTACTACTAGAACAGAACTACTGCACCTCGTTACTGACGGCTAACATTCAAAGGGAAAAAATATGAATCTTTCATAAGTAGAAATTACATTTAACGAGATTATAAGAGATAGGTTGCAAATGACCATTCCATTCCCTGTTAATACAGTACACTAACAGATAAATGTTACCACCTTTGTATCACCTTGAAAACGAGATTAAAAGGTATGAAATAGGGAAAACATTAGAAATTTCATACCCAATAAGATAAATAAGTCGTATAAAAATAAACTGTAATTGCAACCTCGGAATAAACGGTGCACGAACTCCTCTGTACATAGTATCAACAGTAGTCGCTAGATTGCAGCACTATATTTTTAATCGCGATAGCTATCGTCTACTAATAGTGTATATTCGCTACTGTATTTACTTATGACCTGCACCCTAGAAGCTACTATAGTCGGAATTTCACACTTATTAATCCCCATAGTACTTTAATGACACCCTAAATCAAATGTTTGTAAATCTATCGGACCAAACTTCGTGGTCATCAGTCCGTAGCTTACAAACTACTTAAACCTAGGTAAACTAACTTAAGGACAAACACACACACCCATGCCCCAGGGAGGACTCGAACCTCCACGGCGAGCAACCGCGCGCTCCGCAGCGAGATGCTTTAGACGCTCGGCTACTTCACCGCGGCAATGACACCCTATCTTCGGTATAAATCGTTTACTGCACAACACAGAAAAGATTTATGAATATCATCGTTGTAAATCATAGAGAGTACCTTCTAGCATAGCTAGATAGCGTTGTGATGAAAGTTCGAACATTTCCCGAGATTCCCGAACAGTGACGTAAATTGTTCGAAGAGTTCGAGTCATGTTCGAACCCAGCTCTAGTTTCTGGTGAAAGGAGACCGAGGACTTCCTTGAAAGAATCGGCAGACTCCTAAGGCGTCCACGGACCGCACTTGCGGAAGCCCTGCTATAGAGGAATCGTCTTTTTCCCCGCTGTAAATTGAAGGCGACATGACGGAAGAGAAAGAGATTCATTGCGGTGTTATTTGAACAGGAGAAGTTGAGGGAAACAAGTCGGTGGCAGGTGTCCCACCGACCCGCTCTCTGCTTAGTCAGTGCTGGGACACGTGCGGCGGACGGGTGGCTTTCGCCGGCCTCGCAGGAACAGGGGCTGCGCCGGTTGGCGGCCGTTAATTAACACGTGTTGGCGGAGGTGAGGGGCGCAGTCTGACAGAGGCAGCTGACTGGGACCGGGCAGGCACACTTAGCACCGAGTGACGTCACATCTGTGCTCGCCGCTAACTCCCTGCTCGTCTGGTAAGACCCAGTGCAGTATCAATCTCAACAAAATCAACGCTAAATAAATGAATCTAAAGAAGTAGACACATTACTTAAAAATGTATATTGCCAACCATCAACCCTTTTATTATATATACAATTCTACTGGATTCGGCTATGAACCATCATCAGAAAAGTAAATTTAAACGGAATGAATGAAATTAATCGCAATTTCCGATCTGTTATTTTTGTGTCCCAACTTCGTCGCCGCTTTTGTGTCCCAGCCTCGTCGTAGGTGTCGGTGGCCGAGTGGAATGAGACCGACACAGGAATAAAGATAGCCCGCTGGTGCAGGTACGGAGGGGAGCAGCCAGAAACTATAAACACTAGAGTAAATTAGAAAGAGATGTATATTGCACAGAATGTATACAATACTTAACTTTTACATAGTACTGCAGAACGTTGATACATAGTTGAGCTAGAGTCCTGCCTAGTGCCTAACTGATAGCCAAGTCTTCACTGGTGCCTATCTGATTACGAAGGTCCTAACTGGTTGCTATCTCAGTCCCAAGTGAACGATGTCGTTCAGTGGTGGCCACGAGCGGAGTTCCAGCAGAGGGCGCTCGTGGCTGTCGTCGTAAGAACGCCGCGCCGTACGTGCATGGCCGCGCGCGGCGAAAGTAGGTGGCGCGCACTTAGTACTTGTGCGACACCACAGTTATGGCTTCACTGTACTAGGTATAGATGAAATACTGAAGTGCGGCGAATGAAAATTCGGCTTACTTGGCAGACGCGTTGACCACTCCGCCACCGAGGACAAGGTGACCAGCCCGACTGCAGAGGACTCTTCCCTGCACGTCTCCCGCCACACCCAAATCTCCATTCGCCACGCTGTCTCTTTCCTATAACCACAGCCTATTTTGTTCTGTAATGCTCGCAGCCACAATACTGTATTCTCTCAACAGGGAGAACAGACCACGAGGTATCGAGATACAATTAATTGCCGTCAGGAGCCCAGCATCGGCTTGTATACAATTATATATTTTTGACGACATTCCGCGTTCAAATTAATGAAACGCAATTTGCGATCAGTTATGGCTTCACTGTACTAGGTTTAGATGAAATACCGAAGTGCAGCACCACAGCTTAGCTGCCACCTTGCGCCAAAATGTAAACTAGAATTTTCAGAGCTGTCAGTATTTTGTAAGCTGTGATGTTTTTAACTTATGTATTCATAATATAGTGACTATGTGCAATGTTGCACTTGTTATTTTATACCCAATTTTTAACAAGATGACCAGATTATAAGGTATATATGATCAGATGATGGTGGAACAGTGCACCGAAACCAGTCATCACTTAATAAATTGTTAGTTTGCTATCTTGGCTTGTCATATGGAAACTATATTTTTATATTATTTCAGCATGTAAGAATAATTACCTATGAATGTCAGAGAAAAAATTTAAGAACAACACTTTCAATTTTTCTAAAGAGAGAATACACTCTTGCCTTGTACTTCGTAGCGATAGCATCTTGCAGACGAGAGCTGTACTTTTTCATTCTATGTGGCCGATGTTATATGGATTTTCTTCATTCAGGTAAATATGTGTTGTGCGCGAATCTTACTTTTATTAATAAACGCCACTTCTCACTAAAATTCGCACTTATGAATTTTTATTATTAATTTTGCCTTTTCCTCTCTCCGCCCATGGTGCTTTCTTTCAGCCTTGTTGCATTACCGTGGATGGCACTGTTTCAGTTAATATTGAATGGTGATATTTAGTGTAGCCTGCCTCTCTTTTTTAATTTATTCCATACTATTATCATTTACCGGCAACAGAAGCTGCAGTCGATTTTCTTGTAATTTTTTGGGAAGTCCGATGTGTTTGATTTTACGTAATGCTCGTATCCGAATTTTATCATGTCAAGTACCTTAGTTTACGGTCTGCTACACGAGTCGTAGTTTGATATTGACGAAGTGCCATCCACTGTTCGGCGAGTGGCTATCATAAGTATTATGAAAATTTCATTTACATCCAAACTTCAACCACCGATTGATCTCTTGTTAAAGGTAACCGCTCGTTGATTCTTTTTTGTAATGTTCTACCTGCACAACACTCCACCGGTAATTAGCTTGCCATTTCATTTAAATGGCTGTAATAATTTTTCTAAATTTGTTCCGTAATTTTCTGAATGCGATCTTTCATAGCTTCTAACTTCAAACCTCTTCCTTCTGTAAGTTTGTTAATCTCAAACATTAATAGCCAGGCTGGAACATTCAACATAGCTGCCTTCAATAAAAATAAAAGGCTAGCCACTAACGGCCGATGGCTTGTGCTTAGGAGGCGTCAGGCACAAGCGAGCAGCTCTTTAGTGGCTAGGTTGTTAAGTTTACTGATTTATGCTTCATCGCTTATCTACAACTATTCCGAACTAGGCAATCCAAGTAATTTCCGAAACCGAGTAAAATAGATATTTATTCACGCGACCATGAGCCGTATCACCAACCATTGTAAATCTCTCATACTTTCACATCTTCTGCACTTTTATCGCTACTAGAACACGTATAAACGTATTACAGGCCTTGCTGTTTGAAATAATTTTACAGCTTTTCTGAAGGTGTGGTTTTGAATTAAAATTTGTGCCTCGGTCGGGAATGGAGCCCGGGATCTCCTGCTCACTAGGCAGGTACTATACCACTTGTTACCTTTAATCCTCGTTTTTTTCCCCTTGTTCTGTGTGTTAGTCTGTTTATTGCGGTAGCTGTTCCTGTTTGTTCGTTGTTGTTCGGCGTGTTCTCGGTGTGTTCTCGGCTCCCGGCGATACCACCAATCCGCTGTGACTTGTTGGATACACCGACTGCACGGATTGCCTTGATGTACGTTTCCTCCACAACACTAACTTCCTTTCTGCCTCACGTTCTCCTATATAAAATACATATCAGAGTTGCCTAGGCTATCAAATAGCGGAATAGCATCCCAGCAATGAACCTTAACATCCCACACTTGCTACTCACAAGTAAAGTACATGAGCGCGAACAAACATATCTGTATGAACGTTTGTTACAGGATCTTTGCGAACACCTCAATGTGCTGGTGGGTGTCGTTTTTATGCAAAGCTATAGATAGCACGGTAGATGTAATTGTAGACGCCATACGTAATGCAGGTAACTATAACTTATGTAATAATCATCGTACATGTTCTCTAGCGTATTGTCATTAAAAGCCGTGATGATAGTTACAACTTAAACCTTCTCGGAAGACTGTTTTCACTGCCACTGCTTCCATCGCCTCTTCCCGCAGTTAGCGTAGCACTACCGCTTGCTATGAGTAGTTCGTCACTATCATCCCTATTGCCATCATTATGTGTTAGTGTTACAACAGTATCTAACTTATGCTCATATTTCTGTACCATAACAGATACGAGAAACCATGCGAATGATCCATCTTCTACACTAATACCATCTTCACGAAGAAGGGGTCTTTGTAACTTCATCTCCACCAATCGCAATACAGGATTGTCTACCGATTGCCGCCCCATCTGACGCTTCAACACACAAATAACATCAAACACGCAACTTCGGAGGCACACTGCACCTTCCCTACTGGCGAATCGACATGTCAAAAGTGCAATGTGGCATGGCACACGCCGAGGCCTCTAACGGACGACTGCAGTTTCGCCGATGCGGGAGTATCACTAGTGCAATAAGGGATCTTTACATTATCTCTTA
This sequence comes from Locusta migratoria, assembly GCA_026315105.1. NCBI lineage: Eukaryota > Metazoa > Arthropoda > Insecta > Orthoptera > Acrididae > Locusta > Locusta migratoria. The sequence goes on from CM048745.1 coordinate 94,311,758, forward strand.
CACGATTTTGATGCATATGTGTTTTTTCGGGCCCAAGTACTTTCCTTGTCAGTCACGGATGATATAAGTGTCAAACAATAAATCAATGTCCAGAGTCATATTTCGAATTCCGGCCGTGACACAAATTGTAATTCAAACCCCCTCATTCAGATTTATATCTTTGATATATATCGAGAAAAAACATGTTTCTGAACATTGATTTATTCTTTGATATTTACAGGTTTAGTTACGAAATAACTTTTGTACGGCCAATCAATATTTTGTTTTATTTATGTGTTACAAGATACGTTTCAAGAACTGATTCCCACGTTGAAGAGCGCTGAAATTCAAATGTTTGTAAAGTCGTGGGACCTAACTGCAGTGGTCATCAGTCTATAAACTTACAAACTACTTAAACTAACTTATCCTGAGAACACGCACGCACGCGCACGCGCACGCACACGCACGCGCAACCATGTTCGAGGAGGAATCGAACTTACGACGTGGAACGGTTGCGCGCTTCGTAATAAGGCGTCTTCTACATCTATATACATACTCCGCAATTCATCGTAAGGAGCGTGGCGGAGAGCACACTGTATGACTACTAGGCATTTCCTTTCCTATTCCACTCCCCAAACAGAATGAGGAGGAAAAAAAGAATGTCTCTATGCCTCTGTACGAGCACTAATTTCTCTTTTCTTGTCTTATGATCACCACGCAAAATTGTTAGTAGGCGGCAGCAAGAACGTACTACACTCAACTTCAAATTCCGGCCCTCTAAATTTCCCCAACAGAATTTCACGAAAAGAACGTCTTTCCTCCAGCGATCCCCAACTGAGTTGCTGGAGCATTTCCATGACACTCGCGCATTGGTCGAACTTACCGGTAACAAATCTAGCTGCCCGCCTCTGAACCGCCTCTACGTCTTTCTTTAAACTGATCTGCTGCGGGTCCCAAGCACTTGAGCAATACTCAAGATGTGGTCGGTCGTACAAGCGTTTTATACGCGGTCTCCTTTACAGATGAAGTACATCTTCCCAAAACTCTCCCAATAAAAAGAAGTCGGCTGTCCGCTTACTCACATGTAAGGACATGTTCGTTCCATTTCATATCGCTCTGCAATGTTACGCCTAGATATTTGGACGACGCGCCGGCATCAAGAAGCTCACTATTAATACTGTATTTGAACATTATTGGATTCTTTTTCCTACTCATGCAGATCACATTACATTTCTGTAAATAGAGAGCTAGCTGCCATTCTCAGCACCAACTATAAATTTTGTCTACGTCATCCTGTATGCTATTGCAGTCAGTTACAGGCGATACCCTCCCATACACCACAGCATCATCAGCAAACAGCCGCAAATTACAACTTACTCTGTCCACCAGATCATTTATATAGATAGAAAATAATAGCGGTCCTATTACACTCCCCTGGGTCACGCCTGACTATACACTCGTCTTTGATGAACACTCGCCGTGGAGAACGACGTACTGCGTTCTATTACTTAGGAAGTCTTCCAGCCAGTCACAAATCTGTGAACCTATTCCATAAGCTCGTACCTTCGTTAGCATTCTGCAGTGTGGCACCGCGTCGAACGCCTTTTTGAAGTCAAGAAAATCACAATCCGCCTGTTGCCCTTCATCCATTGTTCGCAAGATGTCATTTGGGAAAATGGCAAACTTTCACATGAACGATGTTCCCTAAACCCGTGCTGATTCATGGAAAGCTTTTCCGTTTCAAGGAAATTTTTGCTTAAGTACTGGTATTATTTATTACTGTTGGACCTATTTCGGCTTTACCGCCATTTTCAGGTAATCTGCGAGAATGTGACGTTCTCAAAATACGTGGAATTTTATAATTATCGTAATTCCAACTGCTGAAATTGGAATTTTATTACATGATGTGTTTAAATGACTTTTATAGTGTTGTAGACCCAAGAGAGACCAAATAAGGGAATTGTTTAAACAATACAGCGTATTGATGCATAAATTAACGTATTTACGCTGAAATACGCAATTTGAAAAATCTCACGTTAGACTAGGGGGTGCGAGAGGGAGGGGCGGGGCTCGAGCAAAATCTCACAAGTAGGCTCCCAAGTGACAAGGTAAACAAAACATGGGTACAGCAACTGGGAGATTCATACCACACGGATTAATAACGAAGGAGGAAACTGATAGTCCACAGGGCACAATTTCAGGACACTCATGCAAAAGAATGCGAAATTTAGAATAACGCAAACTATCCCCGACTGACTACCTTTTATAGAAACTTGTAATTTAGTTCTGACTTCTTTTTAACACAACGACCCGATAAAGAATGAGGACAATTATTTTTCTCTTAAATGACTTTAACGACGTAGTAACAAACCTGCATTAAAATCAGCCAACTCATTAATCACCTTTTCCTATGTGTGCGAAAATATTCTTGCCGCGGAAGCATAGCCGTGCGTTCTGGAGCGCCAAGTTGCGGTGCGCGCGGCCGTCCGCCGTCGGGGGTTCGAATCGCCCCTAGGGCATGGGTATTTGTGTTGCTATGTTAGTTTACCTTAGTTTAAGTAGTTTGTAAGCTTCGGACTAATAACCTTGAAGTTAAGTCCGATAGATTAACATTTTAAATCGTAGTATATCATCTGCACAACTACTTCTCCTGATGTTCCATATAGCCGGCCGCGGTGGCCGAGGTGACTAAGGCGCTCCAGTCACGGTCTGCACGGCCACTACAGTCGGGGGTTCGAATCCCCCCCTCGGGCATGGATATTTGTGCCGTCCTAGTTCGTAAGTAGTTCATAAATAGTTTGTAAGTTTAGGGACTGATGACCTCGTAGTTAAGTCCCACAAGCTATACAAACATTTGAACATTAACGTCCCGTCGTGGGGATGGTCATTGGAGCTCTCGCTCGGAGTTTTAGGTAAGAGGGGGGGAAAGGAAATCGGCCGTGGGCTTTCAAAGAAACCATGTCGGCATTTACCTGGAGGGATTTATGGAAATCATGGTAAACCTAAATCTGGATGGTCCCGAGCTGGATTTCAACCACCGTCCAACCGACCCCAAACAAAGGCGAACTACTTTTCTAATTAATTTGCGTACAAAGACCCCTCCCTCTCACTTACACAGGAATTTGGGACGCGATCCTCTAAATGACGTACTAACCAAAATGATACTATCAATGCGATATGCTACTCTCTTCCACAATAACTATCGTTGTAAGAACGTGGAGTGAGAAAAACAAATATCTAATTGTTTTCTATCTTACTAACGTAGAACACTAAGAGCACTTACTTAACATGCTGTGGATAACGGTTTGCACGCGTATAAACTTAGCCAGGAAGGACACTAAGGGGAGTAACTTTTTGCAACCACTCTTATGTGTGATAAGGTATTAAGATTGGGATATCGCACGGTTGGCATAAATTCCCACGCTTCTGTGCAAATACTGCTCAGCGGACCGATTGGTTCATAGTTTGCAGTAGACTGTTTCTAGACTGGCTCTCAGTTCTTCTATTTTTATTTTTTTTATCTTGAGTTTGAGAGCCACAAAATTGGCTAAGATTAATTTTGAAAATTTCGTTGTAAATGTTATGACATTCCTACCACTTATTAATCCATTATTCACAGTTAATTTCTCACATGTACAGTTCAGCAGTCGACGCAGAAGAGCACCAATGTCCGCGATAGACTACTTTTCAAAACGTCAGATAAGCCAGTACATTCAGTCGGAGTTCATTATCACAGTCTCTGCTATAGCATGGAAAATTTAATTTACTTTTATGCCATCAGACAATACTTAAAGTTACTTCAAATATGTGCACGCAAGTGATCGATATTTATGGAGAACGCGGATCTGAAGATGACTTAGTTCATCGAATCAGGTTGTTGTTGTTGTTGTTGTCGTCTTCAGTCCGTAGACTGGTTTGATGCAGCTCTCCACGCTACCCTGTCCTGTGCAAGTCTCTTCATCTGAGAATACGTTCGGCAACCTACATCCTTTTAAATCTGCTTGCAATATTGGTCCCTCGGTCTCTCTCTACGATTTTTACCCCACACACTTCCTTCTAACGCTAAGTTGACAATTCCTTGATGTCTCAGAATGTGTCTACTCATTCTATCCCTTAGTCAGGCTATGCCAGAAACTTCTTTTCTCCCCCGATTCGGTCAAGTACCTCCTCATTAGTTACGTGATCTACCCATATAATTTTCATCATTTGTCTCTAGCCATTCTGCATTTTATATCTTCTTCACTTCGGCCATCAGAAGTAATCTTGCTACCCAAGTAACAAAATTCATTGACTACTTTTATTGTCTCATTACCTAATCTAATTCATACAGCATCGCCTGATTTTTTGGTATTGCATTCCATTACCTTCGTTTTACTGTTGTTAATGTTTATCTGATATCTTCCTTTGAAGACACTGTCCATTCGGTTTTCAAAATACAAAGGACTGTAAAAAAGGCGATCTTGATTAGTTCCTTTAGGAGTTAAGGTTTAAATCCACACCTAACCCAAATAGTTACTGAAGTGGTAGTACACGCTACAGGATCAGGGTACCAGTTCTTTCTTCTTTGGTTATCTGAGCATGTGGCGTTGTTTAGTAATGACCATTTCTCTACCGGGTATTTCTCTCTCTCTCTCTCTCTCTCTCTAAGATTCTTTATTTTCCTGCATATCATTGTCATTCACGATTACATATTAAAAGTCGACCACTGTACGTAACAAGAGCCTTGTTCTATCACTAAAATTAGCAAATAAGGTCCGTGTGAACTACCGGTTACTCCCTGCTTTAAAGCCTTGTTCCCTGGCCCAAACTGAGGACTGGCTCGCTTCAAATTACTTCAGTAACAGGAAGTTAATACTACAGTGGCCAATATTCTTAGCAGCTCACACGTTATTACACACAGACATTAATAAGCAAGCCACCACAATTAAAGTTGTCATAGAAAGGTAGCTAAGAAAACATTTATGGCACAACGGAATTTACACATAAGAAAATTTGCATCTGAGCTTGTTCTAAGCACTTGTGAAGAACAATGTTAAATAAAATGGGGAAGGTGCTCTAAAACTACAATTTATAGGCAACTTACGGATTATGCTGAACATAAACTTGCTTATTCAGATAGAAATCAAGCAAAATGGGGAACCAAATTTATTAACAAAATAAAAATACATCTCTTACATGGATTAATGCGGACGGTGCCTAGCCTAAATTATATATGATTTCACGCTACTGGGAGGGAAGGATTAACGAACAACTTACATTCGCTCACACACACGCAATGCCACAGCGAAACTCACCAGAATCAGCGTCCTGAGACGGAGCGGAAACAGGCGCCGCTATCGTAGGCGAAATTCAGCAAGTCGGAGGTAGCACAAAACACAATATACAAAAACACATTGAAGCTGGCTCTAGTCTGTCGTGCCTGTTTTCAGATGGGGTGTGTGTGTGTGTTTGTGTGTGTGTGTGTGTGTGTTTGTGTGTGTGTTTGTGTGTGTGTGTGTGTTTGTGTGTGTGTGTGTGTGTTTGTGTGTGTGTGTGTGTGTTTGTGTGTGTGTGTTTGTGTGTGTGTGTTTGTGTGTGTGTGTTTGTGTGTGTGTGTTTGTGTGTGTGTGTTTTTGTGTGTGTGTGTTTTTGTGTGTGTGTGTTTTTGTGTGTGTGTGTTTTTGTGTGTGTGTGTTTTTGTGTGTGTGTGTTTTTGTGTGTGTGTGTTTTTGTGTGTGTGTGTTTTTGTGTGTGTGTGTTTGTGTGTTTGTGTGTTTGTGTGTTTGTGTGTTTGTGTGTTTGTGTGTTTGTGTGTTTGTGTGTTTGTGTGTTTGTGTGTTTGTGTGTTTGTGTGTTTGTGTGTTTGTGTGTTTGTGTGTTTGTGTGTTTGTGTGTTTGTGTGTTTGTGTGTTTGTGTGTTTGTGTGTTTGTGTGTTTGTGTGTTTGTGTGTGTTTGTGTGTTTGTGTGTTTGTGTGTTTGTGTGTTTGTGTGTTTGTGTGTGTTTGTGTGTGTTTGTGTGTGTTTGTGTGTGTTTGTGTGTGTTTGTGTGTGTTTGTGTGTGTTTGTGTGTGTTTGTGTGTGTTTGTGTGTGTTTGTGTGTGTTTGTGTGTGTTTGTGTGTGTTTGTGTGTGTTTGTGTGTGTTTGTGTGTGTTTGTGTGTGTTTGTGTGTGTTTGTGTGTGTTTGTGTGTGTTTGTGTGTGTTTGTGTGTGTTTGTGTGTGTGTTTGTGTGTGTTTGTTTGTGTTTGTGTGTGTTTGTTTGTGTTTGTGTGTGTTTGTTTGTGTTTGTTTGTGTTTGTTTGTGTTTGTGTGTGTGTGTTTGTTTGTGTTTGTGTGTGTGTTTGTTTGTGTGTGTGTGTGTTTGTTTGTGTTTGTTTGTGTTTGTTTGTGTTTGTGTGTGTGTGTTTGTTTGTGTTTGTGTGTGTGTTTGTTTGTGTGTGTGTGTGTGTGTGTTTGTGTGTGTGTGTTTGTTTGTGTGTGTGTGTGTGTTTGTTTGTGTGTGTGTTTGTGTGTGTGTGTGTGTTTGTGTGTGTATAGCAAGTTAAATTACATCTGAATTGGACCGCGAGCAAACACGCTAACGGCGACACACGGCTACGTTACATGAACGCACTCCACTGAAGGTGAAGTGGTTGAAAGTCGGATTCATTATACAAAATCAGGGTGGATTCTTAAGTTGCAGTCTGTTAGAAATCTTTTTAGGAACTGCTTTTTATTCGAGAAGTGGCGTGAATTCAGGCGACTAGCTGCGAACCCCGGAACCGGTAAAAAAACCGCGGTGGAGAAGGCTCGCCGACTAGACTGTAACCAAAGGGTGTAGAAACCTCTTTGGTAACCTCAACAGCTATCGACTCTGAGCCACAGAGAACGATGCAAAGCGAGATATCACTCCCCACATTCAAACAGCCATAGATTCTCACACACAAAAGTACAACTGCACATTCTCACAGGGACAGTGGCATAGCGGAGAAGCCGTACTTATGCCACATTAATTAATATAATTACACATTATTAACATAAGAAAATAAGAAAAACCTAGCAATATTAACTACTATTTCAACTCATGAAATAAAATTCTATTCCTCGAGCCTTGAAAAGAGTGGGATTCAAGTTTTTATTATAACTTTACAGAAATATAGAAATAATATATGGAAGACGACAGACAGTGGTCTTTCAATGTAGAACAAAGGGTGATGGGACGCAACCTTGTAACTGTTTCCTCTGCGCAGGAGACTTGTAGAAGAGCGGAGAACTGCTGAGTCACCCAGGGGAAATTATGTTAACTGCTCGACGCAATCACACTTTCACGTAAAGCCCACTATTCAAACCGACGTTTCCCCTGGGAATCCAATTACAGACTTCGTCGGCTTTAGTCTGTTAACTTCATTTACTGAGTTAATTATCAACGAATGCAGCACTCAGTTGTCTGTGGTACGATCTGAACCACCACGTATTCAGAATTTCCTGCGTTTGATTGCCGAACAAGTTATGTCCTTGTCATAAATTCTTCTCTGTTTGATTCCAAGGAGCCACACACATTAACCGCGTTTCATATATGCGAAATCCAAGTAAGGGTTAATTGCGTAGTATGCCTTAGAAACTTTTTTCATTTCTTGATGAAGTGGCAAGGTGGCAACATAGTAGTGGCAATTGTCAAATTCCGTGCTCTTGCTCAGTTTAAAATATCTTATTCCTTAATATTTCCCTGTTCAGTAAATTTCTTTCATTCTTTATCGTACGTCATGGTGAAACAAAATATTAAACAGATACAATTACAGAATTTCTGTGGTAATATAATACTCTACTTAAAAATACTGGCTGACCATCCGACGTACAGTACGAAGAGACAACAGAGATATGCTGAGGAATGTAAGAGGTATGTCCACAAAGTAAGGCCGGCCGCGGTGGCCGAGTGGTCTGCGGCGGCCACTACGGTCGGGGATTGTAATCCCCCCTCGGGCATGGATATTTGTGCCGTCCTTACTATTAGCTAGTTCGTTAGTAGTTTGTAAGTTTAGGGACTGATGACCCCGTAGTTTAGTCTCATAAGCTCTACAAACATTTGAACATTTCAACACAAAGTAAGTTCCGTTTAGTTATATAAAACAAACATGTACAGATAAAACAAACATGTACATATAAAGAAAAATATTTAAACATCTACTACTGTTAAACTCTTTTTCTACATAGCTTCAGAAATTTTGTACGCAGTTGTCATAGCGTGGCACAAGTTTTTGTATGCTTTCTTCATGGAAGTTTGCCGCATGAGTAATCAACCATGTGATAACATATTCTTTCAGCTCGTCATCATCGTTGAAGTGTTGACCACTAAGGACAGATTTTAGGTGTAAGAAGAGATGAAAGTCGCTAAGAGCGAGATCCGGCCTGTACGGAAGATGATCAAACACGTCCCAGTGCAATTCCCGTTAGAGCTGTTTGGTCAAAAAATGTTCAATGTTTGTATAGCTTATGGGACTTAACTATGGGGTCATCAGACCCTAAACTTACAAACTACTTACGAACTAGCTAACACTAAGAACTGCACAAACACCCATGCCCGAGGGGGATTCGAACCCCCGACCGTAGTGGCCGTGCAGACCGTGACTGTAGTGCCTCAGTCCCCTCGGCCACCGCGGCCGGCAGTTGTTTGGTCACATTCGTCGTGTGAGGTCGGGTATTATCGTGGAAAAAAACAGCTTTTGACAGTAATCCTCGGCTCGTGTTCTGTACTGCGCTACGCAATTGCTTAATGGTCGGTCAGTAACAATCTTTTGCCCTCGTAGTAAGTAATCAATCAGCAAAACGCCTTTTGTCTCAAATGGATGCACATGACGTTTCGAGGTATCAAGATTTGCTTAGGCTTAACCTTCGTTGGAGATGAAGTGTGCCTCAATTCCGTAGCTTGCTGTTTGGTTTCAAGGTTGTCGTACGATGCACAAGTTTCATCCCCCGTGACTATCCGAGAAAGAAAACCATCGCCCTCTTCATTGTAGCGTGTCAAAAACTGCAGTACACTAACCATCCATTGATTTTTGTGTTTTCAAAATTTCAGTTTCTCATTAACAATTTCATGAATTAGTGATTGTGAGATTTGTGGAACTTCCATAGCAACGGGACTAAGTGTAAACGTACGGTTGTGCCTACTATTCTCTTCAATTGTGTGAACCATTTCATCAGTAACCACAGACGGGCGTCCACTTCGAAAAGGCCCATGGTACAGGTACAGCCACTTTTGTTTCGTTTCAGGATAGCAGAGGGTTTTGATTGGTTTCTAACTAGGACACAATCTCTATCTTTTTAACTGTTTATCATAGTAAGTTTTTCTCTTTAGAGCAGCATTAGTTAAGGCTACAAGTATTTGTCTTACTTTCTCTTAAAGTGTCACTTCTCCTCGTGGTATCTTTGGTATAGGTTTAACCCATTCGTTTGATTCTTTGACTTGTAAAATCAAATGTGTGTGTGTGTGTGTGTGTGTGTGTGTGTGTGTGTGTGTGTGTGTGTGTGTGTGTGTGTGTGTTTTGTTGAATAAAGTGGTAAGTTGTTTACTACCTGTTCGAATAAACAAAGATACTCAACCCAGTGCGTTTGTTTACTAGCAGCATATGCTCGGATAAAGCGGTTTAGCTCACGGAACATTCTTTCCATGGGGTTGGCAGATGGGTTGTAATGTGAAATTAGGATGTGTATTAAATTATGACTGCGTATGAAGTCCTTCCACGCCTGACACGTGATGGTTTTCGCATTGTCGGATAGGATAGTCGCCGGTTTTCCGACGAAGAAAAAGTAGTCACGCTTCAAACGTCGGATCACTGCCATATCACTGCCATATCAGTTACTGTTTTTAATGCATATAATTTTATAAATTTTGAAAATATATCATATGGGCCAAGTATATGTCGGACACCTCCGCGTCCAATCGGAAGTGGGCCAGCAGTATCAATAGAAAGAAGTTGCAGAGGTCGATAGGGCAGTATAGAACGAAACGCCATTTTACTAGATTGGTTATTTGGTTTACCTTTTTGACAAATCAGACAGGATTTCAAGGTATGGTGAATTTTTCTGGACATATTTGGAAAATGACAATACTGTTTGAGTTTTCGGAGGCACATCAGCGGACCAAAGTGTCCCCAAACTAGGTGGGTATGCCAAATAATAGGATTTTCGTAATGACGGAATACAAACACACCATTGTTGTGATTGTGGGTGGCGGCTTGTAATGTTGGTGGTAGTGGTTCTGCTGGGTTTCCTGCAATTCGAGCAATGATTTTGTTCCACCTATCACCTTTCCGTTGCAAGTTCTGCATGTTTTTGCACATATCTAAATAATATGGTCTGAATTCTGCATGCTTCGTGAACATCAGCTTGAATTCTGTGTTCGATTCAGTATAGTCCTCAAACTTTGGTAATCTTTGAGGAAGACGAGAAAGTGCGTCGGCTATTACATAGTCCGAACCTTTTATGTTTTTAATTTCGAAATCATATTCCTGCAAAACCATAGCCCATCTCGCTAGTTGGTTGTGTAAAAGCTTGCGTGATATGAGAAAACTAAGAGCTTGATGGTCACAGAAAACTCGAGTATGTTTGCCAAATAGTGATGAAAATTTTTGAAAGCCAGCAATTAGTTAAAGTTCTGTAGTAGAATATCTCCGTTCGCACTGGGTGAGCGTGCGAATGGCAAAACTGATGAGGTTCTATTATATTCCATCTAAGCATTCTGCAAATTTCAGCTTTTACAGCAGGCTGTTTAGCCCACGGTATGGAATAGGTCTGTTTACAGAAAGCATCATGGGGTTTGACCTGCATGTGATACTGATGTGTGTTTGATAAAAAAAACCTGGCGTCATTAAAACATGAATATATCTATGCACTAATTTTTTCTGCTATAGAATCATAGGTTTCACAGTCTTTCTTGTGGACAAGGGTACCTTTCAAAATGTATTTGTTTGATTGGCACTTTCTGTAGCTTGACAGAATTATAAGGTTTTGCATGGGTTATTTCTAAATTCAGAGTGCATTCACTATTATTTACTGACAAGTAGCTTTTCCCTTCCTTGAAATCTAGCTTGGCTTCTCGACTTTGCAAATATTCTACACCCAGAATGCAATCTTCTATTACAGAATCTACAACCAGAAATGAACAGGTTTCTATTTCAGAATTAAGGTATAATCGAACAAGTGTTTGCACCTTTACAGGTTTAGATCTGGCTCCAACAACACCAATAATTTTACAATTTGAACTTGATTAATACGCTTAAAGAGGCTGTCCAGAAAGTAAGTTCCGTTTGGTAATAAAATGAAATTGTACACATATTCAGAAGAAAGTTTTATTGCACAAAATTCTACTACTCTTAAACTACTTTTCCACATAACTGCCGAAATTTTGCAGGCATTTGTCATAGCGTGGCACCAGGTTAAGTATACCTTCTCCATAGATATCTACCGCCTGTATCTTGAACCAGTTGCAGACAGTTTCTTTCAGCTCGTCGTCATTGGTGAAATGATGACCGCCAAGGAAAGACTTGAGATGTCCTGGATCTTGTCATAAATCGCGTGAACCAGTTCTTTTGTAACCAAAGGTGGACGCCCACTTCGTTCTTCATCGTGCACATCACTACGCCCGCCATTGAACTGTCGGACCCATCTTCTTACCATCGAATCACTCATTGCATTTGGTCCGTAAACATCGCAAATTTGCCGATAAATTTCACTTGGTTTCACTTTCCTCGCATTCAGAAACCGAATCACCGACCTGATTGCACAGGCGGCAGGATTTTCAAAACGCCGACATTTCAAACAAGCACAACAAAGCGAACGTAACTGACAGCGATCTCCAAATGGCGCACGTTCTTCTCCTTGATACACATCGTCTACAGCGCATGTGCGGAACTGCATTCGCAGTGCTGCAGCGGAGATAAATTGAAACTTTCTGGACGCGCCTCGTAGTACATTGGCAGCTGCTCTAGTCAGTGGCGTAACTATGGGGGTGGGGGTGGAATGAGGGGGATAGAACCCCCCCCCTCCCGCCCAGAACCCGAAAAAAAGAGAGAAATGGTATAACAGCAATCTGGTAAAGGTAAAGATTGAAAACTTGGGGTGTTTTACCATAATCTTTCATTGGATAGGAGTAAATTAGTTTTTCAACGGGAGTGGTAGATGCTAGTCTGTCTGGAAACTGACTGAAATTTTGTTCGTCAAGCAGATCTATCCTCCCACAAAACCAAGTCCTAGTTACGCCAATGGCTCTAGTATCTATCAGAACAGAAGTTGGTATTCCTTCTATAACTATCAAAACATGAGCTTGGTAAACAACTTCAGGCGCTTTGTTTCGTTTAGATGATTCCTGCAGTAGCTCATATCTCAGGTAAATACCATCATTATATCTAAGATTGTTCACAACGAGAACTGTGCCCTCGCTACGTCTGCCGCTCAATGTTGGAGGGCTTGACACGAGCTCAATTAGTTTGACTATTGGCTTGTCTATGTGGATTTGTCATTGTGTCAGTTACGTCGGTAACCGTCACCGTCGACTCATTTTACGTCCAATTATTCCGTTCCGTCGTGTCAGTGGTCATGGTCGCAATCGGAACTTGGTTTGTATTCTGTGGTCTGGATGGAGGTCGTGAAAAGTTCTGAAATTGCTGAGCATTCATTTGATTCGAACCGAAATACCGATAACATTATTCGGGTATCTATTGCCATTCTTGTACTGTGGTTGTGAATTTCCATTAAAATTGCTTGGATATGCAACAACATGGCTACCAAAATTATTGCTATTGAAATATTCGGGATAAACCTATTGTCACGGCGGCGTCTATAATAATGCGTTACGCACAGCATTGCAACCGTTCGCACCAGCGTTTATCTGCTGCGGACTTGGCCGTCCGGAATTGAATATCGGTTGTTGTTGCATCTGTGAAGGAGGGCGTGGCGGTGTTTGTAGATTGTTTTGTTGTGGCTGGCTGCCGGAAATCAGCTGATTGTTTGCATAATTAAAATACCAGTTTCCGTTTCCGTACCGATTATTATTGTTTCTCGCTCGGTGATCTTCAAATATTACATCCAGCGTATCTACAATGGCGAGAAAACTGTCTAAATTGTGAGTGGATACATCAGTAAGTTGCAACCTTAAATATGTTGGCAACTTGTTGAATAACACACGCAAAACTTCGCGGTTGGACAGAGGGTCATCAAAATATTTGGCTTTATTTAAATACTTCTCAAAATATCGACGCAGGCTCCTGTTCCTATCATTGAATGGTTGTGGGTTTTACACCTCATTACGGAATCTTTGTTGAACTACTGGGGACCAGAATGTAACTAGTAATGACTACTCGAATTACTGATAAGTACTGTAAATTTTCAGGGTTTCTGCCGCCCACACTGCTCCTTCACCTTGTATATAACCTATCACAAAACGAATTTTTATTTTCTCAGACCAGTTTTCTGGAAATACTCCTCTGAAGGACTGGAGGAAAATTACGGGGTGTACTCTGTGGGGTTTTCACTAATGAAAATTTGAAACTAGTGGCGTTTAATCATGCTCTCGTCTATAACTTCAGCAGTTTCTGAATTCTCACGCACTCGTGACTGTTTCTTCGGCGCATTTTCTTTGCCAAACCTACTAAATTCACGTGTGGTCAAAATCCGGTAATTATTTTCAGATTTTTCAGTGGACAAATTATTCGGAGTGCCCTGACTAAAGGTCAGATGTGAGAGGTTAGTAAACAGTGGTGTGTGCTCACGGTTCTGTGTCATATTTGACGTAGGTGCGTCATGCCTACTGTGTGTCGTTTGAGCATCTACGATAGGTTTCACAGCTGTCAAATCCTCTTGCAAGAACTTAACAGTCGTGTCACGTTTTTCATAAACTTTAGCAGTGACATTTTGAATTACTGCGGTTAGTTCGGTGTCTATTTATTCATTTAATTGCGCTCTAGTGGTAAGAAGAAACTGTTGCACACGATCTTGATTTTCTTTAACCAAGTTTCGCCTTGGGTTGTGATTTGCGACACTGTTCCTTCCAAAGTTTCCTGCTTGATTTTTATCTTCAATAAATTTTGCACAAGATTATCATTTAAGGCGGGCATGTTTTTTACTGTGTCTTTGTATTCTGTTACATCACCTATCACGGATGAAATTTTTGTGTCTACTTTAACATCTTATCAACAACTTTCTTTTGTGCAGTAGTGAGCTTATTATTTATAACTTGCTCGACAATGTGTGCCTGTGCGTTTAGTTGTTTACTAACTTCTTCGGACACGAGTGTTGACAAATTTTGCTCGGCTCTTTCTAATTTTTGTAATCGATTTTCAAACTCTTCGCGGGTGATCATTTGTTTCGCGATAAGGTTTTGTTGTTCCACAACTCGATCTAATTGTTCTGTCGCGGAACTCTTGAATACTAGCAAATCTTGTTTAGTCGAATTTTGTAACACTTGCAAATTCTGTTTAGTGGGATCTTGAAATTGGTCTATTTGGTTTGTTAAATGTGAAACGCCTTGTTGTGACTGAAATTTTTTGTCAATTGCGTTTTGCTGCAACTGAAAATTTTCGTCCATTTGATTTGTTAGTTCCTAAATTTGTTGTGTCGCGTCTTGTTGCAACTGAAATTTTTCGTCCATTTGTTCAGACATTTTCGCAAAAATAACTTCAAAACGTTTGAATAAGTCTTCAGTAATATTTATTGTTTAAGTACTGATTTGTTACAGATGTTAAAACAATTACAAACTCTGGTTATCAAGTTTATAATAGATATGTTATAACATTTTATTTGAAAGTAACCGGGTCCTGTCACGGTCTGTCAATTATTTATGTAATATTGCGTTTTCTTTCTTCTGATTAGGTGTTGGAGTAGTTGCTGTTCGTAGCCACAATTTAAGTTCATTAACGTTACAATATTATATGAAAATAATTTGTTGGATCTGATACATTTACGTAACTTTATAGATAGAAGACTCAAAAACGTTTAGCGGCAGTACTAATTGGGAATGAAAGCAACACCTGAGCACAATATTACACAAAGAAACTAGCAGATTCCGCGATGACCTTTCTTACCATGATGATTATGTTAAGTTGACTGGATGCAGCAGATGAAGCTGTAAAAACACTTGCTGCATTGTGTAAAATTATGCTTGGTTGGCTTGGAGCAGTTTGTAGTAACTCAATGACCGTGAAGAAAAATATTAAATTATGTTTTTTGACGAAAATCGATCGGATTTCGATTAATTCCGAAGACTTATTTGCAGGCATTACTATCAAGTCGCTTTCACAAAAGTTACATATGTCATCTAAAAGTTTCTAGTAAATTATAGATACAAGTCCAACAACAGCTCAAAGCATCATATTGCATAATCAAGATTACTGCTGGAAAAATAGAAACACTTCATGAATCATTAAAAGGTGGGTCATTTTAAATAAGTAAAATATGTATACGTAACTAAATATATTATTACCATACTTCATAAGAAAAACGTTCTCACACACCCACATTTATGAAAAAGTCCATGACGTTCTACTGTTCTCAATGAGGTATGAAACATGAAAGACCTAGTTCACAACCGCGTTCTGGACAGCTCGTAAAAATAGAACATGAAAAATATATGAAGAACGTAATTAGCTGTCAGAGAAAGCGGTGTTCAGCGATAAGCATCGTAAATAAATTATTTATCGAATGAACATTTTTAATGTAATACTACAACCATCTTTGTTGGATGTGATAGCAATATTTTAATTATGTTATTGAATGACGTATCAATATCCGGGATTTTGAACCATTGCTTGCGCGACGAATGATGCTTCCAACAGAGGAGAGAATTCGGATGTGTCATGCTATATTGTCTGTACATGTTGAGAAATACGGAAGGGGTGGTTCTAAAATGCAATTCGTGAAATTAAGGACGGCATCTGGTGCAGTAAATGGAGGCTTTGCAGTAGCTGCTTTCGTAAACCTCGCCTTTATTAACGTAGATCAGTGTTACTAAATAAATGTAATGAGCTGATTTTTCTCTTAATTTATTGACAGAATTATTTATGGCCTACATCTTTAATTTAGCAGCCACATTATTATTTTATAAACTTTTCAAATCCTTAGGCATTGAATATCATCTATTTCTGTTGAATACCCATATTGACCTCCCAATAGTGTATATAATTTCATCCTTTGAGTTCTATTGCTTTATTGACATAGGTATGTACGTACATATACACACCTTCACTATAATCGCCTTTTCCATTCCTGATCTATTTTCATATGTGCTGAAGGCGTCGTAGCATACAGTAAGTGCGCTTGTGTTTCTGAACACTTCTCCTAATGACAATCGTTTGACATGGTCATTTCACGTCTGGTGTTATACCACATCTCTCGCGGTGGTTCTTTGGCAAAGAGACCAAAATCACAGAAACTTATTTCGGGTACGTCAAGGAAGGCATATTAAGGTTTAATGTTACGAAGGCGGCCTACTAGATAGAGGCAGAGCACACGCTAGGATTAAGTTGAGCGAAAGATGGAGAAGGCAGTCGGGCGTGCCCTTTGAAAAGAACCATCCCGTCTTTCGCCTGGATTGATTTCGAGAAATCGGGGAAAATGTAAATCAGTATGAACAGAGGCGGCTATGAACGATCGTCATAGGGAATGAAACGCCATTGTGTTTCAATTGCAATACCTCAGACGTGTCAAGGAACAGCACCACATCTTTTTGCCGCCGGGACACGTATTTAGTATGTATTTTATCGTAGTGTTATTCCTAGTAGTGTATCACGGGTTTTCTATCTTGTATTGCTTAATTCTAAAAAAACCTGCGTATTTTACAGTTTGAGAGGAATTTCTTAGTTTCTCTATAGTCAGAGCCAGTTCAGTATGGAAGAGCAACGAACGACGCAACACCTATTTTGATCATGCAGTGCAGGCTTTCACGACCGGATGTCATAGTTGCTGGTAGAACTTCCGGGTTATAAGGCCGTGGTCCATAAAACTTTCCAGTTTGACCAAAAGTTTCGTCCAGAGCTGCGACGGACATCCTCAGAGGTCTTCTTGTGTTGAGTCGACAAAACAACGCAAGTAAGAAGACCTCTGAGGATGTCCGGCGCAGCTCTGGATAAAACGTTAGGTGAAACTGTAAAGTTTTATGGATCACGGCTTATAAACCGGAAGTTCTACCAGCAACCGATGTTGATGTCCAGGATATTCTGGGATATTCTCGATCATCCGCTGTACACACAAGTCCCAAATTTCCAAATGTTTTTAAAGCTATAAGAGCAAACTGCAATGGTCATCACTCCCTAGACTTACAAACTACTGGAACTAACTTATTCTAAGGAGACACACACACACACACACACACACACACACACACACACACACACACACACACACATACATGAGACTGATACTGAGATAGGACTCGAACCTCCGACGGGGAGCAGCCGCTCACTCTGCAGGAAGACGCATTAGAGCACACGGCACACGAGTTCCAAATGTGGAATTGAGTCCTGTCATTGCCACACTGAAACAACCACTTTGAGGGATCTCATTAAACACCAGCCATATGGCGACAAGCGCAGAACATCAATAAAAATGTTTTTATTCGACGCTTTCCGGAGGTTTAGCAGAAGGTCATAAGTAACGCAGCGATTGTATTGAAGGTCGCATTAGATAAAAATAATAGTTACCATTATTTACCATCGAATCCAAGTAACTTTCTCATTGACGTTCAAATACGAAGTTTACACAAGCACCCCCAGTACATTTCGTACAGTTACTGCGCAGGGTGGTCTCCTTACGTTGACGAATAGCATTCAGAACCTTTCCTATTTTGTTAATGCTCTCGTTGCTCAACATGTGGTGATTATGTATTATGACACTTCTAAAGAGCAAAAATCTCCTGTGTAGGAAACATGAGTCCCGAAAGCAACCATCGTGCCAAACCCAGCTCGATCTATTTGTTCGTGGAAACAGACTGCCAGATATTCAACCGTATGTAAAGATGCAGGTGGCATAGGTCTTAGAATCTACGCCTACTTCAATAGTCCGCAGCGTAAAGTATGGTGCATTGGGGAGGAAATTTCATACGTTGTTCGAATTCTTCATTTTCGGAAGGCTTTTGACACTGTGTCTAAGAAGCGTCTTCTACTCAAATTGCGTGCTTATGGACTATCGCCACAGTTGTATGATTGGATTCGTCATTACCGTCGGTTAATAAAGTCACCAGAAGATTAAGAGCAACTGCAAAATGATTTAATATCTGCATGGGGCACTAGTTAGTAATTGACCCTTAATAATGATTGTAAATTAATCCATATGACCAATAAAAGAAACCCGTTAAACTTCTTGTATACGTAAATGAGTCAAATCTACAGGCCGTCAGTGCAACTAAATACCTAGGAATATCAATAAAGAAAAACTTATATTGAAAAAATTAAAAAATTACAAAAATAGAATAAAATAAACAAACATAGAAAATATTATACGGAAAGCGAACCGAAGACTACGTTTCGATGGCAGAGCACTTAGAAGATGCATAAATTCTACTACGTATACTGTCTGTACTCACGAAGTGGCACTGACGTAGGATATAGAGGTAGTTCAGAGAAAGACAGCTCGTTTTGTATTATCGCGACAGTCAAAACAGAATCGTTGTTGGATCGCTCTGTCAATAAACTCAGTTCTTCTAGCCAAGATGTCAAATTTAAGTAGAAGTCATTGAAGAAAACGATGAATGTTCATAAAGTTTTCCATACAAAAAGTAAAATCAATTAAAGTCCATACTCCGGAACTATGTAAATTCATTGTTAGTTTGTGTTCATAAAGTTAAGACTGAAGTGTGTAATTGCCTGCCGGCCGCGGTGGCCGAGGGGACTGCGGCGCATCAGTCACGGTCTGCACGGCCACTACCGTGTGGGGGGGGGGGGGCTTCGAATCCCCCCTCGGACATGGATATTTGTGCCGTCCTTAGTGTTAGCTAGTTCATAAGCAGTTTGTAAATTTAGGGACTGATGACCCCGTAGATATGTCCCATAAGCTATACAAACATTTGATTTGATTTGATTTGATTTTTGTTTGTTTGTCTGTCTGGCATAAACGTCTCTAAACACTTCTATCGTTGAGATGAGAAACAGTGATAATAATAACAGCGCCATGTATTGGTTCTATGGCGTTGTACTAAACTTTTTATCTATCACAGTAAGTGTATGCTGAAGTTTTAGTATGTTACACTATAGCACTGGAGACAATGTAGTTATTCTCTATGCAGTGCTCCATATTATCGAAACGCCGACGAATACTGGAAGACTGGTATTTAAATCAACGGAGCAATTCATGTCTGTTTAAATAAGACGTCAAAGTGCTGTCAATGCGAGATAAAGTAAGTCAGAGTAATTGTTGAAGGAATGGCGTCAGCCGATCGTCTGTATAGAACTTCCCATTAAGTATAGCATTTCCAGTGAATTGTCTTGTCTGTGTTAGCAGCATTGGTCACGCTTTCAGCTAATATTTGTCCTAACTTCCTCCAGTGATTACTTCGTAAAGCACAAAGTTGAAATCCATCTTGTGTAACAACTATATATTCAGAAGTCGGATTATAACTCTAAGTACAATTGTCTCTGCAAAAGAAGACGTCTTTCTTTATCTTAATGTAGTCCACACCAAAAGTAAACAATTACAAAATTTAATCACAATATTATACGGTACCGAACAATTATGAAAACAGAGAGGTTTCTGATGAGTTTGTTGTTTGCATGTGTATATTATCTCTAGTGGCAGGAAGGCCAAATTAGTTATTTGGTGTACTATGCAACTAAAGTCACTCACTTTGTCCTTTCCTGTACTATGGCGTTTTCAAGGCATTCCTAAACAGAACGCACTCAAAATGTAATGAGGAACATCAAAATCAGAAAGGCAACTAGATAAATGCCATTTCCCTTGCAAAGAATGCTTATGTAAATTAGAGCATCGATAGACGGGAAGGAGTATCGTCATGTTTTAAATTCAAATGATACCCGCGGAAAGAAGCACTTTTTTTCTTTCCATGGCATTGCAAGGCATGCCGGATACAGCTAGTAAATAAATTAATTTTTTGTGTTGTACCTGGGTTAAATTTTGAGTGGCAGCGGTTTAGTACATTAACGTTGGCAACGAAATATTTGCTTTAAATGGATCATTAATTTACTGATCGGAACAACGTGAATTATTTATTTCATTATCAACATTAAGAATTATTCCCCTCATTGTACGTGACTGATTTTTCAAGAAGGGTTCAACGGTCGTTACCAACATCAATACACTACGCCGTTGTCATAATAAAAATGATACCCTTGTTTCAGTGTATTGCGCTTTAGTTATGAGAATAAACTATGTAGCATCGTCACCTATTAGTTATTTGGTATACTATGTCAGTAACAGCGCCTCTATCGTATTTTTGCTATAATACGCTGCAATTCAAGCATTGCCTACACCAGAAACTACAAATTACGGTATCTTTTCTTACCCTCATCCACGTTTTATGAAATGGAGCTTATATGTTGCACCAAGGTACTCTCAGTTGACCTATGAAACCTCATGAAAATTCGTGTAGTACTCTTGGTTTGTTGTACTTCCTTGCTCTGATCCGATTTTGATGAAACTAAGCCTATGTTACTCTCCAAACTATTTTCAATTTATCTTGGAAACCCATAAAAGTTCGTGTAGTACTTCTGGAGAATATCCTCAACAAATAGACATACACGCGATGTTATAAAGTTACATGTGAAAACTCTATGAAAATTCGTCGTTTTAGAGATATAAATGTTCAAAGAGACAGACATAATGGTCGTGGATAAAAAATTTAAATTACGATATTCTGTTTTTTCCGTGATCCGACTTTTATGAAACGAAGCCTACATATTGTCCAGTTATGCTCAAGTCACCTGTAAAACCCCATGCAAATTCGTGAAGTAGTTTTGAAAATAAGAGGATTTTAATAGTTAAAAAAAAAAAAGACACGACGGTTACCGAAAACGTTTAAATTACGATATATTTTTTCCATCTGATTTTGATAAAAATACGCCTATATGTTGACCCAAATGTTTCTCATGTTTCCTATTAAAACCGAATGAAGATTCACCCAGTGCTTTTGAAGATTGAAGGAAACAGCGACAGGCCTACATTTACAGATTCATTATTAGTATAGATTATTCTTACATTACACAGTAGAAGCAGAAGAGAGACCTAGTCAAATGCCAATACTATTCCCCCTGAACCTTAACCCAGGAAAATGGGTAAGAAGAGAGCACATATGGAAATCGCAGAAGAGGAAGACATTGAGGAACACAGGACAAGTTTACGTTGATAGTAACATGACGCTGGATGGGGTTAAAAAGCTACCAGTGTAGGTACAAATGTAATGAAAGTATTCTCCATGAGCAGAGGAAAGTAATATTTCGAGATTATTGGAAACTAGGTAGCGGGGAACTTCAGACATCATTTTTCAGTGGTGCTGTAGACATACAGCCTGTGTTGAGGAAGAAAGCCACAGCTGTTGCCGGCCGCGGTGGCCGAGGGGATTGAGGCGCCCCAGTCACGGTCTGCACGGCCACTACGGTCGGGGGTTCAAATCCCCCCTCGGGCATGGATATTTGTGCCGTCCTAGTTCGTAAGTAGTTCATAAGTAGTTTGTAAGTTTAGGGACTGATGACCCCGTAGTTAAGTCCCATAAACTATACGAACATTTAGCCACAGCTGTTACGCACAAAGACATATCACGTAATTTATAAACTGAAATGTTTTAGAGTGTGCAAAACCATTTTTGAAAACGCTTGATATATCTAACCAATGGATAAGAAACGTAATCATTAACACAAAATCATAGCCATTTAGCATATCCCCACGTGACAAACCGGGAAGGAGCCTCCAAATAAAATTCCAGCAAACAGAATTGCAATAATCGAGGAGCATAGAAGAAAATTCCGATGTACTCAAGTCATTACAATAGAGCAAAAGCTCCAAATTGAAAGTACTTACATTCAAACTTAACTGCGGCAATGCTGTATGACATGTATGAAATATTTTGCCAGGAAGACAAAAAAGTAAACTCTGAAAGTGAACGTTTCTACAGACATATATTCAAGACAGAATTTAACCTAAGCTTTCACAGGCATCATACTGATTCCTGTGTAACTTGTGACAGGTTGCAGATGAAAATTGTACATAGGTACGTCTGATGAAAGAAAGGCAGATAAAGTTGAAAATGAATTTCATCCAAGGAAGGAAGAAGCAGCAAGAGAAGCCAGAAGGAAACGCAAGGAATTAAAGGACGAAGACCATGCTGCAATATACTTTGATCTTCAAAAGTTGATGCCGACACTACATGTCACGAAAGCTTTCTGTATGCAACTTAAACAGTGGTTATGCGCATTTGTTTATGTGGCATGAAGGACAGGCAAATAGGGATTGCCAGGAGATAGCATCGTGCCTACTGATGTACATCCAAAGTCTTCCTGACAGTGTGAAGTACATCTCACCCTTAAGTGACAACTGTGGAGGCCAGAGCAAGAGCCACCTAATTGTAAAATTTTGGTGTTATTATACTACTTCTAGTTTCTGGACATACATAAAATGAATGGGAACAGGATTTCGGAATCATTGAACTAAGAACATTAAAATAAGAATCTACGTCACATTTATGTACCGGAAGACTGGATGATCTGGCTGCCACAACAAGTCGAAAATTTGTTGTTACCAAAATGACGGAAGAAGACTTCAAATACTAACCTGGTACCTCAGGAATACTGTGACAGGGATAAGAGGAATGTAGGTACTTCATTTTGAAAAGGAAAACCCAAATACCCCTTCTTATAAGACATCATCAGCTGAAGGTATGCTGCCTTATCAGAAACTGCGAATGAAAAAATAATGAACGTGAAGAATGCCTATACAACATCGCAGTCTTCAATCCATTGCTATGAACCCAAAGCTAAAATAAAAGAAATATGAATACCTGAAGGCACCTCTGCAATTTGTGCCTCTGCGGATACACCACCAATTTTTATAAAAGCTTATCCCTTGAAATAAAGGCTGGTGCACCATTTTCTCCTGGTATTCATGTGGGTGATAATTTTGATGTCACTACTAACCTGGGTAACAAGATGATGATTTTTATACATGTTGATAAGTGTTAAACTCGAAATTTTTCATTTTGTAAATCAATCAGTACACTATTGTGCAATACCGTATCCTGTTATAACAAAGTGTTTGTTATGTTGATTATGTACTCTGAACGTACTCATTTTATTCTGTTTTCAGTAGGAGATTAATGTACAATCCGCACTTAGACACATTTTTTATACAGATAAACTATAAAACAGATGTTATATTTATTTATTATCATTGGTAATAAAAAGCTAAGGAAGCGAATATTTGTCTGAAATTGTCTAAACGGCGAAATTCTCATTTTCCCGATTACGAAAACCAACTTTGACTTCGATTTTCTCGAAACTATGATTTTGTCACTTATACCCCTTGATCTCTGGGACCCTCATATGTAAATCAGGCATTCTAGAATGGAGCGCTAGGAAAACGAGTGTCTCTACCCTTCCGTATTACTCATAATTTCTCTAATTTTTGTGGTTCTTACCCGAAATGTAAGTTGCAGGGAGAAGAATCGTACTACAGTTAGCTCAAATACCGTCCCCTAATTTTACTCAAGAGTTCATTTGAAGTAACGACGCCTTGCTCCAGGATGCCCCTTTTATTTCCCGAACTGCGTTTTGATGAAGACTATCAATAACAAATCAAGCAACCCCCTTCTAAATTACATCTCGATTTTTGTTTAAATCTATGGGTTGAGTGTGCTAAATAATTGAACGACAATCAAGAATTGGTTTACTACTACTCTACAGCGGTGTCTTGTAGAGATGAATCAAGTCTTTGCACATTTACCTCCATAAACCTAAGAGGGAAACCTTACCCATGCTATGGAGCCACCATAAGAGGCAACAAAAGACGCGCAGAAGTTATTGACCCTTTCTCATATTTTTCGGTTGTGTACACATGATATCAAAAGTCCTGACCACATATTTTATTCATAATAACCAGATTCAACACATTTCTGAGCCACCTTCTGCTCTAAAATATTAGAGGCAGTGTAATGTGTGAAAAGTTTAAAAACATAAAAGTAGTGAGAAATGTTTCACCGTACAATATATTCGAAACTATGTGTTGGTCAGCCATCAGTACCTGCCAACAGGCAGTATTATCATCCAATTACAAAATTACGAATTATAAATATTTCAAGAGGCAGTACAAGATTTGAAAATAGCGACTTTCGGTGTTGCATATATATGACAGACATGTTGGTCGAACCCTTTTTGCGCTTAAGAATAACTTATAAAATAAGGGCATCAACTGATTGTGTATGCCACGTGACCTATAAAATTTTACTTTTATCACTGTCTGATAAGATCACACATTTAAAATATGCCTTCCTGAATTGCGTAGGTAACTAGGCCAGATGGTGGCTGATGTCATATTGAAGCAGAGTTACATAGTTACATGATACATGCCAGGTGGCGTTAATGTAAAAGTTGTCGTGTTTTACATAATAATAGTTACATCAAACATCTGGTACATGGCCTAGTTGTACAACCTGTGGTATTTTACATAGATACAGAAAGATTTTGAATGTTGTACATGTTCCGGTTTCATACATTACGTTTTTATAATAAATATAAAATCACAGAAAATTACAGCAGTCACTTGATTCACCAGTGTTTTATGACTGTAATTTACAGCCATTATCTAATATGCAAAATTTATTACATTATGTATTGAAATATAGATAAATAAGGAATGATATGAAATCCACCCTGGAAAACGTGTGAATAACAACTTTATATATAAACAAACTCATAAAAGTTAATATATGGCTGATACTAATCATCATGATAAGCCAAAAAGCAAAACAATGTAGATGCTCTCTTGGTATCATTTAAGGCTTTTGTTAATAGAAACACAAAAGGTAAACGTATAATTTGTGAAAATATTTGTGCGAATAGTTACACGGAGGGCCTCGTCTGTAGATCTCTGAGCAGACAGAGCGCCATTCTTAACGAGGTAATGGTTCGTACGTGTCGCCAATACTGACTCCTGCCTACACCATTCGCCCACGACCATGATATGGTGATGTTTTCTGCATATAAGCAGGATTTTTTAGAGATCCAGATGAGGGAACGACGTTTGACCGGCAGAACAAAAACTCATGACTCATCTGTGAACACAACTAGGTGCCATTCTTTGCGATTCCAATCCTGATGTTCCTCCGCCAAGTTTATGCAGGGTAAACGATGTAGTGCCTTAATGAGAAACACACCATTGGCCTCTGTGTATGGAGGCCACATTTCCGAAGGCGATTTCGGACTGTTTGTGTTGATATTCCACAATTTGTTGTTGCCTCTACGAGGCACTGCAGCTGAGTGGCATTCAGACTCCTGTCTCGATGGAGACGACGCTGATCAGTCGTTCATGTTACCCGTGTAGACCTTGGCCTTGCCTGCTTTTAACGGTTCCTGTCCTCTGAACTCGCGACCAGGTCGTGGAATTAACACTTTCGGGTATGCCAACAGCAGCAGCCACATCCCTTTCTTCGTGTCCCGCTAGCAAATTTCCTATGGATCTCCATGCCAGTTTCGGTTAAGGGGAGTCGTACCGTCCTATCTCGATAATGTTAAATCAGCTTTATAAATGTCCAGTTTTCTCAGGAACTATTGAGTATATAAATTTGGTATTTTTAACTCATATTCTCGCTCGTTTTTTTACTGTATTGCTCTGCAATCACAGCTGGAAAAGTTATGTTATTGAAAAATCATATTTTTTTTCAAAATTTTAATTTCAACTGTTACAGTAAATACAACTAAAGTAGAGCTATAACATCATTGTACTATCTGTGTTATATGTTAAATAATAAATTAATGTAGATTGAGAAGTTTAGGCCCAGATACAACCACATGACATTTTTCAGTATCATGATCTTTCATCCAGATAAGAGCACTCTCTTGCTCATAAATTTTCGATGATTCCTCGTCCTCAATGTAAAAGGCATGCTAGAGGTGAAATAAGACTTCCCAACGTCACGGTTGTACACTTCAGCTACTTGAAATGTACAAAAAGCAATCACATCTATGTTATTAAAACTCTCCAATCCAGAAACTGCCTTAACATAGCTACCGTCGTACCATACTATAGCAACAGTTATCCATCCATTACCATGGCTAGGTGAATCTTTCTGAGAAATTGTGAAGTTCAAAACACCTCCACAAAAACCAGACGGTCCCTGAAGAAAAACTTGTACTGCAAGACCTGATGACGTAGGAATTTCCAGATCATCAATTCCCTTGAAGATAGTAAGGCGAGAAAGTCAGAATCTCCTCCTATAACAGGGCATGTTTTCTGTGTAGTCTTAGCGCCTTGCTGTCTTCAAGGGTGTTGATGATGTGGAAATTAATACATCAGGTCTTCTCAGAAAGATTCGCTTAGTCATGGCAATGGATAGATAACTATTGCTATAGTACGGTACGATGGTAGTACTGTTAAGGCAGTATCTGGATTGGAGAGTTTTAATAACAGAAATGTGATTGCTTTTCGTACATTTCAAATTGCTGAAGTGTACAACCGTGACGTTAGGAAGTCTTATTTCACCTCTAGCACGCCTTTTACATTGAGGACGACGAATCATCGAAATCTTAATGAGCAAGAGAGTGCTTTTATCTGGGTGAAAGATCATGATACTGAAAAATGTCATTTTGAGAAAATTGCGTTGAAGAAAAAGGAATGTTAGAATCCTCCTGGATAGAAGTTCTCATGTCCCCCTTCATCTTCCTAACCCAATGCTACCCTCCTTCTCTTGGATCTGGCTTCTTTCGATATATTGTGTGTTGCCATCTCTGCCTTCATGATTCGCAGTTGGCCCATCACATTTTTAATGGTGCTCTAACGTTTATGAATTCCAAGATATTAAGAAACCTGTAGTCTTCCAGGATATCCATCATTAAAAGTAAGAACAGTATCAAAAACATCAAGTTCAAAGAATCACCTGCCACAAACATATTTTTTGGTATCCTTGACCATAGAACGTTGTTAATAATTCATTCCAATTTTGTGTTTTGCCTTTGAGACACTTCCTCAAGAGCTCTGGTTTGGCAAAATCCTGAAATACGGGTTTCATGGAAAGCACATCAGCATTTGGTATGTTAATTTTGTGCGAGAAAGTGGCTACTTTAACCTCCACTCTGAGGAGTATAAGGACTGTCACTATTTATAACCAAATTGACACGTCCTTCGTTGATAACCACTGTTTTTATTGACGCTACATTTGTTAATTTTTCCTTTGTTTCGTATAACTTTTAAACACTCCCTTTAGTTATGTCATGATGAAAACTATCACATGAAACACAGAAACTACAACACGGCTAGTGGATACCTGCTGTTGTGAAACAAATTTACAGTTCAAAGAGTTCACTGCGAAGTACCGGTACTGTAGGCAGCTTACGAAACAGTTCTCTACAAAACAAAAGTAGCCACAGCCTTCTAGCCTATATAGTTTCAGAAAAATGCAAATATGCGAAATGATGGAAAACTAAATTCTCAGATGTCACTGCATGTTTATTTTCAAATATTTATTTAAAACAGTAAGTAATGGAATATTTCAATAAAACCAACACCAAATGTAGCATAAACATCCATATTTTCAGAATTTGCTTAAAAGTAAAACAACGAATTTTTTACTCCCCTTAAATTACGTTACTGTTGCAATGCTCTACTTGCTTATTACACTATCTGAAACCAAATGCTTGTGTAATTTGTTTGGTAGAGTAAACACAAGTTGGGGTTGGGTCGTTTGGTTGGGATAGGGGAACTAAACTACTGAGGTACTCGGTCCCCCGGTGGGAAGGCGAAGGAGTGATGATAGGAAAGGGGGGGGGGGGGAGGAAATTCAGTCCGGGAAGTAAAAAAAGGAAGGAAGAGTGAATTAGCTCGGGGCCCTGTGCTAGACACGCACGTACTCGCGAAAGAACTGTGAGCCCCCTGGGGGGAGGGGGGGAGGTTAAACACAAGTCAACGTGAACTCTTTCTGGGTTGCTGTAATGTTGTTGTCTCCACTCCGTACGCCCGACATGGCACGTCAACCTTTTTAGGTCATTCTGAAGATGGCAATACGTCAGAAACTTAAGATCGCAACTGATCCTCTAATTGTTTTGACCAGTGTATGTACCTCTGTTAGGGGAGCTGTTTCAGGGTATTACATTAGTCCTCAATATTTTTTACTCACAAGGAAAGTACAAGGGCTCGAACAAACATAACTGCATGAACGTTTGCTTACAGGATCTCTACGTACACCTCAATGTGCTGGTGGGTGACGTTTTTCTGCAAACCTCTGCAATGATGCTCTAGGTAGCATTGTAGATGTAATTGTAGAAGCCTTACGTAATGCAGATATCTTAACTATAACTTATGTAATAATCATCGTACATGTACTCTAGCGTATTGTCATCAAAAGCCGTGATGATAGTTGCAACTTTAACCTTCTTCTCGGAAGACTGTTGGTATTCACTGCCACTGCTTTCATCGCCTCTTCCCGTACTTACCGTAGCACTTGCAATGAGTTCTTCGTCATTATCATCCCTATTATCATCATTACGTCTTAGTGTTAAAACAGTATCTAACTTATGCTCACTTTTCTGTACCTCAACAGATACGAGAAAGCATGCGAATGATTCATCTTCTACACTAATACCATCTTCACGAGGAGGGTTCTTCGTAACTTCATGTCAACCAATCGCAATACATTAGCAGGATTGATTACCAATCGCCGCTCCATCTGACGATTCACCACACAAATAACGTCACAAAACGCAAATTCGGAGGCACACTGCACCGTCTCTACGGCGAACCAGCAGGTCAGTGTGCAATGTGGAAAGGCACACGCAGAGGCCTCTAACGGACGACTGCAAAGTTTTGCAGATGCGGGAGTATCACTAGTGCAATAAGGGATCTTTACATTATCTCTCATACGATTTTCGTGTATATGTGTTTGTTCGAGCCCAAGTACTTTCCTGGTCAGTCCTTGTAAATAAGAATGGAAGACAGTACTACTGCCTGCTCATCACTGACAAGCAGAACACCCACGAAACCCCGGAAGACGCGCCACTTCCTCAAATTGTTCGAGATCAAGTACTTTCCTTGTCAGTCCTTGTAAATAAGAATAGAAGACGGTACTACTGGCTGCTCATCACTGACAAGCAGAACGCTCACGAACACCCTGTAAGACGCGCCACTTCCTCAAATTGCAGGAGTCTGGCAGTTGACGCACGCGCCGCTCGTTAATGTAATCACACGAAGGTGCCTCGCCGACCCGTGGCACTCGGGCTATTTTTCAAAGGGTGTCCGCAATTAGAACGAGTGGTTATCGTCTGGGCGGTGCGGTGGTGGGGAGGGGGTAGAGGAAGAGTGGCCATCGATCGACGCCGCTAATCAGGCGACTTGAGACTCTGTAAGGCCGCCGGCGACCGCCGCGGCCGCGACAGGAAAGTGGCGACGTTAAACTTGACGTGCGCAGACAGCGAGCGTCCCGTAAAAACCGACGCCGACGGCGGCATTAACGAAATGAGGCCGCGCCGGCCGTCGCGTGCCTGCGTCTCCCGGCGGACGCTAAAATTAAACCTCGATTGTCTGGCGTGCCTTCGTGCTCTGTGGCGATCTGCGCGGGCCCGGAACGCAGTGGAAGCTTCCTATTCGAATAAACTCTGTATTGAGAAGTCCCGAGCCTAATGATATCAACAGTTACCTGTCGGATCCTATTAATGTTGGATTATTCTAATTAGTACATTAGATTCGAATGTAAGTTTGTTTCTTAATGTTTTACATTTCTACGCCTCAACTAGTTAACCGACCACCATATAATTTTGCATACATATTGTAAGCGGTAGACGTAGAGTACATTTATCCAGAAAAACGTTACTGTTCCTTAGTGATGGAAAAAAACCCTTTAACACTGTCGCTTGGTATAACAATTTGACCTACTGACGTGAATAAACTAAAAGTACAGAAAAAGAGATGTGTGGGATCCCTGAAGAAAATATTGTATCCCTGAAAAACCTGCCCCTTGTTATCTTAGGAAAAATTTAAAATGTGGCAATGATCCATTTGCCAAATAACCATGAAAAGGCACATGTATGTATTTGTTGTTTAAATGTAAATTTACCGATACACTAACACTTCTTAAGCCGGAGACATGTCAATGCCGCATAGATGTATAGTAAAAGGTACATATGTCCTTGTGAAAAAAATCCCTTTTTATCATATCTAAATTGATTACCTGGATGCAGTAAGTATTCTATGATTTCACACAAAATGCAAGAAAAGAGTCAGATTTCTTATAACCTATCTCTTTGGCCCTTCTCCCGCACATGCGGGTCGGCACTGTGTTAAACGCGGATTTCCCATGTGTGAATATTTACAGGGTGTTCGGATGCCCTCACTGCCGCCACCCCATGCTCCCCAGGAGGAAATTTGTACTTCATATGTCTGCGTATAGTGTGAGATGTGTGTGAAAGCGTAAAGTGTTTCGAAATGTTTGCGAATCGTGTAACTGAGGCGGGACTTGGGGACCCCCCCCATTATGCACCTAGGGGATGCAGAAATCCGCCTAAAAACTACATCCAGGCTGACCGGCACTCGACCCCTTTCGGTATTCCGCCGGGCGGATTCGAACCGGAGCCGTTACGCCTCCCCGTCGCGGAAAGCGGTGTGTGAGACCACAAGGCTAAGCGATCCGGTTGTCAGAATTCTTAGAAACCAGAAGAATATTAAGAAATTATTAATGATAGGAAAATAAATACAAGTAATCTGTGTAAAAGTAGACGTGGCATAACGCTGAGTTTGATTGCAATTTGGAATGACATTACTACTTATTTCGCTTTACGCTATCAGGCCCAGAGGACGATACAAGCCGCCTCCTCTATTGTGTCGTGAAATGTAGTGCAAAGGTGGATGTCTCGTACACAACAACAAACTTTATTTCACAGAACTACTTACAAACAAGTCAGATATTCACTTTACAAAAGGATTATAGCTTTCTTCAAAGAACATTAGTGCAAAGTCTTCAACCGAATTCTGGATCCTCAGAGCTCGTCAGGCAATCAAGAGTCCTGAAGTCGTGCTTCACGTGTAAGATCGTGAAGAATCCACAAGGTCGAGAAATTGAAGTCCCACTACCATCTGAACGAGTTATGCCTGCTAAACCATTTGCTGTAACACGGATAGACTTTCCCGGTACGCTGTTCATCAAGGTGGGAACAGAAATGTAAAAGGAACATATTGCGCTTTTCACATGTGATACCACACGGGCAGTGCACCTCTAACTTTGTACAGACTTGTCAGTAGACAAGTTTCTCATGGCACTTCAGTGATTCGTCGGCTAACGTGGACTACCCCTCACAATTTATACAGACAACGCGAAACATTTCACTCCGCAAACACCGAATTAGCGGAACTTTGAAAGGCGTCAATAAGCACAAGGACTCACCAGTTCCTCACCCACCGTGGCATTACCTGGAAGTTCATTATCCCACAAGCGGCTTGGTGGGGAGGATGGTGGGACAGATTGGTAGGAACTATAAAGCGTTGCCTCCGGTAGGTACTGGGACTCGCTAGGCTTACTGAGGAACAACTGAACGCCACCCTGATCAGTATTGAAGCCGCTGTGAACTCAAGGCCTATCACACAAGGAGACGATTCAGAGGCACTGACACCTTCCCATTTTCTGGTTGGTGAGAAGCTCATAACAAATCCATCATGGCCAGAGCCTACATCAAACATGAACCTAACGAAAGATTTCCGCGAATTCTTTTTTTTGCTTCATTACTCCAGTCCTTCTCTTTCTCATTCATCAGGGATTCCATTCTTCCATCTCTTCTTTGATCTTCCTAGTGATGGTCTTCCATAGGGAGTATAATCCATAGCTTTCAAAGCCTATCGGCACTTATCCATCTGACTGACATGTCCTGATTATGCAAGGCGCTTGGTTCTCATCAGTCCCACAATGTTTCGTCTGTTGTACCATTCGTCTTGCACACAATTGTCTGCTCCTCCATTCTACAGTGATCTCATCTTGCAGCGGACCAAATATCTTCCTTAAGACTTTGCTCTTTTCTCACAAGAACTATAAGATTGTTCAAGTCTCTTTTCCGGACACTCCATGTTTCACAACCAGACAGTACTACAAGTTGAATTATTGTTTTATACAGCTAGAATTTAAAATTCCCCAATAGACCATGCGATGAAAAAAGCTAACTGAGACCAAAGTACGATCAGTTTCCAGCTTGGGTCCTCGCTTTTATTTTTACTTCACATGCTGTATCTTCTACAAAGATTACCCGCAGGTATTTAAAATCACAACCCCTTTATAGGATCGGTTGCTGTCAGAGTCGGAAGTGGTTCCCTTGCATACGCATGAGTCCTGCTCAACATCAGATATTCAGACTTAGATACGTTTACATAAAATCCTATTTTCCATGGTTTCCTCTCCATGCTTTCACTGTCTGCATCAGTTCCTCCTTGATCTGGGCAACGGGGCCACATCATCAGCAAACACGAGATGTGTTATTTTCTCACCATCGACCTGTATGGTACAAATGTGTGGTTCCTGAAGAGGGGCAGCAGCCTTTTCAGTAGTTACAGGGGCAACAGTCTGGATGATTGACTGAGCTGGCCTTGTAACATCAGCTAATGTGGCCTTGCCACACAGCTACTGCGAACGGCTGAAAGCAATAGGAAACTACTGCCGTTATTTCTCCCGAGGACATGCAGCTCTACTGTATGAACATATGATGATGGCATCCTCTCGGGTAAAATATTCCGGAGGTAAAATAGTCCCCCATTCGGATATCCGGGCGGGGACTACTCAGGAGGATGTGATCATCAGGAAAGACAATACTGGCATTCTACGGGTCGGAGCGTGGAATGTTAGATCCCTTAATCGAGTAGGAAAATTAGAAAATTTAAAAAGGGAAATGGATAGGTTGAAGTTAGATATAGTGGGGATTAGTGAAGTTCGGTGGCAGGATGAACAGGATTTCTGGTGAGGTGAGTACAGGATTATAAATACAAAATCAGTTGGGGGTATCACAGGAGTAGGATTGATAATGAATAAGAAAATAGGAATGCGGGTAAACTACTATGACCAGCACAGCGATCGCATTATCATTGTCAAGATAGATACGAAGCCAACACCGACAACAGTAGTACAGGTTTATATGCCAACTAGCTCTGCCAATGATGAGGAGATCGAAGAAATATATGAGGAGCTAAAGGAAATTATTCAGACAATTAAGGGAGAGGAAAACTTAATTGTTATGGGAGACTGGAATTCGGTAGTAGGACAAGGAAGGGAAGGGAAGATAGTGGGTGAATATGGTCTGGGCAAAATGAATGAAAGAGGAAGCCGCCTGGTAGAATTTTGCACGGAACATAATTTAGTTATAACAAACACCTGGTTTACGAATCACAAAAGAAGGTTGTATACGAGGAAGAGACCAGGAGACACCGGGAGATACCAGATAGATTTTATAATGGTAAGACATAGATTTCGGAACCAGGTTTTGAAGTGTAGGACATACCCAGGGGCAGACATAGACTCTGACCATAACTTGTTGGTTATGAACTGTAGGCTGAAACTGAAGAAACTACAGAAAGGTAGGAAAATAAGGAGATGGGACCTAGATAAATTGAAGGAACCTGAAGTTCTTAAGAATTTCAGAGGGAGCTTCAGGCAACAATTGACAGAAACAGGGGAAAATAAAACAGTTGAGGAGGAATGGGTAAAATTGAGAGATGAAATAGTGAAGGCAGCAGAGGACAAAATAGGTAGGAAGGCAAGACCTACAAAGAATCCTTGGATATCACAGGAGATACTAAATTTAATCGATGAAAGGAGAAAGTATAAAAATGCAGTAAATGAAACAGGCAAAATGGAGTACAGACGACTAAGAAATGAGATTGACAGGAAGTGCAAAATGGCTAAGCAGGAATGGCTAGAAGGCAAATGCAAGGATGTAGAAGAATGTATAAATAGGGGAAAAATAGATACAGCCTACCGGAAAATAAAAGAAACATTTGGCGATAAGAAAAACAGCTCTATGAATATCAAGGACGCTGATGGAAAACCAGTTCTCAGCAAAGAAGGGAAAGCTGAAAGGTGGAAAGAGTATATAGAGGGGCTCTACAAAGGAAATGAACTTCGAGACACTATTGTAGGAAGGGAAGAGGATGTAGATGATGATGAAATAGGAGATACTATACTGAGAGATGAATTTGACAGAGCACTGAAAGATCTAAGTCGAAACAAGGCCCCTGGAGTAGATGATATCCCATCAGAGCTACTGAAGTCTCTGGGAGAGCCAGCCATGACAAAACTATTTGAACTGGTGTCTAGGATGTATGAGACAGGCGAAATACCCTCAGACTTTAAGAAAAATGTAATAATCCCCATTCCAAAGAAAGCGGGTGCAGACAGGTGTGAAAACTACAGAACCATCAGTTTAATAAGTCATGGTTGCAAAATATTAACACGAATTATATACAGAAGGATGGAAAAGCTGGTAGAAGCCGACCTCGGGGAAGATCAGTTTGGCTTCAGGAGAAATGTAGGAACACGGGAGGCAATACTCACTTTACGGCTTATCCTAGAAGATAGATTAAGAAAAGACAAACCAACATTTTGACAATGTTGATTGGAATAAACTCTTTAAAGTTCTGAAGCAAGCAGGAGTAAAATATAGGGAGCGTAAGGTTATTTACAACTTGTACAAAAACCAGACAGCGGTTGTCAGAGTTGAAGGGCATGAAAGGGATGCAGTGGTTGGAAAGGGAGTAAGACAGGGTTGTAGCCTTTCCCCAATGTTGTTCAATTTGTACATTGAGCAAGCTATAAAGGAAAGCAAGGAGAAATTTGGAGAAGGAATTAAAGTTCAGGGTGAAGAATTAAAAACATTGCGTTTTGCCGACGACATAGTAATTCTGTCAGATACAGCAAAGGACCTGGAAGAGCAATTGAACGGAATGGACAGTGTGCTGAAAGGTGCATATAAGATGAAAATTAACAAGAGTAAAACTAGGGTAATGGAGTGCAGTGTAAGAAAATCAGGTGATGCTGAAGGAATTAGATTAGGTAACGAAACAATAAAGGAGGTAGATGAGTTTTGTTACTTGGGCAGTAAAATAACAAATGATGGTCGCAGTACAGATGATATAAAATGCAGAATGACAATGGGTAGAAAGGCGTTTTTGAAAAAGAGAAATTTGTTAACATCGAATATTGATTTAAGCCTAAGGAAGTCCTTTCTGAAGGCATTTGTATGGAGTGTTGCCTTGTATGGGAGTGAAACATGGACGATAAGCAGTGTGGACAGAAAGAGGATAGAGGCTTTTGAAATGTGGTGCTACAGAAGAATGCTGAAGATTAGGTGGGTGGATCGCGTAACTAATGAGGAGGTACTGAACAGAATTGGTGAGAAAAGGAATTTTTGGCATACCTTGACTAAAAGAAGGGATAGGTTGGTAGGTCACATTCTTAGACATCAAGGAATTGTGAATTTAGCGTTGGAGGGAAGTGTGTGGGGTAAAAATCGCAAGGGGGAGACCAAGAGACGCGTATAGTAAGCAGATTCAAGTGGATGTGGGTTGTCGTTCTTATGAAGAGATGAAAAGGCTTGCTCAGGATAGAGTAGGGTGGAGAGCTGCATCAAACCAGTCTCTGGACTGAAGACCACAACAACAACGACCTGTATACCCTTAAACTTTTTACGAGAGACTCATTTCCTTTTCTATTGTCAAATTGAACAATATTCGTGACACACTATTTCCTTGTCTCAATCCTGTATGTTACAGCTCTCCGTCAGATCTACACGTACATGGAAACTCTTCTAGTCACATTGAAGTGCATGGCAGAGGGTTTATCGGACCACTTTTATGATATTTCTCTATAGTTCCATTTTCTAATAGCTCGCGGGTAAAAGGAAACCTAAATCTGTTTTCGATCTAATTTCTCTTATTTTATTATAAGAGAATGTTGGTGGAAGAAATTTCGGAAATAGATTTATACGTAACAAATAACGACTTCCTTTGAATGACTTCCACCCAATCTCGTGAATCATTCCCGTGACACTCTCTCCCCTATATCGCGATAATAGAAAACGAGTTGCCCTTTTCTATAAATCTTTCCTCAGTATCACCTGGTATGGATCTCACAATGCGCAGAAATACTCGTAAATAGTACGCACTAGTGTAGGCAATTTCATTGGTAGAACTGTTGCATCTTCTAAGTGTTCTGCCAATGAAACAGTCTGTTTCGCCTTCCCTACGATATTTTTCTATGTGTTCTTTCCAATTTAAGTTGTTCGTAATTGTTACTCCTAAGTATGTAAGTATATGGTAAAATTGATGGCCTGTAGGTTTGACTGATTTGTCGTGTAACTGACGCTTAACGGATGTCTTATAGTGTTCATATGGATGACCATATTTATCATTATTGTCAATTGCCAGTTTTTGCACCATGCAGATATCTTATCCGTGGTTCCCGAACAAATGAGCGAACTGTAATTAATGTGCTGGCCCTCCTACCCCCCCTCCCCGCCAAACTCGTTGGATTAGATCCCACATATCGTTAGCATCGTTAAAAGGTCAGATACAAAATGCGTAACAGTAATACATACGTGTCCTTACAGCCAAATAGCGGTCCTCTCTTTTTTGATGCTACACGTGCTTGACCCTGTCCTGTCTTCGGGACAGTCTGAAACATTATGGTCGCCTGAACTGAGTATCAGACATTAACCAATTCACAGTGCGCCACCAGGTGACATAGGTATCATACTGTGCTGCTTGCATTCTTTCTATGGCTCCGAGGTCATCGGGGGCACAGTAGTATGGTAACCTAAAAACTATCATCCGTGCGGAAAACCACAACACGGATATATGTTAGAAGAAAATACATTCTCCAAATCAAGATCGCTATGATAGCTAATTATTCAGGTTGGACAGTTTCGGCAAGCAAGTAGCCTTCATCTGATTCCCCTTTCTTGTAATTATCCAGAAACAGGCCAAAACCGCTAATCCTCAATAAATAATTACAATAGACATGTTGGCATCCATGAGTGTATTTTCTTCTAAAGAAGTTTAAGATCGTCTTTCATCTAACAAGAGGACATTATAAGTTCCAAAACATCTTGGATGTGACTGAAAATGGCGTCAGAGATCACCAACACTCTTCCCAGAATATACGGAAATTAGGTCACATGGGCGAGCAGATATGTTACCAAATGCCTCCAGAGAACTACCCAGAAATCATTGCTTCCATGTCAAGACGCGTTATCCGGACCAAAAGTGGGCATACCTGGTATGAAGTAATGGTTCATAATGTCGTGGCTAATTGAAGTATTTACGTTTATTTGGGAGTCTTATCGTTTAATTTTGCATCACATAACTTTTTACAGAACAGTTCAGAATTCTTGGTCGTGAGTCAATTATTTCGTATAACAGCCGGCCGCGGTGGCCGAGGGGACTGAGGCGCTTCAGTCATGGTCTCCACGGCCACTACGGTCGGGGGTTCGAATCCCCCATCGGACATGGATATTTGTGGCGTCCTAGTTCGTAAGTAGTTCATACGTAGTTTGTAAGTTTAGGGACTGATAACACCATAGTTAAGTCCCATAAGGTGTACAAACATTTGAACATTTGATTTGAACTTTTGATTTGATTTAGTATAGTAATTATACCAAAATTATTATGAAAACCAATTAAAGGAGAGTAATAAAATATATGTACTCTGCAATGAGATTTGCCCCTAACTTTCATCTCATAAAACTTGTGAGTAGAAGGAAAAATATTAAATCTCAATCAGGTTTCTGTTTCGATTCATTAACAAGACTATTCTTCTTCCGAGCACAGTGGGTCCTGGTGAGAAGAATATAAATTAAAATAACTTGTAAAACTCTTCAAGGAGAGACAATCTATCTCTTTACCTATCCTTGGCATGTTAAATAGAAAATTCATGGAAGCATATAATTTTTGAAAGTTTTAGATTGTCTTCAAACGTTCAAATGTTTGTTAAGCTTATGGGACTTAACTACGGGGTCATCAGTCCCTAAACTTACGAAATACTTACGAACTACTTACGAACTAAGACGGCACAAATATCCATGCCCGAGGGGGATTCGAACCCCCGACCGTAGTGGCCGTGTCGACCGTGACTGGAGCGCGTTAGTCCTCTCGGCCACCGCGGCCGGCTGGAATACAGGAAATGAGAGTTCGGAGAGATTCAGTTGTTCTTTCTTCTCGCGCGCTATACGAGAATGGAATGGGAGATAAATAGTATAATGGTGGTTCTGTGAACCCTCTTCCAGGCACTTAAATGTGATTTGCAGAGTATCCAATGTAAATGTAGACAGTAAAGGAACGACTGAAAGAAGGCAAACACATGGTTCAAGAGTAAAGAAATAAATACAGAATGAACCACACTGCTAAATTACAGCTACTCGCCGGTCAGTAAGCCTTTTTGCTTTGGTGCTTCTCTTGTCTAATTGAATTAACTCAGTGGATTGAACGATTACGTTTCCTTCTAAATAGTCTGGGCAGTAAAATTATTTTCTGTAAGAGAAGGAAGCCCTTAGTATTGTTTTTAGTGTGTTCAAGTTTTAAGAACTTTTTATATGGTCCTAAGTTTTTTAGTAACCGACAACAAGCCTTTACTGTCATTGTTTCACCGTCGATGCCAGTGTCGCCACGCAATGGGTTATTTTGTGTCAATAACAATACGAGATTTTGTATATCCCAACGTATCAGCGTGGCAACTTTGACGCATTGTCACGCTTGCCCTTTCACCGTGACAATGTGTTATTACGTCTGAAAAACCTTGCATGTTTTATGGATGTTCAAATTAATGACTACGTCGATGGTTTCAAAAAATGTTCAAATGTTTGTATAGCTTATGGGACTTAACTACGGGATTATCAGTCCCTAAACTTACAAACTACTTATGAACTAGCTAATTCTAAGGACGGAACAAATATGCATGCTGAGGGGGGATTCGAACCCTCGACCGTAGTGGCCTTGCAGACCGTAGTGGCCTGGCAGACCCTGACTGGAGCCTCAGTCCCCTCAGCCACCGCGGCCGGCACGTCGATGGTTTCCCCATCGACTTCCGCCACATGATGAGTTTGTTAATCATTTGTATTTTATCCAGAGACCATGTTTGGCGCAACTATTGTTACTGGTTCTTATCGATGCAGGGTGTTTCACTGTGTTTGCCTCTGTAACTTATAAAATAATACGTGACGGGAATTTGTAATGCGGTATGTCAACACAAGAAATGTTACACTTTCTGCGGAGCTATGAACATAGTTTATTGTATCATTTTCCAAAGGGTTATAGCACAAAGATAGAATTTTTTAAATAAACTTTGAAGGGTTGTAGCTCCCCAAACAGTGATAGGAATGTAGTTTAAATTGATTTCGACGCAACTGGTTTCAACGAATCCATTGCACGATAGAAATAAACTACTGCTCCATTTAAAAAATTATATCTTTGTGCTGTAACTCTCATAGCTCCCCAGAAAGTGTAACATTTCTTGTGTTGACCTACCACATTAAAATTTCCCATTCCCTATTATTTTATAAGTTACAGAGGTAAACACACTTAGTGAAACACCCTGTATAAAATTTAAAAAATTTAAAAAAAGTCAATAACAAGTTTTAGTTCAGAGGACGGATTTCACATTGACTGAAGACACATACTGTGCAATACCACAAGCTTCTTTGTTATTATTATTATTATTATTATTATTATTATTATTATTATTATTATTATTATTATTATTATTATTATTATTATTATTATTATTATTATTATTAATATTCATTTCACATTTTGACTATTCCTCTTGAGCTTTTGTATCTCTGACTTCTACAATCCTAACACCATTATCATTACCTACGTCGTGAATTACCTATCCCTTCATTTGCCTTTCCTTTTTTTTTTTTTTTCTTTTTTTCCTCTTCTTTTCCCCTTAAGAAGGAACACAGTTCCGAAAGCTTGTTGTTTTCCTCCTTTTTTCTGTGTGTAACTATCGGCAGTACAGCAAAAAGGTAAGTACTGGTCAGCCAATCTCTCTTTTGAATAATAATATATCATCTCTGTGGATAATTTCCATATTAATAGAATTTTATAAACATGTGGAAGTCTACGTTCTTCCGTATTGCTCCATTTTAGAAAGAGTGTGTAGCACATTAACATCCACCCCCCCCCCCCATTTTACGCCCGATAAAAGCGACGTTCATGTTCATGACGACACAAATGGACACCTTGGTAACAACTTCTACAGCACTGTACCCTGTGTACTGTTTCGGCCGCTACTGACACAATAAAACAATTCTAGTTTACTATTTTTTTTTCATTGAAATTACACAAGCGCTTTACTAGGTTACTATTGTCCTATTTGATCTTTCTGTTACGTGTTTTTTCTGTATCTTTTTATATGAGCCTTCCATATTACCCACGGACGTACGTATCCAAAAATTTTGACAGAAAAAAAAACTACACTCAAACTAACATTTTCGTC
This sequence comes from Locusta migratoria, assembly GCA_026315105.1. Lineage (NCBI taxonomy): Eukaryota > Metazoa > Arthropoda > Insecta > Orthoptera > Acrididae > Locusta > Locusta migratoria. Next base: position 94,352,346 of record CM048745.1, read on the forward strand.
GTTCGTAACCACATCATCAGGTGCATGTAACATCCGAATCGCCCTGGCAAAGGAATCTACATCTACATTCGTACTCCGAAAGCCACTTCACGGTGTGTAGCGCGGTGAGCTTTCTTTACCATTCTCACTTTCGCTTCCAAACGCGATGTCACGCGGTGAAAACTATCACCAATTATGCGTCCGTTTGGGCTTTAATATCTCTATTTTTATCCTTTACTTCGTTTCGCTAGATATACGCAGAAGGGAGCAAAATATTGACTGACTACTCGAGAAAAAGCATGCTCTCGGAATTTCGACAGATGCCGGTGTTGCGTTACACAACTTCTCTCTTGCAGTGTCGGCCACTGGAATTTTCCCAATAATCTCTCCGATGCTATCGTGTTTGCTAAAAGAACATGTAACGGAGCGTGCTAGTCTCCGTTGGAACTTTTCTATTTCGTCTATTAACAGCACCTGGTACGGATCACGCAGTAATTAGCAATACTGAACCGTTCACCGAATGATTGTAACTACTTGTTTGTTGACCGTCTACTTCCTAAGGACTCAACCAGTGAATCCCAGTCTGGCATCAGTGTTACCAACGACGGATTTTAGATGCTGGTTCCACTTCAAATCGCTCCTTCTGTCTACTCTAGATTATTTATGAAAGTGACTGCTTTCAGTGCTTGTCCTACTGTTGAGTAGCTATAAAGAAATTTTTGTTTCTGTGTAAACGCAGCACTGTACAGGTTTTACACGTTGAGGCTCAATCGCCATTTTCTGCGCCAAGCGGCAGTACCCCCCAGATCGTTCTGAATTCCGCTACCCTCTTCCAGTGTGGAAACTTAGCAGTAAACTACGGCACCATCCGAAAAAACGTCTCATTGAACCCCCAATCTTACTCTCCTACACAACTCCTGTGGGATACGCCTGACGTCACATTAACGTCGGAACCCCCTCAGGGGGCTCACCGCTCTGTGGTGAGTACGTGCGTGGCGAGCACGGGGCCCCAGCCTTTGTAGCACTCCTTCCTTTCCGTGCTACATGACGCTTCTTCTACTGTCCTTTTCCCCTCTCTTGGGGACCGAGTGTATGCATCCTTCGGGGAACCGAAGTTCTGACCCTTTTGGCTTTACAGTCTTCTTTCACCTCTTTCTTTGCCTCCGCGTCTGCGTTTGAGGCTTCTCCTCCTACTATTTCTCTCTTCCTCCTCCCTGTACGCACTTGAAGGCCACCCATATGGGTGACTGGGTAATGCGTAAGTCCCAGCCCCGGGCTGGCATGTAGGGTGCGTGCGTACCCCCTGGTTAAGGCCAGGCCAGGGGAGGGGCGATTGCCTGCGCTGATACCTTCCCGATTCGCCGATTGGTCCCTCCGTCTGTAGATCGGGAGGTGTGACCTGGGGTGTGAACAATCACCCAAGGAGGGTGTGCTTCCGTTGGGGGCCCCCAGCAGGAAGGAGCGTGCCATCGGAGACACTGGCAATCGTGGGGGATACAACCGCGATGGTTCTAAAAAAAAGAAAATGGAAAGAGCCTTTAGAAATGGATGTACTAGACAATAGTGTCTGAACAGAAAAATTTAGACATCAAAGTTCCTTGTGGTGACCCGTACTGAGGAAGGACAATCCTTTTCGTCGGTGAACCCATTTATTATTCAAAAAGGGGTTGATGCCATTGCCGGCCCAGTTAAGACCTGCAACCGCCTGCGTAATGGAACACTACTGTTAGAAACAGAAAGTGGCTCTCAGGCACAGCGGCTGCTTAAGGCTACTCTGCTCCACAGCTACCCGGTTCGTGTTGAGCTCCATCCAACCCTCAATTATTCCCGAGGGGTAGTCTTCTCGGCCAGTTTGGACGGTCTGACTGAGGATGAACTGAAAGAATATCTGGCAGCTCAAGGCGTCGTCGCAGTACACAGAGTGACAAAAAAAGAGAACAATGTTGTAGTGCCCACTCGCACAGTGTTTCTGACCTTCGACCGAGTGGCTCTGCCGCCGAAGATCAAGGCAGGGTATGAGGTCATCACAGTACGACCTTATATCCCTAACCCTACTCGGTGTTATCAGTGCCATCGATTTAACCACACAAGCCAGTCTTGCAAGAACCCAGTCATATGTGTCACCTGTGGTAAAGAGGCCCATGAGGGGATTTGTCCACCACCGTCCCCTCATTGCATCAATTGTAACGGGAATCATGCTGCTTCCTTCCGGGAATGTCCCGTGTTTGCCGATGAACGAGCCATCCAGGAAATCCGTGTAAAGGAAAAGGTTCCCATACCAGTTGCACGTAAGATGTACGCCAGTCGTAAGCCCAAGACCCCGCCGCGTGGTAACTACAGTACTGTAGTTGCAACGCCTCCACCAACACGGGATATGGCCACACAGACTTGTGACCTACAGTTTACGACAGTAGTTGTCAAACAGTCTACATCGACAACGGCGTCACGTTCAACGAAAAGTGTGAGTACCTCTTCCAAGTCTTCATCTTCATCTTCAGCTGTGAAACCACAGATAGAGACGCGAAAGTCTAAGAAAGAGCATTCGCGCGAGGATTTCCTCCGCACCCCTACCAAAACGTCTGAGCCAACCAAGGAGCTTCACCAGGGCTCCAAGAAATCAAATAGGGGGAAAATTCTCCCCCCTCCTACCTCACAATGTGACGATGGCATCCCCTGGAAGCCTATAGTCTCTCCAGGTGCATCAGCCAAAGATGGGGCTGCCGACCACACTCACGCAGCTGCTGTGGTAACCTCTGAGAATATGGAGCAAGACCCTCCTGTCTCAGACACCACCAGTTGCGAACATTCGCACTGTGGCCCGCCGCCTTCGTCGGGCTGATGTCCACCTTGATCTCATTTTATCCCATTATGGATATTCTTCAATGGAACATTCGTGGTATCCGGTCGAATTGGACAGAACTGCAGCTTTTAACGCGAACATATCATCCAATCATCTTCTCTCTACAGGAGACAAAATTGCTCCCTGGTACTCGAATTACTTTCCCGCACTACACTACCGTTCGCTTTGACCTTCCTCCAGTGGCAGGAATTCCAGCCCACGGGGGCGTAATGTTGCTTATTCGGGATGACGTACACAGTACACCGGTCCCTTTGTGTACTCAAATACAAGCTGTTGCTGTCCGGATATACCTTCCTGGATTTGTCTTCACACTGTGCAATATTTACGCTCCTTCCTCTTTTCCCGTCACTAGATCAGATCTCCTAGATCTTATTGACCAGCTTCCGCGTCCGTTTTTGTTGGTGGGAGATTTCAATGCCCACCACCCCCTTTGGGGCTCCCCACGACCATGTCCACGGGGCTCCCTCCTGGCAGATATACTGAACCACCTTCAACTCATCTGCCTTAACACTGGTGAACCAACTTATCTTTCAGACACTACAAATACTTTCAGCCATATAGATCTAGCTATCTGCACTGCTCAGCTGGCACGGCGTCTTGAATGGTCTGCTCTCTCAGACACACATTCGAGCGATCATTTTCCGTGTGTAATTCACCTAATGATGCCTGACACCCTTGAGCATCCACACCGCTGGCAGTTAACGAAAGCGGACTGGGAGCTCTACACGTCACTGGCGGATTTTGGTACTTACCATTATCCTAGTATAGACGACCAAGTGGAACACATTACCACAGTTATTCTGACAGCCGCGGAATGTTCCATCCCCTGCAAGACTTCCCACGCACGTCGTCCCCTTGTCCCGTGGTGGACCGCGGAATGCCGTGACGCTCTGCGAGCACGGCGACGTGCCCTTAGAATCTTCAAACAACGGCCCACGCTCGACAACTGCATCCGATACAAACGGCTGCGGGCCTATTGTCGTCGCCTCTTTCGCGACTGTAAACGCGCCAGTTGGCGCTCATTCACGAGCTCTTTTAATAGGTCTACCCCTTCCTCCATCATTTGGGGTAACCTTAGAAAAATTTCGGGCACTATGGCTCATTCCCCGATTCCCGGTCTGTGTGTCGCAACTGACACCGTCGTCGATCCTCCACAAATAGCCAACGCACTGGGTCGACATTTTGCAGAGGTCTCTAGCTCTTCACATTACACTGACGCTTTCCTAACTAGGAAACGGACGGTGGAGGCGACTCCATTGCCCTTTACCTCTCAGAACCGTGAATGCTACAATACCGAGTTAACTGTACGAGAGCTTCACCACGCACTCTCGTCTTCGCGGTCCTCCGCTCCAGGACCAGATGGCATTCACGTGGCGATGCTGCAACACCTTTCACCAACGAGCTTGCACTTCCTACTGACCACCTACAACCGCATATGGATAGAAGGCACCTTTCCGCGACGCTGGCGTGAAGCCATAGTTATTCCCATACCAAAGCCTGGGAAGGACAAATGTCTCCCTTCCAGCTACCGCCCCATTTCCCTCACCAGTAGCGTATGCAAGGTGATGGAACGCATGATTCACGGGCGCCTGGTATGGTGGCTTGAAACGCGACAACTCCTGTCTAATGTCCAATGTGGGTTTCGCAAGCACCGTTCTGCGGTGGATCATCTTGTTGCCCTATCTAACTCAGTAATGAATAACTTTTTACGGAAGCGCCAGACAGTAGCGGTGTTCTTTGATCTGGAAAAGGCATACGACACCTGCTGGAGGATGGCCATCCTCCGCACTCTGCATACATGGGGTTTTCGGGGTCGCCTGCCAATTTTTATCCGCGAATTTTTAACAGACCGCGTTTTAAAGTGCGTGTTGGTTCTGTTTTATCGAGCACTTTTATTCAGGAGAACGGAGTCCCTCAGGGCTCGGTCCTGAGCGTTGTTTTATTTGCAGTGGCAATCAGTTCTATAGCCGATCACCTTCCGCTGGGAGTTTCGGCGTCCCTATTTGTTGACGACTTCGCGATCTACAGCAGCTCTGAGCAAACGGGTCTCCTGGAGCGGCGCCTTCAGCGGTGCCTAGACACTCTCCACGCGTGGAGTACGGACACTGGCTTTCGATTCTCAGCTGACAAGACAGTCTGCATGAACTTCTGGCGGCGGAAGGAGTTCCTTCCCCCGTCCCTTCGTCTGGGCCCCATAGTACTTCCATTTGTGGATACCACGACGTTCTTGGGACTTGTTTTCGACAGGAAGTTAAGTTGGTCTCCCCACATATCCCGTTTGGCAGCTGTACCCGCTCTCTCAATGTGCTGCGGGTGTTAAGTGGCACCTCGTGGGGAGCTGACAGGTCTACTCTCCTCCATCTGTATCGCACCATAGTTCGGTCCAAACTGGACTATGGTAGCATCGTTTATTCTTCGGCTCGACCGTCCATACTGCGCCGCCTTAATACAATCCACCACCAAGGTCTCCGTCTGGCGACAGGAGCGTTTTATACTAGCCCCGTTGAGAGCCTCTATGCCGAGGCCGCCGAACTACCCCTTTCTTACCGTCGGGAACTCCTGCTTAGCCGTTACGCTAGTCGTTTGTCGTCCATGCGAGGACACCCGACGTACGCAGTTTTTTTTAACGACTCACTTGACAGCCTCTTCGCTCTGCGCCCGTCTGCTCTGCTACCACCGGGAGTACGCTTGCGTTCGCTACTCGGCCAGCTTGGCGTTACAATGCCTGCTATCTTCTCGACTGGAGAGAGCATCTCTCCACCGTGGCGAAGCCCCGAAGTCCGTGTTAACTTTGATCTTCATTCTCTTCCAAAGGACTCCACACCTCGTTTCGTCTACCAGAGAGAATTTCACGCACTCCGGTTTAAATTTGATGACAATTTGTTCATTTACACTGATGGCTCAAAGACAGACCAGGGTGTTGGGTGTGCTTTTGTACTTGGCAACGTCTCTTTTAAATATCGTCTTCCTGAGTGGAGTTCCATTTTTACAGCTGAGCTGTATGCATTATATCAAGCCACACACTACGTCCGGCGAAACTCGCTCAGTAAGACTGTCATTTGCTCGAACTCTATGAGTGCTTTGTTGAGCCTTCGCATGCTATATCCGGCCCATCCCCTGGTACAAAGCATCCGCAATTGCCTTACTTCTCTTTCAACGAGCGGAACTTCGGTGACGTTTCTGTGGGTCCCTGGCCACGTGGGAGTGTTGGGGAATGAGGCTGCGAATACGGCTGCCAAGGAGGCAGTTCTCCTTCCTCGGCTATCTACCTTTTCCACCAGCTCTGATGACCTTCGCGCTGGTATCTCCCAGCGTATTATCTCCCGTTGGTATCTACATTGGTCATCCCTGTCGGGGAACAAATTGCGAGCCATTAAACCTGTGCCTGATCTCTGGTCAACGTCATCTCGACCCTCCCGCCGAGAGGAGATTGTTCTGGCCCGGCTTCGTATTGGCCACTGCCGTTATAGTCACCAGCATTTATTACGTGGTGGTCCTGCTCCCTTATGTGAGCACTGTGATGCACCTTTTACTGTGAACCATCTTTTAGTGCAATGTCCGTTTTTTAATCGTCTCCGTCATGATCTGTGTTTACCATTTGAAATGTCTGACATTTTAGCTGATGACCCGCAATCGGTTAACAGAGTTTAATTTTTTATACATCGTGCGAATATGGTGAAAGCCATTTAATTTCTAACCCCGGGTCTTTTTTTACTATGGGCAGTGTTGGGCGCTAATGACCACAGCAGTTGTGCGCCCTAAAACCAAAAAAAAAAAAAAAAAAAAAAAAAAAAAAAACGTCGGAAGACTGATAGACCAGCGACAATTACAAAATTAACTATGAGTGAAAAGAGCCAGTTAACAGCATACTTTAAACATATAACTCTTGCCGTAAGATCAGCTAAAGTATTCGTGTGAACTACTAACTACTGACTACTTCCTGCAACAGAACCTTGTTCCCTGGCCCAGAATTTAGAACTAACTCAAAACAAAGAGACGGTGGCCAGCATATGTCGTAGATCACGAGAATTACACACAATTGTTAATATACAAGCCACCGCGAACTAAACAAATTCATGAAGGTTACCGAGAGTACACTTATGGCGCAACGAAATTGAAATATGATAATTTGCATCTGAATTTGTTCTCAGCACTGGTGAAAAACATTAAATAAAAAAGGGAAGTTATTCGTTAACTAATATTCATAATTAGGATTAAGTTTCACTGATAATAAATTATTTATTCACTTCAAACATGAACAAATGAGGGAACCAATTTCGTTAAACAATAAAAATGCATCTCATTTAAAATGTTAAAGTAATCTGAACTGAACATCGTCGGGGAAGGATTTAGAATCGACAGGCATTTGTCCACTCACACGCGCGAAGCAAAGCGAAACTCACCTAAAACAGCGTTCTGATACGAAGCAGAAGCAGGCGCCGCTATCGTAGGCGAAATTCGGCGTACCAGGATGTAGCACACAACACAAGAACAAAATAAACTTCTTAGGTCACTCTGGTCTGTCCTTCTTTACTTGAGATGGTACGCGATAATAGCGAGATTAAATTTCATTCAATCAAACCGTGAGCATTCAGAATTATTGAGACACACGTGTCTGTTACATTACAAATTTGCACACCACTGAAGGCGAAGTGCTTAAAGATCACATTCATTTCAACAAAAACCAGCGGAATCACAGATTACGAAGCAAGAATTCTCAATAGTATGGAACTGGTGTGTGAGCAGTAGCGAGAATTCAACTGACTAGCTACAAACCCTTGAAGTCAGAGTTCGGAGCCATATGGTTCCGAAAAACAAGTAAAAATACAAAAATTCAATTTCAGAAAAAAATGAAATAGCTACGGCATGCAACCCTTAGAAATGCGTAGGATATCATATAGAAGCCAAAGAAATACAGTTTGACGGATGGACGAAGTCCAGTCTTCAAAAATCAGAAAAGTGGAATAAATTCAAAGTCAGGGTAAATCAACTAAGAAATACGGAATTCAGCCCCTAGAAAGCAGTATTTCATAAGCAAGCTAATAATGGGGGTTGTACAGAATTTACTGGGGGAGTCTGAATGTGAAGTACAAGTTTGGAAACGAAACAGCAATTTAAATAGATGGAGAGGAGATCGCGATGTAATAACGAAAATCAGAAAGATACATACTTGATTTCTTGCCTGTATGGCATAGAAACAGACACAGGGGTACCTGAAGACTTTGTTTTAAGAACACACCACGTGGAGCACATAAATTATCACTCGCGGAAAGAGGAAACGGAAAGGAATATTTCACATGCACTACACAGAATAAAAATATTCCAGCATATTAGTCTGTTCCACAAACCTAGAAAGAAATTACAGTTCATACACCGCCAGCTAGTCTCACAGTTTACCAATTCCCAGCTGTTATCAAACCGAATTAGTTGCATATTCGCCATGTTTACCTATACAAAATCACCGAAATGAAATTTAATATGCTTCCGTACATGATCGGAGAAACTTATCCAAAAATGTACCTAAGATCTGAAGTCTGTGAAACCAGAGAACGAATCGCTACCATCCCAAGGGAGGAAAAGAAAATCAGAATATCTGACCAGGTCGAAGCACAGCCACAGAATGTTCTATCGGCCCCTGAGAGAGCCTTCACCAGCGGCTGGAAATCCGCAAAACTCACGAAAAACGAGGTGGTGGGGGAGAGCTGAAGCTCGTGCGTCTTGTCGAGGCTCGCTAACTGGGCATTGCCAACCCAACTTGAAACCAAGGGTGGAGGAACATCTTTGGTAGCATCAAAAGCAGAGGTTGGTAACGACTACCTCGAAGCCAGAGATGCAAAATGCGGAGCCATCAGCCGACGACGATAACTCCCATACATACACACAAGACTCCCTTGCTAGAAGATTCTCACTTAGGCACATACAGAATAAAGCAAGTACACATTCTCACAGAGACAGTGGCGTCACGGAGAAACCGTTCATAATGCCACATTCATAGACACAATGATAAATTAGCATAATAAAATTCCAACAATATTAACACAGTATTACAGAAACTGACATTTAAAAACATGAAATGAAATGCTATTCCTCATGCCTCCGAACGAGAGGGCTTCTCGTTTAGGAAAAAAGGCCGTCTAGTGAGCTTAGATAATTTACAAAGTTAAAAACCTTTCAAGAGTTACATTCGTTTCGGATGACATACTGATCTGTCAGATACAACACTTCGAACGTCTTGCGGAAATGAAGCAACACGACATCTATCCCGGATCTTGTTATGAACTACCATCTCGATATCGTGGATTAATAGCGCGATTTCTGTTTCACATGGTCGTTGGTTTCGGTTGCCATGTTTATTTCAAAAGATGAGATTCTGATCTTGATAAGTGTCAGAATACACGAACATAAAGCATGTTCCAAAATTATGCATTGGCAGACGTTAGAGCTACAGCGCTATAGTGTTCCGTTAGAGACCGACGACCCTTCCTTTGGAACGCATGACTCCTCTATACTGCTGCGAGAAAGGGGTCTAGTCCTTCGTATACTCCGTGTAAAATCGAGAGAGATATTAACCCTTTATTTGGCACAAACAGAAATCACGATAAGAAAAAGTATTATGTTACATAAATCTGTGGCGCCATGTGAACCAATTTATACTTTTTTTTTTTTTTTTTTTCAAAATAGTTTCTGCTTTGTAATTAACATTCCCGAAAAACTTTACATGATAGTACAGAATCAGTACTACAGTATTGTTATGACTGTAGAAATTATTGTATTTTGGACTATTTCATGTCAAACGTATGAAAACAAGTCGTTTTTGGTGTAAAGTTAGAACAATCCCATGATTTCCACATTTTAGCTCTGAAAACCAAACTTGCAAATTCCTTTTAGCCCGTAATCTGTTAAGAGAAAACATATTGTCACATCTGTCATACCGTAAATCATTGACTGGTACAGGAGATGCTGTTTAGTTCTCCTTTTGGACTTATTGTTCATTTGTAGCGGTCTACCAGGCATCCTCTTCCCAATAAATATAAGTCAAATTTCAGTCTCTCATATAATAACTCGTCAACAGCTTTCCATAATAAATCAACTACAAGGCTTCATCTTTCGCTTTTATAAGCAGTTTCCTGTGTATCACGAAAAATATCGTCTCAAAATTGAAACAAACGTATACCACGTAACTTATCCTTGGAGTGTCCGCTAAAGATTCAGTTTATTGCTAAGCTTTTCACAAAGGACAACGAAACATCACTTTATTTGAGAGCTTAAATGTTAGTTTCAAGCAGTGTTACCCATCCAAGGATGAAACATGTTTCAGAAAACCATGCGAAATTTTGATGTTTCTTGAGAGCAACATAACCAAATAAAGGGTTAATTGTTTTCCTATCCCCTTTACAATAACTGCCTACTTAATCCAAGCATAAACAGTGAAACAGAAAACTTTACGTAAGTGGCTGCAGGTTTTCAGCAGCTGAGACGGTTTTAGTTCTACGCACGAAGAACAGACCGTTTCTGTTCTTGGTATCTGGCGGCAAGCAAATACCGATCGACTGAGTGGGCTTGCGGTAAACGCTGTGACCCAGAATTCCATCGGCTTTACGGCGGACGATAAAATCAGGAACAGTCCTTCTCTACTTTCATTGTAAATTTGATGTGTCTGTGGATACTGTCGATGTGCTCCAGAAACTTAGCCACTTACGTTAAGTTTTCAAGGATAACGGCTACAACAAGCGACAAATATCTCAGGCAGTTTCACCTAAGTCGCGTAATAAGATGACATTTGAAGAATACACTGTTTTTTTACCTTTTTGTGGCTCCACAGCAGAGAAAAATAGCAGACTGCTGAAAAGACAGAAAATCGACATTGTCTTCAGGCCTCCAGCAAAGATCCGGATACTAATGAATCCTCTGAAATATGATGTAGAACACCAGGCAATTGTAAAATTCCGTGTGAGTGTGGGCAGTTCTATGTCGGGCAGACTGTTCGTACTATTGAACAAAGACGCATAGAACGAGAAAGGTGTTTTCGATATCCCAAAAATTCAGCTGTGGTTCTACAAGCTTTAGAAAACGGACACCGAATTGCTTTCGACGAGACATTTTAAAGTGTTAGTCATATATATAATATGTGGATTGGGAGAAACTGCTGGCAGGGAACGCTAAATGTAAAGTGGGGATGTGAATTAAATTGGAATGATAGACAGGTGCGGCTTACCCTCAATTAATGACTGTGAAATAAAATTAATGATTTATATTAAAAATTATTTGATTGATTTAATGTGGCACTAATTCAATCCTAATTGACAATCTCCCTTCCACTTCCTGCAAGCGGCATAAAATATATTAATAATTTCTCCCCACAAAAAAATCTATGAGCTCATTGGGATGTAACATGTATTAATGTTAGAAAAACATCCTTCCTTTTTAAAAATAAGTTTATTATTAGCGGTAAGTATTTCTGACTCAAAAACTCAATGAAAACGAATACAAAACACAAACTTGTTTCAACATCCAAGTTCACAAATACCATCAAATAAGAAACAATAATGAAGCAGATTAAGACGCTACACTGATCACTATGAAACTTTAAAACCAACTGACAAGTAAAACAAAAAAACACAACCACCACACCATCTATCATGAATTGATACAATATTCGTAACGGAATAATTGAACCGGAATATCAGTGATGGGATGATTTTCCTAACTACACAATCCCACTGTTATGCAGAACCTGATGCAACGACTATTTGTTGCTGGCGAGCGCTTTGCCATACATTACCAAACTGACGACTTGCGTGTGAAGGCTCTGCGCTGCAGTGGCGTGGGCGCAGGGCGGCTGTAAACTGAAAATTTCCGTGAACATGAAATTGAAACACGCTCCGTTACTAGGAAGCTGTACTCCCTCCTATCAGCCTCTGTGTGCTCGGCAGTTCAAAGTGCCTACGATCTCAAGCAGTTCTGCCAAGTCAAGGCCACTTCAGTTAGCGCCGGCCGCGGTGGCCGAGGAGACTGAGGCGCTCCAGTCACGGTCTGCACGGCCACTACGGTCGGGGGTTGGAATCCCCCCCTCGGGCATGGATATTTGTGCCGTCCTAGTTCGTAAGCAGTTCATAAGTAGTTTGTAAGTTTAGGGACTGATGACCCCGTAGTTAAGTCCCATAAACTATACAAACATTTGAACATTTGAACTTCAGTTAGCGTAGACGAGTACGCACAAGTACTGAAGGCCTAGATGACTCCAGAAGTTGAATATATCGTTACTAGTACATCGGTGCACTAGTGTTAGCTGGCTGACCTTATCCAAACCGAAAACAAGCACTTTCTGCTCACTGTGTACCCTGAAACTTATACAACTTCACCGGTCCAGTATTTTTTTCTTCTTCTTCTTTTTTTTTCTTTTTTTTCCCTCTTTTTTTCCTCTTTTTTTTTCGGAAAACCAATCAGAATCGTGTTCTCAAGCCTACTGGCCGAATTAAAAAAAATCTGACGCTTTGAACATCAGCCAATTAGATTCGGCTACCCCTTCCCTACATAAATTCTCCACGAACGGTCCAACCGAGTAATAGATTAAAACTTGGGGCGGTTTTCCATGAACGTTACTGTTTAATGCTCATATCTCATGAACTACGTGTCGGAATGTGATACAATTTAGAAGTTACATTAAACTGTATGTGTGTGTGTATACTGTCTGTATGATTTCCTGCGGCTACAATTTTTAGTGTTCAAATTATAAACTGTAACGTCATACCGAGAGCCGTTGTTTTACTCCATAAACAGCGGAAAAGTAATAAGAGAAACCTTTTTTCCTTTCATCATTTTACTATGGTTACCAGCGAAAAAAAGTGTAATATAAGTTTGAAATTAATGTTTGTTGCAAGTCGCCAAGTACCGTCATTCTCATACAGTGTATTTCGAAAGTCTCGCCGCATTATATGGCATTTTTTGAGATTTCTATTGGTTATGACGTAATATCTTTTGAACCATGTGCCGTATGTGATTATTAACCATGCAGCAATTGTTACCTCACGGTAAGGAATGTGTATACCGAATTTGGTTGAAATCGGTCCAATGGTTTAGGAGAAAATGAACAGCATTGTCACAAAATGCAGCAGTCTTTCGCGCATCTCATTGTTTATGACGTCATATCTCGTGAACTATATATCGTATGTGATTCTTAAACTTACGGCGACCGACCTCTTGGATTGAAGCTTACATGTACAAAATTTCATAAATATTGGAACAAAACTGTATATTTGTATATGACACGTAGAAACCTACGGACACTCTGCTTTATATATTAGATTCTTACTCAGACAGCGACTTATTGTCTAATAATATGGAACGTCTGCAGCGAATTTGGTTGAAATCGGTCAAGCAGTTCAGGTGGAAATGGGGGGAAAATACCTCCATGCATTAATTTTCATACAATATTTACATTGTACGATAGTCAATCCGGTCTTCATTCCAACAGACGTGCAGTGAGAGTTGAGTTAAAAGCATTGAAATTACGAATTTTTTGGCATCTTTCAATTAAGTGTTCCGGTCTGGTGTGGCGTGGCCGCATCTACGAGGTTGAAAATGTATGGCAGCAAAGGATACCGTCGATCTCCGTAACTTGAACTGTACTGCTGGTGTCTACACTACTGGCCATTAAAATTGCTACATCAAGAAGAAATGCAAATGATAAATGGATATTCATTGGACAAAATATTATACCAGAACTGACATATGATTACATTTTCATGTAATTTGAGTGCATAGATCCTGCGAAATCAGCACCCAGAAAACCACCTCTGGCCATAATAACGGCCTTGATACGCCTGGACATTGAGTCAAACAGTTCTTGGATGGCGTGTACAGGTACAGATGCCCATGCAGCTTCAACGCGATACCAAAGTTCATCAAGAGTAGTAACTGGCATAATGTTACGAGCCAGTTGCTCGGCCACCATTGACCAGACGTTTTCAATTTGTGAGAGGTCTGGAGAATGTACAGGCCAGGGCAGCAGTCGAACATTTTCCGTATCCAGAAAGGCCCGTACAGGACCTGAAATATGCGGTCGTGCATTATTCTGCTGAAATAGAGGTTTTCCCAGTGATCAAATGAAGGGTAAAGCCATGGGTCGTAAGACATCTAAAATGTAACGGCCACTGTTCAAAGTGCCGTCGATGCGAACAAGAGGTAACCGCGACGTGTAACCGATGACAAACCCTACACCATCACGCCGGGTGATACGCCAGTATGGCGATGACGAATACACGATTCCAATGCGCGTTCACCACGATGTCGCCAAACACGGATGTGACCATCATCATGCTGTAAAGAGAACCTGGATTCACCCGAAAAAATGACGTTTTGCCATTCGTGCACCCAGGTTCGTTGTTGCGTATACCATATCAGGAGCTCCTGTCTATGACACAGCGTCAAGGGTAATTGCAGCCGTGGTCTCCAATCTGATAGTATATGCCGCTACGAACGTCGTCGAACTGTTCGTGCAGATGGCTGTAGTCTTGCAATCTGTTGACTCAGGGATCGAGACATGGCAGCACAATCCGTTAGATCCATGCGGATAAGATGTCTGTCATCTCGACTGCTAGTGATACGAGACTGATCCAGCACAGCGTTCTATATTACCCTAGTGAACTCACCGATTCTATATTCTGCTAACAGTAATTGTATCTCTACCAATGCGAGCAGCAATATCGCGATACGATAAATCGCAATCGCGATAGGCTACAATCCGACCTCTATCAAAGTCGGAAACGTGATGGTACGCATTTCTCCTCCTTACTCGAGGCATCACAACAACGTTTCACCATGCAACGCCGGTCAGCTTCTGTTTGTGTATGAGTAATCGGTTGAAAACTTTTCCTATGTCGGCACGTTGTACATGTGGCCACCGACGCAACCCTTGTGTGAATGCTCCAAAAGCTAAACATCTGAGTATCAAAGCATCATCTTCCTGCCGGTTATATTTCGCGTCTGTAGCACGTCATCTTCGTGGTGTAATAATTTTAATAGCCAGGAGTTTACTTTATTATTTTATTATTGGGGAGAGTGGTGAGAGGGACAGGGGAAGGGTCTGAGGAGCATTTCACAACAAATAGCAAAGGAAAAACTTATAATATGATTGATTTCATGATTTTTCACCTAACGTTGCTAGCAACAAGCGAGGAAAGTTGGTTGCAGTCAACTAGTGTCAGTACTACACAAGTTTTAAAGGTACTGACTAATACCTTAATTATGTGCTATTTATCTATGAATATTTTTAAACCTATAGTCTGATAACCGTAGTAAAAAAGAAACAGCTGCGTCACGCAAAAATTTTGCTTATTTCCTAAACCACTGGACCGATTTCAATCCAATTTGGTGCACTTATTCCTTAACGCGATTGAGAAATTAATGAAGGATTAAAGACGACATATAGTTCATATGTCATAAAAATACATGATAAACCGCCCACTAACTCAAATGATTTGTTTCTAATACTTAGATACATTATGAGACCTATGTGTCACCCTTAAAAACATACGTAATTCATATTAGGAGCATTATGCTGTCACCTACTGCTAGGTACTCCATATCAGTGATCTCAGTAGTCATTAGACATCGTGATAGAGCAGAATGGGGTGATCCGTGGAACTAACGGACTTCGAAGGTGGTCAGGTTATTGGGTGTTACTTGTGTTAGACGCCTGTGCGTGAGATTTCCGCACTCCTAAACATCCCTGGGTACACTGTTTCTGGTGTGATAGTGAAGTGGAAACGTGAAGGGACACGTACAGGACGAAAGTGTACACACTCATCTTTTCTGTTGACTGACAGAAGCCACCGACCGTACAGTGTATTCGTAATACGCAGGCATCTATGCAGACAGTCGCACAGGAATCCCAGCCTTCATAAGGATCCACTCCAAATAAAGCTGGAGGTGAGAAAACACGCGGGACAGTGTCACAGGACACCTCTTTTGGTGTAAGGAGCGTAAACATTGGACGTTTGAACAGTGCTAAAACATTGTACGGAGTGACGAATCACGGTATACAATGTGACGATCAGATGGCAGGGTGTGGGTATGGCGAACGTCTGGGTGTGTAGTGCCAACAGTTAAATTCGAAGGCAGTGGTGTTATGGCGTCGTAATAGTTTTTTCATGGAGGGGGCTTGCACAATTTATTGTTTTGCGTCACACTAAAGCAGCACAGGTCTACATTGATGTTATAAATGTCGGTTCTCACTCATGAAGTGCAAATCTGAGATGGCATCTTTGAACACGACAGTAACATGCCTGTAATGGACTGACCTGCACCAAGTCCTTACATGAATGCCACAGAACACTTTTGGGATGTTTTGGAACGCTCACTTCGTGTCATGCCTCACCGATCTACATCGAAAAAAAAAATTACTCTTTTCATTCTCCACTCCGAGGAGTGGAGCGGCCTGTTTGAGATCCGGCCCATAAAGGGTCGCGGTTCTATTCAGCCAATTATCAGACAAGCTGATTGTGGGGCAATCGAGAGGACACAAATGCACTCAAAACAATCACAGGTCGGACGCCCGAGTTACTCTCGTAATCTCGTAGAGATCATTTCGACCAACAGTGGACAAGCATCCCCCTACAGGAACCGCACCCATGGGCACGGTGTCCTGTGCGTCCCCGAAGGAAATCTACATCCAAACTTGTCTCTTTTCATTCTCCACTCCGAGGAGTGGAGCGGGCTGTTTGAGATCCGGCCCATGAAGAGTCGCGGTTCTATTCAGCCAATATCAGACAAGCTGATAGTGGGGCAAAGGGGGATCGCAATTGGGAATAAGTGGGAGGGGCTTAACCACCTGTCCTCAGTTTAGTACTCCTTGATTGAACGTATGGCTGCGAGAGTGGAGACGAAGGACGAGGATAGTCTGACCATTACCGAAGGAGATCACCACGAACTTTTAAGTAATTTTCAGCCAAGTATCCGGAAACCCTTGATCATATAGTGGATCTTGAAGAAATTTTGCTCATTGCACCTTCAAAAACAGAGGAAGGTTCGTATCTGCATAAAAATTGTACGGTAGTTGGCAGAGAATGCTGTACAACAGATTTCGAAGCTAATCCACTGTATTATTCCAATATTGATTCAATTTTACACACTTGCCCTTCAAAACAAGAGTAACATTACTGTCATATTCCATAATGTGCATGGTGGAGTTTATCTTAAACACAAGTCGATACCAATCTGCAGTTCTGTTCAGATATTGACGTACTTTTGCACCTTATTGCTTCCAAATGAGCGGAACATCAATGTCTAAACAAAGTTTCTTAAAGCTGGGGGAGGATACCTCCATCCTTGGCGGAGGATACCTTCCGATAATGTTCGACAACGTTGCACTGATTGCTACGAAAATTCGCAGATGTATGTAATTTTTCTTATATTGAAGAAGATGAGAGAATCGGAGGAGGAGATAAACGAAGACATGAGAGAAGAGGTGACGGACAGAAAAACGAGGAAAGAGAAATAAGACAAATAATTAAAAAGTCGGACAAAGCAAGGTTTTCAGCTATTAGTGTCAACGGCCGCGGCGACGTTGATGCACCGGTCTCGCCAGATCACCGAAGTTACTCGCTATCGGCGTGGCCAGTAATTGTATGGTTACCGTCCGTATGCGCCACGTGCTGTTGACAATTTTCCCTCGCGGCAGAGGAGACAGTCACTGCACCAACGTGGCCGGCCGCGGTGGCCGAGGGGATTGAGGCGCTCCAGTCACGGTCTGCACAACCACTATGGTCGGAGGTTCGAATCCACCCTCGGGCATAAATATTTGTGCCGTCCTTAGCCTTAGTTAGTTCATAAGTAGTTTGTAAGTTTAGGGACTGATGATCCCAATAAGCTATCCAAACATTTGAACATTTGAATTTGCACCAATGTGTTGGATTAAATGCCAAACCTCTCCGTGGTGTCTCATTGAGTGAAGGCAAGGAACACTGTTGATGGCAATCCGTCGATCGGATGGGGACGTTAAGTTCGGCGGCCCCGTTGGTGGTTTCGAGAGAAGTAGTCTATAGGCAGGCACCGTGTTCACCCTATGCCTTCTCCCATCATTTCCAAAACAAAGACAACTTGAGACTACACTCGCACCCATTACAGTAACCTAAACTTTACATACTCTTCAGGTCACAGTTATCACACATTGCGAAGGAAAGATGCCTGGGGACGAAAAGAGAGGGAAAACCATTCTATTTATTGATTTGTCGTATATTCTTTCCGACATGTCCGAAATAATAGACAACATTTGTTTACACTGACGGCCATAATTTTACGAATTCGACATAGTGAAACATTTCGACCGTTTCGGGGCATTCAAATAAATTCAACGGCGAAGTGGAAAATTTGTGCTGGTCAGGATTCGAAATCGAATTTTCCGCTTCGGGCCAGCGGTCGCCTTAAAGAATTACACTATGCAGATATCTTATTTCGGACATGTCGAAGGAGCAGACACCATACCAATAATGGGAAATTATGCCACCAAGAGGCAATTGACGAATTGAATGCGGACGCATTGAAATGCTGCTAGACCCCTTGCGGTAATGAAGTATGTGCTGTGAGCGAGAGGACCCAGCGGGGAAGGGAGTAGAGTTGAAAATTTGGGTTAGGAGGGAAGCTTGCCGAGATAGCCTAATTGGTTAAGGCGACCGTTGGCTCAAAGCGAGAAATCCGATTTTTGAACTTTTCCTGTGAATTTATTTCAACGCCTCCAAACAGTCGAAATGTTTGAATGTTTTGAATTCGTAAAACACTTCCAAGTAGGTGGATGAATCTGCCCTTCGAGATCTCCCAGGCATTCATTCTATACGTTACTTTTACACTATTGGCCATTAAAATTTGTACACAAGAATAAATGCAGATGATAAACGGGTATTCATTGGACAAATATTTTCACGCAATGTGGGTGCATAGATCCTGAGAAATCAGTACCCAGTACAACCACCTTTGGCCGTAATAACGGCCTTAATACGCCTGCGCATGGAGTCAAACACAGCTTGGATGGCGTTTACAGATCAGATAGAGATGACCATGCAGCTTCAACACTATACTACAGTTCATCAAGAGTAGTTACTGGCGTATTGTGACGAGCCAGTTGCTCGGTCAACATTTACCAGACGTTATCAGTTGGTGAGAGATTTGGAGAATGTGCTGGTCAGGGCAGCAGTCGAAAATTTTCCGTACCCAGAAAGGCAGATACAAGACCTGAAACCTCCGGTCGTGCATTATTCTGTTGAAATGTAGTGTTTCGCAGGGATCGAATGAAGAGTAGAGCCTCGCATCGTAAGACATCTGAAATGTAACTTCCACTATTCAAAGTGCCGTCGATGCGATCAAGAGGTGACCGTATAACCAGTGGCACCCCATATCATCACGCCGGGTGATACGCCAGTATGGCGATGACGAATATACGCTTCCAATATGCGTTCGCCGCGATGTCGCCAAACACGGATGCGACCATATAATGCTGTAAAGAGAACCGGGATTCGTGTACTCAGGCACCCAGGTACCCAGGTTCGTCGTTGCGTACACCTTCATAGGTGCTCCTGTTTGTGATGCAACGTCAAGGATAACCGCAGCCGTGATCTCCGAGCTGATAATCCATGCGGCTGCAAACGTCGTCGAACTGTTTGCGCAGATGCTTGTTGTCTTGAAAATGCCCCCATCAGCTGACACATGGATCGAAAAGTGGCTGCACGATCCGTTACAACCATGGAGATAAGATGCCTTTCCTGAACCCACCAATTCCATATTCTGCTAACAGTCATTCGATCGCAACCAACGCGAGCAGTAATGTCGCGATACGATAAACCGCAATCGCAATAAGCTACAATCCAAACTTGAAAGGAGTCTGTCTAAAACCATAACACATTTGTTGTATTTGTAGACGGAAGTACCTAAAGTAATAATTTTTTTTTTCACATTTGTGCAGGATATTTATAAATTTCATATTAAGTTAACATAGTTGTGAAAGATGTTGGTAGACGATAACCACATAAATATGAGCAGTAGACTCTTTGGGGATGCGCAGAGGAAATGCACATGGTGACAGAAAGAGGCCTAGTTTAGCGGCGTCAGAGAGCAGCGGTGGCGTGGAGGAAGGTCGAAGGGTGTCAGGCGAGGCAGGAGGCCCATGTTCGGAACATGGTCAGTCACAGCGGATAGGCTGAGTGTAAACAGTCAGTGAATAGTTTCACTCGCGCAGGCGCCCCGGAGACCACAGCGGCCGCGCACACGCAGAGCACCGGCCCGCCGCCGTCTGCCCCAGGCGACAAGTCAACAGCGGCACGCCACAACCGCTGTCCGTTCTCCCAATTGGAAACGTCCATTTTGACCAATAAGAGGGAAGAATGCAACCCCCAATCACATGGAAAACAAGCCTGTAAAACACCAATCATCATAGCCGCTTTCCACCAATGGCGTGCAATAATATTGCCGCGAGAGACCACGAACACCAACTGCCGGCGTGGCGCAGGGGATAGCGTCACGGACTGCGGAGCAGAAAGTCGCCGGTTCAATCCCGCCCACCGACAAAATTTTATTTCTTTGTAATTTACAATTCTTATGTTCACTTGTAAATTCTACTTGTTTCTTATGTTAACTGTTCTTCTAATTTCTGGTAAATTCTGTCTGTGTATACATAGCAGAGCACTCTGCCTGAGAGGCAGTCAGTGCTGCGTGTATGTTGAGTTCGTAATAAACGTGCTTTCAGTATAAGTGCTGTGTTTAGTTGCCTTCGAAGTGAAGCCTACTTCCATTGCAACGTGACATTGTAACCACCAATAAAGGTTAACTAATGTCCCTCTTCCTTTCCCTCATCTGCTGCTATATACACCCCAAGATACCGTATATTCAGCAGTCAGACACAGACCCTGATGAAGGCCGCCTGCAACAGTGGCCGAAACGTCGGTGGAATTTATAAAATGACGACGCGGTTTCATACCCGGAAGAATTTTATTGATAGCTTCTGTGATGTTTGGAAAGTAGTAGGTGAGGTACTGGCTTAAGTAAAGTTGTGGGGCGGCATCGTGAGTCGTGTCGGGATAGCTTAGTCGTTAGAGCGCTTGAACTAGAAATGGAAAGGTCCCAGATTTCGGCACACAATTTTAATCTGCCAGGAAGTTTCATTAGGTAGTTTCTTTTTATGTTCAGGTTGCTACCTAAATTTTCTGCTTATTCACTTGGACCATATTATGGGATGGTAGTTTTCTTAGTATGTCTCCCCACCACTGAAGGTGACATCACAGTCGAAGAGGGTGAAAGACCCAGAGGGATCAATCGGCGCCGACTGCGGCGGCTGGCTTAAAGGCCGCATCTCCCGGGACTCGTTTGGGCCCCTTCCTCCCCCTCCTCCTCCACCCTGGCGGCGTGTTTCCGAAGACCACCACCACGCTCGCACTCCCGCCTCCACGCTCACCCCCTTCCACCCTCGCCGACCTTGTCGTCCGGTCTGGCCATCGATCGGCCCGGCAGAGTGCGTGACGGATCGGCGCCACGCAGCGGCTCCTCCTAAGGCGCCGGTTAGCCGCGCCGCCTCGGGGCTCAAATCCCGGCCCCCGGCCCCGGGCATCGCGGCCGCCATGAATAATGCACGAGTGCCGCCTCCGCCGGTTGCTGTAATGGCCGACGGCTTCGGCGCCTGCACCCTCTTCGACCGCACGCGATCCCACCAGAGGCCTACCATTACTGGCGGGTTAGTTCGGCTACTTAGGGCGTCCTCACTGCGGATCAGCTCCCCAGAGGGCGTGGCGGCAGTGGGCTGAAAATCTCCAGATGTCGTTTTCGCACCGTTAGTGCTGTAAAGGCTAGTTTACACGACGACACTACGTTTCATGAAACTGCGCTACTTGCGAATGCTGAAGCAATAGCTCCTTACTTAACAGTCATATACAACCGCTCTCTCATAGGATCTGTACCAAAAGATTGGAAAGTTGCACAGGTCTCACCTATATTCAAGAAAGGCAGTAGGAGTAACCCACTAAACTACAGGCCTATTTCATTGACGTCAATTTGCAGCAGGGTTTTGGAACATATCCTGTATTCAAATTTATGAATTATCTCGAACAGAACGATCTATTGACCCAAGGTCAACACGGATTTAGAAAATATCGTTCATGCGAAACACAACTAGCTCTTTATTCACACGAAGTGATGGGTGCTATCGACAAAGGTTCGCAATTCGATTCCGTATTTCTTGATTTCCAGAAAGCTTTTGACACCGTACCTCACAAACGGCTTTTAATCAAATTGCGCGGTTATGGTATATCGCACCAAATTTGGGATTGGATAGGGGATTTCTTGTAAGAGAGGACACAGTTCGTAGTAATCGATGGTAAGGCATCGACTAAAACCGAGGTGATATCGGGCGTTCCACAGGGTAGTGTTATTGGTCCTCTGCTATTCCTTATTTACATAAACGATTTAGGGGAAAATCTAAGTAGCTCTCTTAGGTTGTTTGCAGATGACGCCGTCATTTACCGTCTAGTAAAATCATCTGAAGATCAAAACCAACTGCAGAACGATCGGAATAAGATATCAGTATGGTGTAAAAATTGGCAATTGACTCTAAATAATGAGAAGTGTGAAGTCGTCCATATGAGTACGAAAAGAAATCCGTTAAACTTTGTTTACAACATAAATCAATCAAATGTGAAGGCCGTAAACTCCACAAAATACCTAGGAATTACTATTACTTCAGACCTAAACTGGAAATAATGCGAAAATATATTGTTGACTCCCACTTACATAGGTAGAAATGATCATCAGAATAAAATAAGAGTAATCAGAGCCTGAACGGAGAGATTCAGGTGTTCTTTCTTTCCGCGCGCTATTCGAGAATGGAATGGGAGATAAATAGTATAATTGTGGTTCAATGAACCCTCTGCCAGGCACTTAAATGTGATTTGCAGAGTATCCCATGTAGATGTAGATGCGTAGCAGGCCTTCGCGCAACTCGTTGACGAAACTAAATAGTTTCGGCACGTTCTAACTTTGGCGAAACTGGTTAGGTTAGGTTATGACCAGTACAGAACAAAATACAACATAAAGGGGGAACGGGAGAAATAATTCGGTTTTTGAACATATATGCGTTGAGTAGGTGTTTGTGTGATTTTAACGGTGAGTTAGTGCTCATCTGACAATTATTTGTGAAATTAAATATTGATGGCTTGACGATTAGTGAATTTCAGACTAAAATACATCCAATTTGAAATACCTATACAAACGAAGTATGGCAATTGTGGATTCAGGAACATGGTACAAGTACTCAGAGACGAATATCTACTTGACAAGAAACGTAATGCAATTTGTAATTTCAGTTCTGGTAACTATGCTTCACACATAACGGTAACTTTTTCTTTAATGCATTACTAATTCTGTTCAAAAGGAACGTTAATTGCTGTGGTGACGTTCTAAGTTGATTAAAATAACTTCCAGGGTCTTCAATCACAATTTCTTTCAGCAAGGTAGTTGAGCAACAGAGCTGACGTCTTTTTTTAATCCAGTCACGAAACCAAACACGTTTCTTATTCTTTTTATGTTTAGTCTTATGCAGCGACGTCACACGGACAAGCAATAGATTCGTCACAATTCGTACAGCTACCAAAACTTTCATTTTAAGGCGACTACGGCACTCACAAAACAACGAAACTGAAGTGTGTGGTATTGGTGCCGTGTCTACAGACATACACGAAACTAGTTGCGCGCAATTCATTTCATGCAACGAGTTTCGCAACCTAGTGTCGTCGTGCAGACTAGCCTTAAATCAAATTACCTCAAGATAAGTCCCAAAGCCGAGTTCGCAGTATTTAGGATGGCATACGGCTGTGTGTCTGAGAAAGGACTGTATTAATATTCTATTGAGTTTCTAATTGTAGACTGCAAGTAAAATCCGTGGTAAGTGCCAAAAATGAAAAATTTTGTTTTATTGTGAAAATGTGGGCTACATGCCTAACACTACCATGTAAAAAGCGGGCTATCTGTTATTCGATGTGGAAGTGGTTCTAATGTTCCTCACAAGAGTGCCCGACGATCTATGTGCCACCTGTTTTGAAGTAAAATCTGGGTTATGTGCCAGTGGCCAGAGGTGCACGTGAGCTTTGTTATTAGTGTTTAAATTGAGATTCCATCGAGTAACAAGCTGTAACTATTCATTTTGTGCTTTTCCTGCAATGGGAATGGTAAATAAGCTTAAAGCAGAAGGAAGTCCTACAAGAACAACCGGAAGGAGACAGTGCCTGAGAAACAACCTCCACCTGCTGCGGTAGGTTTAAATACCTCTATAACATCATAGACCTAGGTAGTCGTTTATTAATCGGTCAAAGTTGTATTCCTTCGGCTTTTAATGTCGCAGTTGTTTGTTTATGCGTTTTTCAAATGTTCAAATGTTTGTTAAGCTTATGGGACTTAACTACGGAGTCATCAGTCCCTAAACTTACAAACTACTTATGAACTACTTACGAACTAGGACGGCACAAATATCCATGCCCGAGGGGGATTCGAACCCCCCGACCGTAGTGGCCGTGCAGACCGTGACTGGAGCGCCTCAGTCTCCTCGGCCACCGCGGCCGGCTATGCGTTTTTGTTCTGAGTACAAAGTAGTGAAAAACATGTTATTAGACGCAGTGTTTACCCTTCTAATGGCCTTCTTTTATGTAGGCTTCATGCCAATGCCCATATCTATGCTGAAGCATTGCCTTCAAACAAAAACTAAACATTAGTTTCATGAACTAGGAGGTAACGTCAAGCAAGATTCGTATCTAATGGGAAACGTAAGTATTAAACGTAGACGACATGGGTCGTATACAGATTCGATAGAAAGTATAAGGCAGGCCAGTGTATTTTATACGATTCCTGATGGCTAAGGTGATCATAAACAAGTGTGCAAGCAAACATTTACGGAAATCCATGGCATAACAAAGCGTAGGGCTGAAACATTGGTTAAATCGAAAAAGCGTGGTGACGTTACGTTTGTTGAACGTAGGGGAAATGAAACCAAAGAGAGGAAGTACACAGGTGATTCACAGCATATTGAACACACAGAAATTTTCCCCAAAGAGGAAAGTCATTACACAAGGGCCAAAAGTTCTTATGTTTAAGCCAAGATTTGAATTATCAGACAATGTATGACGCCTTTGTTGACCTTCATCCAGACCGCAAAGTTCAATATATCTTTCCATTTACTCGAATTTTGGACGTAGTCAGGTTTTTACAATGGAGGGTTATGGCACAAAGCCCTGTTTTTACAGTAGAAGCTATGGCACATAGCCCTATCATTATTTTCTATCAGATAAATATTCTTTTCATAAAGATAACAATTGAATGGTCAAATCAACTGTAATAAGTCTTTAAAGATAAATGGTAGACACAAATTAAGGCGAAAAAAATTGCACATAAAGACAAACTATTCATTTTAGAAGGTTTTTTGCGTTTTACTCAAAACGTTCTTTTTGGCACTTAGCACGGATTTTATAGTCAGTCTACAATTTTCCTTATTTGTCTAAAATGAATACGCGAAAAAAATCCAAAGATATTAGTCTACAATCGATATCCAAGTTCCCACATGAAAAGTAGACGTCCTTGATAAGGTATGACGTCACCTAAAGTGAAGTCCCGTACTGCATCCACTTGTAATACTGGAGTGGATGCATTGCAACAATAACCAAAGATAATAACGTACACGACAAAGATGGGCACAGCGTCTGGCAGTACAGACCAACATTGCCACTGTAACCCATTGCCAAAGAAGTGTCTTATAAGGCTAACTGGAGCCATCAACACTACCTCGGACGAAGCACTCTGCGTGGTATTGGGGATACCACCAATAGACCTTACCATACGACTAGGAGCTTCTATGTACTGGCTGAAGGCGGGGAAATACGACAAGGACCACGAACTTGTCGGACAAGAGATAACATAACTGAGCCAAAGATTAAATGGAGAATGGGCACATGGCAAAGGAAATGGGGTAACTGCGAGAAAGGACGACGTGTCTATGACTTTTCCCGAATATAAGGGAACGTCTTCGAATGGGTCATATCAATCCCAGCCGGGGTATGATCCACTTTCTAACGGGCCACGGCCCCTACCCCACACACCTCACACGTGTGGGTCTCAGTGACAATGCATGCTGTTCGTGTGGAGAAATTGGGACCCAAGAACACACTGTCAGCTCTACAAAACCACACACTCACACTATGTTTGTCACGACTAAAGACCTAAACGAACTAATACGAGATAAGAACGGATGGTACATATTGAACAGGCTGACGGACGAAGTCTCACTACGAAAAAAAGACGAGTACACACAGAACGTAAGACGTAATGCAACACAAAACGCCCACAACAAGAGGCAAAAAACTTACGATGAATCTGACACTGAAAGCGCAAACAGTGAAAATTACACCACATATGACAGCCCCGACACAGAAGACGATATAAACACATGCGAAATGTAACTTCCAGATATAGCTCATCATTGGAGTCTCCAAATGAAAAACTCCAGGATGGCAGGGCTCGAATTAAATTCCGAAGCCTCCCACCCTGGACTTTCCACTCTTATTCTTCAAACTATCACTTAAACCAATCTTTCCTATCTTCTGTTATTCTCTTCTTAAAATAGTTGTTTTTAAGATGCCTTTCCATTTTTCTTATTCTAGGTTTCAACGTTTTTCTTTGTATCTTTTCTAATTACTGTAAATGTATAAAGAAAATAATGTATCTCATTCGCATAAATGTATCCCATACTTTTTGTTATCACAACCAGCTATAAACCCAAAGGCAGCTGGTCCGCAACAAGGGTAAATAAATAAATCAATCAAAGATTTTTAATATATTTTTGATACATATTTGTTTCCTTCTGGGAAACAGCGTAATTATATATAAGCGGTCTAAAGCGCAAAATTGATTGTTGATTATCAAATAGTTTCGACCCAAAGTTGGCCCATTTTCAGGAAATTGCTGACCAGAAGACCTTCATATCATGAGGGCGGATATTTTTTTAATTTATTTGCTACATTAATTATACATATTAATTCGACATTAAGTTACCAACGTCTGGTTATGTTTTATATTTTTGGTTGTATTCGTATTATAAAGTGCAACAGGCTGTCTTTTCAGTGTCAGTTTCACAATATATTTAAAACGTATTTTAACTGAATTTTCTGACTACTGGTCTGTAGTCTTCACCTGTTGCTAGCGGTTTTTCCATTAAATAACGAACATAAAGTCCTGCTGTAAAAGGGGAGGTCATAGCAGCAAAATATTTTCAAGGAAGACTATTTGATAATCGAGAAGAAGTTAGATAGGTATATTAACTGTCACAACATTTCATATATTTAGTGCTTTTGCGAGTAACGTAATTAGCAAATCGTAATATCTAAAAGCTGAAATTCTTCTTCCTATTATATACCGGTTTCAAACCCTTAGTGCTCTTCTTTAGATACCTGTACCTGAAAACAGTCACGAATTATCGGCAATGCAGAGCATAGATTTTGTTAGGTATAGTTATAAATTAAGTTACTGTAAGTTTTTATTCTCCCAAACATGTTTCGGTGAAATTTCTCCATCAATGGAACTTTTTTAATTTATTATCGTATCTGTTTAATGACGTATAAAGAGTTTTAATGTGACAGCTCAAGTATTTTTGAAACAAAGTTACTTACATCAATGATACATTTGCAGTGATTACAGGGGATATAAGACACACGATAAAACAACATTCCGTGTTTTTTCGAGCTGTCTGACATTTGTAGATCAGTTTTACGTAACATTCAGTATGTTATCTCAAATTAATAATGGGTTTTCAAGGTTTCGCTACATACTAATAAGTTAACTACATTGAGACCTAAACTGAACATATTGCCTTTTCTAATTGTTTCTAAAAGCATATCTTAGTTGTATGTGTTATGGACACTTTTTTTAATTAAATTTAATTATATATTTTAATTTTTATTCTTTTACTGCTATGAGTGTGGAATTTATGTCTGAAGAAATAAGTGTACCTACTCTTTGTGGGTTTCTTGAATTCTTACTTCAATCATTTAGTAGCACAGTATTTGTTGGTATGTTGTTGCACTGTGTAAGGTTCACTGTTCGTGTGATGTTCATTTGGTAGCCATCTTGTTTTGTGTGTTGTGGGTGGAAATTACAAATATTGCAGTATGCAGTGACATTACGCGAGGAGTAGGGTGTGGTTTTGACTATTTTGTACCTCTCTCT
This sequence comes from Locusta migratoria, assembly GCA_026315105.1. NCBI lineage: Eukaryota > Metazoa > Arthropoda > Insecta > Orthoptera > Acrididae > Locusta > Locusta migratoria. The sequence goes on from CM048745.1 coordinate 94,380,424, forward strand.
CTCTCTCTCTCTCTGTCTGTCTGTCTGTCTGTCTGTCTGTCTGTGTGTGTGTGTGTGTGTGTGTGTGTGTGTGTGTGTGTGTGTGATTTTGTGTTTATTTTCTGATAGTTCTAAGACTGAAACTAAGGTACTATTGCTAAGTAATGTGTATTCCTTCATGATTTACTTTCTTGTATTATGGCTGTTTGTATGTGGTGGTTTCTGTGGAGGGCTGTCGTGCATTTAAGAAATTTTAACTCTGTGATTGTGTCTGAAAATGTGGAATGGCTGTTTGTGTACCTGAAGTTTCTACTTGTTTGTCCAATGTAAATTGCATTCCAATTTTAACATGAAAGGTATTATATTCTAGAGCTGTTGTTTGTTTCTTATTCTTAGTTCCATTTCTATGCTGTTTTTTGTTCTGTAGGCTATTTTTAGTCCATATTTTCTGTAAATATTTCCAATTATGTAAGGTGTTTTTTTTTTTTTTGTTTTTTTTTTTTTTTTTGTTTTTTTTTTTCAATGTGAGTCTGTATTAGCGCCAGGCAGATACAATCATCCTTACCACATTCTTCATGACTCCCAAATTTTAAAATGTTGATACACCACATTGCTGTAATCTTTTAAGACGTATGTGAATACAGTAACAAAAGTTTTAATATATAAAAAAGCAGTTTGTGGTTGCTTACATGTTATTATTCTTACGTGTTAAGGCTGAACAATTTTGAAGGTTATTAACCACAAAGTTCGTAGTAAGAACTTTTAACAATAAACTGCTGACAGGTGTGTTTTCGGTTGTGCCTGATTGGAGTTTACAAATAGGGAAATGACCGACTGAGACCAGTAAGAAGTATAATCATGGCAGTCATAAATTAAAAAGTGTGCATACTCGCCACATCGAGTCGATATTAAGTAAAAGAAGCTGATAAAGGACACGTGACGCTATGAGTGACACATAACGTTACTTATTTCTGAGAAGTACATAGTGACGTTAGTAGTACGCCAGCAGGGTATCTGTCAGTAAACACAGTGCATATCGTATCATAGTCTGTAAATAGTAATGCCGACAGGTTCAGGGTATGAGTATACATAATAGATTACATTGACATAACTCTATACCGCTATTTCAGTCAATTGACATATAAAAGATCGTACGAATGTGTTGGAGACATAATAGCTGAATTATCATGGAGAAGAAACCATGAAAGCAGCAGCTTTAATTAAGGTAAGTGGAAATGGGTTCGTACTCTGCAGACAGAACGAAGTTTCAAAAGTGACATCGGGTGAGACTGAAATCAATGTAGTTGTAAACGTCTGCTAACTGACTTAACTACATGGTAGTAGTATAGGGATGTATGAAGTCATAAAACGCTTATTAAATGCCTTCAGAAAGCGTCATTCATGTCACTAATATTACATAACCATAGTAGGATAGCTAAAGTGAAGGAAAACCGCTAAGTATAATTAGTACGAAAAGTATCACTGTATTCACTAACCATCATAAGAATAAATAATACGTTGTTATGGTCTTCAGTCGAAAGACTGGTTTGATACAGCTTTACACGCTTTCCTAACCTCACCAAGCCTCTTCATGTCTGAATAAGAATGGCTCCAATGTTCAAATGTTTGTAAAGTTTATGGGACGTAACTATGGGGTCATCAGTCCCTAAAATTACAAACAATGAGAATGGCAATCCACATCCTTTTGAACCTGCCTACTGTATTCGTCTCTTGATCTCCTTCTGTGGTTTTCATCTCTGTGCTAATTTGACGATTCCCCAATGCCTCAGAATATGTTCCCCAATTCTGTTTAGTACTTCTTCTGCCCACCTAATTTCCATCATACCTCTGTAACACCATATTTCAGAAGGTTCTACCACTCTTACTTCTGAACTATTCACTGCCGTATGCCGCTTCACTTCAGACATATGATTTTCCCAAAGACACTCTGCGTTTTGTACCTTCTTTACTTCTTTTGTTACCCAGATAACAAAACTCATCTAGTACTGTTGTTGTATCGTTAATTAATCTAATTCCTTAAGCTTTGCATAAATTTTCCTGATTGTCTTACACTAAATTTCATTAACAACGTTCAAATTGGACCAAACTGCTTACCTAAGACCTCGTGGGCGTTCCGCGCAGCATTCCATTAACCGCGATTTTTTCTTTTTAATGTTCATCTAATGTAGCTCATCTAATATAACAACATACAAAAACTCCATTTATTTGTTGTGATTGAATTCCCATTAGTAAGCTGTAGAGTGCTTCGTGTATGTAAGATGAAAATCTTGTTACGTGGTGTTATTATATCATGACCATTTTCCCAATATGATGATGCCATTGTCTGAAGACAAGTATGTAACTTCACATTTGTGAAACATAATTTTTGAAACTACTGAAGAGCAGCACGTATAAATTGCATATAGTTGTATATATACACACACCAGTATCTTTCACAATACCTTTATTGACGATGTCTCTATTTTGATATTTGAAGTGGGCGGATTCTTGTGCACACGTCGAAAAGTAAACTTATGATTCGCAGTTTTACTTCACTTTCAATCAGAGCATTTAAAATGTTATTTACCCAATTACGTAACTATCATTTAGCTGTGTAACAGTAATTTTCGTTTACAATTCTAAACCTCGCATATAATTGCATACGGAAATAATACGACATACATAATAACCATTGTATGCCTGGCCAATTGGCCGTCATTTTTAACTACATACCTTTGAAATAAAAACTGTACAAATATTTAATACAATTTGTTGTCGTTTCCTTGTCTGTCAACAGTTACTAATGGTTTTGGCACCAATTACGTGTTTTACTCCATTTTCATAATCTACGGAAACTTGTAGCTGCATTTGAACCCGTATTCAAGTGGGATTCCGGAGGTTATCGAAAAGGAGTGAAACATGAAAAAAATTGTAACTGTTGATGTACAATAAAAGATAATAAGATTTACGGCATCCTTTGGACACACAGGGTGTAGCTGTGGTCTTTTTACGTGAGTAATGCAGAAAGAAATGTCAACATTCTCCTAGGTGAACATAAGAGAAATTGGCTGTAGAGGAACGTGTTTTCCAACGGGGAAGCAATGAAATGAAATTTTACACTATCTACAGCGCATATGTAGAGAAGGTAACGAGATTTAGAAACTTTGTAATTTTAATTGAAATAGATAAAATTTAGATGTTATCGTTGCACCAACGGATGATTACTGATTGAGAGTAATGTTGGAAATGCGAGAGAGACGCTCTAGCCGCGTCGCGGGAGGATTGTGCATATGTACAGGATTGTACATATGCAACTTTATCTCGAGTATTGCTGTACTTCCCCACTTTACCTCGTATAACTTCTTCCGCGGCTGAAGACATTAGCAGGAAGTTTTATAATTCGACTGCGTCCTGGTACTCTGGTAAGATGAAAACTTACGTCGTATTATAAATACTTGCTTTGTTAACTTTGATTAACGATTGATTACTTTGATAATTATGGTATTTGTCCGTCTATTGCAGCTGAGAGATACCAGTAATTTTCTTTGCGATATGAGTTTCGGTTTCATTATATTCAGGACATCATCAGTGACCGAGAATACACTTAAATTTCTTTATAAACGATTTTATATACATTGTTTTATATAGGAGCTACAAACAGTTTTGGCACATTCTATTTCACCAAAGTGTAGTGACATATTATTATTATGGTACTTACAATACATTTATAATGTAGACTAGTATTTAGAAAATATTGTACGCCGCTACACCACAGCGAAATATATTGTGCCAGAACTGATTATAATCTCCATGCAAAACAATGGATGGAATATCGTTTGTAAAGAAATTTATATTTCAGGCCATTGATTATGCCGTCCATATAATAAAGACAAAACGCGTAAGGGGAAACAAAATTATTGGTTTCCTTCAATTGCAATAGATAGATAAGAGCAATCATTAGCAATACAATACTACGCAACAGAGGAAGGACATGGTACCTCACTTGAACTCATAAATTAAAAACCAGCTATTCAGAGACTGTGAATAAAGATATTTCGCAAATTTTCTCGGATGTGCACGTATTTCTGGGCATTTCTCAGAGCTTTGTCACTGAATGCTATGTATGGACCCTTTAACGCACAGTGTAGCTGATCAGCTACATACCTTATTTCTCCATTATCTCTCAAACTGATCAATATTTTACCACAGATTCATTTGTAGGTGATTTATACATAGTGTTACACATGTAAGTAGCTCGTCCAAAAAATTATACATTCCAGAGCCCTACTGAATCAGTTTGACTAATAGCTGCATTGATTTAGTGCTACTATGTGCGTTTATTTAGTATTCCTCATTTGCCATGTAAAAGTAGTCAATCGCATACCCTGTCGCATTATGAGTTACTTTCTCGAAATATTAGAGGTATAGTAGAGTCTCGAAATCTCGGTACTCGGTAACCCGGCATACCTTGTAACTCGGCAACCCTCCCCCTCCCCCTCCCGCACACCCTCTGAAATGATTCCGAACTCGCAGAACGCAAGATACAATTGAAATCGTTGCGCGTAGTACTTACAGACTATGCTATAAATGAGCCTAGGCATCACATTTTCTTGTGTCACCTACACATTAGGCAGTGTGTAGACGCGTCATCAAATTAAACAAAAAAATAAAAAAAAAAAAAAAACCAGTCGTGATCAAAATTGTGGGCGTCCATTTTTTACAGTGCCTTTTAAAATCAGCTTAGGCGTGATGGGAATTTTAGGGAAATATATTTCATGATGTGAATCACTATTGTCCATACATTTCGTTGTTCAAGGCTGTATACCTTCTTAAAGTAGTTTTCTGTATGTAAATTCCAGTACGTACTCGTAAATAAGGAATATAGTTTCTTAGATATTTTCTTAAATTTATTTTGTGTTACTGTTTTCCACAATTTGTAATGTATTCTAAAGTAACAATAGAAAGTGTATTTTTTAACACGATTTCCGACAACCCGGCATTTTCACAAACTTGGTCAACCTTTGGACCACATTAGACCGTCTTTTCGACTCCACTGTGTAAGAGTGACATTTACTGCATCGGGTACATCATGGTAACACTATATAGCAGACATCTATTAACTTTTTGTTGCTAGTTGTGCATAATAATTTTAAGATTTCTTTTTCAATACTTTTCTCAGTATGTACGCACTATACATTAATCGTTGTATTTTTTTATCTTCAAATAAAAAGTCATGGATTATAGGGTTAAGATTTAGGGGAAAATCTAAGTAGCTCTCTTAAGTTGTTTGCAGATGACGCCGTCATTTAATGACCAGTAAAATCATCTGAAGATAAAAACCAACCGCAGAACGATCTGAATAAGATATCACTATCGTGTAAAAATTGACAATTGACTCTAAATAATGAGAAGTGTGATGTCGTCCACATGAATAAGATAAGAAATCCGTTAAACTTTGTTTACAAGATAAATCAATCAAAAGTGAAGGCCGTAAACTCCACAAAATACCCAGTAATTGCTATTACTTCAGACTTCAATTGGAAAGAACACGTAGATAATGTCGTGGGAAAGGCGAACCAGAGACTGCGTTTTATTGGCAGACCCCTTCAAGGATGCAATAGAAACGGCATACACTACGCTTGTCCGTCCATTTTTAGAGTTTTGCTGCTCAGTGTGGAATCCTTATCAGGTGGGTTTGACGGAGGACATCGAAAGAGTCCAGAGAAGTGCAGCTCGTTTCGTATTGTCACGATACAGGGGAGACATCATTACGGAAATGATACAGGATCTGGGATGGGAATCATTACAACAACGACGCTTATCGCTGCGGCGTGGTCTACTTACGAAACTCCAATCACCAACATTCTCCTCCGAATGCAAGAATGTATTGTTGACTCCCACTTTCATAGGTAGAAATGACCATCAGAATAAAATACGAGAAATCAGAGCTCAAACGGAGAGACTCAGGACAGTATAATGGCCGGCCGCGGTGGTCAAGAGGACTGAGGCGCTTCAGTCAAGGTCTGCACGGCCACTACGTTCGGGGGTTCGAATCCCCCCTCGGGCATGGATATTTGTGCCGTCCTAGTTCGTAAGTAGTTCATAAGTAGTTTGTAAGTTTAGGGACTGATGACCCCGTAGTTAAGTCCCATAAGATTTACAAACATTTGAACATTTTTGAGAGATCGATACTTCACACTAATTTCCCCCAAAATATTAGTTTATAATAAATGCACATTTAATGCAAGTCTGATAAATGTGTACCAACGGCCGTGTTGCGGTGGATACACCGGTTCTTGATAGATCACCGAAGTCAAGCACTGTCGCGCATGGTTAAGCTCTTGAATGGGTAATAGACTTGTGCATAATAGTTCGCGATCGGGAGCGCTCACTTTAGTCCGATGCTCTGTCGCGAACTAGTTCGCTCTTTTAGTTCGTCCGCTCCCACTGACGGCTGAGAGGCGTGGTCTGCGCGTGCAGGTGGAGGGAGAAGTTCCCCCACCTAGCTGCTTCATGCGCATGCTGCTTGAGCCGCTAACGATATCATGCAAACTAAAAGAAACAGTTTGTGCATAATTACTCGCGTTTAAGTTTAGAATTATCTCTATATATTGGCATTCTGGTATTTATTAGTCAGATATTACAGAATGCAGAAAGCTTCAAACCAGAAATATTGTAGCACTGAACTATGTAATCTAGCAGGCAGACGCTCACCTCGAAATTCCTTATCAGCAGAAGGCAAACACGTGATTTTTAATTCTGCTGCGTGCCCTCTCGCTATTGTCCCTCGGTTTTCGGAAAAGAATTCAACGAACTAAGAAGCGAGATACGTTTGGCATAATTGTTTGCGACCGGTAACGTATGATTCAGTTCGCGACCGATCGCGGATATTTTAGTTCGCGACTGGTTGCTCTCCTTTTATTTCGAGACCGGTAACTCTCCATTTAGTTCGCGACCGGTAACTCTCCATTTAGTTCGCGACCGGTAACTCTCCATTTAGTTCGCGACCGGTAACTCTCCATTTAGTTCGTGACCGGTAACTCTCCATTTAGTTCGCAGTTCGTGCACTCTTTTTAGTTCGTACGCTCTGTTTAATTGGTACGCTCTTTTTAGTTCGTCCGCTCGTTTTAGTTCGTACTCTCTTTTTAGTTCGTACGCTCTTTTTCGATTTTGCTACCGCTACTAAAAGAGGTCTTTCTGTTGTTATGGCAGCTTTTTTATATAATGATGTGTGTTGCCGAAGCGTGTGCATCTACCCTTATTTTTGGCCAATTAGACATCAAATACTTAAACAAATAAACAAGTTATTTACACGAATGGGTGATACAATGGTATTCAACTACATTGCATACAGATTACTCGTAGTAAATATTCTTTAGACACTGCTGAATACCTTAGAAAAGAAGATTTGTGGCAGTGAACACATGAAACTACAGCTGAGCTGCATCTCAGCTCGAAATGACTGTAACTGGCAGAAGGGAATCGCGCGACTCTGCGCGCTCTCGCGTCCTCTCGTTGTTCCCCGTCAGTCTTCGCAAAAGGAGCGGACGAACTTAGAGACGAGGGATGTGCGAACTAGTTCGCGTAGTTCGCCTGTGGGAACGCTCTTTCGAACTATTTCGTTCGCGAATTAAACAAGGCTAATGGGTAACTGACAAGCGGGCTGCACTCAGCCCTTGTCAGACCAACTGAGGAGCTACTTGGAGAGTAGCGGCTCCGGTCACGAAGACTGACGTAACGGCCGGGAGTGCGGAGCGCTCACCACGTCCCCCTCCATACAGCATCCGTTGACACCCTCGTGCGGAGGATGACCTGGCGGCCGGTCAGTACCCAAAGGACTTCTCGAAGCCTGTCTGACGGAGTTCAGTTCTGATAATAGTGTGATTTTGTCCATTGCACATTAAATATCAATGCAGTCTTTCCAGCGAAGTGTTCCTCCGAAAGACATTTCAGTGCACCAATTTAATAATCAGATTCATTGTGCCGATAAAATTAAACAAATCATGGGCGCTGAATAATAATTAATAATTAAACAATAGCAAAATATTGAAATAAATACAAAATGTTTCTTACGACACTTGCTTTAGCTATTGTTATAAACAATTCATAATGTTAAGATATAATATTAATAGTTCATATCTTATTAATATACCAAAAGATGAGCTCCATGACACCTTTCATTTAGATTAGAACATAAGTTATGAATTATAAATTGAATAGCAACCTGATTTCTGAATAGCTCTTGATAAAAAAAAAAGTCGCACTGACGTGTTTTACGGCGCACTTTATATTTGTAGTTTTATAACTTTTTGCAAACATATTGGAACTAAATAATAAAAAATTGATTAATCCGTGTGTCTGAAACACTTCTAAGAAAAAGAAATTTAAGTAGTGGCGGGTTCCGAACCACAGATCTTCAGCATAACAGTCCAACGCATTGCCCAATACGCTACAGCTAACAATGAGAAATTGTGTTCGTTAATCTCATACTATTTATGGCCGTTGTGTTTTTGTTAATTATTCAGTGCGTCATTGCTTTGAAATGACAATGTGTAAGTTACAATAAGGAAATCAACAAATACGATCGCCAGAGAGAGTTCTGGGCAAGGAATGTGACATCTCCGAACGGCTGGTTTTCGTTAATTCAATGGAGGGTGTGAAATCTCCGTTATATTTGCAAATATCTCTCAAACGATTCGAGATATGAAAAAAAAAACATAATGGAACAAAGTTGCACAGAATTTTCTCCTCTACAAATTCGGTTATTCAATTTTCGCGTCACATAAACGGTTTATTTGCAATTAAAATTATATTAAAAACGGCTGTTTTGGAATTACTAACGTATTTCTTGTCTGAAATATTTGAAAAAGCGAGGTTCTGGTCTCTGGTGGCCACCAATTATGTCTGTAAACTTTGCTGCCGATCGGTTGAACGGTTCGACCTAAAAAGTGGGAACACGTTACAGACAGACAGACATCATCAAATCGACATTAATCTTGCAAATATCTCTGCAACGATGCAAGATATGAAAAAAATAAAATAAAATAAAATAAACATAATAGAGCGAAGTTGTAGAGAATTTTCCCCTCTACCAATTAGGTTATTCAATCTTCGTGTCAGATGAACTGTTCGTTTGCAATTACAATTATATTACAAACGACTTCTTTTTTTGTATTACTACCGTATTTTTTGTCCGAAAAATTTGAAGAAGGGAGGTTCTGGCGGCCTACAATTAAGTCTGTAAAATTTGTTGCTGATCGGTTCAACGGTTCGTCTTAAAAACAGGGAACACGTTACGGACAGACAGACAGGCAGACAGACATCCCAAAATCGCCGTAATTTTTTCAAATATCTCTGAAACACTACATGGAAAAAAAAAAAAAAAAAAAAAAAAAAAAAAAAAAACATAAAAGAGCTATGCAGATTAGTTTATTCAATTTTTGCGTCAGATGAATGGTTAAGCCGTTATTTTCATTTTAATTTCGAGCTGTCAAAAGACTATCCCAAAGACCCACTTTTAGTGCTACTACCGTAACCTAAAGTGGGCCGAAATCAGTAAAACTGATCTCATCACTTCTGCCTTCCTCTTTCGCATTCCGTATTGTATGTTACTTAAATAGTTTGTGCGTCATATTAGAAAATGTTCGCAAAGCTTCAAGAGCTTTCTCAAGTGGCAGTTTGGCGCGACTTCAAGTCGGCCGACCGTTCCACCCTCCACATCGTTGCAGCAGGGGGCCCAATGCCGAACGCCAGCTCACCTCCTTGGCTTTGCCGCCGCCCTGGCCGTCAACACAACTTCATCGCTGCCCGCTGCATGCTTCGTGCGTTTCACGCGCTTTGTAAACGTTGTTACATCAGAAGCTCCAACCCAGTAATTACACTGTGGCAGCGTATTCATAAAGATTGAAAACGATTAGTATTTGGGTGTTTCTTTCCTGTTTCATGTATTATGATAGGGGTGGGAAGCTTTTGTGAATTTTAAATGTTCAAAGATATTGACATGTTCCACGGTAATGAATTCGATTCATTCATTTCCGTGTCCGGTCGGTCAGCATTTCCAAAAAATAGCAGCTGCGATATCTTTGTCATTTCCTTCGTGAACATCTGGGGGCTGTACATATGTTCTCCAGGAGGAGGCATACAAGTAGGTGGCTTTCATCTTCATCAGCCCCACCGTCGCAAGAGGTGTCAGCGCTCGCTGGAAGGATTCCCCATATCTTCAGGTTGCTCTTGCATCGGGGGACACCCACTCTTAGGCGGTTAAGGTACCTCCACACAGGGTATTGTAGGTTTGCGCAAGGAACTATTTCTTCTTTCGGCGATACGTCTGCGGGCATTGAGCTCTTCCATGTTGCAAGACGATTTGCCTCTAGTGCTCCCTCTAGTGGCGTAGTCCTAGCTAGGAAACTCTTTAGGCGGTGTCTTGGTGCCTGGTGACCATACAGAGGATGTCTGTGGTCAGTCTCCTGCTTTGTTCTTTCATAGTCTGCAGCAATGGCCCTCCGGATATGGGGGGGGGGGGCTATTCCAACAATTGGATACAATTTCGGCACTGGTGTGGGTGAAGCTGAAAATATGTGCTGCGCCGGGATTCGAACCTAGATTTCGAGCTTCTGGCCAGCGGTCACATTAATCATTTTTTTCTTTTGTTTACTTTTCATCTTCTTCTTTTTCCCTTTTCTTCCATATACAGATTAAACGAAATCCCTAAGATCCGCCGCTACAGCAGTTGCCACATAGTAACCCTGTCACCGCCAAAAAAAAAAAAAAAAAAAAAAACGGAATTACGTACGCCACAAACGAAAAAAAAAATTGTGCTACTGCCACTTTTACCCGAAGCTAAACAAAACAGTATGTCGCCAACTCTTCAGGCGCCAGCGGCAATGAAACGAATCCCTTCCAAATCAGTCTGTAAATATTATGACGGAAAGGGTGCAATCATGTTGGTTTCTTTCTTAATTTGTATATTTATATATTTTATATTATTTACTTTTTATTCAGTATTTATAAGCGGGTGTACGCAGCCTCCAGGCATCGGGGCTCCTGTTTTATTCTCGTTGAGTGCTACACCCAGTCCTATTGTTAGGAGCGATTTCTCTCCTCAGTATATTGTTTGGAAATCTTAAACTCATCTCACACCCTGTGTACACTACACTGGGTAAACAATGTTGCGTCGAGCGTCGTAATACCGTGAAGTTTGTCGTTAAGTTACAAGTACGTTCATGAGTACAATAGTCGTCGTAAAACTTGAAAAACCTTTCTGACTAAAGATACAAATTAATATCGAGCTACTTTTACTCCTACAATATGTTACGTGCATTGATATAATTTTGTAGCTACCTTAAGAGCCCTATCGTAGCACCGTCTGCAAAATGGGCAGCTAAGAGCGTTCATACAAATGAAATAATAAACTTTGTGCTGAAGTTTAGCACCATCAACTATGAGATGTATATAATAGATGAACGGTATTTAATCCCTAATTTTTCAGTACAGTGAGTGAAAAAGATTTCAATTGCATAGAAAATAATAATGAACTTTGGTTGGGAGTTATTAAGTACTGGACGGGTGTCTAATTAAAGAGGTGTGTGGAGATAAGAAGCACAGGTTCACGAATTCAAGAGGTCGGATGAAAATCGGGTACTACGTAAGCAAGCCAAAGCTGGGTGGAGGGAGTTTACAGAGGAACTATATACTGGATACATACAGAGGGTCGATGAAGATGAGATATAATAAATTAAGGTTCCTATAAGTACGAGCTGACGCATTCGCCATTTTCATTCAGGTAGCTCTTAACTGAAACATAATGCAGTGCTATAGGATTTGCGTCACGGCACTTTAGCACATTATTATGGGTGGTTGTGTTGCCATAAACTGCTCAGATCATTCCAGATGGCTACAGAATGTTTAGTTTCCCGAGAGATTCTGTGAGAAGAAAAATTGGATCATTAACTGTCGGCCCAAAAAGTGGGGACTCGGACCAAGCCCACAGTAATGTATTATAAATAAATATCTATTATTATGACTTGAAGAAATATTTAATAGTAAAAATCGTCTGTGATTTTCGAACGTAAGTTTTTGTTTAGTTATTTTGGAAGTACTACCTCTTAACAGGGAAGCTGCCTGTAGGGAGTTAGCAGCCGCAAAATATCGTAACACAGCAGAACATCGCAGAACATACTGTTTTAGAGCACAATATGTGTGTCTTTAAATGCCAATATTGACGCTTATCTATAAGAGACTATAACATAGCTGACAAAGGATATTGTCTAAATTTTACTTATGACTGCGGCGGCGTAGTGTGCTAATGTTGGCAACGAAATGTTTGCTTTACAAGGAATATTAAATTACTAAACAAGGTTACTGTTACATACAAAAGCCTGTCAACGTGGAGAAGGAACAGAATTGTTTATTTGATTGTCAACACAAAGGATTATTCCCCTCATTCTGAACGATTAGGTATTCCAATAACATTCAACGGTTGTTGCCAACATCGCAACGTGTGCCTCTACGACCGTAAATTTTAGATCCTGTACACTAATATTCATGTTCGTTTTAGTGTTCGTAATACGTTCTGAAACTTCCTAAATAACGTAATAGAAGTACATTCAGCAATGTGAGTACGGCAATCAGATGTGGTGTATTTGTCACAGCGGACAACAAACACAGCAGGACGGCAAACAAACCTTGCATATTGACAGTCATTACTCAAATACAAGCCCAGAGCGCTTAAAACTTTTATCTAGCTTATCAGTTTCGGCAGAATTAAATGTAGTACGCGATTTTTATCACAGAAATATATATGTCTCTTACGCTTTTTTCTTTATTGGACACAAAAGAAAAACAGCAATAAGGAAAGAAAACGCGAGATTTTTGTGTCTAATCCACATATCGATGTAAACAAGAGGGGAATGCAAGCTCAAAGTAGCACGATCTAAGGCTCTATGCCGGCACTTCGAATATATATCACTAAACTTGAACAAAACAGTACTGTTCGTATAAGCTATGTGTTGTGTTTAGCATTTGCACGGAATGAAAATGGCGGATGCGCCAGCCTGTGTTTTGAGGAGCTCTAGAAGAAGTAACAATGTCAGAAGAATTTGACAGGGCAATGGAAGGCGGCTGGAGTAGACGACTTTCCCTCAAAGCTACTAAAGTTTATGGAAGAGCCGAGCATGGCTACACAATTTCTCCATGCGTGCGAGATACATGAGAGAGGCAACTTCAAGAATAAGTTAATAATTCGCTTTCAAAGACGGTAGGTGTTCAATGGTGTGTTTGTCATGGAGTTATTAGTTAAGTAAGTAATGTATACTAACATGAGAAGTTCAGTTTGTATTAAGGAAGAAATCTAAAAGACGCGAGACAATACTGACCTTATATTCGAAGGTAGGATAAAGAAAGGAAAAGTTGATAACGCACACAATACGGTAGCGTGGTCAGCTGTATCAAACCAGTCTTTGGACTGGAGGCTACAACAATATATAGGAAACTAAAATGTTTATCCAACTTATACAGGTATCAGGAAGCAATTATGGAAGTTCATGGGTATGAAATGTGGTTGGGAAGGGTATGTAACAGGGTTGTAGCCATTCGCCGCTGATATTCAGTGTGCACATTGGTGAAGCCGTGAAGGAAAACTAGGAGTCATTTCGAAAGATAAAAGAGATAACACTTTGCCTTTTGCTGATGGTATTTTTAATTCTGTCGAGCCACCTTAAGACTGAGAAGGGCAACTCGTCAAACTGGACAGTGGCTTCAAAGGAGGGTATAGTGAAAAAATTAAAAAGAGCAAAACAAAGCTAATGAAATGCAGTCGAATTAATTGAGGCGACGTTCGGGGTATTAGATAAGGAAACGAGGTAACGAATTATAAGTTGATGTTGGTCTTTTAGGCATTAGATTAATTTACAATGGCCGCTGTAGACACAGTAAATAAAATTCAGAACGGTAATGCTAAGAAAATACTTTCTGGAGAAGAGCAGTTTGTTAAAATTAAGTGCCAGGAACTTGTTTTGACGGCATTTCTCTGAATTGTAGCTAAATGTGTCGATAGGTAGTACAGACAAGAAGATGTGAGAAGATATTGAAATGTGGTGCTACAGCACACTGTTGAAGACCGGATGGGTAGATCGTGTAACTAATGAGAAAGAATGTAATGAAATAGGGAGAAATATTTGTGGCATAACTTGCTAAAAAAAGAAATCGACTTCTAGAACATATCCGTGATACTTCAAAGGATGCAGGAAAATGCAGGGGAAGGGGGGACGGGAGGAAGACCACCAAACGAGTACAGTGAACATTTTAAAATGCATTCTTCAATATATTCATCGAAGAAGCAAACACGGTAGTAAAAATAAAGGTTCAAGAGTGGAACAAAAATTTTGGGTGCAGCGTACTTTTCTTTTGTGATTTACAGTAGCGCCACATGGACTAGTTCTACATCTACATGCGATACTCTGCAAATCACATTTAAGTGCCTGGCAGAGGGTTCATCGAATCACCATTATACTATTTATCTACCATTCCATTCTCGAATAGCGCGCGGGAAGAATGAACACCTGAATCTCCCCGTTCGAGCTCTGATTTCTCGTATTTTATTCTGATGGTCATTTCTACCTATGTAAGTGGGAGTCAAGAATATATTTTCGCATTCGGAGGAGAATGTTGGCGATTGGAGTTTCGTAAGTAATGATTCCCATCCCAGATCCTGTATCAATTCGGTAACGCTGTCTCTCCTGTATCGTGACAATATGAAACGAGCTGCCCTTCTTTGGACTCTTTCGATGTCCTCCGTCAAACGCAGCTAATAAGAATCCCACACTGGGCAGCAAAACTCCAAAAATGGACGGACAAGCATAGTGTATGCAGTTTCGTTTGTAGTTCTGTTGCATCTTTCAAGGGTTCTGCGAATAAAACGCAGTCTCTGGTTCGCCTTTCCCATGACATTATCTAAGTGTTCTTTCCAGTTTAAGTCTGAAGCAATGGTAATTACTAGGTATTCTGTGGAGTTTACGGCCTTAACATTTGATTGATTTATCTTATAAACAAAGTTTAACGGATTTCTTTTCGTACTCAAGTGGACGACTTCACACTTCTCATTATTTAGAGTCAATTGCCATTTTCAACACCATACTGATATCTTATTCAGATTATTCTGAAGTTGGTTTTGGTCTTCATCTGATTTCACTAGATGGTAAACATTGCAGCAGCAGGTGACAGTGATCCAGAAAACTGCAATGTGTTTCAGAAAACAGTATAACCTTTCGACCTGGTTACCAGAAAGAGACTGACGTGCAGTAGCAAGTGCTGACACCCACTGTTGATGCCTTGAGAAAAAGGCGAAACGCTTATGGGTGACTTATAAATATAAAAATAAAACCCTTCATTCGCAGTAGCAAAAGGCGTTTACTTTAAAACATTCCAGTGAAATACAATTCAACTTCTGCTCAAAATGGCCACTGCAAGCAACGTATTAAACCTCTGTTTTAGTCGATGCCTTACCATCTCTGACAGGAAATCCCCTATCCAATCGCAAATTTGGGGCGATATAACATAACCACGCAGTTTGATTAAAAGCCGTTTGTGAGGTACGGTGTCAAAAGACTTCTGGAAATAAAGAAATACGGAATCGATTTGCGAACCCTTATCGATAGCACCCATCACTTCGTGCGAATAAAGAGCTAGTTGTGTTTCGCATGAACGATATTTTCTAAATCGTTCTGTTCGAGATAATTCATAATATTTGAATACGGGATATCTTCCAAAACCCTGCAGCAAACTGACGTCAATGAAATAGACCTATAGTTTAGTGAGTTACTCCTACTGCCTTTCTTAAATATAGGTGTGACCTGTGCAACTTTCCAATTTTTTGGTACAGATCCTTCTATGAGAGAGCGGTTGTATAAGGCTGTTATGTATGGAGCTATCGCTTCAGCTTAATCAGATGGAAATCTAATGGGTATACAATCCCGACCAGAAGACTTGTTCTTGTTAAGTTGCTGCACTACTCCGATGATATCTACCTCTACGTTACTCATTACGGCGTCTGTTCGTAATTCGAAATCTGGAATATTGGTTTCGTCTTGTTTGGTGAATGAGTTTCTAAAGGCTGTGTTTAGTAACTTTGCTTTAGCAGTCCTGTCATCGGCAAGATGGCCATTACTATCACATACTGAGGGTATTGTTTGTTCCTGGACGGCAATCAATATTAATTTGGGTAAATGCATTCAGAACAACAGGGGATGTCATATGTACAAAGAGGACCAGACAGAAGCGTTACAACCCCACAAAATGCAAAACGTGTTACGGCAACAGTACTGCAATCTCCAAAAGGCACAGCTCGGAATCACGCAGCTGCTCTTGTCATTTCAAGACGTCCTCTCCATCGGATTCTTCATACTTACACCTAAACTTTAAAGTCCTTGCTCTTGAAATATTGTGGACAGTTCACCTTTAAATTTCTATGAGTGCAAACTTAATTCCCTAGACTGGACGGTGTGCTTGTTAGTACTATGCGATTTTTTTCCGGTGTGTGTTACGTGAAGCTGAAGGAGTACTGCAACCGACCCAACACACTGGATGACCTACAGAACGAAATTGAGGCTGAAACGACGTGAAGACATGCTTGAAAGAATGCATGAGGATTTTAGAAAACGACTGTCAGTGTGTGGATTGTGACAGTAGACATTTTGACAGATATACTGTTTAATACATGAAATTATTAACTTACATTATTGTGCAATACGATAAAAATAAAAATTTAAGTTGCTAAGTATTTATGATATCTTCTTCTTTTGTTTCACTGTACTTTGGGGTGCGTTCGGTCAATCATTTATTAATATTCTGTGCTTTTTTAAATATTTTCCTGCCGCAGCGGATTGCCCAAGCATATTGAGGAGCTACCCCCCAGGGGGCCCACAGCTCTTTTGTGGGTACGTGTGTGGCGCGCACGGGTCCCCGAGCCATTGCGGCCTTCCTTCCTATTTCCCAGGCCGCTTTTCCTCACCCTGGTTCCCTCCCTTCCTAATCCTTTTTCCCACCCTACCCTTCTCCAACCCCGTCTCTAGGTGTTCTCGTGTTGATGGCCCGGCTATTCCCATGGTACTGTTGGTTTGGCAATTGTGTCTTTGTTTGCCGTATTCACTGATTTCGGCCCAGTTAGGTCCCCATTGTGGTTTGACCTCCACGAAAATTTTCTGATTAAGTGTGAGCCATTTGGGGAAGAACTCCCAACCTAGCCCCTACGGCGCGGATTCCTACCCTTTCCTTCCACATCCCTCCTCGCCGTAGCCCCATCCCCCGCTAGGTCACCAGCACGGTAGCCAGTCCGTGTGGTGGGGCTGTTATGTACCCTCATGGTTGAGCCCCCTGAATTGCACAGGGATCACACTGCCGATGCCTGAGCTGTGACCTCCTCATGAATGCCAAGGAGTCGATGCTTGTCTTTGCGGGGCATCAGGACTCCCGGCAACGGTCATCCTGCCAGGTGGCGTTGCTGTGGCTGGGTGGCGCCCTTGAGGAGAGCCCCTGTTTCGGAGTGGGTGGCATCGGGGCGGACATTCCGCTATGAAGAGGAGACAAGCCTCAGAAAATCCTGGCTCTAAGTCAGGTGTCTCAAAGATTGGAAGATTTAATTTCAGTAGATACGACCCCAAATCGTTTCCTTCCCTAACTCAATCTTGGGGGGAACGAGGGTCCACAAAACAGGCTGAGACTTACTCACCTAGATACTTAGTGTGTACCAGACAGGATGGGGAATCCTTCCAGGCAACTAAGCCTTCCTTCTTCGTCGAACACCTCGAAGAAAGGTTTGGCGAAGTTGCCGGAATGTCGAAACTGCGCGACGGTTCGGTCCTAATACAGGCAGAGACCCCTGCTCAATCACGGAGCCTCTTAAAATGTGATCATTTAGGTGAAATTCCTGTCACAGTAACGCCCCACAAGTCGTTAAATAGGGTACAGGGGGTGATATACCATCGAGACCTTTTGCTACAGACAGATGATGAGTTACGCGAGCACCTACAACGACGCGGAATCCATTTTGTCCGGCGCGTATTTAGAGGACCCAAGGATAATAGGGTGGCCACTGGCGCATTTGTCTTGGCCTTTGAGGGTGACAATCTGCCCGAAAAGGTCAAGGTCATGATGTATCGCTGTGACGTCCAGCCATACATCCCCCCTCCAATGCGATGTTTCAAGTGTTGGCGTTTCGGACACATGTCCTCTCGTTGCAACGCTGCTGCAACCTGTCGGGACTGTGGCCGTCCTTCACACCCGGACGCTGCCTGTACTCCTCCTCCTTACTGCGTCAACTGCAGTGGTCACCACTCTCCCTGTTCGCAGGACTGTCCCGCTCTACACAAAGAGCGGAAGATAGTAGAATATAAGACCTTGGACCGACTAACCTACTCAGAGGCTCGGAGGAAGTACGAAAAGCTGCATCCTGTCACTTTACTTTCTTCATATGCTGCAGCTACATCGATGGCGCCACAACCAGTGGCCACTTCTCGCACTGTTGTAACTCCATCTGTGGGCCCTATGGGCCGCCCCTCCACCTCGGCCTCCCAGACATCTGGAGGCACACCATCTTCTGCGGGGCCTATACTGCCCCCCACGTCGGGAGTGGTTACCCCTACTCCCCAGCCAGAAAAGGGTTCACCTTCTCTGGCTTCTTCTTCTGGGAAGGGAACCTGTTCTTCCCTTCCACCCATGTCACCACCGAAAATAGACTCCAGCCAGCGGCTGAAGGACACTCGGCCAGAACGCCGCATGGCTCCTCAGTCTTCCCACGCTCCTCAAGCCCCGCCGGAGAAACCCCCCTCCTCCGGTAGGCCCAAGGAACGACGGGAAGACAAAAAAGACAAGAAGGAAAAGACAGTGAAGCGCAAGGAAACGCTGGTAGCCTCGGTGCCCCCAACCCTTGCACGTGACACACCGGAGGATGAGGTCATCCTTCTTGCGACGCCTGAAGATCTGGCCTTCGCAGATCTCGGGGATGCCATGGAGACGGAGGATCAGACTTCACAGCCCAAGACGAGTGCTCCTGCCATCCCTCTTCCATCCTCATCTTCATGCACCGTCAACCAGGAGACAGTCTGATCCTCCAATGGAATTGTGGAGGATTTTTCGGTCACTTGGCCGAATTGCGTCAGCTGATGAGCTCCTTTCCACCAATTTGTGTTGCTCTCCAGGAAACCTGGTTTCCTAGTGATCGGACCCCCACCCTTCGGGGCTACCGGGGGTACTTCAATAACCGCACCATCTACAATAGGGTGTCGGGCGGGGTATGTCTATATGTACATACCTCTGCCTATAGTTCCCCAGTGCCACTTCACACAGCCCTGGAGGCTGTCGCTGTCAGGGTTCGAGCATCACGGGACATTACCATCTGTTCCCTTTATCTCCCTCCTGATGCAGCAGTGGCACCAGCTGACCTGGCAGCCTTGATCGGTCAACTTCCTTCACCATTTCTTATTTTAGGAGATTTTAATGCACATCACCCCCTATGGGGGAGCAACGTGACTACAGGACGTGGTCAAGAATTTGAACTACTTTTTACCCAACTTGACCTTTGTCTTTTAAATACAGGAGCTCCAACCCATTTTAGTGTGGCCCATGGCACCTTTTCCGCCATAGACCTTTCTGTGTGTAGTCCGGGCTTACGTCCACTACTTAACTGGTGGGTCCATGATGACCTTTGTGGAAGCGACCACTTTCCCATCTTCCTTTCGCTTCCCCACCATCAACGCCACGCACGCCTACCCCGCTGGTCCTTCCACAGGGCCGTCTGGGCAGCATACACTTCCGCTGCAACGTTGGATACCCCTCTCCCTGCTGATGCGACAATGGCTGTTGAGCAAATTATTTCCATTGTCGTTTCTGCTGCTGAGTCCGCGATACCATCTACTTCTGCCCTACCTCGGCGAAGACCAGTGCCCTGGTGGTCACCGGAGATAGCAGCAGCTATCCGCAATCGCCGCAGGGCTCTGCAGCAGTATCGGCGCCACCCCACCCTTGACCACCTGGTTGCATTTAAGCGTCTTCGGGCCCAGACACGCCGGCTTATCCGGCAGCGCAAGCAAGCATGCTGGGAGGAATATGTATCCACAATTGGACCCCGTGTCTCTTCTAGCCAGATTTGGACAAAGGTTCGTTGTATATCAGGTCACCATCCACCGACAGGGGTCGCGGGTCTCTCTATCCGCGGTACAATCCATACCGACCCGACCATCATTGCCGAGTATTTTGCAGCGCACTTTGCTCTTAATTCGGCGTCCACTGCCTACAGCCAAGGTTTTTGTACCTTAAAAGAGCGGGCTGAGCGAAGGCAGTTGGTATTTCGCACAAACCGCCAAGAGCCGTACAATGCGCCATTTACAGAGTGGGAATTTCAAACTATTCTTGCCAGTTGCCCCAATACATCTGCAGGACCGGACCGAATCCACTGTCAAATGCTGAAACATCTTTCTGAACACTCGCAACGCCATCTGTTGGATTTCTTTAATCGTCTCTGGGTCGAGGGAGCATACCCGTCCCAATGGCAGGAGAGTATCGTTATCCCTCTGTTAAAACCAGGTGCAGATCCATTGAATGTTGACTGTTACCGTCCCATAAGTCTCACAAACGTTCTTTGTAAACTTTTTGAACGTTTGGTGAGCCGGCGACTTCTGTGGGTTCTCGAGTATCGGGGTCTGCTCGCCCCACAACAAGGTGCTTTCCGGCAAGGTCGTTCTGCCATTGATAACCTTCTTTCTTTGGAGTCGGCGATCCGTACTGCTTTCGCCCGACGTCACCACCTCGTCGCCATCTTTTTCGACCTCCGGAAAGCATATGACACGGCATGGCGCCATCACATCCTTGCCACGCTACATGGGTGGGGTCTTCGTGGCTCCCTCCCACTTTTTATTCAGAATTTTTTACTTTCGCGCCGCTTTAGAGTCCGCATTGGCACCTCCTTCAGTTCCTCCCATATCCAAGAGAATGGGGTACCACAAGGGTCCGTCCTCAGTGTACCCCTCTTCTTAGTGGCCATTAATGGCCTAGTGGCTGCAGTGGGGCCATCGATTTCCTGCTCCCTCTATGCAGACGACTTTTGCATGTACTATTCCACTGCTAGTACAAGTGTAGCTGAACGACGACTGCAGGCAGCCATCCATCGGGCGCAGAATTGGGCTTCTGCCCATGGTTTCACATTTTCCCCTGCAAAAACTAGGGTAATGCACTTTTGTCGCCAACGGGCGGTACATCCGCATCCAGAGCTCTACCTTGATGGTGAGCTCCTTCAGGTTGTGGACACACACCGCTTCCTGGGTCTCCTTTTCGACTCACGTTTGACATGGCTCCCTCATCTGCGCCAGCTTAAGCAACGGTGTTCCCGGTATTTGGACATCCTTCGTTGCCTCAGCCATACTGTCTGGGGGGCAGCACGCCCGGTCCTCCTGCGGCTGTACAATGCTCTGGTGCAGTCACGCCTAGACTATGGAAGCCAGGTCTACGGCTCAGCCTCTCCATCTGCACTGCGAGTTCTCGACCCAGTGCATCATACAGGCATCCGTCTGGCCACTGGAGCCTTTCGTACAAGCCCTGTCACAAGTCTCTTGGCAGAGGCTGGAGTCGCCCCGTTGCGATACCGGCGCCAACAACTACTCGCCCAGTATGCTGCTAGAGTTCACTGTACCCCTCGGCATCCGAATAACAGACTCCTCTTTCCGGGGGAGGTTACTCGTTTGCCACAGAGGCGACCTCGGTCGGGACTCCCGATAGCAGCGCGTGTCCAATCGCTACTGTCGACCCTGGACTCCTTACCTCTTAACCGTCCCTTCCGCTCGACTCTCCATGCTCCTCCCTGGACCGTTCCTCGGCCGCGGATTCGGCTGGATCTTTCCCGTGAGCCGAAGACCTCTACTTCTCCTCTGGTCCTACGGCATCAGTTTTATGCACTGCTCCGTGAGTTCAGTAACTCTGAGGTCATTTATACAGACGGTTCTTCAGATGGCGACCACACTGGTTATGCCTACATCCATGGCGCCCATGTTGAACAACGCTCTTTGCCACCCGGCAGCAGCGTCTTCACTGCAGAACTGGTGGCTATATACCGCGCCCTTAACCACATCCGCATGTGCCCCGGGACCTCCTTTCTGATCTGTAGCGACTCGCTGAGCGGTTTGCAGGCCCTTGATCAGTGTTATGCCCGTCATACATTGGTCAGGGCCATTCAGGAGTCGATACTGGCTCTTAGTGACTCCGGTCGCTGTGTCACATTCGTTTGGACCCCGGGCCATGTAGGCATCCCGGGCAACGAGAGCGTTGACCAGCTAGCCAAACAGGCTACCACTTGCCGCCCTCTGGCGATTGGCCTCCCAGAAGCAGACTTCCGCCCGTTGCTTCACACTAAAATACGCGACCTGTGGAACGCCGAATGGTCCGCTCTGGACGTGCCCAATAAGCTACGTACGATAAAGGACACAACATCTGTCTGGAAGTCGTCACAGCTGGGATCCCGTAGGGACTCCGTGGTTCTCTGCCGTCTCCGCATTGGTCACACACATCTGACGCATGGTCACCTCCTCCGTCGAGAGGACCCGCCCGTGTGCCAATGTGGTGCCCCATTGACTGTGGTCCATCTCCTACTAGACTGTCCCATTTTAGCCCCACTGCGGCATTCTTTTACCCTCCCGAACACTCTCTCTTTGGTGCTCGGCGTCGATGCCTCTGTGGCGAATTTGGTTTTACAATTTCTTCGTGCTGCGGGGTTTTACCAGTTGCTGTGAGTCCTTTTGGATGGTCTTTTAGATAATTTTCTATGTTCTCCTTGACGTGTCTTCAGACTACAGTTTTTTATTTTGTACGCTATGTAGTTGACTTTTCCCTTTTTTATACACATGGTCGGTCAACCACATTCACTGGCTCTGTCATTTTTGTCTCGTATTTTTTACTGTGTGTCTGGCGTCTTTCGTATTATTGTTTCTCGTTGACTCTGTCAATAATTCATGACGGTGCGTTCTTTTATCCTGTTTTGTTTTAAAACTCGCTCAGGCACAATTTTCGACTGTTCTGTCTTACTGCGTGTCACCTAGATGTGAATCGGGGGACTGATGGCCATAGTAGTCTAGTCCCCCTAAAACCCCCATACCAACCAACCAACCAATTGAGGAGCTATGCTGGGGGAAGGGAGAGTGGGAGAAACCAGAAGGAGCTCCCGAGGAGGTGGAGAAAGGAGAGGGTGAGCCAAGCGAAGGACGGGAGGAGGGATAGATGTCGGGACGGTTTTGGAGAATGTCGTCAGGGAGAGGTAGGTGGTGGAAGCCACCCTTGGAGAGGACATAGAGGGTGTGGAGGTGAAGGGAGGGAGGGATGTGGCGGTAAAGGCATGGCAGGGGCCCGGGATCCAAGAGGAGAGGAGATACCAGTGGGACTCTATCTTTCGGTGGATGTACTTGAGGCGGATGTGTTGAAGGAATTGGGCCAGGTGTGGGAATGGGATGAGGTCGTAGAGGATCCGAGTGGGGGAGGGGAGGCGGATGCGGTAGGCGAGGCGAAGGGCGTGGCGTTCGAGGATTTGAGGAATTCTTAATTGGGGGGGGGGGAGCGGATATCCAGGCGGGATGGAAGCAACAAAGGACGGGAGGTATGAGGGAACGGTAGGTATATAGGATGGTGTAAGGATTTAGTCCCCATGTCCGGCCGGAGAGGCATTTTAAGAGGTAAAGGCGGGAGAGGGCTTTCTGTCGGACGGTTTTGAGGTGAGGGTTCCAGGATAGGGTTAATCCGAGGTAGCGGAGGGTAATTAATGTACACCGATACTTACTTTAATACGTGATCTGTGGTGCACTGAATGAAGAGAAGGATGATTCGCTGCAGGCGAGTCTTCAGGGTAGTATGAAGAGAAAGATATTTTGTGTTATTTTATGACAAGTTGTTATGTTTAGAGTCTAAATTTGATATTCTCGCGACACCCTTAATACTGCTACGGGACACCCCAGGGAGTCGCGACACCCAGTTTGGGATGCTCCTATATAATCCAATCAACAGTTGCGAACAGGTGGGAACCGCCGCTTCTGTCGCCGTGGGCTGTAGGTGGCGCAGCGGGTGGCCAGAAGCGTTACTAGCTGGTGGGAGGGTCGCCATTACGGGCGCTGCTGGCCGTCACCGGCTAATTCTGCGGCCGTCACGCCACCGCCGCCAGTAATTGACAAATGGCTGCCACTGCCACTGCTGCTGCCCGAGCACGCCGACATCGACGCCGCAACAGAGCTGCGGCGGGCGCGCTCCACCCGGCCGGGTGTCGGATGCGCGTGGTCGATAGTGACCGGGCGTGACAGTGCTCACAGTAATCTCTGGCTCCCGTGACGCATCGCTGCCAATTACCCACCTGTCCTTCACGAGTAAATACATTGAGAGTGCCGTAGGTCTCTCTCACCCTAACAGTCGTTACCACACGCGGGAACACGTTTGATGGCCACTCTCGCCTATGCTGGCTTATATGGTCATCGCCGATTGGAAGTATCGACCGCGCTGCTGATAGCACCACCTGCACTGAACAAAACTATTAAAGCCCGTTTTAAACGACGAATGAACTTGTAATAGAATGAAACACTTCGAAAAGAATAGTAGCCTAGATCACATTTAAGGCGATATTACTTTATTTCACTACTAGTTTCGGTAATACTTGTTGCCATTATCAAGTGACAGGCCTATAATAAAAACTACAGTGCACATGTGCAGGAAAAGACTTCTCTAATTCGTGGTTTACCAAATGGCCGACCAATAGCAAAAGCGGAGGGGGGTGAGACAACTGTCGGACATGTCGTATAATTGCTGCTGGCAACTTCAAATCAGCTGTTGTTATATGTTCAGTGGTGGTTCTCTTGATGTGAAGTGAAAGACACACAAAAGTATGTGTTGTCAAAAATAAAATGGTGACACACCACTGCTTCAGTGCCAAGCAAGCCCTCATTGACAGACAGCGAACAACAGTACACAGTAAATGCAACAACAGGCCAGAAGTGGTTACATTCGAATAAAAGTCCATGCTACATTGCGACTAATAATCTATATCTATAAATGTGAATGTCTGTTCGGTGTACTTTTATCATGTCAGAACCACAAAACATAAAGAGCTATAAATTTGTACAGTTACCCGGGGAAGGCTTTAGGCACGGTTTTATTGCAATCGGATATATATCTCTCTCTCTCTCTCTCTCTCTCTCTCTCTCTCTCTCTCTCTCTCTCTCTCTCTCTCTCTCTCTCTCTCTCATATATATATATATATGAATGTCTGTTCGGTGTACGCTTATCACGTCCGAACGACAAGAGGCAGAGACTTAAATATTTGTGCAGTTACTAATTTATACCTGAGGAATATTTAGGCACGGTTTTATAGTGATCTGATAGATATTTCGTAATTTGAAGAATATAACGCGAATTGCGAAACAATAATGACTCTTTGAAAATTATATTTACTCTTTGAAAATGGTTTTATTGTTTGTATCGTTGCTTGAGGGTTGACAATGAAAAAAGGGTGGACTATATTGGGATGGAAAGTTATGGGTGTATATAAAATTATACGTGTATGTATTAATATTTTGCTTTGAGCGAAAACTACAGAACGTAAACGAATGGTCTGTGTGTAATTGTTGTCCGACGTCTCTCGTTGTACACCATAGCAGTTCCATGACAGTAGCTATAAGGGTGTGTAAGATGTGGTGGTTGAAAAAAATAATTGAAAAAAAAAATTCGAACTAAAGGCCAGCGATGATGTTTGCGACTCTATAGCAAGGAGGTTACAAACGGCGAAACGTGATGCCACAGACCATATCATTGGTCTGTGTGTGCTACAATGTCTTCAGCCCTTTCTCTGTAAGGATAAGCATACGAATAAGGAAATACAACAATAAACAAATAAATCAGTAAAAAATAAATTTCTTTTCATACAGCTCATTAAAAATTCAATTTGACTTTTCGCGCATCACAGCAAGTGATCGATCTGTGATATTATTACAATCATTATTGTTGAATTTCGTATTTGGATTCTTCGAAACGAGTGCATTTTTACGTGTGATTTCGTGTTTCTTATATATTCTCTGATGAATGTAACATGTTTTTAGAAAAAAGGAGATGGACAGAGAGAGAGTGGATAGGAAAAAGTACTAACTCAAGGCTCGAATAAATAAATAAATACCCGGGCAACGCCGGGTTTTCAGTTAGTAACACATAAAAACATGGTTCGCTGCTGCAGGTGACTGACATATACTATCGTGATATGGCTGCTAGCTGTTTTTATGTGTTCTTATTAGTCCAAATATACTATGGATTTATTCGAATGTAACAGCTTCTGGTCTGTTGTTGCATTTACTGTGTACAGTTGTTCGCTGTCTGTCAATGAGGACTTGCTTGGCACTGAAGCAGTGGTGTGTCACCATTTTATTTTTGACAACACACATTATTGTGTGTCTTTCACTTAACATCAAGAGAACCACCACTGGACATGTAACAACAGCTGATTTGAAGTTGCCAGCAGCAATTGTACGAAATGTCCATCACATGTCTCACCCCCCCCCCCTTTTCCTATTGGTCGGCCATTTGGTAAACCACGAATTCGAGAAGCCTTTTCCTGCACATGTGCACTGTAATTTTTAATGTAGACTTGTCACTTGATAATGACAACAATTATTGCCGAAACTAGTAATGAAATAAAGTAATTTTGCTTTAAATGTGATCTAGGCCACTCTTCTTTAAGAAGTGTTTCATTCTAACCATTTAAGATCATTCTCGTACCTACAAATGTCGGCTGTTATTAATGAACTTGTAATAGTTTGATAAGAAGTTGCGTTAATGGCGGCCGTCTGTCGTTTGAACGGCTGCACTAGTATGATCGCGCTAGTATCGAAGCGCGACAATGATAGCGATAAACAAATGGAGCCAGTTCTACATTCGGTACTAGTGGGTTCACTGCGCATGCGCGAGCTAGTAGGTGTCTGCTGCAGTCACCGGTCCAGTTATTCCGTCATTTTCCTTCATATTTACGTATATTTTGCATTTTGTCGAAGTTTATGATCAGAATGTATTCCACAATGTATTTCTAATTGCGGAATTCACACTGTCCGTCACCGGACCGTCACCTCACATCAACTTGAGCTTTTTCGAGAAGAAATTGTGCAATTGGATTTAAGATTTCCTATCAGAAAAGACACAGTTCGCTGTAATTGACGGTAAGTCATCGAGTAAAACAGAAGTGATATCTGACTTTCCACAGGGAAGCGTTATAGATGCCTATTAAGTATACATATATTCGTTCCACTATAATGAAGTGATCATTTGACCAAATGATAGTTCTGTGTAGCCACAGCTACATATCTTAGCTGACACAGATGCGTTACAATGTCGGCTAGCCGCCTTCGCCGGCCCACGCAGCTCCTGCCCTGGTGGAGCTCCTGTCAGCGTGGGCGGACTGGCTGCTTCCTGCTTCCACTCCAGCGATCCCCTTTCATCTGTCTCTCTTCGGCACTTCCACTTCATTTACCTTCCATTGCTGTGGCCAGTGGACTGTTGCAATCTTCACTCCAGCGCTGTTCACCGCAGTGTCCGTCACTGCCTAACACAAAAAACTTTTCCATTGTACGAGCAGTCGAGATGTCATGTCTCAGCTAAGATATGGCACCCCCTTCGTTATCCGTGACATCAGCAAGGCCATTTCCGTGATATTTTAATGTCGGTATTGACTTCCTCCCTTTAACTTGAAAGATGTAAGACGAACATCAATTCGAATAATAAAATATCACTGGCCTTTTTTACGGCCCACTTTAGATTTGCCTGTAGTTTTAAGATTTTTTGCAAATATTTCGGGCACAAATAATAAAAATATAAATGAAGTGTGTAAATGCTAAAGGATGTGAGAGCCATTTTTTGACTTTCAGGGTTTTTCACTGCTAACCGATTTATGTCTTAGCGTCAATACTCTGCTAAAAGGTTTATGTGCTCCAGTCATTCCTCGTAGTTGATACGAACCCCAAGAGATTGCACTAATCTTATGTCCAGATGGGCCTGCTCTGCTAATGGATCCATGTGCAACAGGCATCTTGCGCTAGCCGAACAGCAGTCTTTAGTCAAGCTGTTGCTTCCTATCTAAAACGATGTACCACGTTAATAATAAAGTACGAACGCTAGTGAATTTAGTGGTGATGGAAGTGTTGAGAACATTACGTTCAGAAAAAACACAGGATAAGGCAGGATTAAGCTGAACGTCGTAGCTCACGAAGAAGATGCAGAACAAGGAGGGAAATTGCTACAAAACAACCGTCATCTTTACAGGTTAGTTCTGTTTATATATAAACTTATAATACGAAACAAGCCTACATTATCAAGTTGTAGCAGGTTGATGTACATATTTTTCGTTTGTTTCGTGTTTAGATGTTCTGTACTGTAAGTACAGTTGATATGAAAACTCAGCTCTTTGAAGAATACCACCAACGAAAGCTGAACCAACACGGCAATTACCGGATGGAGCTTATAGAGGTGTTCTTACTCAAAGACGACGCCATGGGACCTATAATGAAGATTCAGAGAGGTAAAAGGCAGTCGATTCTCTCTGCTACACACTTCTTGATGGGACAAGAGACCCCAAAAGAGTATGCAAAGCTACATTTTTAAATACGTTTAATATTTCTGCTAAAAAAGACAACAATTGTTATCATGAAAAAAAAAATCAGGTTCTCAAGTTTTCAAAGACACAGGTTTCTTTGATCAAAATAAGCAAACAACAGCCTGGTATTGGGTCCTGCAAAAGAAGCTTTTCCGATCCGTGTGCTTGAAAGAATTTTTATGTTCTTAAGAAAAGCCAGACAATGGAAGACACTGCAGCTGTGGAATTGATAAAACTTCGAGGCACTGTTCCATTGGCACCAAATAAGAAAACGATCTTTCCACTCTTATTGATTACGTGTACGAAAACAACAAGGACTTTTTCCGACAGCTGTTATCTCCATAAAGTTGTCTCGTGGCGTATAGATCTAAGAGCTATGACAAAACCTATTGCACTTACACCTTTCTGCATAAAACGCTACATAACTTTTTGATTTTTCAACATAAGTAGAAAAACCTTTGTCAACATTTGTATATCATGTAAAGAGTTAATTTGTGTTTTTTAGAAATAAATATCAATTTCTCACAGAGATGAGCAGTTTTTTTCGTTTCCTCAACAATTTCATTTTCGGCACTTACCACCTGTAGCAATTCCACTCTTCAAATAATAAAAATTGATGGACGATACGATTACGACTCTACAATTGATAATATCTATGCACCCAACACGTAATATTCTTTCTGACCGTATTTTAACAGAGTTTTTCCTTAGGTTAGTATAACATTTTTAAAAGCTTAGTAAAGGAAAAGGTAATTTGTTGCAATATATACACTTCCCTTTCTTTAAGGAAAGGCAGTTGCCACATAAATCTAGGACTCCGTTCATATATGAAACTACCAGTAACTGCACGTTGTTTTAGAATATTCATTATCACAGTATCCTCCCCGTTGTTGTGCAAATGCTTCAGAAGACAAGTGTTCAAACCTTTGTTACGTATTTCACGGCATGTTCACGAAACAGAACAAACGCACTTTTTAGAGGGAGCACTCTTACAACTGCACGACTCTAAACATCGCAGAAGATAGCTCTATTTAATAAACAACGCTGCGTATCGAACTACCGATCTCATGCATCACAACATAACGCACAAACCCACTACACCACGGCATACAAATATGGCATTCCCCATTAATTCTCTTACTGTTGTTGGCAGTTGCTAACAGCTAAAATGATATTTTGAAACACTAGATTATAATTTATCGTACTAAGAACGATCTGTTCTTTTTGATTCTTTAGTGCATCACTGTTTTGAAATGACGACGCGTTAGGTATAATAAGAAAATCAAAAAATGCAGGAAGCAAGATGGCGTATGTCACGTGACATTTCCTACCGCCCAGCTTATTCCAAGAGGCGGTGTCAATTCCACGTTATTTCAGCAAATATATCTGTAACACTGCGTGTTACGAAAAAAAAGGTGAGGAAAGGAAAGTTGTAGAGAATTTTCTCCTCTACAAATTCAGTTATTCATATTTCATGTCAGATGAACGGTTTGTTTGCAGTTACAATTATATTACGAACGGCGTTTTTTAGTGTTATTAACGTATTTCTAGTAAAAAAAATTGAGAAAGGAAGGTTCTAGTCTTTGGCAGCCTACTATTATGTCTGTAAAATTTGGTGCCGAACGGTTGAACTGTTCGACCTAAAAATTGAGAGCACGTTACGGACAGACAGACATCGTGAAATCGCCGTTATATTTCCAAATATCTCTCAAATGATGCAAGATATGAAAGAAACAAAACGGAGCATAGTTGTAGAGAATTTTCTCCTCTTCAAATTCGTATATTCAAT
Organism: Locusta migratoria; assembly: GCA_026315105.1. Taxonomy (NCBI): domain Eukaryota; kingdom Metazoa; phylum Arthropoda; class Insecta; order Orthoptera; family Acrididae; genus Locusta; species Locusta migratoria. The sequence goes on from CM048745.1 coordinate 94,410,831, forward strand.
TCTCCTGTCAGATGAACGGTTAAGCCGTAATTTTCATTTAAATCTCGAGCTGTCAAAAGGCAGTCGCAAAGGCCCGCTTGTAGTGTTACTATCATAACCTAAAGTGGGACAAAAACGGTTGTGGTATGTTTTATAAGAAAACAAGCAGTGCTGAAGGAATTAAACTATGAAATTAAGACTCCATTAGGATCGGTGTTCACCACCACCATAAAATGATAACTGTCAAAAGAAATTTCAGCATTGGTCGTAAATTAACGTTTATTTGTTATTGTAAATTGGTTTCGGCTATGGAATAGTCACCCTCAGTGCAAGATGCGCAATCGAATTGAAACATTTGTTGTTTTACATAAGAACCTGTAAGGCACAGCTACAAAATGTTCCACATATGCGCAACAAAATAATAAAAGTAGTAGATGAGTTACTTGGGTAGCAAAATAGCTAATAGGCGTCAGAGTACAGAATATGTAATATCTAGAATGGCTGCTGGAAGAAAAGCATTTATTGAAGAAAACAAATTTGTTAACGTCAAATATTAATTCAAGTGTTACGAAGTATTTTCTGAAGGCATTTTTCTGATGTGTAGCGTTGTAAGGGATCGTAAACAATAACGAAATCAGGCATAAAATGAAATTTGGCACTGTAAGGAAATTCTGAAAATTAGATGCGTAGATCGCGTAACTAATGAGGTTGTTAGGGACGCTGCTGAGGAAGGAAAAATTTCTGGCATGTCTTGACTAAAGGGATCGAGTGGTAGGACCTATTCTCATAAGTAAATATATGAGTGTTCCTCTCTTGAAAATTCAATATGGCTGGTCCAGCACAACGGCCGAAAACTAGAAAAAAAATGCTTGAATAGATAGTCACTCGATATGTAAAAATCTAAGTTTGAAATAACAGTGAGCAAAACATGTTGCAATAATTATTGTTTTTAACTTTCGCAGTTAGACTTAGCGGCGATGTAGCGTGTGAAGGTCGCACGGATAGATTTAAATCTCATCATGCTTGATCAGCCATATTGAATCTTGAGTATTTGATTTCAGATTCGGATTCAGCGACTTTAAATACCGGTATATTAAAGACATGAAACAGTTCAAAAACATAGATTCGCAAAGTGTTTCGTGGGCAGTATGGAACAAGCGCTGCAAGAAAAGGGTTGTTTACTACTCCAATATTTATATACAAATAAAAAAGAAGAATATGTGTTTCTTAACTAGTCTTTCTTTTGGAGCTTTAACAGATTCTACTTAGATTAAATCAAAACTAGTTTCCGTAGCAAAGAAATGGTCTCTTTCGAAGTAGTTGGCCCTCTAATTTTCACTCCTCCTCCAATATACCTAGGACGAATTTCGTCTTTTATGAAAAGAAACTTTCATAGCAAAAATCATTTAAATCGCTACACTAATCACTAAGCTACCGCAATTTTTCTATTTTATCCCCGGTTTAGATGGCCCCTTTCACCCCTTAAGATGTTTTAATACCCGTAAAAAATATTTGTACCTTACTTTTTCGTATATTATAGCACATCCAAATTTCAGAAGAAATGGAGAGTGACACTTCTACAGGTTTACTTGTGAGCCATCCAGGGATTGTCAACCTACCATGGAGCGAAGCAGAGGGAGACCGAGTGATAAACACACTAAGCAGGTTCAAGGTGATGGAGGTTGCCGTTCTGATCCAGAGATGAATAGCCTTGTAGACGACAGTGTAGCGTAAAGAGGGGCATCAAATCCGTATTTGGACTGAAAACCACAACAAAAAAATCTGTAAATGACCATCACTGAGACTGTAGTAGTTGCAGAACAGTGCCCAGAATTCTGTGAAATGATACGTACTGTATGATCAACAACAAAGAACATAGAGCACGTACATATTTGTTGGCCAAATACTTGACGGGAATATTAAGTCCTTATGTGGGTAAATGCCCTAATCACATCTGCAATTCCGTGGACTTTGCTAGACGCCTTAACAGTTTCAGGCTGGATGAGTCTGATATCATGCTGAGTTTTGACGTCGTTTTGTTGTTTACGACGGTGCCCCTTCGAGACTCACTATATTTGATTGGTCAGAGGTTTGACGAGAAGACCACCGAAATTTTTAGGCATGTCTTGACCTCCACGTATTTTCTTTACAATTGCGAATACTACGAACAAACGAAGGGAGTCGCCATGGGTAGCCCACTCTCCCTTGTGGTCGCAAATTTGTACATGGAGAATTTCGAGGAGGCATCATCTGAATGGAGACCTACTTGCTTTTTCCGTTACGAGGACGACAACTTTCGTCATCTTGCCACATGGTATGGATAAACTCCTTGACTTCCTTACACATCTGAACTCCATACACCCCAACATCGAATTCACTATGGAGACTGAAACGAAGGGTAAATTGCCGTTCCTTGACGTCTTGGTCAAGAGAAGAGCTGATGGAACCCTGGGTCATGGTGTTTATCGGAAGATAACGCACACTGATCTGTATTTACACGCAGACAGTTGTCACCACCCTTCACAGAGTAATGGGGTACTTAAAACTCTAGTACATAGGGTGCGCACTATCTCCGACGCAGAGAGTCTACCCCAGGAATTGAAACACCTAAGAACTGTATTACGAAAAAATGGGTACTCAGAGTAGCAGATTCAGCGGCCTCCCCGCCCAACCATTACAGCACAAACTGTGGAAACGGATCAAAAGACGAGGGATGAGGTAGGCACTGCGTTTAATTCCATATACCGGCACACTCTCGGGGAAGGTCGCCCGCATTTTGAAGAAACACCAGGTTGGAACTGTCCTTTGTCCTCCGAATAAAATTCGTGCACTGGCGGGGAGCGCCTAAGATGATCTCGGTTTGAGGAAGATTCCGTTCAAAATGTTCAAATGTTTGTTAAGCTTATGGGACCTAACTACGGGGTCATCAGTCCCTAAACTTACAAACTACTTACGAACTAGAACGGCACAAATAACCATGCCCAAGGGGAGATTCGAACCCCCGACTGTAGTGACCGTGCAGACTGTGACTGGAGCGCCTTAGTCCTCTCGGCCACCGCGGCCGACCCAGATTCCGTGTGAGTGTGGCAAGTCGTACATTGGATACACGATGCGTACCGTCGAGGATCGATGCGTTGAACACCAGAGGCTCACACGATTGATGTATCCGAGCACGTCGGCGTTCGTTGAAGTTTGTCGGAGAATCACGCGATGGGGTATGAACGTACTAGGATTCTGGTACAGACGTCAAGGTACTGGGATTGCGTCGTTAGAGTGGCCATTGAAATTCGCACTAGTGACGACCTCATAAACCGTGACTGTGGCTATAATCTTAGGAAAGCTGGGAAACCAGCGATTGGGTTAATTAAGAGTAAATCTAGCAAACGTAACGAAGTGACGACCACGGCGGACAGAGCCCTAACATCGACGTCATCTCAGACGCCGTCGCAATCGGTTCCAATGCGCGGACGCGGCGCGGGGCGCGGACCACGGAGGGGTCGCTCCGCGGGCCGAGGGTATTTAAATCCCCCGCTACCGGGCTAGAACCCCCATCTTCTCCCATGACCAGTGGGAACTCGTCTGTCGCGAGGCAGACGAGTACACTAGGTGGGAAAGGAAAGACCCGCACCCTAGTGGAGCACGCGGGAGACCACACCGCTAGCTGTAGCTAGCACCGAGTATCAATTAATTTTCTTTTCTGTTGCAGATCAACAAGCCAGAGAAAAATCAAGAAGCCTGGAAAAAATTAACATCAACAACCAAGGAATAAAGAGGAATAGCAGCCATTTGCTTAGACTAATACATCGGGCCAAGGTAGAGGCCCGTTCATAGAAGCGACAAGCGACAAGCGACAGGCTAGAACCCAGTTTCCTGCGAGCCGCCGTAGCGTACAGATCTCCGTACCAGCGCGTTTCCAGGAGCTCAGTCCGTCAGTTCACCTGATGATGGCGACTTGTATGATCGCCGAAATATTGTGCCCGTTGGACACTATAGACCAGCAGTACACCCGTGAATATTTTGATTATCAAATACGCCGGGAGAAACTCAAGAATCACAACAACAAAGATATTTTGCATTACTTAGAAAAGCAAATATCACAAACTAAGTTTTCATTGTCTTTATGTTTATTAATATGCAACAGAAGTGTTAATGATGTACGAATATTATACCAGTTAACCTTATCAGTTTGCGTCATTTAAAAAGGAGGCTTCCAAAAACTTTTGTTTTTTCATGGTTAAAGAAATTTAATTTCTTAATTAGTACGTCTAAGGAAACTACTATTTCAGTTTCAGTAAAACATGAGTTACGGATATTTTTCACTTCTATCTTCGTTGTTTGTGGTTGTTGTACAGGTGTGTGCAGAAAATAAAATTAACACGCGACAAAGAGACAATATGTAACTTTTTTATTTTATTTTATTTATTTATTTTTAACGAGTTAGTCCACTATTGGTTTGAGTTCTTTGGGAAACAGGTTCATGTCTTTATAGTTTTACAACAGAAGGTTATACGTTTCTGTACCAAAGCGTCTGCCAGATCACTTCAGTGACGTTTGAGCTGTAAATCTGGCCCTCATTGTGCTCTAAACCTGCCCATATCGGGTCAGCTTAGTCAAGACGTAGGGATTGTGTTCACTGGAGGAGATGTCCGAACGTTCGTTGGCTGTGTTTGTGTGTCGGCGCATTATGGTTTTGAAATATGGAAGGGTGCGTTTGCACTGTTAGATATTGTAAGATGTTAGTTGTTGAGGAAACCGAGCCACTCACTTATTGTTAACCGACCATAGATGGTAGCAATAGCAACAGTTAAATACCAACATATATATGCTTTACTGTAGGAAGCAGGAATGATATATTGTAACATTCCTCCGCGGTTTTCGGTAAATAAACTTTTGTTGTTGTTGTAGGAATCAGTTTCAACGATGGTTCACTGTACCAACCAACAGTCCTCAATATGTAGGAAAGATCGTGGCACCAATTCCTTGGCAGCTTGGCGTTGGCTTAATTTTGCAGTCGCTATTGTCTTTGTAGTTAAGTTGTGTAGACACATCGTTCTTAATGCTCGTCAGTGTGGTGTCGCACAAGACTAAAGTGCGCGCCACCTACTTTCGCCGCGCGCCGCCATGCACGCACGGTGGGGCGTTCTTACGACGTCAGCCACGAGCGCCCTCTGCTACAACTCCGCTCGTGGCCACCACTGAACGACATCGTTCACTTGGGACTGAGATAGGAACCAGCTAACACTTCGGGATCAGATAGGCACCAGTGAAGACTTGGCCATCGGATAGGCACTAGGCAGGCCTCTAGCTCAACTATGTATCAGCATTCTGCAGCACTGAGCTATGTACAAGTTGAGTATTACTAAGTCTCTAAGAAATATATATCTCGTTCTAATTTACTCTAGTGTTCCTAGTTTCTGCTGTCCCACTGGCTGGTCACCTCCCACCTGCACAAGCGTGCATCCTTTATTCCTGTGTCGGTCTTTCTACTCGGCCACCGACACCTACGACGAGGCTGGGACACAAAAGTGGCGACGAGGCTGGGACTCAAAAGTGGCGATGAGGAGTGATAGAAGAGCCGTGGACCAGCCCGCTTACAGCAGCCAGACAGCAGCAGTCGGAGCTCGTAGAATTGCTCCCCCCCACCCACCCTTATTTTAAGATTTTGGGGGAACATTTTCAGTTACGTGTTTTGTGGACTGTTTTGTTGCAGAGCGAGCCCTCCTTTCATATTGCATTACTGTTTTGTTATAATTTACTTGTATGCGCGGCGCCTAATCGGTCAGCATGGCCACTACCCCGAACCCAAACTTAATGGAAAGTGAAACTTCCTGGCAGATTAAAATTGTGTGCCGGAACCGGGACTCGAACCTGGGACCTTTGCCTTTCACGGGCGAGCGCACTACCGACTGTGCTATCCCGACACGACTCACGATGCCGCCTCACAACTTCACTTCTGCCAGTACCTCGCCTCCTAATTTCCAAACTTCACAGAAGCTCTCCTGCAAACACGGAAGACTAGCACTCCTGGAAGAAAGGATATGGTGGAGACATGGCTTAGCCACACCCTAAGGGATGTTTCCAGAATGAAACTTCACTCTGCAGCGGAGTGTGCGCTGATATGAAACTTCCTGGCAGATTAAAATTGTGTGCCGGAACCGGGACTCGAACCTGGGACCTTTGCCTTTCGCGAGCAAGCGCACAGTTACAGACGGCGCAAATCACGCAACTACTGCAAGCGGTGTCGTATTTAACGGCACAGGCGACTCAACAACAACAGCTGTCACATCAGACGCCAACGCCTACCCCCACACCGCTTCCTAAGTTTCGCCAGTACAACGAACGTGAGGAAGAGTGGAGTGATTACTTCACTCAGTTTCAAGAACTCATCGCGGCTCATCAAATTACAGGTGAGACCGTTAAACATTTGTTCCTCTCTGTTGTGGGAACCAAAACCTTCGTATTACTGCAGAAACGTTTCCCCCACGCATCCACGTGATCTAGAATTTGATGGAATAGTAGATGCACTGAATGCTCATTATGAGAGAAAAGTTCTCGTAGTTGTGGCATGGTACCGATTTTTCAGATTAATAAAATTACCGGAGCAGTCACAGTGGATCACTGAGTTGAACTCGCAAATGTAAATTTACTTGCTCTTGTGGAGTCTCTTATAGTGACGTGATGTTAAGTGATGCGATTACGCAGAACATTCAGGACCCCAGAATAAGGCAGCAATTCTAAAACAGTCTGACCCCTCATTAGACAGTGTACTGCAGCTTACTGAAGCGCATGATACCTTTGACTTAGCAGATGTAGAAATGCAAAGCCAGAGTGTAAATTCAGTGCGCCGCAATGGACGCTTTCCTAGCCATAGTTCTCAGTGTAGCCCTAGTGATTCTTATATTTGTGTCGGCCGTGCTGAACAGACAGCGAACAGTAGCCATTCTAAAAGTGCGACACAAAGGTCGCCCCGTCGTGTTAGAAACAGTAATTTGAATAACGGGCGCCAACGCTCTTATCAGAAACATGTTCGTAAGTCTTGCTCTCAGTGTGTATCTCGCCACAAACGTGCGCATTGCCCTAGTCGCAACGCAACCTGTTATCAATGTGGCAAAACTGGACATGTACAGACAGTGTGTATGCAGAATTTAAACTCAAAGAACGGTGTCGTTGGGAACGGTGCTTCGTGGAGTGCGAGAACAGTTAATGCTGTCAATGTCATAGACGCTGTGGACTTGAACAGTGCTTTGCTTGAATCTCAAATGCAAGACATTACTGCCCCTACAGCACAACTATGTAATGAGCCACGTAGCAAGCGTCGTGGAGCGCGTAATTCTGTGCAACAGATATGGGTTCGGGACAAGCAAAATGACTATGTACAGTGCAATCCTGTAGCGTACCTAGTGCCTTCTACAACTTCTCCCTGTAAAAGTGCCCAGTACTGTATACCTAGTGACAGTAGACTTGATGTAGCTACTCAAAAGTTTAGTGCAGTAGTTAGTGAATCTGTAGTAGCCTCGCATTGCGCGGTCGCCGATCCGTCGGTAGTGCCATCTAGTGGCAGTGTTGTTGATCAGCTGTCTGCCGAGTCTGCGCCGCTTCCTTCACTACGCGGCCCGCATAAGTGCAGCAAACAAGCTGTATCAGACGTTACCCACATTCGTGCACCTGTCGAGCGCCACAAGCAAAAACATTTTGTCACTCTTTCCACAGAAAATAAGACTGTGCAATTTCAGCTCGACACTAGTTCCGCTAACACATTAACGATTAAAGACACTTATGAATTTCTGGGGTCGCCACTCACTGCGTACACAGGTCAAAATATTCCCGTGCTAGGAACGTTTAGCCTGCCCGCTTCTTTTCAAGTTGTAACAAAAACAGTTGCTTTTGTTGTTCTTCAGGCCAAATCTACACAGAACATTTTGGACTAGATGCATTTGACTTGTTTGGTTTATCAATTTAAAGAGATGTACTGCAAAATTCGTCAGTAGTGCCTCAGGACAAAATCAGTGCATTGTGTGAAAAATACAGTGATTTGTTTTCACCGGAACTAGGTTGCGCAAAAGACTTCGTGGCACATGTAACTTTGAAAGAATCTGCTGTACCAAAATTTCGTTAAGCTAGACCAGTGCCTATCGCAATTAGTGGTAAAGTTGAAGAAGAACTTAAACGTTGGCAAGATAGTGGTGTGATTTCTTCTGTTTCTGCGAGTCAGTGGGCCTCGCCTATAGTAATTATACCCAAGCCGTCAGGAAAACTTCGTCTCTGTGCGGACTTCAAATCAGCAGTGAACAGTCAAACAATTGTAGACATTTACCCTTGCCCAGACCTGAGGAACTTATGGACAAATTAGGACAGTCTCGTTTCTTTTCTAAGATTGATTTAGCAGAGGCATACTTACAAATTCCGTTTGATGACGAATCAAAAAAGTATTTCGTCATTAATACTCACATGGGCCTTTTTCAATTTCAGCGCCTACCCTTTGGCAGTTCTTCCGCCCCCACTATTTTTCAGCGTTTTGAAACAGCTGACAGTTTCTGTACCGTGTTGTTCGAACTATTTAGATGATATTGTGGTCTCAGGGCGCACAGTTGAAGAACATTTAGCAAACCTGGAGTGCCTTTTCAAAGTGTTGACTGCAGCAGGTCTACGTTGTAATAAAGCAAAGTGTTCATTTTTTCAAACTGAAATAGAGTACCTAGGCCATGTGATTAATGCCCAAGGAATCCATCCCTTACAATCACATCTTCGAGCAAAGACTTTCCTCCTCCTAAGAATGTGCACGAATTGCAAGCAGTAATGGGAAAGCTTAACTATTATTTCAGGTTTAATCCGTATGCCTCTCAGATTGCAGCTCCACTGCATCGTTTACGTAGGAAGAATGTTCCTTTTGTATGGTCTAAGGATTGTCAGGTTGCCTTTGACAAATTAAAAGTCTGCACTAATCAGTGATGCATGTTTGATTCCCTTTGACCCGCAGAAGCCGGTAGTGTTAGCAGTGGATGCTTCGTCATACGGTCTGGGTGCAATATTGTCACATCGTGTTGGATCTTACGATCGTCCTATTGCCTTTGCATCCAAGCTACTGACGCCAACACAACAGAATTATAGTCAGATAGAAAAGGAGACCTTAGCAATCATTTACGGCGTCACCAAGTTTCATCATTATCTCTATGGCAGAAAATTCTATTTGTTGACAGACCACAAGCCTCTCACGTCGTACTCACCCACAAAGCCAATTCCGCCACGAACGGCACAAAAGCTTCAGAGATGGTCCCTAATGCTGTCTAATTATCAGTATGACATTTTGTACCGACCTACCACTAAACATGCCAACGCGGATACACTTTCCCGACTTCCGGTTGGCCAGGATGTGTCATTTGATTCTTCGGAAATGGCATGTTGTCAGATAGACTCCAGAGATGCTTCCGCTATCGCAGACTTCCCTTTGAACTCTCGTCGGGTTGCATAGGAAACAGCGGCAGATGCAGACCTAAGTGTGGTAGTACGTTTGGTTCGCTTTGGTTGGCCTGCCAGAGCCAAAGACATTTAACGGCCTTTAGTTCAACGTTATTTTGCACAACGGCACGCATTATCTTTAAGTCAGGGTGTACTGTTGTTGCATACCGACAACGACCAAGCAAGAGTGATTGTTCCTCGTTCCCTGCAACCAGTGGCGTAGCTATCATAGGGCTAGGCGGGGCAGTGCCCCGGGGCCCCGACCTCCAGGGGCCCCTCGGCCTTCGACGATCCAAAAAAGTTACAGTAGAGCGTCGAATTTTTAATTTTTCTTACCCCCCCCCCCCCCACCTTTTCGTCCATCATATCACTTCCCTTCAAACCAAGTTTCCCACAGTAGCCGCACTGAGCCACCGGCTAGCGGAACAATGCTTCTAATTGGGCCTTCACAAGACGCCACTATGTGGCGCTGCCAACAGGCGAAGCTGCCAGTCAATGTGTCCAACAATCGGCACACTTCAGTCGGAAGAAGTAGCGGCAGCATCAGAGCTGCTCACAGCAACAGCTGCGTCTTCAAAGTGCTGCGGCGTGCAATGTGAAGGATCGCGCTCCTCCAAATACAGTATAAATACATTTACTGTACAGTACTTCTTATTGACAAATAGAAGTGTACAGTTCGAATAACCGAATAAACCGGTTTTCCGAATATCCATGTCCCCAAATTACTTCGGATAATAGACGTTATACTGTATATAATATTTTAGTGGAATGCAGAAATTTCCACTTTTAATTTCTCCTGCCGAAATTGACCCCAACATAATGTTTGCTAGTTACGTAAGGAAATTATTTTAAAAATATGCATCATTAGAATGTGAGGTTACGGAAGTATTTACCGCCGTTTTATTCTTCTGCAGCAGCCGAAAGGTCGTTCAGTAAATTAAAAATTATCAAAACGCATCTGAGGCACAGTATGACTCAAGCTCGACTCGGACATTTGGCGCTCATAGTAATCGAAAACAAGGCTGCAACAAGTCTAAATTTAACAGACCTTATTGATGATTTTGCAAAACCCAAAGCCAGGAAAATATTGTAAAATAATTGTTAAAATAAAATTGACTACTTTTAAATTGTGCACCCATATTATTACTATAAATGTACTGCAGTCACGAAAACGCTTACCGAAATGTGCAGGAGCTCCATCGTGCATGAACCACATGTTGTGTCGTACTTGTAAAGGCACATGTTCTAGCAGCACAGGTAGAATATCCCGTATGAAATCATGATAACGTGCTCCAGTGAGCGTAGGTGGAAGAACATCAGGCCCAATCAAGACATCACCAACAATTCCTGTCCAAACGTTCACAGAAAATCTTTGTTGAAGACGTGATTGCACAATTGCGTGCGGATTCTCGTCAGGCCACACATGTTGAATGTGAAAATTTACAATTTTATCACGTTGGAATGAAGCCTCGTCCGTAAATAGACCATTTACACTTAAATGAGGAGTGACACATTGTTGAATGAACCATTCACAGAAGCGTACCCGTGGAGGCCAATCCGCTGCTGATAGTGCCTGCACATGCTGTACATGGTACGGAAAAAACTGGTTCTCCCTTAGCACTTTCCATACAGTGACGTGGTCAACGTTACCGTGTACAACAGCAACTTCTCTGACGCTGACATTAGGGTTATCGCGAACTGCACGAAGAATTGCCTCGTCCATTGCAGGTGTCCTTGTCGTTGTAGGTCTTGCCCAGTCAAGAGTCATAGGCTGGAATGTTCCGTGCTTCGAACGGATTCCTGTCGGGACACCTTCATTCTGGAAATCTGTCTCGATACAAACGTACCGCACCACGGCTATTGCCCCGTGCTAATCCATACATCAAATGGGCATATGCCAACTCCACATGTCAAAACATTGCACTGACTGCAAAACCATGTTCGTGATGAACACTAACCAGTTAATGCTACGTACTAATGTGCTTGATGCTAGTACTGTAGAGCAATGAGTCGCATGTCAACACAAGCACAGAAGTCTACATTACCTTCCATTAGGCCAACTGGCGGTGAATCGAGGAAGTACAGTACATCATAACGAAACAATTGGGTATTTTGACAATTGTCTGCACGGATTATTTCAACTTACATTACAAAGAGAAATACTAAAATGAGCTGTTACATGGAAATAAAGCGTTTCCGTACACATGTCCACATAACATATTTTTCTTTGTGTGTGAGGAATGTTTCCTGAAAGTTTGGCCGTACCTTTTTGTAACACCCTGTATATAGTGTCCTGAATGGTGTTCGTATTACTTTGTTCACCCACTGTAGCTTCCTGGTACTTTTATATATAGATTTCCGTGAACGGCCTTAACTCGGAGGCGAATTCTTCTAGTGTTGCGAAATGAAAAGAGGAAACTATTTTTCACACCGCCCTTGCAATCTGATAATTTTATTAGTACATTCATGTTAATAAAATGAAAACAAAACCTCCAATGAATAGTGACGGAAAGATGATATTCACAGGACGTGTACATTAGTATGTTTTCCAGTTGATATTAGCAAATAAGTCAGTTCGACCAGTAGGATTGATGTCAAAAATCAAAACCCCGATGTGCCCGCTGTTCTCGTTGTAAGGTAATAGATCGGTGTGATTGATAGATGTACAGGGAGCTAACTTAAGAGGCCATTTCTAAGTAAAGGCTATTACATTGGATTAGTCGTTCATTACTACGATATTGCGAAATGATGTGGAATGTGTCAGTTTAATCTTTACGTTATATTAGAAGATATATACAGGGTGTTACAAACAGGTATGCCCAAACATTTAGGAAACATTCCTCACACACAAAGAAAGAAAATATGTCGACAAGTGTCCCGAAATGCTTATTTTCCATGTTAGAGCTCATTTTAGTATTTCTCTTTAAATGTGAATTGAAATAATTCGTGCATACAATTGTCAAAATACACAATTATTTCGTTTGTATGTACTGTACTTCCTCGCTTCACCGCCAGTTGGCCCAATTGAAGGAAGGTAATGTTGACTTAACTACTTGTGTTGACATGCGACTCATTGCTCTACATTGCTTTACGGATGAGGCTTCATTCCAACGTGATGAAATTGTAAATTTTCTCAATCAACATGTGTGGACTGGCGAGAATCCGACCGCAATTGTGCAATCACGTCATCAACACAGATTTTCTGTGAACGTTTGGGCAGGAATTGTTTGTGATGTCTTGATTGGGCCTCATGTTCTTCCACCAACGCCCACTGGAGCACGTTATCATGATTTCATACGGGATACTCTACCTGTACTGCTAGAACATGTACCTTTACAAGTACGACACATGTGGTTCATGCTCGTTGGAGCTCCTGCACATTTCAATCGACGTGTTCGTACGCTTCTCAGCAACAGGTTCGGTGACCGATTGATTGGTAGAGGCGGCCCAATTCTATGGCCTCCACGCTCTCCTGACCTCAAACCTCTTGACTTTCATTTATGGGGGCATTTGAAAGCTCTTGTCTACGCAACTCGGGTACTAAATGTAGAGACTCTTCGTGCTCGTATTGTGGACGGCTGTGATACAATACACCATTCTCTAGGGCTGCATCAGGGATTCCATGCGACGGATGGTGGATTCATGTATCCTCGCTAACGGAGGACATTTTGAACATTTCCTGTAACAAAGTGTTTGAAGTCACGCTGGTACGTTCTGTTGCTGTGTGTTTCCATTCCATGATCAATGTGATTTGAAGAGAAGTAATCAAATGAGCTCTTACATGGAAATTAAGCGTTTCCGGACACATGTCCACATAACATATTTTTTCTTTGTGTGTGAGGAATATTTCCTGAAAGTTTGGACGTACTTTTTGCAACACCCTGTATATTATAATTTTTTATATTTTTATACATTCTTAAAATTAGTGATTTATGTCTAAAATTCATCTGCTGTGTAGGAGGAGTTGCTTTTAAAAATCCCTTTAAATTCATCTTAAATAGTAGTTGTCCATCTTTCAGGATTTTCATGCTATTCGGTAAGTGACCAAAGACTTTTGTGACCAACTTGGATCACGTTAACAACTTCAGTTCGTCTTTTTCGTTTGTTGTTGTTTCCTATTTTTCCAGTATTTTCTCCCCATGAGCTCTCTTCCTGTCTTTTGTCCATGTTGTTCCTGATTTTTATTTCTTCTACTTTGAAAGCTTTCCAGCCTTAGTATTTTATATATGATGTTCCCTTGTGAGAACAAATCCCTTACTCATAGCCCGTCGACGATATCCTCATATACCTAGGAAAATAAGAACAGGTCCTGAATGTTACTTTCGTAATGTATTCTAACATATGGAAGACAAACAAACTCTGTCAAGTATAAAATAAATCTTAACTGAAATAAAGTAACGTGAAGCGATCAGTGGTCACTGATTGGATTCGATTCCCAATCGAAGAATTTTTTTTTACTTCTTAATACGTTTTTAACTAAGAAGACTCACAGTTTTATGGAAAAAATAATAATAAGAATCAGCCTTATGATTTGGTATTAATTGATTAACATTTCCTTGATCATATATAGGTAAATCAAACAAAATTTATAAAATTTTCGTAAAGTCTCGTGCAATGATATTGGTACTAATGACGCCGTGAGTACAAGTGTTGATTGGTTTACGCTCATTGTTCCTCAGTAACTCAACGTTTAAACTGTTTGTACTTGAGTATTCACTGAAGTCTTTAGACGCGTCGGACAAGGTTTTTTTCCGTGAAATGCATCTTACCGGTTTAGAAAACTAGTGTTCTTTATCGGTACCATACCGATAAGTATGAAGAAAATATACATCCGCCGTATTGGCTGCTGAGACAAAATCATCGCGTACGGCCACGCAATTCCTATTCGCAACAGCTCAGTCGGAATGCGATTTGCTCTCGGCAGAATACTGTACTGTAACTGACAGTTAACGAATGCGAAATACACGTCACAAAAAAAAGAGCAAGGTAGAAGAAAAAAAGAGGCTTCCATCGGTCCGTCCAATTAGAGTGGAATGAGGTCTGTCTGCCCCGGAGCCTGGAAGCCCGCGAGCGCAGAGGGCAGACGAGAGCGGCTGCAGGCGGGAAAGCCGGGCTCTGATTGGTCGGCGGGGTGGGTGGAGGGGGGGCAGCCAATCAGGGCGCGGCTGATGGCAGATAGGGCACGCGGCGGTGGCCGCCTGCAGGTCTCCAGGTGTGGCGCACTGTTGGCGTCGTCTGCAGGTGCGACCCGCGCTAATTATGCGGGTGCCGGCGATCGGCCAATCAGCCGACTTATTAGAATCTCTGGTGTGGCGAATTTTCTTAAAGTTTCAGTTACTAACAGTGGACGTCTCTGACATCGAACAGTATGAACAGTACAAAATCATTTCTGGGTATGAGGTCCGCCTGATATGCAAAACACTGTTTTATTATGCACCCAAACTAGTTTCAGCACCTCTGTGCCATCATCATTGGGCTTCAATTTATTTAATGCTGTGAAAACAAATTACATTTATTTTACTTCTATACTATTTGTAAATTTATGCCTAAAAAGTCGTCAGTCTTATTTTGGTTATAACCATATTTTGCATTCTGTGGTCATGTCGGGCCCTTTTTACAAACTTATGTAGTGGTAACGTTGTCATCTGCAACCAAATTATCTCTCTTAACTACAGGGTCATCAGTCCCTAAACTTACAAACTACCTACGAACTAACTGAGACTAAGGACGGCACAAATATCCATGCCCGAGGGGGGATTCGAACCCCCAACCGTAGTGGCCGTGCAGACCGCGACTGGAGCGCCTTAGTCCCCTCGGCCACCGCGGCCGGCTTGTTCTTTTTCCCAATATAAATATCTGGCATGCCGTCTTGTTCTCCACGTGTATGGTCACCAATTATTTCCTGTTCATCTTCTAATAGAGTGTAATAATCGTCGTCATCATCATCTTCATCACTACTGTCACTTACTATCAGCCTGTAACCATCGTTTTTTCTTCTATTGCGTCGGTAATTGTAAAGTCAGAAACAGCATCTGAGTAATCATTTTCCACCTCGGATATATCACCGCTATCCTGCAACCACTCTGAAAGTTCTTTTCTCAAAATTGGAATTACTACACCACATCCTCTCATTTCTTGGGCCTCTCGCAGATTTACGATTGCCTTCTGAAGCATTATCCGTCATGACGTCTTATAAAAATACAAGGAAAAGCATACTACACAAGAAAAGACGTAATAGAAAACATAAAATGAACGTAATACGAAACATCCTGTCCGACAGACCTACAAATCAATGCTGACCAACAGATCAATGCTTACCTGACAGCCGGAAGCCACAAACTGGACTACAATACTTCTGCCACGTATAGTATTTAACAATGTGAAGGTACTGTGGAGGGGATGGTCGCAAGCAGAACGGTGTTGCCATAGGCCACATTTAAAACACCCTAACGGTCTCTCAGACCGGTGTTTCTGTTTAAGGGTTAAGTCCCATAAGCTATACAAACATTTCTTTAAAAACAACAATAAAAAGAACTAAAAAGATTTAGTATGGAAATCAGTGGAACCAATAATAACAATAACGTCGTTAATTTTGAACAAATAAAACTTAATTAATACTCAATTTGATGTTCATTTGAAATCCACAAAATATTATCCTAAAGACATTAATAATTTATAAAAAATAATGAATATGTGAAAAAATATTGAGGAGGAGAAATCCGGTCTGTCAGACCGGGTGTTTATAATAATTTACTATCGACCTAAGTTTCCGTTTAAGGGTTAAAGACTTGTGAGGTTTTTTTTAAAACGTTACTTATGGTGTGAAAACGTAATTTTGGTATGTGGGGATATTTCTATCGTCTGCTTACTATTACTTATAGTTTCTTTTGGCATACACTTCTTCTTCCGCGCTTTTGTACAGAGCACACATGTAATACACATATTTTGCGGACTTTTTCTATCACAATCACTTACCACTTTAAAAATTCGTCTGTGTTTACTTTGTTAAAACGCGTACGTGTGACTTGACTTGCAGCTGTTCTCCAGTGGAATGGCGGTGGATTTGAATAATGTTTGTTTTGTGGTTGTGTCTGTCTGTGTGTTGTGTGTGTGTGTTTTAGCTGTCTGTGTCATCCTTTCTGTACAATTCATTTAATGGGTAAAATAATGTATTTTTGCATAGTGTGGTGTATTCGTTCATGACTGATTTTCCTTCTGCTATTGCTTTTTGTATGTGGTAATTTTATTCGATTGTGAGTTTGTGGTATAGGTTGTGGCAAAATAAGACTGACGACTTTTTAGGCCTAAATTTACAAATAGTACAGTAGTAAAATAAATGTAATTTGTTTTCACAGCATTAATTAAATTGAAGCCCAGAAATGTTTACTGCAAACACGGCAAGAATAAGAGCTGCAAATGAAGAAAATGATGAATAGTACAAAATCATGTTTACAAGGGAAACTCTGTATCGTAGCGCTCTCACATTATGTGATAATTTGATCCATTAACCTGCCATGTATTGAACACAGATCAAGCATTAAAACTGGAACAAGGGCTATATAACTGTCAAAACATAATAAGGAGAATAAAAAAAAAAAATCAAGCCTCCAGGTCCGTGATGTAGATTACGACCTGAAACATTCCTCCCTTAATTTTATTATTTTAATTTAAATTTTTATATCAGTATAAATTTTTGCAAGTAAGTGTGAGCACGAAATAGAATAACTGTAAAGAGTGGTTGGGAGAAATATTTCAATACTGGTTACGTAGCAGAACCATCTATCTATAGAAATGCATCTACTGTGCTGTACTTTTAGAGAAATTGATGAGCTACGCACCAAGAAAGTAGTTAAAATCCTTTTCCAACCTAGATGATACTCATAAGCAACGTGAACCTAACTGTCGGAGACATTACCACTATTGCTGATTTAGTAACTAAGTTTCCGGCTATTTGTTCTGTTACTAATCGTTCGCAATCTCAGGGTCTCAGAATAATTATTTAATAAAAGAACGTGATAAAAATGGGTCCTATTTACACATCTCCCATAATTAGATTCGTAAATCAGTGTAATTCATTATTCTTTTGTTCTGAAAAAATAAATTGCATCGCTGTTAAATAAAAATTGGAAAAGAAAAAATGAGGTTCCAATCTCACTACAAATAAATACTCGAACAAATTTCGGTAAACTCACAAAACAATTATTATTCAAATAAATGAAGCAAGTCTACATATACATCACACTCATAGTTCAGTTAGCTTTGTGAACTCTCATTAACTTCATACAGTCGAGATCATGTCATAAATTCAGTACATCATTTCACCTACAACTTTCTCATCGAGATATATCGTACAGATATTTTCACAATTCATCAGGGCGTATACAAGCGTAATATGGAAGAAAAGTTTACTAGACGAGATCATAATACAGAAGAAAAAAATGGCGTCACTGCTCCTTTCTTTTAAAAGAAACCATAGTTAAATCGATGTATTATTCTAATTGCTCTTCGTTCAGAGTTAGTCTTTAACTTAAGTTTCTCAAAGAATATTGCGTCTTTAAAAATTTAGTGACACATTGAAAATGACACGAAATTACAAGGAAAAATGCAAATATAAAAATAATTTAAATATGGGCAAATAAATATTGTTTTGTATGTGGAGGCGCATGTAACACTACAGACCCATATAGAAAAGGCATAGTAACGTGATTATATGGTCGTGATCATTGATTGTTCAGATCTCTGTCGTGCTTCATTTTTCTTCCACGAAGTAATGAACTTTCCTTCTGGCAATTGGCGCATTTGATCGCTGCATTCAATTTGTGTCTCCATGCTTGTGTTAACGTCCACTTTCAACAGCAAGCAGCATGGAAGGGACATATAAAGATAGCTACAGAGAGCAATGTTGCTTAATTTTAATTATTTGTCCATAAACAGCCGTCAATCTGTTGTTATTGTGGTCTCCAGTCCGCAGACTGGTTTGATGCAGCTCTCCACGCTACCCTTTCCTGCGCAAGTATCTTCATCTGACAATACGTTCGGCAACCTACATCCTTTTGAATCTGCTTACTATATTCGTCCCTCGGTCTCCCCCTACGATTTTTACCCCACATGCTTCCTTCTAATGCTAAGTTGACAATGATGTCTCAGAATGTGTCCAACCAATGTATCCCTTCTGTTAATCAGTAAATGCCAGAAATTCCTTTTCTCCCCGATTCTGTTAAGCACCTCATTAGTTACGTGATCCACCCATCTAATTTTCATCATTCGTCTGTAGCACCACATTTCAAAAGCTTCTATTATCTTTTTTATCTGAAGTCCTTATCGTCCACGTTTCACTCCCATACAATGCTACACTTTAGACAAATGCTTTCAGAAAGGACTTCCTAAAATTTAAATTAATATTGGATGTTAACAAGTTTCGCTTCCTTAGAAACGCTTTTCTTCCCATAGCCATTCTGCATTTTTTATCTACTTCGGTCATCAGAAGTTATCTTTCTACCCAAATTCTTTCTACCCTAATAACAAATTTCAACTACTACTTCTATTGTCTCATTACCTAATCTAATTCCTTCAGCATCGCCTGATTTTCTGACATTACATTCCATTATCTTCGTTTTACTCTTGTTAATGTTCAATCTATGTTGTTTTATTTATGGAACCAGTATCGGTATTCGGTGAATACCATTTTTAGGCCATGTTATACCATCCACCCATTCATGTGAACAGTAAAAATCGCCATATATAGCCTTTTTAAATATTTCCGCCAGATTATGAACAGGTACTTGTGAGTGACTTAAAACTAACAATACAATAGGTACCAGGAGGATTTATAGCCGGATGCGTATCTCTTACCACTTATATATACAACATATTAAACAAAATATTCCTAAGCAGTAGGGCTCCCCAATTTATTAACAGCGGTGGGAAGCAGATTTTATGAAGTGAAATACATGTGCTAAATCAATTTGTCACACATTCGTAATGTTCCAGATACAAACACATTCACGAACGACATACAATTTCGATCCTTGAGGTGAAGCACATAGTTAAATGAGGCACGTAAAAAGTGATAGGGGCGTAACATTGTAGGGAAACCAACAACCAAGTCGGTTTGCGCTGTAAGTGTCAAGGGGACAACGCCGCCCAGTAATAGTCGCACAAAAGAACAGAGGATGAAATTATCCCTGCGCAGCCGCATGCAGGAATCACAGCGAAAGCGAAATAAATGCTGAAAAACTTACTGCCACGTACCGAGTAGCGACGGGCACTTTAAAGAGCACATTCCAGAAAAAAACCCACTGTTGCCAGAGAAAAACATACAAATGACATGTCATTAAGAAAGAGAATACAAAATAAACGCCACATCAGTAACTCCCGCGGATCCAGTAGCAGGGCAACGAGGGAAGACGCAGACAATTCCACTGGTGAACAATTTACCGAAGAGAAGTTATCGAATCACAAGGAAATTTGTTTCTGAAATCGAAACCACGTTAACTTCGACGTCCCCGGCTCTACACACGGAACGAGGCTGAAAGGATTCGGTAAAGATGGACTGAAAGAATAATTTTAAAACGATGCCAAACGTGGGATTAACAGAGCACAGCAGAGGCACACGAAAACACCACGCTAACCGTCAAGGGATCAGCACCCCGTCAGGTATATATATATTATTTGCGTACAATCCCCTTAAGGAGAGCGCTAAAACACCATAATCTAGCTTTTATTCCCGTCTTTCTTCTTTTTTTCTTCCCAAAAACCTTTCATTCTTTCACATTGTACCTTCTTTTGTTCGTCTGTCCATTTTCGTCTGTTGTTTTTGTGCTGTGACTTAGTCAACTTTTTGAGTTTTTTCCCTGTAGGTTTTGCGGTCTTGTATGTCTCCTATAGAGATATTTAATGTTTTTAGGTCTTCTGTGGTTTCTTTGTACCAAGATGTGCCCAGTTTCGATGTAGAAATTATGTTGAATATTCTTTTAGTTAGTCTGCTGTCATTTATTCTGGCCATATGCATGAAAAAATTTTGCTCTGCTTTTTCCGATATGTGTTTCAGGGTGTCTGTATAGTTCTTCTGTGGGTCTTTTCTGTCAGATATTTACTCTAAAAACTGCACCGTGGATTTTTCTCAGAATTTTCCTTTCTTGTTTCTCAATCTCCTTGATTTTTGCCATTCCTTTGGTGCTCATAGTTTCTGATGCATAGAGAGGTTCTGGTAAGGCTACTGTGTTGTAGTGTCGTAGTTTCGCGGGCGTCTAAATACGTTTTTTATTATAGGACCAGGTGAGTTTATAGGCTCTCTGAAATTTTGAGACTCTTTCTTCGATCGTTTTTGTGTTTAGCCCAGATTTTTGCATGATTTGTTTGTTTGTATAGTCTATGGGACTTAACTACGGGGTCATCAGTCCCTAATCTTACAAACTACTTATGAACTACTTACGAACTAGGACGGCACAAATATCCATGCCCGAGGGGAATTCGAACCCCCCCCCCCCCCCCCCCGACCGTAGTGGCCTTGCAGACCGTGACTGGAGCGCCTTAGTCCCCTCCGCCACCGCGGCCGGCTTGCATGATTTCTCCTAAATATATAAACTCACTGACTTGTAGAATTTTTCCGTACTTTGTTTTTAGTGGGAGTTTATCTGATGATTTTATATCAAAAATTGTGTTTCTTCACAAGAAATTTGTACACCGGTTTTCATGGCTATCTCGTGAAGATTTTCTAGTGCGTGTTGTACTTCCGTTCTGGTATTCGAGAGTATGGCGATGTCGTCTGCAAAAGCGAGGCATTTATGTGGCTTTCTTTTCCTTATTTCTGCCTAGTTGGATTCCTTTGACTTCTCCTTCCCAAGTACGAATAATTTTCTCTAAGACTGCATTGAATAGGATGGGTGAGAGACCATCGCCTTGCCGGATCCCGGTTTTGATTTCAAAGGGCTCTGCTAATTCTCCCATAAATTTGTCTTTGGATTTGGTGTTAGTGATGGTCTCTTGAATTAGTTTCCGAGTTTTAAGGTCAACCTTCATCTCTCTGGAAGTGTGTGTCTCCGTCAATGGAGTAATAGGCTTTTTTGCAGTCCACAAAAGTTACTGGAGTATTACCGCAGTGTCTTACGCATAGGATTGTGCAATAAATTAGATCTAGTGGAGAATATAAAAACTTGAATAATTATGAGCTAAAGCAATGTAATAGGAAAAAAAGGAATTGTATCTAAAAATTAGAGGATTTTCTGTTCTTATGGCTGTTACATTGCACTGTGCTGGGCATTGAGTACATTGGAATGTTTCCTTCAAGCCACCGATCGCCCAGCATATGTTCCATGTGTCCACGGTTTTGGTGAGATTATTATATTGCTTTTTCTTTCTTGTGTCTCAGGTGTTAGTACCCACATTAATTTAAAGAAGGTCTGCTTTGGGATGATGGCACTAGGAGACTGCTCCCCTGTCGGTCTCGCTTCATTTGTGAAAGTTTCATCGTCTTCTTCCTCTTCTTCTTCTTCGTCGTCTGTTTGTTCCCAACTATACCTGTCCACTCTGCGGGGCATACGGCAAGCCTCCTATAGGGCCTTGTCCTTTTGTATTCTTCGTAGGTCGCATTCGATACCTTGTCTGCTAGTGAATTGTGTCCATTTTGTTCGGCTCTTATTGTGTCATATATATCGTATCTCTTGTAAAGTCAAGCTGCTGTGTGTCTCTGACATGTGTGTATCGCCCGCAGAGGAAGAAGATGTGTTCAGGGAAGTACTCGGTGTTTCCGCGGGTGCAAGTGTTGGTGTCGCCCAGTCCCATTCGGAACAGGTGAGTTGGATATGGACCATGTCCTGTAAGGAAGTGAACCATACTGCGGCTGGGGTCGATATGCTTCATCCTTTTTCCTTATCTAATGTCTGGTAGCTGTGTATGTAGCAAGCCTCCCATTCCTGTTCCCATGTGTCCTTTCGCCATGTTTTCAGTTGGCGGTTTGCTACGATATGTGTGGTTGTTATTTCATACACTTTGTCTAGTTTTCCCATTTTAAGCCAGTATGCTGCAGCTCTCTATCGTATTGTGATCTCAACTGGACAGATACCGAGAAGGACGCATGGCGTTTTTATCGGCGTTGATTTGAATGCAGCTGTAAGTTGTAATAATACACTTCTCTGCCCACGTCTCAATTTCTTTGTTCGTTACTAGGCACAATCTCTCAGCATAGGTATTAGCTCCAAAGTATAATACTGACTCGAAGAGAGAACAGTGATGTTCGTATAGTTGACAGAAGCTGTAAGTGTTTGAATTAAGCCTTGCCAACTTGTGTAATATTTTCTCTGCTTAGTCTGTAGTTATCTTAATGTGTTCGTGGAAATTTTGTCTTTCATCAATGTGGACACCAAGATAGCGTCTGACTACTGTTCGTTTTATATTTGTGTTGTTTAATTTTAGTGATTGGTTTCGTTGTAATGACCCTTTGAGTAGTGTGTATGTTGTTTGGTTGCTTGCTATCTTGAGTTTGGTGTGATTACACTACTGTGTTATTGTTGTCAGTCTTTCACGTGCCTTCTCCACTAGATGGGTCCTGTTGTTGGCGGAGACTACCACTAGAAGGTCATCTGCGTATACGCCGATGCAAAGAAGATGTCCGAGAGCTTTTTACACCTACAATGAGAATGTCCTTAATTCATTAGATAATAAGTTGCAAGCAGCAGGTATTTTCTGTGATTTTCAAAGGCATTTGATTGTGTGAACCATAACATCGTTTTATGTAAATTAGAATTCTATGCTGCCATGGGAAATGCTGCAAAATGGTTCAAGTAGTACATCACTAACAGGAAACAAAGGGTGTCAGTGCAAGTCACTAGTGAATTAAGCCAACAGTCATCATCGGATTGGGAAGAAATTACATGTGGTGTCCCACAAGGATCCATCTTAGGGCCATTGCTTTTTCTTGTGTACATTAATGACCTCTCATCAGTTACACTACCAGAAGCAGAGTTAGTTTTGTTTCCAGATGATACAAGTATTGCAATAAAAAGTACGTCAAGCATAGTTATAGAAAGGTCTGCTAATGATATTTTCATGAACATTAATAAATGGTTTTTAAAGCCAACTCATTGTCATTAAACTTAGAAAAGACGCACTACATGCAGTTCAGAACATGTAAGGGATTTCCCACCAGCATATGCATTAAGTTTGAAGAAGAGCAGATAGAAGAGATTGACAGTATTAAATTCCTGAGATTACAGCTTGATAATAAATTCAGTTGGGAGGAGCACCACACAGAATTGTAGAAACGACTCAACAAAACTGTATTTTTAATACGAGTGCTATCAGACATAGGAGACATAAAAATAAAAAAGCTTGCTTACTTTTCTAACCTTCATTTCATAATGTCGTATGGTATAATGTTTTGGTGTAGCTCTTCAAGTCAGTCAAAAGCGTGTAATACGTATTATCTGTGGAGTAAATTCACGGACGTCCTGCAGAAGCCTCTTCAAAGAACTGGGTATATTAACTACTGCCTCTCAGTAGATTTAGTCCTTAATGAAATTTGTCATAAATAATATATCCCTTTTCCCAACAAACAGCTCAGTTCATACATACAATACTAGGAATAAAAATGATCTACACAAGGACTTAAAATCGCTTACTTTAGTTTAAAAAGGGGTGAAATACTCAGGAACACACGTTTTCAATAATTTACGATCAAGTATAAAAAAATTTAGCTAGAATTAAAAATTAGTTTAAGAGGAGCCTAAAAGACTTTATAATGGCCAACTCCTTCTACTCCATTAGTGAATTTCTAAATTGTACCAAATGATGCATGTATCGGTATTCATACTATATGTGTATTATTATATTATTAGCTCAAAAAATAAAATAAAATAAAATAAAATAATGTTCGTATCTGTATTTATATTATTAGTATTATCTGTTATTCAGATTGTAAATTTGGTTTCTTGACATGTTCCACATCTACGAGAATCTCCTCAACATGGATCTACGCAACAAAACACTAATCTAATCTAATCTTCCGATAGCCACAAAAGAATCTATTCATCTCACTAATCTTGAGTCCATCGCCATTCCTTCTTCCACTCGCTTCCCTCCCATATATCGCTGTCTCCTCGACAGTGATGTGGCTGTCGGCCGCCCCAGTAGCTGCTAGCGACCACCAGATGGTTTCCTGCGACTCGCCGTGAAACGTCTTCGTCTCGGCGCCAACAACACCCGTCTTCCAGCTAAGACGAACCGTCCAGTGCCTCGCATCTAATGTAATTTCATGATGTTGCGCCAGGCCCGCGTCACACCGATTCCCATTGATCTGTTCACGACGTATGACGTAACTGCCACTCTCCCAGCCGTCAACACCAGAGATACCGGCGCGAAATTCAAACCAAATCCCCTTAGTGGATCATAATTAATTTGCTGTGTATGACCTTGGCGAACCGGTGGTCCTGAGCTGGGGACAGGTAAGCACTATCAGTTCTCAAAACACCGTAACCTCTGGGCACGCTTCAGCGACCACTGTGTGGCGCGACGGTACACCAGGGAAGGGGGATCTTAGCTTCACCACCTGGGTAGCGAGGATGGTACAAACCTCTATAAAAAAAAAAAACTTTTGTTTCCAAGGTGTGCTACGTGCCGATGGGACACATGGCTGTTGAGGTGAAACATCGCTTATACTGCCACAACTCATTTGTATAAGGCTTGCCTAGCCTCCTGAGGCCCCTGGTGTAATTATTTTTCTTCTAGACCTCACAAATCAACTGAGCATTGGTGCGAAGCACTCAAGTACAACTTAAAGAGTTTCAAAAACGTTTACTTCGTATCCACCAATGCTCAGTTGAACCGTGATACCTAGCAGAAAAAAGAATTAAGTTTTGAAGTACAGTATACTGAACAGTGGGCCTCAGGAGACTAGGCATGTGAGGCTCTTTCTAGGTGGACCATTAGTTGCCAAGCTACTCGTGGAACCGAGATGGATCCATTGAGTTATACCTCCTAATGGGATAGGTGTACCACTGGGTGAGGAGAGGGGGTACCAACAACCAACTTACTAAGAGGACTATCTTTGGATTCTGTACAGAATAAAAAAACATATAGTATGCAGTAACGGAACACATGCTGTGCCACAGAATGCGTTTATTTTAGTGAAGGTAAAAGAGGACACTTTTGAAAGTGTATCCTCTTTTTACATACAGAATACTCTACAGGTAATTAATTGGTGACGAACTCAAACCAAACACCTACGTAATGGGACGTTGTTGGTAGAAACTTCCACTTCCCAACATGCAGTGAATCTTCAGAAGGCTAAATACCTTGGCGAATATGCTATTAAGACCCAACTGCCTAACACCCTCAATTACACTACTGGCGTTCTTACTTGTAGGGATTTAATGAGCATTCCAACAGGCGAACTGAAGACTGAGTGGGCATAAGAAGGCAAAACATCACAAAAAAGGGTGGATCGGGAGTTGGTAAAATCACACTCCTTTATCCTCACCTTCAATAGTCCCCAACTTCCGGACAAGCTTAAAGGAGGCTTCCTCTGAATGAATGTACGGCCTTATGTCCCAAACCCAATGCGGTGTTTTGAATGCCCGCGGTTTGGACACACCATTCTCGGCTGTAAGGGTGACGCTATTTGCGGCAAATGTGGGAAGGCGTACCATTGAGGTTCTGATTCCACTCCACCTGCAAAATGTGTTAACTGTTCAGGGGACCATCCAGTTTGGAGTCGCTTATGCAGTGTGTACCTAGACGAGAAGAAAATACAGAAGATTAACACCACAAGACAGATACCATATGCAGAGGCCAAAAAGATCTTTCAGGCCATGCAACCTGTATTTACAACTTCCTTCGCCTCTGCTCTGCAGAAAACTGTTGCTGCTAAAGCTGATGCTTCAACCGAGACGGATGTTGTTAGTGGGGGTACCAACACCTGCCAATGCACATGTAACGCAGCAGAAGCTTTAACACAGACAGCCCCCCCTCCCCCCGCGAAAACCGCTGAAAAAGCTACGGGTATCACCTTTTCAGAACCCTCTGTTCCAGTAACTGCATAGCCTGCCCTTACATCCACAACCACAACCCAAACGCTAAAAAGCACCTGCTAAGAAAAAGTCAGCGATTGATCGGATTATTTGGAAGTTATTATTCCTGATCGTACGTCTGATCCAGCTCCATAACTCTAGGAATTGGATATCCCTCAGGGGCAAACAACTCGCTCGAACACTGAACCTCCACCATGTTCAGTGTCTCTATCTCGGAAGAAAGAGTAAAGATACAACCTCCGTGTTAGATGGCTCCAATACTGCAGTGGAATGTACAGGGTTTCAGGAGACATATGGAGAAACTGACTCAGGGGATACCAATCTATATGTGCCTGTAAGAGACAAATTGTAAATCTACCGACTACCTTGAGGTACGTTCTATGTTCTCCACAAGAAGGACGACGTTAGCGGACAGAGAGATAACGGCGGAATGGCTATTTTTACTAATACTGCCTATCATTCCAAGCCAGTCTCCCACCCCACATTTACAAGCCGTAAAGTATCTGTATATGTGCGCCACCTCATGACAGTTTGATGTAGTGGCCCTCGATCTTCTTACGCATCCCCCCCCCCCCCCCGATTCATCTGGCGATTTTAATGCACAAAACGTGCTTTGGGGCTCTGCCAATACCGCACCAGGGGTCGAGCAACCGACAGGCTTCCCTTGTCATCGAGTGCACATTTGTTAAACACAGGACAGCCCAAACACTTTTGTACTGCATCGGGGTCGTTCTCAGCCATAGATCTCTCAACTTGTTCTCCAGCCCTCACGCACAGTACACAATGGGAACTGTCGTTGACTTGCATGGTAGTGACCATCTCCCCATACGGCTTCACCTGCAGGCCGCCTCAATGGGTGATCAGTAAAGCCGACTGTTCAGCCATCTCGCTGAGCTGGAAACTCGTGATAATGTCCAGGAAAGGGTGGACTGGCCATTAGGGCCAGGCGTGCAGCTCTGGCAAAGAAAGTACTTAGGCTCTAACAAACAAAAATACACCAAAATCGTATGATAGATAATTTAATGGTCCCTTATTGCACTAGTGATACTCCCGCATCTGCAAAACTCTGCAGTCGTCCGTTAGAGACCTCTGTGTGTGCCATGCCGCATTGCACTTTGACCTGCCGGTACGCCAGTAGTGACGGCGCAGTGAAGTTGCGCTTTGTGACGTTATTTGTGTAGTGAAGCGTCAGATGGGTCGGCGATTGGTAGTCAATCTTGCTAATGTATTTCAATTGGTTGAGACTAAATTCCGAAGAGCTCTTCTTGGAGAATACGGTGTTGGTGTAGAAGAAGAATCATTCACATGTTTTTTGGTATGTATTATAGTGCAGAAATATGAGAATAGATTAGGAACACTATAATAGATAATAGGTAACATGTGAATGATTCATCTTCTACACCAGGACCGTATTCACGATGAAGGGCTCTTCGGAATTTTATCTCAACCAATTGCAATACATTAGCAGGATTGAGAACCAATCGCCGACCCATCTTACGCTTCACCACACAAATAACTTTACAAAACGCAACGTCAGAGGAACACTGCACCATCACTACTGGCGTACCGGCAGGTCAAAGTGTAATGCGGCATGGCACACGCAGAGGCCTCTAATGGGCGACTGCAGAGTTTTGCAGATGCGGGAGTATCACTAGTGCAATAAGAGACCTTTACATTATCTATCATACGATGATGGTGTATTTCTGTTTGTTCGAGCCTAAGTACTTACCTTGTAGGTAGGTTTAAGCGCTGGCCGACTGCAGACGACCTCACGGCCTTTCGGATGACGAGGATAAAATGTCGCAAAATTAGAAAGCCGAAAGAGATCTTGGCAACAGTTCCTGAGTACCGTAACCCGATCCACTAAAAGTTCCACGGTATGAGAGACTATCAGAAGAATTTCTGGGAAAAGGAAGGAGGTGTCCAGTGACTGCTGTAATGGGAAATTGCGTTCTCCAAACCAGCCCGCGAGACATTGCCCAGACCATAGCCAACGTTACAGCCACTGCCTGTCAGGATCCAGCATTCCAGCGCCACAGAGTGGTTGCTGAGAAGGGCAATTTGGACTTCAGGTCCACTGGTCATCAGGATTATAACTGCGCTTTCACTCTGTGGGAGCTGGATTCTGCATTGTCTGCGTATTGTGATACATCCACTAGCAATGATAGAATCCGCTACAGTATGCTGCGATACCTAACACAGCGGAATAAAGAAATCCTCCTCAAATTTTATTGCCATTTGGTTGTCAAGTCACTCTCCTGATACGTGGAAAGAGACTATTTTAATCCCCATTTTAAAACCTGGGAAAGATCGCACATGACCAAGCAGTTACCGCAGTGTTGCTCTCACTAGTTGCTTGGGAAAGACCTTAAAGCGGATTGCCAACCGCCGCCTTGTCTGGATGTTGGAATCCAGGCAGATCCTTAGTCGCTACCAGAGTGGGTTCAGGGGATATCGTTCCACCTTCGATAACCTGGCCTCTCTGGAGGCGGTATACAACAGGCTTTCCTGCGACGTCACCACCTTACGGTAGTAACGCTAAAAGTGGGCCTTTGCGATCGTCTTTTGATAGCATCATTTCACAGATATTTGCAAAAATAACGGCGATTTTGGGATGTCTGTCTGTCTGTCCGTAACGTGTTCCCCCTTTTTAAGACGAACGGTTCTACCGATCAGCACTAAATTTTACAGAGATAATTGTAGGCCGCCAGAGACAAGAACATCCCTTTACCTCCCTTTTTCAAATTTTTCGGACAAAAAATACGGTAGTAATACCAAAATAAGCCGTTAGTAATATAACTGTAATTACAAACGAAACGCTCCTCTGACACGAAAAATTTTATACCCTAATTGGTATAGGGAAAAGTCTCTAAAATTTCGCTCTCTTACGACTTTTTCATATCTTGCATCGTTGCAGAGATATTTGCAAAAATAACGGAGATTTGACACCCTCCATTGAATTAACGAAAACCAGCCGTTCGGAGATGTCACGTGACATTCCTCGCCCAAAACTCTGTCATACGACATCTTGCGTTGCGTATTTGATGATTTTCTTATTGTAAATTACACGTTGTCATTTCAAAGCTATGGCGCACTGAAGAATTAACAAAAACACGTCGTTCTTCGTACGATAAATGATAATCTAATGTCTAAATTGCCATATTAGCATCAGTTAACAACTCAATTAATTGTACGATATTATAGAGCGCAATTTTTAAATGTTAGCCGTAGCGTAGTGGGTAGTGCGTTGGTCTGTGATGCTGAAGGTCAGTGGTTTGGAACCCACTACTACCTATTTTTTTTTCCTCAAAGGGTTTCAGACACTCTTTTTAATTGTATAGAATTAAATAGAATTGTGCATATCTAAGAATACTCCCTCTAAAATGCGTATGTTGTATTTCGTCATCATGCCGGGAAATACGTATCAAAGAATTGCACAATGGCCTTCTGAAGCGTATGCACATGAACTGTGAGGATACTGTAATAATGAACATTCTGCATAAAGTGGTGATGCAGGTAGTTTCGTATATAAAGGAAATCCCTGATTTCTGTGGTAAGTGTAGTTCTTTAATCAAACAGAAGGGAAGTGTATACACTGCAACAAATTACCTTGTTTATTTTTTCTAAGCGGTTATTCACTATTTGTGGAATATATTGAAAGTCATTATTCAGAATCAATGCAACTACGAAAATGTTTGTCTTTGACATGGTTGCTATGGACGCTTTTAACATAGATGGTATTACCTTTCCTGTAGTTCAGATATGACTTTCTTCGTGTTACACTGTTCTGTGCTAAAATAAAGAGCAAATATTCTATTTCAAACCGTGATTACGTTTTCTTTTACACCTAAAATCACAAACGGATTAAGTGTGGTAATACTGAATTCCATATACCACTAGTACTCAATATATATACAAAGTTAGTACTATCAATACGTCACTTACAACAGTCATTGTAACAGTATCTCCCCAGTTTATGTACATGTGTTAAAGACGTCTATGTTTACAATTCGTTGCTATGTATTTCATGGCATAATCTCGAAACAGAACAAATGCGGTTTTCAGAGAAAGTGCTGTTACCTTTGAACAACTCAGAATCTTGCAGAATACATTTGGGTTTAGTTAACAAGAGTGTGCGAAAACCTTTCAGGAAGCAAGAGCAAAAATAAAGTGGGACAAAAATATTGACAGTGGTGCTAATAAATATATATTGATTTTTTTTCCTTCAGTGGAATCGATGCTTTGCGATCGTTTGTTTATATTTGTTCTGGGTTGTTCGTTGAGAATTTTACTCAGTTTTTTATTACAGATGGCGTTGAACCAACACCGTCTGAAGAGAAGGCCAGTGCACTGCCGTGCCACTTCACGTCACGCAGAGTAGCTCGCGATCGTTTAGCTTACTGGCTGGCTGATGGGGCACTGCGGCCAGCCAGTGAGCTACGCGATCGCGACGTACTCTGTGTGATGTGACGTGGCACAGCAGTACACATGCCTTCTCTTCAGGTGGTGTTAGCTGAACCGTCTTTCGTTTTCTCTTTTTTGATTGGTTCGTCGGTGTGAACGGGTACTTTGTGAACGTTGGTTTGTTTTGTTCTATTTTGATCGTTTCGGATAACTCAGTTCTCTCGTTCCAGAGGGCGTCGAGCTGCCATGCCGGCAACCCTCTGACCGAACACTCTGAGCAACCGCGCCCTAGCAAATTCCGAACCAACGTCTAACATGTCCGTACATCAGAAACTAATTCCTCGCCTATTAAGCTATGGCGAACAGCTGCGAGAGTAATCCGTGCCTCTATCGATGGAAGGCTATAGTCACTCGTCCGAACACCAAATATACGCTACGTTCGTTCCAGCCTATAGTAATTCACAACCAGTACATGCAAACAAAATAAACTTAGAAGTTCCAAGGTGATAATATTTTAACGAAAAATTATAATGAAAATTTGAGAGAGATATTAAAATTATGAAACTTCCTGGAAGATTAAAATTGTTTGCCGGAACCGGGACTCGAACCTGGGACCTTTGCCTTTCGCGGGCAAGCGCACTACCGACTGTACTATCCCGACACGACTCACGATGCCGCCTCACAACTTTACATCCGCCAGTACCTCGCCTCCTACTTTCCAAACTTCACAGAAGCTCTCCTGCAAACACGCTCGACTAGCACTCCTGGAAGAAAGGATATGGTGGAGACATGGCTTAGCCACAGCCTAAGGGATATTTCCAGAATGAAACTTCACTCTGCAGCGGAGTGTGCGCTGATATGAAACTTCCTGGCAGATTAAAATTGTGTGCCGGAACCGGGACTCGAACCTGGGACCTTTGCCTTTCGCGGGCAAGTTCAAACAGGTAAAAGTTCAAACAGGTAAAAGTTCAAAAAAGAGTATGTTTGTCAAAGCTAAACTCAAACGTCATATAATTTTGACTGTTAAAATACAGTCAGAAAGAATATTACGTGTTGGGTGCATAGATGTTACCATAATAGTAGAGTGGTAAACTTATGACCAAAATTTTTTATTATTTAGATTATTATTTTGGCCCAAAATGTTTGCAAATACTTATAAAACTACAAATCTAAAGTGGGCCATAAAACACGTCAGTGCGATTTTTTCTGTATCGAGCAGACCTACTTGGAGGCATCTTATACTCAAGAATACTTCACGAATGGGGATTTCGTGGTTGTCTTTTAATTTTTATACTGCCTTTCCTTTCTATATTATTTTAGATATCGAGTTGGTGGCGAGTCTCTGATCACTTTGTGCAGGAAAACGATGTCCCTCAGGGTAGTGTTTTAAGTGTGACTTTGTTTGGCATAGCTGTTAATAGTATTACTTCTGTTGTAAAAAATCCTGTCCAGTGTTCATTATTTGTTGATAATTTCTCTGTATTTTGCTCTTCTTCTAGCCTTTCAACGACAGCTCGTCAGTTGCAGCTAACTCTCCAGCGGCTGGACGAATAGGCGCAAAATACCGGTTATAAATTTTCAATCGAGGATTCTGCGTGTGTGTTCTTTTTAAACCGTTCACCTTCTATTGCGGATGGGGAACACTGTTCTGAATTTTAAAGACACTGTGAGTTTTCTGGGTCTCACAATTGACTGTATACTTACCTGGTTGACGCTTCTTAAAGACTTAAAGAGACGGTGCCTCGAAGCACTATTTTAAGGTGCTTCATGCGGAGCTAACAGGATTGGTCTGCTCCAGTTTTATAGAGCCTTTGTACAATCCCAACGTGATTACTGCTGCATGGTGTATGGGTCTGCAAGACGTTCATTCCTGAAAATGTAGGATGTGGTGCACAATGAGGGGAATCGGTTGGCTACCAGGGCATTTTGTGCCGAGGCTACTGAACCAACGCTCCACATACGACGACAGCTTCTCATGGTGCGCCAGGCGTATAACACATTGTCCACTCTATATACACCTGCTTACAACACCATTGCTCGGTCACCTATAAAGGGGCTTTTTCGTAATCTGCTTCGAGCTACGAGGCCTTTTGGGATTCGTACTAAGGACTTTTTCTTACATTCGGGTGTGGCAAGTTTTAAACTACAGGCCTATTTCATTGACGTCAATTTGCAGCAGGATTTTGGAACATATCATGTATTCAAATAGTTTGAATTATCACGAACAGAACAATCTATTGACCCAAGGTCAACACGGATTTAGAAAATATCGTTCATGTGAAACACAACTAGCTCCTTATTCACACGAGGTGATAGGTGCTATCGACAAGGGTTCGCAAATCGATTCCGTATTTCTTGATTTCCAGAAGGCTTTTGACACCGTACCTCAAAAACAGCTTTTAATCAAATTGCGTGGTTATGGTATATCACCCAGAATTTGCGGTTGGATAGGGGATTTCCTGTCAGAGGACGCAGTTCGTAGCAATCGATGTTAAGGCATCGACTAAAACAGAGATGAGATAGGGCGTTCCGCAAGGTAGTGTTATTGGTCCTCTGCTGTTCCTTATTTACATAAACGATTTAGGGGAAAACCTAAGTAGCTCTCTCAAGTTGTTTGCAGATGACGCCGTCATTTACCGTCTAGTAAAATCGTCTGAAGATCAAAACCAACTGCAGAACGATCTGAATAAGATATCAGTATGGTGTAAATATTGGCAATGACTCTAAATAATGAAGTGTGAAGTCGTTGACACGAGTACGAAAAGAAATCCGTTAAACTTTGTTTATAAGATAAATCTATGAAAAGTGAATGCCGTAAACTCCAAAAAAATTCAGGGAATTATTATTACTTCAGACATAAATTGGAAAGAACACGTAGATAATGTCGTGGGAAAGGCGAAACAGAGACTGCGTTTTATTGGCAGAACCCCAAAAAGATGCAACAGAAGTCCAAAAGAAACTGCATACAGTACATTTTGGAGTATTGCTGCCCAGTGTGTCATCCCTATCAGGTAGGTTTGACGGAGGACATTAAAAGAGTCCAAAGAATGGCAGCTCGTTTCGTATTGTCACGATACAGGGGAGACAGCGTTACGGAAATAATACAGGATCTAAGATGGGAACCATTACAACAACAGCGCTTATCGCTGCGGCGTGGGCTGCTTATGAAACTCCAATCGCCAACATTCTCCTCCGATTGCGAAAATATAATGTTGACTCCCACTTACATAGCTATAAAAGATCATCAGAATAAAAAACGAGAAATAAGAGCTCGAACGGAGAGATTCCCGTGTTCTTTCTTCCCTCGCGCCATTCGAGAATGGAACGGGAGATAAACAGTATAATGGTGGTTCGGTGAACTCTCTGCCCGGCACTTAAATGTGATCTGCAGAGTATCCCATGTAGATGTAGATGTAGAATGTCTTACACCGAGGTTCCAGTAAATGTATATTAAATTCAAGGTTGAAATTGGGAACCAGACAGACCATGGCCTATAGGAACCCCAGGAAAACGGACTGGGAGACATATAGGAGAGACCTTGACTTCAGCCTATCGCCAAATTAAAACTTCGATAAGGTATCCAGCAGAGTTTGAGGAAGTAGCAGAGGCCGTAACCTCTGCTATAGTGACCTCATACCAGGACAACTGCTCAATCACCAAGAAGTGCACAAATAGGAGTGTGCCTTGGTGGAATAATAACCTGGAAATGCAAAGAAAACAGGTACGAAGACTGTTTAACCTTGCGAGGCGCAAAGGACAATGGGAAAAGTATCGTGGGGCCCTTGTCAATTACAACCTTGCCATCAGACGGGCAAAGCAAGCATCCTAGAAGGTATTCTGTGAGGAAGTGTAGGGCACGGATGCTCAAGCGAGACTTCATAAAATCCTCACTAGGGTACCAACTAATCCAGGAGGAACATGAAGGAGGATGGGGAGTATACAAAGACAGCACATGAAACGCTGGAACTGCTCCTCAAGACTCACTTTCCTCAATACACTCTGGGGGATAACTCAGATCAGAATGCGATTCCTGAGAGACAACGGTTCTCAGGTATTCGCAAAGAGGACTGGGATCTGGCCAAGGAGTGTGTCGATTTCAGTAAGGTCCAATGGGCGGTGGGAACATTTCAACCGTTCTTGTCACCTGGCCCCGAAGGAATCTTTCCAGCTCTCCTGCAAAAAGCGGGAGAAAATCTTACTAGATTCCTATGCAGGTTATTCAGGGTTAGCCTAGCAGCAGGAATCATTCCCAATGCCTGGAGGGCAGTGAAGGTTGTCTTCATTCCAAAGCCCGGGAGAATTGATCATACCAAGGCCAAGGATATGAGACCAATCAGCCTGTCCTCCTTCATTCTTAAGACATTGGAAATGCTGGTTAATGTGCATGTTGGTGAAAGGAGGTTAAGTAGAGCTCCTCTTCATTCAAACCAACATGCATATCAGCCAGGTAAATCATGTGAGACAGCTCTCCAGCAACTCGTTGGGAAGGTGGAGAAAGCACTACACTTTCAGGAAATAGCCCTCTGTATCTTCCTGGGCATTGAGGGGGCTTTCAGCAATACGACCTTCGATTCCATGGTTAGGGCAGCAGAGGTGCATGACCTAGGGACCACTATATGTAGGTGGACTAGCGCCATGCTCAGTGGAAGAAATGTAGAGGCTACCATGATGGATGAAAAAATGGTAATCAACACCACTAGGAGTTGCCCGCAAGGAGGAGTTCTTTCCCCTTTGTTGTGGAATCTAGTGGTGAATGATCTCATTGGAGAATTAAACTCTAGGCAGTACTTTTGCCAAGGATACGCAGATGATCTTGTCATAGTAATACTTGGCAAATTTGCTGACACAGTGAAGAATATGGCACAAGGAGCACTGGACATTGTGCAAGACTGGTGCAGAAAACAGGATCTGGGTGTTAGTCCTAAGAAGACTGTTGTACCATTCACAAAGAAGCATATACAACATTCAAGATGGAATCTAATGCTTTTCAATGAAGCGCTAGCTGTGAAGGGGACAGGGAAATATCTAGGGGTTACCCTAGATGAGAAACTGACATGGACCCCTCACATCAGGAATATTTGCTCCAAGGCAAAAGGTACTATTGTGAGTACCAGGAGAGCTTGTGGCAAAAATTGGGGCCTGAGCCCCAAGGGTATGCACTGGATATACACCACAGTGATTAGACCCAGGATCACCTATGGGGCGGTCGTGTGGTGGAAGAAGGTAGAGCCGGCCGCGGTGCCCGAGGGGACTGAGGCGCTTCAGTCACGGTCTACACGGCCACTACGGTCGGGGGTTCGAATCCCCCCTCGGGCATGGATATTTATGCCGTCCTAGTTCGTAAGTGGTTCATAAGTAGTTTGTAAGTTTAGGGACTGATGACCCCGTAGTTAAGTCCCATAAGCTGTACAAACATTTGAAGAAGGTAGAACAGGAGGTTACTGCTAAGGAGCTTGGTAAGGTGCAGAGATTAGCCTGCTTAACCATAACAGGCGGAATTAGCAGCACACCAACTGCTGGGATGGAAACCATGCTGGATACGCCACCATTACACCTTTGGGTCAAGATGGAGGCAGCGGCTGGTGCATACAGACTCAAATCTGGCAACAACTGGAACTCTTTCGGATATCCAGAATCACACACTAAAATAGTGAGTGAGGTAAATATAGGAAAGGTTGGGGAAATGCCAGCCGACTGTATAATAACCCCATACTGCTTCAACAAGCCTTTCAATATAACCATTGGAAGTAGGGAGCAGTGGGAGAAAATAGTTAGGCAGCGTACGGGAGATATTGTCTGGTTCACTGACGGGTCAAAATCAGACCAAGGTGTTGGGGCTGAGGTATATGGGGTGCAGCCAAGACTAGAGGGCGTCATCTCTCTAGGAAAACTGGCCTCAGTATTCTAGGCGGAAATCACTGCCATCAGGGCGTGTGTGGAGGAGAATTTGCGTAGATGGTACAAAGATTGTAGCATCATTCAGACAGCCAGGCAGCCCTGAGATCACTGGCAGCTCCTGCAACAAGGTCTAAAATTGTTTCAGAATGTCACAGGGTTCTAGTGGGGCTAGGGGAAAACAATAGAGGAAACCTATTGTGGGTACCTGGCCACTCGGGGATCAGTGGCAACGAAGATGCCGACAGATTAGCCAGGATGGGGGCAGAGACTCCATTTATTGGACCGGAATCAAGGCAATGATCAAATTGGAGCTACGTAACTGGCTCAGATGACAGCACGTAGAATATTGGACCAAAGTCCATCAACAAAAACATGGCAAGGTAATTATGCCAAAGCCATGTTTTAAAAGAAGCTCTGCAATCCTGGGTCTGAACAGGACAGAGATTAGACTCATGGTTGGATTGCTGACAGGCCATGAGAATTTCAAAAAACACCTACATACAATGGGAATATCAGAAGAGGACACTAAATGTAGGATCTGTGATGACGGTGATGATACTGCACCACATCTAATCTTCGAATGCATTGCATTGGAGAGTAAAAGGCACAGAACATTTGGGACAACCAGACCCGAAGAAATTGTGTCTAATAAAGAACTGGTGAAGGGACTCCTTGCACTGTTCAAGGGCATTGGTTGGCTTTACTAGACATACAGGGAGCGATACCGCAGTTTCAGTGCGGGCAGTGGCGGTTTGGACCAACACTGTTTTGGTTTCCCTGAAAAAATCAAATCAATCCAATGTAGATATAGATGTAGAATGTCTTACACCGAGGTTCCAGTAAATGTCCACCTTGGCTCCCACAGAGGCCCAGATTAATTTTAGACTTGACATATTTTAAGAAGTATTACACTTCTGATTTTACATTTCAGTCTCTGGTTTTTAACATTTTAGATGAGCATCGTTATTTTACTGTGGTTTACAGGAATGGGTCCAAACAAAGGGGACTCCCTAGCCTTCTCCGTATTGTTACCCATCCACACCATCAGGATTCGCCACCCCACTGCATACTCTCTCTCTCTCTCTCTCTCTCTCTCTCTCTCTCTCTCTCTCTCTCTCTCTCTCTCTCTCTGCAGACCTACATGTGATCCTGATGGCGCTAGAGCAAATGCAGCGTGTTCGTAGCACACGGTGTCTTCTGCGCTCCGACTCACTCAGTGCGCTGCTATCTATACATAATCTATATCCAGCTGACAAGGTAGAACAGCTCATACATGATGGACTATACTCCCTCCAGCAGCGGGGGAAGAGAGTGTCATTCTGTTGGGTACCAGGACACGTCGGAATTCATGGCAACGAGATGGCTGATCGGTCTGCCAAGGAGGACAGCAGATATCACACAATAGGCCGTTCCTCTGGGAGGAATCGTGACGGGCAGTGACGGGCAATAAACTGTGGTTGGTTAGAGCTAAATGTCCGTGTCGAACCTCCTGCCAGTCATTGACGCAGCATGAGGTAGCCTGCGCACGTCTCCGAATCGGACACTGCGCTTTGACACACAGCTATTTACCCTGTCGAGAGCACTCCCCGATTTTTGACGCCTGTTGCGTGCAAATCTCTGTACGCCACATTTTCATTGAATGTAATTATATATTTTTGACGACGTTACAGCGTTCATTTTTAATTAAATAAATCGCAATTTGCGATCACTTATGGCTTCACTGTACAAGGTTTAGATGTAATACCGAAGTGCGGCGAATGAAAATTTGTGCCTATCCGGGATTTCAACCCTGGATCTTCTGTTTACAAGGCAGACGTGTTGACCACTCCACCACCGGGGACACAGTGACCATCCCGACTATAACGTCGTCAAAATATATATAATTGTATACAAGCCAAGGCTGGGCCCCTGACGACAATTAATTGAGTCTCGATTCCTCATGGTCTATTCCACCTGATGCGGGAATACAGTATTGTGGCTGCGAGCATTACAGAACTAAGAGGCTGTGGTAATAGGAAAGAGACAGCGTGGCGAATGGAGGCTTGGGTGTGGCAGGAGACGTGCAGGGAAGAGTCCTCTGCAGACTGAGATGGTGAGGTCATGTTACACGTATGGGAGATGCAAGGTTACCGAAGATACTCATGAGCTCGGCAGCGGAGGGTAAGAGGAGTCGAGGTAGACGAAGAAGAAAGTACTTAGATTCGGTGCAGAATGATTTTGAAGTAAAAGGCATAACATCAGACGAGGCATTAATGTTAGCATTGAATATGGGATCATGGAGGAATTTTATTAGAGGTACTATGCTCCAAATTGAATGCTGAAAGGTATAATCAGTTTCTAATGATGATGATGATGATGATGACATTCCTGGTCGTGAAAGTTTAGATTTTACTTTTTAGTTCATTTATGCAGTCGTCGATATAATGTGACACCATGTGGACAATGATAATGACCTACATGCGTGTGTGTATGTAACTGGTCACATGTGGTGGGCCAGAGAATGCCTAGAAACAATCTACAAATTGATATTTGCCATCTGTGTTTTGTATTCCGATTGCACACTTTGAAACAGTTTGACAGTTTGACAGCTGAGTCGCAGATAATTTGGATACTGATATGAATGTATTTCTTACTGAACACACCCCCAAGCCCATTTTAATAAATTGTGTAAACCAGCTATTATTATTACTTCGGTTTTACGTGTAATTTAAAGTAATTCTGAACACTAGGGAATGATGACAAACTTAGTTAAGTCCGTCAGATTTACAGACATTTGAACATTTCTGAAAGGTCTGTCTAACATTTAAATTGGTATCGGATGATAACAAATTACGCTTCTTCAGAAATTCTATTACACCTTCGCCAATACTGCATTTTGTATCTTCATTGCTTTGGACATAAGAAGTTATTTTCCTACCCAGGGAAGAAAACACATCTACTTCCTTCAGCATCGACTTATTTTCTCAAACTACGTTCTATTACCTGTATATTGCTCCAATTAATGTTAGTTTTCTAACCTGTTTTCAAGTCATCCATACCATTCAGCTGCTCTTCCTGGACCTATAATGTCTCTGACAGAATTAAAATGTCAAGCAAACAGCAAAGTTTTTATTTCTTCTCCCTGAAGTCCTTCTCTTCATTTCTCCTTGGTTTACTTCATGGCAAGGACTTATTGAACACACAATTCGTACTACTCATGGCATATTTATTAAATCTGTTAATTATTTAATACAATCCTTCATACCTTGAGAGTCTGTCCTTGCAGTACAACAGTGTTCTTCTTTTCAGTAGACACAGATCCTGCTGTCAATCGCAGGGAGGAAACCCCTATGGAAGTCAGTTAATTAGACCAACAGCTTCACCACTTGTAAGGAAAGCCGTGAAGCCGGCTAAGATCCTGCCTGTGCAAGATTTCAATGCTCAGCTTCTCGAAGCGGAAGAGGCGACTAATGCTTCTACAACTACTTCTACAAGGGATACTCTGCAAATCACATTTAAGTGCCTCGCAGTCGGTTCATCAAACCACCATTATGCTATTTATCTCCCATTACATTCTCGAATAGCGCGCGGGAAGAAAGAACACCTTAATCTCCCCGTTCCAGCTCTGACTTCTCGTAATTTATTCTGATGATCATTTCTACCAATGTAAGTGGGAGTCAACAACACATTTTCGCATTTGGAGGATAATGTTGGCGATTGGAGTTTCGTAAGTAGCCCACGCCGCAGCGATAAGCGCCGTTGTTGTAATGATTCCCATACCAGATCCTGTATCATTTCCGTAATGCTGTCTCCCCTGTATCGTGACATTACGAAACGATATGCCCTTCTTTGGAATCTTTCGCTGTCCTTTGTCAAACCCACTTCATAAAGATCCCATACTGGGCAGCGATACTCCAAAAATGGATGGACAAGCGTAGTGTATGCAGTTTCTTTTGTAGTTCTGTTGCATCTTTTAAGGGTTCTGCAAATAAAAGCCAATAAAACGCAGTCTCTGGTTCTCCATGACTTTATCTACGTGTTCTTTCCAGTTTAAGTCTGAAGTAATAGTAATTCCTAGGTATTTTGTGGAGTTTATGGCCTTCATTTTTGATTGATTTATCATGTAAACAAAG
Source organism: Locusta migratoria (assembly GCA_026315105.1). NCBI lineage: Eukaryota > Metazoa > Arthropoda > Insecta > Orthoptera > Acrididae > Locusta > Locusta migratoria. The sequence goes on from CM048745.1 coordinate 94,451,704, forward strand.
TATAACGGATTTCTTTTCGTACTCATGTGAACGACTTCTCACATCTCATTATTTAGAGTCATTGCCAATATTTACACCATACTGATATCTTATTCAGATCGTTCTGCAGTTGGTTTTGATCTTCAGACGATTTTACTAGACGGTAAATGACGGCGTCATCTGCAAACAACCTAAGAGAGCTACTTAGATTTTCCCCTAAATCGTTTATGTAAATAAGGAACAGCAAAGGACCAATAACACTACCTCTGTCGATTACAACGAACTGTGTCCTCTCTGACAGGAAATCCCCTATCCAATCGCAAATTTGGGGCGATATACCATAACCACGCAATTTTATTAAAAGCCGTTTGTGAGGTACGGCGACAAAAGCCTTCTGGAAAACAAGAAATACGGAATCAATTTGCGAACCCTGGTCGATAGCGCCCATCACTTCGTGTGAATAAACAGCTAGTTCTGTTTCGCATGAACGATATTTTCTAATTCCATGCTGACCTTGGGTCAATAGATCGTTCTGTTCGAGGTAATTCATAATATTTGAATACAGGATATGTTCCGAAACCAAAACCAAAATCAACGTCAATGAAGTAGGCCTGCAGTTTACTGGGTTACTACTACTGCCTTTCTTTAATATAGCTGTGACCTGTGCAACTTCCAATCTTTTGGTACAGCTCTTCCTATGAGAGAGCGGTTGTAAAAGGTTGTTAAGTAAGGAGCTATCACTTCAGCATAATCAGATAGAAATCTAATGGGTATACAGTCCGAGCCAGAAGACTTATTCTTGTTAAGTGATTTTAGTTGCTGCACTGCGCCGATGATATCTACTTCTACGTTACTCATTACGGCCTCTGTTCGTAATTTGAAATCTGGAATATTGGTTTCGTCTTCTTTGGTGAATGAGTTTATAAAAGCTATGTTTAGTAACTCTGCTGTAGTAGCGCTGTCATCGGCAGAGTTGCTGTTTGTGTTTTGCCCGTAGTATATTTAACATATGACCAATATCTGTTAGGGTATTCAGTCAAATTTCGAGAAAGAGTTTCGTTGTGATAAGTATTATAGACACCTCGCATTGGAATCCTCGCTAAATTTCGAGCTTCTGTGTAGGATCGCCAATCCTGGGTATTTTGTGTTCGTTTAACACGTTCGCTGCCGTTTACGCTCTGGGGCGATGATGCTAGGTGCCACTTCACGCTCTGTCGCGTGATCGTATTTTGACAGCATTTTTTCATAGTTTTGAGCCACTGAATGTTTTGGTTTTAGTTTTCAGTTTTTTTGATATGGTTTTTTATTTGCATTTGTATTTTTGTGAAAACAACAAATGACCAATATAAACAGTACATAAATCTATCATGACATCATGAGAAGCGTGTGTGGCTCGTAGCCGGTAATGCAAACGCCGAAATCTGGAACCACGTACGTGAGCATATCACTTATACACTTCCCTGAGTGCCTACCAGAGTATACAGCTTTATTAGACGATGCCAGTTTACAACAACCCATAATAGGATGCTAGGTCGCAGCACGCGCCACAGCGTGAGCGGCACCTGACTCAAGTAACGTTTACACGCGCCAGAGCGTGAACGGCAGCGAACGTGTTAAATGTAGTATGTCTTTTCCTTTGCTTTTGCATCAGTGCCAAGGGGGATCGCCTCCTTCTTGTATTAATTTATTTGGTATAAAATACGCTTCTCGCAGCACTGCTCCGATGCGTCGTCAGAACGCACCCTCATCCACCCAGTATCATCGCAACCCCTCCCAAACCCTCCTACCTCCCTCCCACTCCTGTTTCTAAACTGGTTAGCCACGCGTCCGATACGCAACAGGCAAAGCACTGTTTGCGCGCTGGAACCCGCCATTCACAATACGAAGCAAACAATGGCAGCGCGGAACAGTGCGCAAACAGGGCAGCGGGTTTGTCTTCGAGCTGCAGCCATTACGTGGCCAATAGCCGCGTAACGCATGGCCCGTCTGTTGGTCCAACAGCGTATGGCAGCCTCGACTACCATGCAGAAAATACATTATGCAGGGTGAGTCCCATATAACGTAACACTTCTTTCCTGAATTGTTAAATAAAATTGAAAAGCCGTTTTTGGCAGACGGTAGTAGAAAGAGGGGCGACAAATTTCATTAAGGTTCATATGTGTCAAACACGTTATTCAGATAATACGCCATCATTTTCTCAGGATTGACTTTCATAGTGATTTCACTGGGATAAAGTGAATCATTTCTATTTCCGTATTAAAAATTGTTCAGAGAGATTTATGTCATTGATACGAAAATGGTATTTACTATACGGAAAATAATGTTGATTCTATTCGTTGAAAACGACACAGTTGCTTTACATGATGAATTTATTCTGAGTATGCAATTACAGGAAACTATACTGGAGGAAGACAAAAATTTCTCGTTGTTCTATTTTGCTCATATTCAGTCATTCTGCAACAGCACACTAAGCAAAATTTTAATTTAATATGTCGCTTGTAGTGGGCATTTTAGCAACAGCTAAATACTACATATTTTCACAGTAGTATTTTGTAAAGAAAACGCTTTGTGCTACTGCAAATGAAGTGTTTTATCTATTTTTACAATTCACTCATACGCTTTTTGCCCTTTTCACAAGGCATCATCAGTGGCTGTCCTGAAATATTTACATGTTCTTGTTTACATATATAGGTTAGGCTTTCACATGTGTCGAAAACATTTAGTTTATGATTCGAAACAGTTCATTTTTGGTATAAAATGGTGTACGTACTGTACGAGCTACTCCATATGTCCATCTTTCTCGCAAACACGTCGAAATGTTGCACTATTTTGCGAAAAACTTCGCATTTTCTTACATACACCGTAACTGTGTCCAGTGCAGCTCGTTTTGTAAGCGTTGCCAATTGTCTCAGCTTATTTGTAATTCAGCTGTTTTTAGTGAAAGTATGTGGAAGGTAAAGAGTGTGAACAAATAACGCCCCCCCCCCACACACACACACAAACAAACCTTTCAAACACTTTAAATAAAAACAGTTAAATTAAAAATAAGTCGACAAAGCTGGCAACACAAAACGAGCTACTCTGGACACAGCTGTAGTGCAAATATGAAAATGCGAAGTTTCTCGCAAAATATTGCAGAGGTTGCCAGAAAGAGGGACATATGGAGCAGCAACTGCTGCAAGTACACCATTTTATATCAAAAACGAACTGTTTCGAATTATAAACGAAATGTTTTGTACACATGTGAAAGCCTAACCTATATATGTAAACTGGAATATGTAAATATTTCATGACACCCACTGATGATGCCTTGTGAAAAAGGCGAAACGCGAATGGGTGAATTATAAAAATAAAGAACACTTACTCTGCAGTAGTAATAGGCGTTTTCTTTAGAAAATACTACTGTTAAATATAATTTAAATTTACACTACTCCTTAGGGATGATATGGACTAAAAGACCTTAATGGTACTAAGTGTGTAAGTGGATTTAGAAAGTAATGTGTGATTAGTTTAATAAGATAGTAATTCTGGAATTCTCTCCTGTGTGGTGTTGTGGTCTCCACCCTACTATATCCTTAACCAGCCTTTATTTTTACGCACATGAACGGCAACCCGTACCTATTTATAATTGCTTACCGTATTCCTCTCTGGGTTTTCCCCTGTAATTTTTACCCAACGCGTTTCTACTAAAAGCTAAATTCATGATTCCTTGCAGTCTAAAAATATGTCCTACCAATCGGTTCCTTCTTTTCGTCAAGCTATGCCACATATTTCTTTCTCACTAATTCTGTTCAGTATCTCGTCATTAGTTACGCGACCTTCGCCCATAATGTTCTACATTCTTCTGTAACAGAACATTTCAAAAGTCTGTATCCTCTTCCTGTCTGAATTATTTTTCGTCCATGTTTGACTACCGTACAAAGCAACTTTCCACACAAATGCCTTATTAAGGGAGTAAGGACGTCAAACAGGCCGATATAACAGGACATTTTAAATTCCAATCTCTATACCTTTACAAATAAATTCACAAAACTCTGTCAGCATAACCAAGAAGGCTTCAGAATTCACTCTCATAGCTGCGGTGTTTTAATAAGTAAGGAAATAAGTTTTATTTATATGTGAAATTTCATCATTTTTCGATTACTATTTCCTATGTTTGTTGCTATAGGTACAATTTACTCCATAATTAAGAGAGATTCTCCGGTGAATTCTACTCAGCATACAAACTATACTTACAGGTATATTAAAATCCAGAATTTTCTAAATATATTAAAAAATGTGGTAACAAGTTTGTTAACTATAACATTTTAATTTTTCTAAACATAACATTTAAATTGTAACAGCTTAATCATTTTTCATAAATTAAATATATTCAGGAGTTTTATACACTGTTAAGTATGGTTTGTATGCTGTGTAAAACTCATTGATGAATCTCTCACTCTTACGGAGAAAAGTGTACCTATATGAACAAATGCAGCCGATAGTAATTGCAAAAATGACGAAATTTCGTATGTAAGTAAAAATTGTTTCGTTATGTTTTAGAACTCCCACTGCTATGAGAGTGAATCCTGAATCATTCATGGACATGCTGATAGAGATTTGTCAATTTATTTGTAAAAGTATAGACTGTAAATTAAAATGTGCTTTCATGCCTCTCCTGCCTTAACTGTTTGACGTCCTACCCCACTTACCTCACACTTATATTAATATTCGACATTAACAAATTTCTCTTCTTCTTCCCATTGTCATTCTGCTTTTTATATCATCAGTACGGCTACCGTCGTATGTTTTTTTTTTTTTTTTTTTTACTGCCCAAGTAACAATACTCATCTACTACCTTTTATGTGTCGTTACCTTTTCTAATTTCTTAAGCAGCGCCTGATTTTCTTAGAGACCATTGCATTACCATTGGTTTGCTTTATTATTCCTTCTAACTGAACTTTAAATCTTGTTTCCAATTTCTCCTTGGTTCCCATCACAGCTTGCTCAGTGTACTAATTGAATAACATTGGGGAAACGCTACAAACGAGTCTTACCCCATTGTCATCTAAAACTTTCGAGCTATTCTACTCTAAGAACTACTTTCCGTCTTTGTACAAATTGTATACATCTTTTTTTTTCTCTATATTGTATCCCTGCTGACTTTAGAATTCGAAAGAGTTGATCCCAAACAACTTCGACAAAAGTTTTCTTGAAACCAAAAGATAAGTCGTTAGGTGAGTATTCCCTCACATATTCCTACATTTCTTCTAAATCCAAACTGATCTTCCTCGAGGTCGGCTTCCACCAGATTTTTCCATTTTCTACAAAGAAATCGTTTTAGAATTTTGTAACTATGATTTATGAAACTGATTGTTCTGTACATATTACAACTGTTTGTGCCTCCTATCTTTGGAATTGGGATAACTAAATTTTTCTTTAAGTCTGAGGGTATTTCGCATGTCTCATATATCTTGCGCACCAGTGAAACAGTTTCGTCATTGATGGTTGTCACAGTTCTTCAGTAGCTCTGAGAGTCGTATAATCGAGAGACGGTGGTCTTTAAGTGCCCTGTCAAATTGATTTCTCAGTATAGTATCTCCTATTCTATTTTCATCGACTTTCTTTCCTACTATATTGTCTCGAAGTTTAATTCCTTTGTAGAGCCACTCTGTAGTATTTTTTTTTCTAGTTTGTTTTCCCTTCCTTGCTCAAACTGATTTTCCGTTTTCGTTCTTAATATTCATACAGCTGCATTTCTAGTCTCCAAATATCTTTTTCTTTCCTGTAGCCGGTATCCATTTTTCCACTAGATCTATATTCTTCAACAGACTTGCATTTGCCCTTAAGCCAATCCTGCTTAGCCATTTTGCACTTTTTCTGAATTTCATTTTTAGTCATCTCTACCCCGTTTCACTTCCATAATAATTATTGCATTTCTATATTTTCTCTTTTTATTCTTTGAATTCAGCAGTTCCAGTGAAACCCAAGGAATTTTGTTTGTCATTTCTATATACCTATTTGGTCCTCTACTGCCATCAGAATTTCATCTCTCATAGCTTACCCATTCATCTTATTCTGCGTTATTTCCCCCCGTTTCTGTAAACCGTTGCCTTAAGCTCCCTCTGAAACTCTCAAGAACCCGAGGTTACTTCAATTTATCCAAGTCGCATCCACTATTATCTGAACTTCCTGCAGTTTCTTCATTTTTGGTCTATACTTCAGAACCATATTGTTAGGATTTATACTGGCCGTTGATGTGTGTTACAATTTAACCATGTTTCGTAAATCTATGAGTTGCCATTATAAAGTCAGTCTGGTACCTCCCGTTGACTCCAGGTCTCTTCCAGGTATACAACTGTCCTTCATCAAACTAAGTATACGTTATATTATGTTCCGTGCGAAAATTATACCAGGCGAGTTCCTCATTCATTTATTTTATCCAGTCCATGTTCACCTGCTGTTGTTCCTTTCTTTTAAACCTTTAGAATTCAAGTAACCCATCAAAATTAAGTTTCCTTCTCCCTTAACTGTCTAAACAATTCGTTTTACCTCATTTATTCGATCTCGTCATCATCACCAGAGCTAATTCGGATATAAACCTGCACTATCTTCGTCGGTGTTATCTTAGTATCTATCTGGACTGCGATAATGCGATCACTGCCCTGTTAATAGTTGTTGATCTTCATTTCTATTTTCTTATTCTTTATTTGACTTACTCCTGTAATACTCCAACTGATTTTGTTCACCTTTTTATCAAACTTCAGTAGTCTCTCCTGATGACGGTATACTCTTGAGTGCCCCCCCCCCCCCCCTAGAGATCCGTTTGGAGGACTATTTTATTTCCAGAATATTTTACCCGAGAGGATAACAACTTCATATATCCATTCAGACGTGTTTTACGGCCCACTTTAGATTTGTAGTTTTATAAGTTTTTGCAAACATTTGGGACCTAAATAATAGTCAATTAATTAATAAGTGTGTCTGAAACCCTCTTAGGAAAAAAAAATAGAAAGTGGCGGGTGCCGAACCACTGACCTTCAGCGTCAAATTCTAACGCATTGCCCACTGCACCACAGCTAACAGTTCGGAGTTGTGTTCTTTAATCTCATACTAATGATGGCCGTTGTTAACTGATGTTAATGTGACATTTGTAGGCACTAGATTATCATTTATCGTACGAACAACGACGAGTATTTATTAAATCTTCAGTGCGCCATTGCTTTGAAATGACAACGTGTAAGTTACAATAAGCAAACCATCAAATACGCAACGCAAGATGGCGTATGCCACGAAGAGTTCTGGGCGAGGAATGTCACGTGTCATCTGCGATCGGCTGGTTTTCCTTTATTCAATGAAGGGTGTCAAAACTCCGTTATTTTTGCAAATATCTCTCAAACGATACGAGCTATGAAAAAAACATAAGGGAACAAAGTTGTAGAGAATTTTCTCCTCTAGAAATTCGTGTATTCAATTTTCGCCTAGATGAACGGTTTATTTGCAATTAAAATTACATTACAAACGGCTTTTTTTTTATTACTAACGTATTTATTGTCCGAAATATTTCAATAAGCGAGGTTCTGGTCTCTGGTAGCCAACAAATATATCTAAAATTTGGTGCCGACCGGTTGAACGGTTCCACCTAAAAAGTGGGGACACGTTACAGCCACACAAACATCGTCAAATCGCCGTTATTTTTGCAAATATATATGCAACGATGCAAGATAGGAAAAACAACATAATAAAGCGAAGTTTTAGAGAATTTTTTCCTCTACCAATTAGGCTATTCAATTTTCTTGTCCGAAAAATTTGAAAAAGGGTGGTTCTGGTCTCTGGTGGCTTACAATTAGGTCCGTAAAATTTGGTGCTGATCGGTTAAACTGTTCGTCTTAAAAACAGGGAACACGTTACGGACATATAGACAGACATCCCAAAACCGCCGTTATTTTTGCAAGTATCTCTGGAACGATACGAGATATGAAAAAAAAAAAAAAAAAAAAAAAAAGACATAAGAGAGCAAAGTTGTAGAGAATTTTCTCCTCTACAAATTCGGTTATTCAATTTTCGTGTCAGATGAATGGTTAAGCCGTTATTTTCATTTAAATTTCGAGCTGTCAAAAGACGATCGCATAGGCCCGCTTTTAGTGTTACTACCGTAACCTAAAGTGGTCCAAAATTAAGAATGTAACATCATTGATAATTCTTTTGTTAAAGTTGCTACTGTACTGAGAGAAATGTACATTTTAATGGATGAATCTTAAAATGTAACAGTTGCTGTATACGATGAATACATTCTCAGTACCTATAATGTATGTTTCATAGTGAATTACAGTGGACGTTGTCAAGCGACGCAACAAAATCTCTCGATATCTTACATGAGTGAGAAGTAATACATCTCAGCTACCAACGCTAAAGTGGATATCTTGTATTTAATTCAAATTTAATATATAAAATTATTAAGGCTTCTGAGAATCGATGGGCGAGATCGTCATAAGTTTCATACTTTCTAAGATGTGAATGTGGTAAGATTTTCTACGACCATCTACTTTCGGCAGGACCACACCCTACCGCTTTCATTGCAACTGCTGATAGAATGCACTGTACATCGGTTTTCAATTAAAATAGGAACGATGCATGGATACCATTTTAACAAGGCTAGTCACAAGGATCAAAATATTTCTTTTATAATTTTAGTTAATTTAAATAATACGCTGTACCTCTGCTGTCAGCGGATTCACTTGGGAGAGAAGCGTCATCATATGGGTCCAAAAAGACATATTCGTCGACAATTAATCTTCTAATGTTCCTTCGTGACACAAAGTTATATTTTTTCTATATATATATATATATATATATATATATATATATATATATATATATATATATATATATATATATATTTTAGCGGGAAGTTTTCTTCACTTCACTGACTCCGAATAACGTTAAAGTTTTGAAGTTATCTGAAAATTCTCACGCAAAGTGTGACCTCAATACCGGCAAGTCTTAATGAACGGGGGCTTACTTACATTCACTTTCATCGAAAACTTTGACATTCAGAATAACAGTTATTACCATATTATTACTATACGATAGTTTTCACGGAAACACTTCAAAATCACAAAAAAATTTTAATATGGTATATCAAAAACTGTTGCGTAAGTTGATGTAAGACTTTATCCCAAAGATATGTGACGAAAAATGTAAATATATTATGCCATTTACTCGACTTTCTTGAATACTACTTCTTATCCTTACAAGGCAGGAGTCTTAACAGATTTTAACATATGTCAGTCAGGAAATTGTGACTTGAGGTCCGCCAAGAGTGAGAGTAGTATAATGAAATAGGAGGAGGCTGTCGCGTCGGGTGTCATTGTCAATCATACGGCGATCGACATTGCACAGTATTATTAATAAACTGATCAAAACGATTTAAGGGATCAGTTGAGATATCTAGGATCTGACGCACTGTCATCGGCAGAAAGAACTAAAGTTGTTAGATGTCGTTCTGTCGGTTGTACGGAGAACAATAGAACAACCGACATAGTGGTAATAACAGAATGTTGCTGCAGAGGGGGTTGATGTTGATTTGTGTTTACCAAACATAATCAGTTGGGTGTAGTGGCACGTACTACAATGCAACAACAACGTGCCATCTTCCCTCGATAAATTCATGTTCGTTGCTCATCTTATCGTGTATGTACACTCCTGGCCATTAAAATTGCTACAACACGAAGATGACATGCTGCAGACGAGAAATTTCACCGACAGGAAGAACATGCTGTGAAATGCAAATAACTAGCTTTTCACCCAAGGTTGGCGCCGGTGGCGACACCTACAACATGCTGGCATCAGGAAAGTTTTCAACCGATTTCTCATACACAAACAGCAGTTGACAGGCGTTGAATGGTGAAACGTTGTTTTGATGCCTCGTGTAAGGAGGAGAAATGCGTACAATCATGTTTCCTACTTTGAAAAAGATCCGATTGTAGCCTGATGCTATAGCGATTTATCGTATTGCGACATTGCTGCTCGCGTTGGTCGCGATCCAATGACTGTTAGCAGAATATGGAATCGGTGGGTTCAGGAGGGCCACACGGAACGCTGTGCTGGATCCCAACGTCCTCGTATCACTAACAGTCGAGATGACAGGCATCTTATCAGCATGGCTGTAACGGATCCTGCAGCCACGTCTCGAACCCGGAGTCAACAGATGGACCTTTGCAAGACAACAACCATCTGCAGGAACAATTCGACGACATTTGCAGCAGCATGGACTATCAACTCGACAATGGATGCGATTACCCTTGACGCTACATCACAGACAGGAGCGCCTGCGATAGTGTACGCAACGACGAACCTGGGTGCACGAATGGCAAAACGTCACTTTTTCGAATGAATCCAGGTTCTGTTTACAGCATCATGATGGTCGCACCCGTGTTTGGCGACATTGCGGTGAACGTATATTGGAAGCGTGTATTCATCACCGCCATACTGGCGTATCATCTGGTGTGATTGTATGGGGTGCCGTTGGTTACACGTCTCGGTCACCTCTTGTTTGCATCGACGGCACTTTGAACAGTGGCCGTTGCATTTAAAATATGTTACGAACGCTGCGAAATCTTAAATTTCAGCAGGATAATGCACGACCGCATGTTACAGTTCCTGTACGTGCCTTTCTGGATACGCAAAATGTTCGACTGCTGCCCTGGCCAGCACATTCTCCAGATCTCTCACCAACTGAAAACGTCTGGTCAATGGTGGCCGAGCATCTGGCTCGTCACAATGCGCCAGTCACTACTCTTGATGAACCGTGGAATCGTGTTGAAGCTGCATGGGTATCTGTACCTGTACACCCCATCCAAGCTATGTTTGACTCAATGCCCAGGCGTATCAAGACCGTTATTACGGTCAAAGGTGGTTGTTCTGGATTCTGATTTCTCAGGATCTATGCACTCAAATTACGTGAAAATGTAATCACATGTCAGTTGTAGTATAGTATATGTTTGTCGAATGAATACTCCTGTGTCGTCTGTATTTCTTCTTGGTGTAGCAATTTTAATGGCCATTAGTGAATATGTGTCGAAAGAAAAAAATAATTTGTCAAATATTTACTGATCCGCAAGGAACCCTTTTGCAGCAAGGAAATTAAGGGAATCACCTGAAACATGCTCGTGTCACGGAACCAAAAAGGCAAATACGTTCCTCTTTAAAAGATTTGACTTAAAAATGATGAAGCATCTATTTTAGTCCTCAATGCGCCTTTCTCAACCAAAATTTTGAAATGAGACCACATTGGAACTTTTTTTTTCTGATAGAGCAGAGAGTGACGATGTACGAGATGAGAGAGATCGAGAGCGAGAGGTAGGGTGTAGAGAGTAAATAAGACAATTGGGCGGAGATTGTACCAACGGAAAGAAACGAGAGAGAACGTAGTAGAAAGAAGAAAGAGAGATGCTTGAGGCCCTTACATAAGCTATGGGTTTGATCCCACAGACCGGAGATATATAACGGAATATTTTGTCCAATTTTTTTCATCACATATTTCAATGTGTTAAAGTTATTCAGTGAACAGGTAACACGTCCGACGCAAGGATATGATTGGTGACTGAAGAGGCAGAAAGTACACTGTGAGAAAGGTAGTGCAGTGAGGGAGGAAAAGATTGGGAAAAGATGATGGCCGTGTGACAGTGTAAGTGACAGTGAAGAAGACAGTGGTAAAGAAGTTGGAGGGAAACATATGGAGACTGAAACAGTGGAAAAGGCAAAGAGAAAGTGGTAATATGAAGAAAGAGAGAATAGGAGAGATACATATGTATGAAAATGTCACGACGAAGAGAGATTAAGTAAAAGGATTTAGTGTGTTGCGTGTTAAAAGTACTTGCTATTGTGGTTTCAGCTAGAAGATCGGTCTGCTTCTAATCTCCACTTTATTTTTGTACTGTGTACGTGTCTTCATCTCAACATAGCTACTGTGACTACAGTTCGTTTAAACGTGCGTATGGTAATCATCTTTGGTCGCCCTTCGCGATTTTTCTCTATAATAATAAACTTTTATACATTCATGTCTCAGAATGCATCTTATCAGTCGACCTCGCCTTTTAGCATGATCTATCAAAATTTTCCAGTCTCCCATATTATTTTCATTATTTAAACAATCTACCCATATAAACATCAATATTCCTCTGCAGCAACACATTTCAGAATTTTATACCCTCTTCTTGCTTGAACGGGTAATCGACCACTTTTTGCTCCGTTATAATGCTGCAACTGAGAAACTCCTTCAAAAGAAATTTAAAAAGTGTAAGAAAATCTCCTTAACAATTGACATTTGATAGCAGAAAATTTACCGTTTACAGAAATGTTTTTATAGCCAAAAGATATTTTAAATATTCTTCACTTACGCCATCTTAAGCTATTTTATTACCCAGATAGCAAAGCTCTTTTACTACTTATATTACTTCCTAGTCTAGTTTCCACGGCTTCAGTTGATTTCATTCGAGTGGGTACTTTCTATTATCCATGTTTTGCTCTTGTTGCTGTTCCTCTTATACTCTCTCTTGTCCATTCTATTTAACAGTTCTAGAAAGTCCTTCGGCATGTCAGGTAGAATTGTAGTCGAATATCGGCAAAAGAATACAACCTTATCGTAATCCCTTTCCAACCACGCACTCGCTTTCATGCTGTTCGACTCTCAACTGCTGTAAAGTTTTTATACAACTGTATAACTTATCGTTCCATATATTTCACCCCAGATACTTCAGAATCTAAAATTGTGTTTTCCAGCCAACACTGATAAAAACTGTCTCCAAATCCACAAAAGTTACAAATCTAGTTTTTTCATTGCTTGGGCAGTATAGCCTTACGTCTTCCTATTCTCTCCTAAACCTAAACTTATCTGTCCTGAGGTCGGCGTCTACCGGTTTTCTATCCTTCTGTAAATAATTCGTGTTACTTCTTTGCTACTGTGTCTTATTAAATTAATAGTACTGTGAATATTTGCACCTTTATGGCGTATATCTTTGTATTTAGATGACATATCAGATTTCACCTATAGATGAGTAAACTGCACAACTAAAAAACATAGTGGTATCCAGAAATTCACTTTCGCGTTCTAGTCCTTTGGCCTTTCAGTCGACACAAATTTTCTGCGAAAATTTTGCCCATAGAGTAGTTCCCTTGCTGTTACATGTCCGGAGAGTCCTCCATCTATCTAAAATGGCTCCACTGAATCGCAAGCAGATGTTCTCCTTTGTGCTGACAATCAATTCCATCCGGCAGAGATCTGCTACGCTGAGCAGATCCATGAATTCATTATACTGAGATCACAAAGAAGTGGACTATTCTTGTCAGCGCAACGCATCTGATATCACTGACAACACGTGCTTATCCGGAACGATGAGTCCAGTGGCAATCAGACAACTATAACTACCCAAGACAAAGGTAAAAGAACTGGTCATTATTCTGGTGTTTTCGGTATCTTCAGTCACCCAACACTTTCTTATACTCTACAATCAATAGATGAAACATTTATCTTAAGCTATTTACTTACATACATTACCTACTACTGTTAGCGAGCCAGTCGCGGTGGCCGAGGGGACTGAGTCCCTCCAGTCACGGTCTGCACGGCCACTACGGTCGGGGGTTCAAATCCCCCATCGGGCATGGATATTTGTACCGTCTTTAGTATAAGGTAGTTCATAAGTAGTTTTAAGTTTAGGGACTGATGACCCCGTAGTTAAGTCCCATAAGCTTAACAAACATTTGAACATTTGAACTGTTAGCGATATTCTCTTTCTATGAGGGTTGCAGCTTAAATAGTGCAGCACTGCTGTGGAGACACTATGCAATGAAATCTACTATTGTCGCTGATCGTTCACGTGGTTCACGTCACCGGCGTGCGCACAATAGAGGCAAACAGTCATTTGTGAGCGAGTGGTCTAACGTGTCGTAACACTGAATGAGACATGGTCCACATCGTACGAGCCAAAAACTGAAACGCCAATACAACGAATGACGTCGTTATGTGTCGCCGCGAAAGTCGAAAATGCGTCAGAGTCCCAGTATGGTGAAAGTTAAGGTGATTCCCGTGACGACTGTGATGGCGTTATCCTTAATCATTACGTTCCTCCACAACAGACCGCCATTGCACAGTATTACTGTTTCATTTTGGAGCATCTCCTGCGGCCAGCGTTGCGAAAGTAGCGGCAACACTTTCTACGACATTTTGCACGACAATGCGCGGGCGCGTACAGCACAGGCTGTGGCTGCTCTGTTCGATCGATGGGACTGGGAAGTGCTGTACCATCCACCATCCACCGTTCTCCCTTCATTCCTTGTGACCTTGATTTGATTCCGAAGATGAAGGAACCACTTCGTCGAATTCGCTTCAGAACTTTCCCAGGGATGCAACAGGAAGTAGACCTCTCCATTCGCACCATCAACAAAACGCCTTCCACATCACTGGCAAAGGGTTCTACACAACTTTGTAGGGCAATAACAGGTGCAAACGTATTATCATTTTGTATCAGTTGTGAAAAATCATTATCATTAGTCGTCTTGCTCACTTATGTGTCGTGACCTCATTTCGTCATTCATTCATAGATAGTTGAACCTTCAGTCAGATGTCTCCAGCCGCAGAGATCTTCATCGTTTCTTAATATGATGTGAGGAGGTAGGCTGGTGATCTTCATGTGATCCAACCATCTGCTTGCTGCTCTCCCGTGTGGTCTTCTGCCTTAGATTTTTCCTAGAAGATGGTGCCTCCTCAAGATGTGTCCAAGGAACTGATGTTATTTTTGGCTAACACGAAAAGATAACCTTTTTCTGATGTGAAGTTCTTTTGTTCTTTGAGTCCATGGTACACGCAGCATCTTCAACGACGCAGCATCTTCATCCATCACATCTCGAAAGCATAGAATGTGAAAAAAATAGTTGTACTATTTAAGTTCCAAACCTCATATAAGGTAGTAGGAAAAGTGATGAACAATGATTCCAAATACAATGAGATGAAAAATTTAATGGCAAGGTGATTTGCGCACTTACAGGTGACGATACGTGGTTGGTTAGTTTGTCTTTGGAAGTGAACCCACTGCCAAGGTCATCGGTCTCGATGACTGTAATATTACGAAAACAAGTTATAAAACACATAAAGAAATTTTCACTCTGCAGCGAAGTGTGCACTTATATTAAACTTCATGGCAGATTGAGTGTCGGAACCAGTACTCGTACCTGGAAACTTTGCCTTTCACAGGCAAGCACTCTACCAACTGAGCCATCCAGGCACGCTTCACTATCTGTCCTGAAGCTTTACTTCCGGCAGTACCTCGCCTCCTACTTTCCAAACTTCACAGAACGTCCTCTGCGAATCCTCCAGGACTACCATTCCTGTAAGATAGGTGTATGGTGGAGAATGAAATTTTCTCTCTGCAGCGAAGTAAGAGCGTGAGGACGGACCGTGGATCGTGCTACGATAGCTCAGTCGGTAAAGCGCTTGCCCCAAAAGGCAAAAGATTCAAATTAGAATCCCGGTTCCGGCACTCATTTTTAATTGGCCAAGAAGTTTCAAAAATGTCATCACTTTGGCAGAGCTACCATTTGTACTTCGGTAATCAAAATGTTCAAATGTTTGTATAGATTGTGGGACTTAACTATGGGGTCATCAGTCCCTAAACTTACAAACTACTTATCAAATAGCTTATCCTAAGGACGGCACAAATATCCATGCCCGAGGGGGGATTCGAACCCCCGACCGTAGTGGCCGTGCAGACCATGACTGGAACGGCTCAGTCCCCTCAGCCACCGCGGCCGACTTCGGTCATCCATGAGGAAAAGTGATCCATGTGTTTATGTCTGAACAATCGGAATTAGAACTTCGAAGGGGGAATGCTAGGTGGTTCTTGACGTATGGATCACACAGTTCGAAAATTGTTATGGAACGTCATTATTCTCGGATCCACAATGTATTGACAATACGAAATTTTAGGGATAACCTATAACTAAATGCTGGGGCCTACAGCCTACACGTAATGAGCAAGTATGTCTGTGTTTCCATAGTGTTGTCAGTGCTAACACAGAAATCACAGAATAGGAAACATACGCAGAAATCAATGTGGGAAGTAGGAAGCTCTCCTGCAGCACTAACACTCCTGGAAGAAGGGATAAAGCTTTTAAAAGTCCTATCAAAAATCTAAATCCGAAGTTTTGTATTTCTTGCTTCAAAATTGCCTGAATATCAACGTATTTTCAAAAAAACAGTTCATCCCCTATTTCACTCCCTTAGGGAGGGTAATATCGAAAAATCGCTGATGCCTACGGTGTAAGATAAACAACGTCTACAAATTTCATATTTTTGTCGTCTGTAGATACACATTTCAGTGCCGTTTTGCGCCTTTTACAAACGGATCGAGAACGCGAAATTTCTTTCTTACGCTTTGGCATATTTCTTGGTAGTTTTTCTATTCAAACTGCAATACGCACTTACGTTTCTTTATTCGTACGCTTGTTGCAAAAAAAAAAAAAAAAAAAAAAAAACAGAAGAAAGTGCATATCGTTTCCCAGTATACAACCTCTGTGCTATTATAGTGTCAAAAGTCATCGCTGGCCTTCAGTCCGAATTTTATATTACCTGACGACAATCAACCACTACATCTCTCACCCTCTTATAGCTATTTACACGGAACTGCTATGGTGTACAATGGGAGACTTCGTACTACAACAATACACAGATATCGTTCGTCTCCATTGTGTAGTTTGTGCTGAAGATCAAAATATTGATACCCATATCTTCCACCCCCTTATCGTTATCAACACTCTTGCACCATAGTGCATAATGTGAGACTGATACCTACTACCACATACAAACACTATTCGTTTGCGATATGTAGTTTTGGCTGCAGGGTGAAATATAGGCACAAACACCTCTGTTTTTATGTACAGGGTGAGTCACAAATAAGTAAAAATATTTATCACACACTGAGCTACAAACAAATTCTTTTTCCGTATCTTCCTATGCCAACAAATGACAATGCAATTGATTGGTATAAATCTAGAAATATAAAGTGGAACTTTAGGTATTACTGGCACCGACACTGATAAAGGGGACAGATGGGCAACGGTGCAACAGGGCACAGGTTTCATTCCCTATGCCAGCTAGCCACAACACATAATATCGGCCAGCGAAAACGGTAAGAGATAGGTGTGAGCGTTGTCATTGATCGCAGTGTCACGCAGACCGTCGGTTGACGCCGCGTACCTCGCCTTCTCGTGAGCGGCTAGACTACCTGCAACACTCGCGAGTTGTGCCACGTTGCCGACCTGTCCCCTTGGTCATCGTCGGTGCACAGCAACACCCAAAGTCCGCTTCATATTTTCAGATTGTTACCATTAAATTGCTTTTACAAAGAGTATTCTGTGGCATTGCCCCCCTACTTAGCTGGCATTTATCGCGAATCTTTAATTCAGCGCAAAATTCATAGTGATTGGAAAAAAAGGTGACTCCCGTTTATAAGAATGGAAAGAGAACTGACCCACACAATTACAGGCCAATATCGTTGACATCGGTTTCATGTAGAACCTTGGAGCATATTCTCAGTTCGAATATCGTAAATATCCTTGAAACGAAGAAGCTTCTTTCTATGAATCAGCACGGGTTTAGGAAACATCGTTCATTTGAAACTAAGCTTGCCCTTTTGTGTTTTTCTCAACTTCAAAAAGGCGTTCGACGCAGTGCCACACTGCAGACTGCTAACGAAGATACGAGCTTATGGAATAGGTCCACAGATTTGTGACTGGCTGGAACACTTCCTAAGTAATAGAACGCAGTACGTTGTTTCCGACGGCGAGTGTTCATCAGAGACGAGTGTATCGTCAGGCGAGCCCCAGAGGAGTGTGATAGGACCGCTATTATTTTCTATCTATATAAATGATCTGATGGACAGAGTAAGTTGTAATTTGCGGCTGTGTGCTGATGATGCTGTGGTGTATGGGAGAGTGTCGTCTTTAACTGACTCTAATAGCATACAGGATGACTTAGACAAAATTTCTAGTTTCTGGAAAGAATGGCAGCTAGCTTTCAATGTAGAAAAACGTAAGGTGATGCGCATCAGTAGGAAAAACAATTGCATAATGTTCGAATACAGCGTTAGTAGTGAGGTTCTTGATGCTGTCACGTCGTTCAAATATCTAGGCGATATGCAGAGCGATATGAAATAGATCGAACATGCAAGGACAGTTGTAAGGCGGACAGCCCACTTCGGTTTATTGGGAGAATTTTGTGAAGATGTATTGCACCTGTAAAGGAGACCGCGTATAAAACGCTTGTACGACCACGTCTTGAATATTGCTCAAGTGTTTGGAACCCCCAGCAGACCAGTTTAAACGAAGACATAGGAAGCAGTTCAGAGGCGAGCAGCTAACTTTCTTACTGGTAGGTTCGACCAATGCGCGAGTGTCACGGAAATGCTCCGGCAACTCAATCACTCCCTCCTCCAGCATCAGGGCCCAAACTAGGTATTGCGAGGGTTCATGAGTGAAAAGTATAATTAGCACGATTTCACATCGTCACTATCAGTTGTTAACGGCTTTGTAAGTGCATTATTCTTGCATAAGGAAGCTGATCGGTAGTATAGTCATAGGACGGGAACATCAACGAGAAATACTGTTCTGTTCCACTTTCAGTTCCCATTTCCTCTGTGTAAATGCATAACCATCGGTTTCTTAGCGCTGACAGTAGTAGTTCTTTTACGGATGCTCTTAGGTTCAGTGATTCGTGATCATTCAATGTTGATATCTGTAGCTACCTTAACATTATTATCTCCCTATTTGATTCGCTTGCTGTTGAAACTCTGACATACGAAGCTAATACTGTAAAAATGTTTTTGGGAGGTATTTTACCTAATAATGCCTTCTTTCACCGGCATCGTTGTAGTGTTGCTCCGGGTTAAAGTAGCTAAATATACAATTCGCCTAGTGATTTGTACACAAACAGCATCAGTATTTGTCACACCTGATTTTCAAAAAAAAAAAATGTTCAAATGTTTGTTAAGCTTATGGGACTTAACTACGGGGTCATCAGTCCCTAAACTTACAAACTACTTATGAACTACTTACAAACTAGGACGGCACAAATATCCATGCCCGAGGGGGGATTCGAACCCCCGACCGTAGTGGCCGTGCTGACCGTGACTGGAGCGCCTCAGTCACCTAGGCCACCGCGGCCAGCTGATTTTCAGCAGTTGATTTTCTGATTATAGGTTCAGTACTTTATCGGTAATTTTATTGCGCGCAGCCCGGTCTTATTTACCTATTCATGGAATTCTCGAACAGTTTATTATAGGAGCTGCACATATAATTACCGTGCATAATCCACGTATTTAAATTAATGGAATCTCCAAAGCCTCAATTCAAATGAAATAAGACTAAAAATCAGGTAAATAATGCAATCGTATTAATTTAGTGGCTACTTAATTAAATTAGTTGTTGCATTAAGTTAAAGCTATAAATGAAATATGACGCGAATCATTGATTCTGGCTTCTAAAATTAGGCGAAAAATATTATTGAACATGAAAAGCACTGCAAGCAAAATGTACCTTGTGGATACTTACATCAACTGACATGTCTAAAGAAACTATTTCATACATGAGATTGATTTTATCAGAAATTTTTTCAGAACTTTATTTTCTTTCATTTGCTTTCAATGGTTTTCATCTTCTCGGAAGGAATTACTTAAAAATTACGTCATATGCTTGCAGCACGGCAAAATAAACGTCACTGTATGAAAAGTACATTTAAGAACTTCCCCCATTGTGGATATAGGAGAACATGAAAATCCTCCATATGTCATTTTCAATTTATATATGCATTTTAGTTGCTAATGCCAGTGTTATGTAAGGATAAGGCGGTAGCCTACTACACAGCCGAGGATAGAAAGTTGTGCAATAAATTAAGAAATCTACGTAATTTATGTGGTCTGAAAATGTTTCACACTTCTTAAGGACAATGTAATGAGTTCGAAAGCGTACATTATTGGTCTGTTACGTTATAATAAAGAGTAAGTAGAACTTTGTAACTTGCCCGTTCGATCGCTATGCTTTTAAAGATATAGTGTTTCCGGATCAATTCTTATCTTTAAGAAAACTTATCAGGTTATTGTCAGCCAACAGTTTCGAATTTATTTTTTAAATTTTCGCGTTTCAGTCCTCCTGGGTCAACTACAGACTCTAAAATAAGAAAACAAATAATATATATTACCTTTTTTTACTAATTTGATTGTAAAATGAACAAAATTTACACGCAACAATGTTGTACAGAACTGAAGAGGTTCACCTTGTAACTGTGGCCGCAACATGTCTCTTTGTGTCGTGACAAGTACTGTGTCTTACAAGTGCATTATGAATATTTGTATATTGGTTTCAGGTAGAGGTAGGGGGATATGGGTGAAGGGGACAAGTAGGGGTGGAGAGAAAAGGGAGGTTCGGATAGCGGGGAGGGGAAATGCCGCGACAGTGATTAGAAGAAAGAAGTAGATTTTAGGGGAGGGCGTAGATTGATGAAGATATGGTCTTAAAAGAATTTGCAAATATGAGTTAAATAAAAATATTTTCATTTTTGTTAGAATATTAAAAGTGCGGACCGACAAAAGGGTCGTTCTGTGGAAACCATCAAAATCGTGATAAAAATTGAAATAGATAGGAACGTGCGCCGTACTCTGTTTTGATCCAGTACTGAAATCAACATTCACTAAGGCGTGACAAAGGCATATAGAAGGAAGCCGTAATCGCCCTTCGAGAATGGCAACACGGTCTGATGCGCCTTGTGTATTGCGCGGCCGCTCCAATCGGAGGTTCGAGTCTTCCCTCGGGCTTTATGTTGTCCTTAGCGTAAGTTAGTTTAAGTAGTGTGTACGTTTGAGCAACAATAACGTGAGTAGTTTGGTCCCTTAGCTCATACATCAATATAAGGACATTAAGAAATCACCAACTGGAATACATACAAGTGCAGCTCTTCTTTTAATGGGTTTTATGGGGTGTATTCACGAGGTCAGTGTGTCATCTCCGGCAGTGTTTTGGTACTGCGTAACCAGATCTCGAATCCCTTCCTGTCGAAACGTTCTCCCCCTCCCCCCATTTCATTTCCTTCCTTATTGCCATCAAGACGACATTTGTGCATACGTCTACAGTTGGCGAAGACGCTTCCACGCATAGAGACGGAGCGGTAGGGGAAGCGAGAAGGGGAGGGGCTACGTCCGAGCGCCAGCGGGAGAAACAATGCGTAATTCGCGGCCAGCTACGCCCCTATAGAATGAACATTATTGGTTGTCGTTGCGGTAATGGAGGGGGATGCACAGAATGGCTGAAAACTGGGCCACCTTCGTACGTGACACCGAATATAGTGTTACCTCACGTGAAAGCGCGAGGGTTTTCCAAAGTGTTTGCGTGTATTTGAAGCCATTACATGACTAACAGCCTGGTATTCGCATAGCAGAGGTGGGAAACAATTTGATGAAGACTGACCACCACTCCAACCCAAGCTGTAATGTAGGGCTAGAACTTTATTTAATACAACAGAAAACAGCTGTCGGTAATTTGTAATTACCAGTTTTGAATAAAAGTTTTATTCTGTGGGTAGACAAAAACTCCAACAGCACATAACAGGAGTATACTATGATTGTACTGGATTCATCAAAACATACGAGGCGCGTCCAGAAAGTAAGTTCTGTTTCAATTTATCTCCGCTGCAGCGCTGCGGTTGCAGTTCCGCACATGCGCTGTGACGATGTGTATCAAGGAGATGAACGTGCGCCATTTGGAGATCGCTGTCAGTTATGTACGCTTTGTTGTGCTTGAAATGTCGGCGTTGATTGAAAATCCCGCCGCCTGTGAAATCAGGTAGCTTATTCAGTTTCTGAATACGAGGAAAGTGAAACCAAGTGAAATTTATCGGCAAAATTCCGATGTTTACGAACCAAATGCTACGAGTGATTCGATGGTAAGAAGATGCGTCCGACAGTTCAATGGCGGGCGTAGTGATGTGCACGATGAAGAACGAAGTGGGCGGCTACCTTTGGTTACAGAAGAACTGGTTCACGCGATTGATGACAAGATCCAGGAAAGCCGTAGGTTTACAATTAGTGCTCTCGCTATGTACTTCCCCCAAATTTCACGATCACTGATGCATGAAACTGTTTCCAACTGGTTGAAGACACAGGCGACAGATTTCTATGAAGAAGGTATACAAAACCTGGTGCCACTCTATGACAAATGCCTGCAAAATTTCGGCATTAATGTGGAAAAGTAGTTTAAGAGTTATAGAATTTTGTGCAATAAAAATTTCTTCTGTATCTGTGTACAATTTCATTTTATTACCAAGCGGAACTTACTTTCTGGACGCGCCTCGTATTTTACTTTTCTTCTCATAGATCAGTTTTATCACTAATTATAATCTGTTATGTACATAAGAGGTAGCATCAATATGGAATGAACGCTGTAAAGCATTCAATAAACAAATTTAAGTTACATTTGCGGCACATTCTGATCGTTTTATTCAACAAAGCGCACATTTTCTTTCGACTTTTCCAGGTTCCATCAGAGTCGGTTTTGACCCTTTTGGCATGTATTCGATACAGCACCAGTTCGTGTCCTCTAAACCCTGAAGGTGTCAACAGACTCAACTATAATTCTATAAATTCTATGTAATTTATACATATACACTGCTCAAAATACTTAAGAGATCAGGTGAGATAGCATGTACAATACATTGGTATATATAAGAAACAGTCTAGATTGCAATGATTTTTATTTGTATCGACTAGTTTCGGTCTTCTTTTGGACCATCTTCACGATTGCAACTCTTGAAATATATCATAGTTACATTCAGAGGACCCTGAAGCAACATACATTAGCGCCAACACTAACCTAATAAAGAGAAATAAAATAAAACAATGCTGTACCCAATGATGTCGTGGAGCTAGTCAGGTGCTTGGGAGCCGTCCAGCACGTTACTGTTGGCTGAAGCAAGGTTCACTGCTCTTAAATAACGAAGGTCCTCCCCATTTGCCCATGCACGTACCCAGTTCCATGACATCAATGGTGTAGGGGTGAAATAGGTAATAGTGAATTATTGGAAATATTGAAGTAATTTTGCTAGTGGACAGCCAGCGCAATCAGCGGACAAGTGTTTTGCAGCCAGCAGTGAACAGAGAGGAGCAGGCGCGGTTACACGAAAGCAGGCCCGTGACGCATTTAGCAATCCAAGGCAAAACACTGGAACCAGGACGAGTATATCAGAAGCAGCCTGACTAGCACGTACTTGTAAACAAAGTGGTTTCAGTGAGTTCGTGACGAAAGAAGAATTAGCAGTGCTAAGCTATGAAGTTCAGTTTGCGAGTCAGCAAGCTGCAACGGAAGCATCCAGAAACCTTAGTGGACGGTATAAAATAGCCAAGAAAACGACGGAAAGGCAGTCTCCGGCAGTATTCGCCGAGTATCCAGCGAGTCTCCAGCGAGTATTCGATGGACAGGAAGTATTCGCCAGAAGTTAACCATTGGCGATACTGCGTCATGTTGTAGGGAACGCCATAGTCAACCTAGCCTTCATAGACCCGGAAGAAGACCCCAGAAGGGCTCCGGAGGATGCAACATCCTTCCTAGCAGCAGTGGTCCACCACGCAATGCAGCAGACAGCAGCAGGCCGTCCGGCTCCAGTATAGGCAGCTTCGGGAATTACGGAGAGCAACGCAGAAGAAGGCCGTCGACAGAAAAGTAAGCCACTCACCTAGTATGCGGAGCAGCGCAGAAGGCCATCGACGGGGAGAATAACCACTCACCTAACAACGAAACGATCCGCCAACAGAGAAGCTGTTCACTTACCTGTTCCGAAGAGACAGTGGAGGTGGCCGAGGCGTGGTACAGCAACGCAACATGGCGGGGACCGGCCCGTATAACGTCCCCTCGCGTTCTGAATGAGCCACGCATCTGCAGCCGACGCCGAGGCCCGAATGGAGCGACCGCCTCAGCACCTGAATCAGCACTCACCGTCACTGGTAGCGCCACGCGCGTTCAACCCACGTCAGGCAAGGTTCACAGCCAGGTAAAGATGTTGTAATGGTAACGTTCTGTCAAAGCAGAGAAGCTGCAGAGTCGGTCAACTAACAATTAAATACGTGGCATTTAACACGGTAACTGGTCTCCTTCAGGGATACGGGCATTGTAAAGTTAGAAGTTAAATAAATGTAATTTGGACTCCTGTCTTATTCACAATCCTCTTCTCTTGAGTCTAGTGAACCCAGCCTACTGAGTGGAATATCCTGACAAGAGCCACGGAAAAGTAAATAAAGTACAACAAAAAATAAAGTGGCAGAAAACACTCTTAAATGGGTATAAAATCGTTTTATTTTATTTCTCTTTATTAACTTAGGTTGATGTTGACACTACTGTCATAAATTTCAGAGTTGCGATCCTGAAAGTGGTCCAGAAATGGATCGAAACTAGTTGATAAAAATCATTGCACTCTAGACTGCTTTTTACATCAAAATTTAAATATAAGAGTGCTGTTCATCCCAAGAGTGGAACAAAAACGTTTCCAAAATATGTGATACACAATAAAAATAAGGTAACGTATTTCATTCAGGTATTACTAACAATTGTAATTTGTATGTGATACAGTAGGATATTTCGCTGTTTAACTCTCTAATAGAGGTTTACATGGCGTTTATTTAGAGTGAAGCACTGTGGGAACGAGCGTTATCGTCCACCAGAAGAAACTGGCTCGGCCGTGGAGCACAACAAAAGGTCGAAAGATCTCGTTTCTATATCTCTGAGCAGTCAAAGCGCCATTCTGAACGACATACACCTTCGTACGTCTGCCAATACTGCCAATACTGACTACTGCTAACATCATTCGCCCACCACCATGACATACTGATGTGTCCTGCACATAAGTAGGACTGTTCAGAGTTCCATGCTCTCAAGATGACGCAACCGAGTACACAAAATTTTGACTCATCTGTAAACAGAACTCAACGCCATTCGGTGCCGTGAATTTAACGGGACACACACCACAGGGCCGCGCGGGAGTAGCAGAGCGGTCTGGAGCGCCACGTTACTGATCGCGAGACCTTCCCCGTCGAAGATTCGAATCCTTCCACGGGCATGGATGTGGGTGTGTGGTCCTTAGGTTATTTTAACTTAGTTTAAGTAGTTGTAAGTATGGGGACTGATGACCAAGTAGTTTGGCCCCATAGAATTACAAACAAATAAACACATCGTAGGCCACCATGCATATAGACCACAATAAAAACTGTTCAAGCGTTCGTAAATCTATGGGACTTAATTACTGCCGCCGTGGAGTTGGCTAGTGCTCGAAGGTGCCTTGCTGCGGAGCGCACGGTTGCCCATCGTCGAAGGTTCGAGTCCTCCCTCGCACATGGATCTGTGGGCTGTTCTTAGCATAAATTTGTTTAACTAATTCGTAAGCCTAGGGAGTGTAAGCAGCAGCAGTTGTGTCCCTTAAATTTACAAACATCTGAACAATTTTGAACTTAATTATTGCTTGCAAACTACAAACTTTTGACAAAGTTCAGCCCAACCAGTTGCAAAATTTGATTAAGTACCTTGATAGAGATTTCGGCACCATCTAAGGGTGCCTTCATCAGAAGAATGAAAATTAACACCTAATAAACAACCATTGAGTTAAATTAGTGTATATTACATTAAAAATGTGCTTTACATATGTTGAGTTATGCAAAATCATAGGTATACATATGTACTTACATAATGCATGAAATTACGAGCAGTGTGCTCAAGTCCAAACTTATAAAATTATGCAAAGTGCTAGCAAAAGGCTAGTAAGTCAAAAATAAAATGAATGCAGCTCGCCTGTGTTGGGCTTACAGTGCCGCTCAACAGCCAACCGAACGCCATCAAACTGACAGGCGCGTACACGTGGTGGCTGCGCCGCATATGGCGCCCTCTCAGAGTTTTATACTAATTTAACTCAATGATTATTTTTGTAGGTTTTAATTTTTATTCTTCTGATGAAGGCACCCTTAGATGGTGTCGAAATCTAGATCAAGGTATTTTATCAAATTTTGCAACTGGTTGGGTTGAACTTTCTCAAATATTTGTAAACCTACAGTTACTGCAGTCGACAAGCTATGTTTAAAATCATCAGCTTACGAACTACTTAAACTAACCTAAGGACGACACACGCACTCATGCCCGAGGGACACTGGAATTCTGCTGCAAGCACCTTAGAACGCTCGGTCAGTCCATCGCAGCAGAAGTCATTCCCGAAGGCGATTTCAGGCTTCTGGCGTTGACATTACACGTCTCGTTACTGCCTGGAGGGTGTGTTGCAGCTGAGTTACCTTTAACCTCCTGTCTCATCTGGCTGTTAACCGGAAATAACGGTCATCTCTTGCTGATGTTATCTGTGGACGACCTTCACCTTGCCTTTTTTTTACCTTTTGTGTTGTCAGTAATCGCGTCCAGGTCCTGTAAAATACACTTTGTGACACTCCAATAGCTGCAGCCACTCCCTCCGTCTCTGTCCAGTTTCCAACCTTCCTATGGCACGCCATGCCATAGTTTCAGGAGACTTTTTTGTTGAATTGCAATACCTGCTCACTATACTATCTGAAATGCTTCTGTAATTCGTTTGGTAAAGTCAACACCAACTCCCTTTGTAGCAATTTCTGTTATTACTACTAGCTCTGTTCCGCAATGGAATATATATAGCTAATAAAGGGGGTTGTACAAGGCTAGAAGAGAATTTATTGACAGAGTCTGAAAGCAAAGTAGAAGTTTGGAAACGAAACGGCAATTTAAAATAGACGGAGAGGAGATCACGAGGTACTAATGAAAATCAGAAAGATACATACATAATTTGGTGCCTACAGGGCATTGGAACAGATACAGGGGTATATGAAGGCTTTGTTCTAAGAACACGCCACCTGGAGTACATATGACTTGTAGAAGGAGAAAACGGAAAAGAATAAAAATATTCCCCCTTATTAGTCGCGTTCCACAAAGCAAGAAAGAAATTAAACAGAGTTCATACACCACCAGCTAGTCTTACACAGGTCACCGATAACCAGCTGTTATCAAACCGAATTAGTTGCATATTCACTGCGTTAACCTATGCAAAATCGACGAAATGAAATTGAATACATTTCTTTACATGATCGGAGAAACTTATCCCGAAAATTGAACCTAAGATCTGATGTCTAACAAACGAGACAACGAATCGCTACCATCTCAAGGGAGGAAAAAAATCAAACGTCATACCAGCTTGAAGCGCTGCCACAGAATGTCTTATCGGCCCGTGAGATCCCTGTCAACAGGCCGGAAATCGACAAAACCCAGTAAAAACCGATGTGGTGGGGAGAGCTGAAATTCGCGCGTCCTGTCGAGTCTCGCTAAATGGGCATTGCCAACCCAACTTGTAACCAAAGGGTGGAGCACCTCTTTGGTAGCATCAAAAGCAGAGGTTGGTAACGACTACCTATCGATACGAAGCCAGAGAAACACTAGAACCGAGCAGCCAGCAGCCGACGTCGAAAATTCTCATACATACACACAGACTCCCATGCTATAAGATTCTCACACATGCACATACAGAATAAGGCAAGTACGTATTCTCACAGGGACAATGGCGGCACGGAGAAACCGTTCATATTGCCACATTCATTGACACAATGATAAATTATTAGCATAATAAAATCCCAGCAATATTACAGAAACTAACATTTAAAAACCTGAACACAATGATAAATAATTAGAATAAGAAAAATCCCAGCAATATTACAGAAACTAACATTTACAAACATGAAATGAAACGGTATTCCTCATGTCTCCGAACGAGAGGGGTTCTCGTTTCGCATAAAAGGCCGTCTAGTGAACTTAGATAATTTACAAAGTTAAAAACAGAATTTGCCTTCGCCTTCAGGGGAATTTTTAGGTTTGCGTTATGTATCACCTAAAGACTAGATTGTACACTAACTCCACAACCTTACCAAGCTCCATTGTAAACTGTATGTTTTGTGCTGTAAGTTGAAATGTTCTAAGAAAGTGTTAATCGGGCTAATGTTTGTTTAGCTTAAGAATCATCATTCCCTGAACTTACAAACTACTTATGAACTAAGTTATACAAAAGACGGCACAGACATTCATTCCCAAGGGAGTATTCGGACCTCCGACTGGGAAAGGCCTTGGGAAT
Organism: Locusta migratoria; assembly: GCA_026315105.1. NCBI lineage: Eukaryota > Metazoa > Arthropoda > Insecta > Orthoptera > Acrididae > Locusta > Locusta migratoria. The sequence goes on from CM048745.1 coordinate 94,479,875, forward strand.
CGAAGCATTGCGCCTCAATGCGCTCCGCCGCTCCACCCCGTCTGCCTATTGGTGCACAGTACATCGTCCAGGTGTATTTACCAATATTTAATATCATTACTGGGGGGGGTTATTTATGTCGGAACGATTTTTCAAAATGACCCATAAAGATTTTTTATATAAGGGGGCTAAGAGGGGACCCCCACTGCCAATACCTCAAGCTCTTTGTGTACAGTACCTTGGAAATAGTTCTGCTGTATGTTTGACTGGCCTTCTACGCGGTTGATACCTGCTATTTTGGTATGTTTGTAAATTGGGTGCTAACATAAAGAAAATACTAGTTTTCCACAGTGGGGGATAGGGTGATCTTTAATTTTGTTAATCAGCTACACTGACTTAACTGTTCCAAACTTTGATTTAAATTTTGTTTTTATTTCAATGCATAAGTGTAATTCTTTGGAAATTTTATAGCTCGGTTCAGTATAGGCTGGTACAAGGGTGTACAAAGGATGTCCTTCGTTGTGCAATTTAAGAAATTCACAGAGTTGAGGAGCCACTGGTTTTATGCTGACTAAATACTTGGCGTCATATTCGGAAATTATGCTGTTTTTGTTAAGATTTTATTTCATCATTAAGGGTTTTGAGAGGACTCGAACGTGTGGCGGGAGTAGTCATGCAATCCGCAACGTGGCGGCCCAAACTGTACGGCCAATCATGAGTTAACTAGTAATCTTACCAACATGCTCGACCTAACTGGCGGACACCACACTACGACAGAAAAAAGGAAGCATGAATGTAGCCTTTGGAAGTAGTTGGTGTAAGGAGTTGTTTTAATTTCTCAACATATTCACTGTTATTCATTAGTTTAAGAATTCTACAGCAAACAGGTCTGTAATTTCATGGTTCCGTTCTGTTATTATACACGGAAGTTACCTATGCCTTTTTCCAGTCTCTTGGTAATTTGTTTTGAATCAAAGATTGGCGATAAATGCAAGCTAAGTAAGGGGCCAATGCCACCGAATAATCTTTGTAAAACTTGGATTGGTATATTTAGCACCACCAGATTACTATGGGAAAAGTTGCTACATGTAACCCGCGAAGTCGGAATTTTCGGTCAATTTTAGAATTAAATCTATGTAAGTTAATTAGTTGAAATAAATCATTTATTTATCTGTAGGATTAAGATCTTTGATCTATATGGAAGAAAACCGTCATAACTTTTAAAAGGTTTGCGTTAGGTTGTCCAAATAGTATGTGTGGCCTTGTGACATAGTGGGAATTAGTATGCGCATCGGTACGCTCATTGTTATCATCCATTTACACTTGAAACAAGTCAAATTGCAGCGTGCCTGAGCTTACAGCGCTCGTGAACGGCTACGGTGCGAGGAATAACACACCGAATGCGGTTCTAAGACAACGGGTCCAAATGGACTAATAATCAACAGGTTTTTTCGCTTGTTGGAGATAACGGGTAGTAAGTACTCTTAATGACAGAGCTGGCAACGTAGGCCTTCGAAAAAGTAAGGAGACACGTGAAAATATCGAGGAGATAAGCGCGGTGTTTCAAAGCAGCCTCAGGATATCGATCGGACGAGCTGCACAACAAGTGGTAATCAACAGAGACAAATGATTAATGAAGTCATGCATCTGTTTCCATGCAAATTTCAAACTCGTTAGCCATTAAGCCCCAGGATTAAAACAGCGGTTGTATTTCGCCAACACTATTATCCACAGAATTGTCGGACTTTGATAGTAAAGTTTGGTGTAGCGAATCAGCACAGCTTCATTGGGGAACGAAGAATCCACTTGACGAGACCGGTAAGTCTCTGAATCGTATGTATTGTCAAATGAAGGAATAATCGCTGGAATTTCATGACGGCACGCGAACTACAGAACTGAACGTGAATGTGTTGGAATATGATTTAATTATCCAAAGTGCCAATGATTGCATAGTGGTTTATGCAAGACCGAAGCTGGAGAGTGTTTGATGGCCTGTAGGAGAACTATGGGGACTGAATTCTGGCTATGGGGTATCCAGATCCCACTGGCATGGGTCTAGAATAACGGGCATATTCTCCGTATTTGAACACACGTATTTTTTGTTTTGTTTAGTGAGGTGCTATAATAAGACAAGGTGTTCAGAAATAACCGCAAAAACATTCGTTACCTGAAAGCTATTTAGGAGGTCATTGACAGCATCGATTTTCCGACACTTCAACATGTTATATAAATCAGGCTATTCGTCGGCTCCTATCATCGCCACGAAATCCAGGCATTTCGAGCATGTCGTAACCTAAGTCCGATTATCTGTAGTGACGTTTACATGTTTAATAAAGTATACAGGCTGCTACAAAATGATGCGGCCAAACTTTCAGGTAACATTCGTAACACACAAAGAAAGAAAATGTGTTATGTGGGCATGTGTCCGGAAACGCTTAATTTATATGTTAGAGCTCCATTTATTACTTCTCTTCAAATTACATTAATCATGGAATGGAAACACGCAGCAACAGAACGTACCAGGGTGACTTCAAATACTTTGTTACAGGAAATGTTCAAAATGTCCTCCGTTATCGATGAAACATGCATCCACCCTTCGTCGCATGAAATCCCTGATGCGCTGATGCAGCCCTGGAGAATGGCGTATTGTATCACAGCCGTCCACAATACGAGCACGAAGAATCTCTACATTTGGTACCGGGGATGCGTAGACAAGAGCTTTCAAATGCCCCCATAAATGAAAGTCAAGAGGGTTGAGGTCAGGAGAGCGTGGAGGCCATGAAATTGGTTCGCCTCTACCAATCCATCGGTCACCGAATCTGTTGTTGAGAAGCGTACGAACACGTCGACTGAAATGTGCAGGAGCTCCATCGTGCATGAACAAGTTGTGTGGTACTTGCCGGCCGCGGTGGCCGAGGGGACTGAGGCGCTTCAGTCACGGTCTGCACGGCCACTACGGTCGGGTGTTCAAAAATGTTCAAATGTTTGTTAAGCTTAAGGGACTTAACTACGGGGTCATCAGTCCCTAAACTTACAAACTACTTATGAACTACTTACAAACTAGGACGGCACAAATATCCATGCCCGAGGGGGGATTCGAACCCCCGAACGCAGTGGCCGTGCTGACCGTGGCTGGAGCGCCTCAGTCACCTCGGCCACCGCGGCCGGCGTCGGGTGTTCGAATCCCCCCTCGGACATGGATATTTGTGCCGTCCTTAGTCTCAGCTAGTTCATACGTAGTTTGTAAGCTTAGGGACTGATGACCCCGTAGTTAAGTCCCATAAGTTCTACAAACATTTGAACATTTTTATTTTCGTACTTGTAAAGGCACATGTTCCAGCACCACAGGTAGAGTATCCCGTATGAAATCATGATAACGTGCTCCAGTGAGCGTAGATGGAAGATGAGCTCTAACATGGAAATTAAGCGTTTCCGGACACATGTCCACATAACATATTTTCTTTCTTTGTGTGTGAGGAATGTTTCCTGAATGTTTGGACGTACCTTTTTGTAACACCCTGTATAAACGCCTTAGTTTGGAAATAATTTTTGTTTCATATGTTCTGGTGCAAAATGTAGACTAAAACTCTTCGACGTCTTTCTGTCGATTCTAAGGAGTGTAAACAACAACATTACGTCAATCGGGATAGTGGCAATAACAGAAAGCTGCTGCAGCGGGCGTTAGTGTTGAGGTGTGTTTACTCTAGCAAATGGGTAACAGAAGCAGTTGGGTTCAGATAGTGTAGTGAGCAGGTAGCGCAATCCAACAACAACGTGACTTCCCTGAAGCTAGGGCATGGAGCGCCTGAGGAAGGTTGGAAGGACGACAGCTGCAAGAGATGGCCGTTATCCCTGGTTAACAGCCCGTCGAAACCGGAGGCTGAATGCAACTCAGACGCAATGCATTCTCCATACAGCAACGGGACGCGCACTATCAACACAAACAGTCTGAAATGGCCTCCGGAACGTGGCACCTACGCACGGAGGCCATTGCTATATGTTCTATTAAAGCCACGACATTATTTAGACCGCAGCACGTCGGCGGAGGAACATCAGCATTGGAGTCGTAACGAATGGCACCACCTTCAATTCACAGATGAGAATAGCGCTTTGTCTGCTCCGACGTGATGAGACTACATCTTTCGACTCTGATGTGCCCTACACTCGTGTCATAGGAGATGGGTTCTTTCTGGATGACGATAATGTTTGTCTCCACACAGTTGCACTAGTGGACAACATTCATGAAGCTAAGTGGAGTGGCCACGGTGTACGCTGGATGTAAGAGCGAATGAACTGTCTGGGATGCATTTGGCAGATGCATTGCGGCCAGACCAGCACCTCCACGACGGTTGCAAAGTTGGATATTGCACTCAGCAAAGAATGGCCAAATATCGCTCAAGAATTGATTAATAACCTCCTACTCTCCCTGCCACGCATCTGTGAAATATCCGAGGTGAGACACCGTATTAGAGGGCAACGAGAATGACTTCGTCACTATTACACACTCACGGACATTAACATTGCTACACAACGAAGACGACGTGCTACGGACGCGAAATGTAACTGACAGGAAGAAGATTCTGCGATGTGCAAATGATTATCTTTTCAGAGCATTCACACAAGTTTCCAGCCGGCGGTGACACCTACAACGTGCTGACATGAGGAAAGTTTCCAACCAATTTGTCATACACAAACAGCAGTTGACAGGCGTTGCCTGGTGAAACATTGTTATGATGCCTCGTGTCAGAAGGAGAAATGCGTACCATCACGTTTCCGACTTTGATATAGATCGGATTGTAGCCATCTCGATTGCGGTTTATCGTATCGCGTTATTGCTGCTCGCGTTGGTCGCGATAATAATATAGAATCGGTGGGGTCAGGAAGCCAACGGCTGGGTCCCAACGGCCTCATATCACTAGCAGTCGAGATGACAGGCATTTTATCCGCATGGCTCTAACTGATCGTGCAGCCGCGTCTCGATCCCTCAGTCAACGGATGGGGACGTTTGCAAGACAACGCTTGCAGCAGCATGGACTAACAGCTCGGAGACCATGGCTGCGGTTACCCTAGACCCTGCATCACAGACAGAAGCACCTGCGATGGTGTACGCAACGACGAACTAGCGTCAAACGTCATTTTATTTTGGATGAATACAGGTTCTGTTTACAGCGTCATGATTGTCGCATCCGTGTTTTGCGACATCGCGATGAAGCGTATATTCGTTCTCGCCATACTGGCGTATCACCTGGCGTGAAGGTATGGGGTGCCATTGGCTACACATCTCGGTCACCTCTTGTTCGCATCGACGGCACTTTGAATAGTGGCCGTTACATTTCAGATGTGTTACGATCCATGGCTCTACCCTTCGATCCCTGGAAAACCTTACATTTCAGCAGGATAATGAACTACCGCATGTAGCTGATCCTGTACGGGCCTTTCTGGATACAGAAAAATGTTCGACTGCTTCCCTGCCCAGCACATTCACCAGTTCTTTCACCAATTGAAAACGTCTGGTCAATGGTGGTCGTGAAATTGACTCGTCACAATACGCCAGTCAATACTCTTGATGAACTGTGGTATCGTGTTGAAGCTGCATGGGAATCTGTACCTGTACACGTCATCGAAGCTCTGTTTAACTCAATCCCCAGGCGTATCAGGGCCGTCGTTACGGCCAGAGGTGGTTGGTCAGGTTACTGATTTCTCAGGATCTATGCACCGAAATTGCGTGAAAATGTAGTCACATATCAGTTCTACTATAATATATTTGTCCAATGAATACTCGTTTATCTGCATTTCTTCTTTGTGTAGCATGGCCAGTAGTGTAGTAGGGATCGAGGCCCCAGAGGCCCCATTTAATTCCGGGCAGCGACCACTAAGAAGGATGTCAAGAAAACAAAACAGGCATTCCACGGGTCGGAGCGTGCAATGTTCTATCTCTTAATCGGGTATGTAAGTTAGAAAATTTGAGAAAATAAATGGACGGGTTAAAGTTATATATGGTTGGGATTAGTGAAGTTCGGTTACAGGATGAACAGGATTTCTGACGAGGTGAGTACAGGATTGTAAATACAAAATCAGTTGGTGTTGCCGCAGTAGTAAATCTCATAATGAAGAAGAAAATAGGAATGCGGTTAAGTTACTATGAAGAGCATAGTGAACGCATCATTATAGCAACGATAGACAAGAAGTTATCACCGACTGCACAAGTACGAATTTATATTCCAACGACGAGGAGGTCGAAGGAATGTATGGGGAGATAAAGGAAATTATTCAAACAGTTAGAGGACAAGAAAACTTGATTGTGATGGGGGACTGGAATTCAGTAATAGTAAAGGGAGGAGAAGGAAATTTAGTACGAAACTATGCACCGGAGAAAATGGAATGAAAAGATCACCTGTTAGTATTTTTTGAAGAGCACAATTGAATCATCACGAACACTTGGTTAAATCATCATACGTAGAAGAGACGAGGAGATTCTAGACGGTACTGGATCAACTTTATAATGGTTAGGTATAATTTTAAAAACCAGTTTTTATATTGTAAGACATATCGAGGGGCAGATATAGACTCTGACCATAAATTAGATGTCTTAAGAGACTGCAAAAAGAAAATTAAGGAGATGTAACTGGGACAAATTCAAAAATCGGAGGTGGTTGAGAGTCTCAGAGGAGCCTTAGTTACGGAATGGATCAAACAAAGTAATACAGTAGAAGAAGAATGGGTAGCTTTGGCCGATAAAGATAATATAGGCAGCCTGACCAGGCCGAATAGAAAACCCTGGATAACACAGGATATATTAAACTTAACTGATGAATTGAGAAGATATATAAATGCAGCATGTGAAGGAGGCAAAAGGGAGTACATAATTGGAGATCCCGAAGCATGTAGTAACTGTGGCGACCGATAGAAACACGGAGTGTGATGATTAAAGGAACATAGCATCTCCACCCCACAAGTACGATAACGCTCAACTGAGCACACGTGGTTCGTCCCCTGCTGAAAGCAGAATGTCGGTTCAGGAAGTACATAAATTGCAACTCCTCCTCGAGTATATAAAAGGCAACAATGCGAAAATCAAAGAGATAGTCAAAAATGCCAAACAAAAGAAACTTGAACAAAATAAGTAGATTATTGAGAAGGCAGCGGAAAAAATCCTGAACAAAACAAGCATATGATAGAAATAATGCGACATACCAACGCGGAACCAAACAAATCATAGCGGGCAAAAACAAAGAAAAAAAGAGAGAGAGAGAGAGAGACACCTAGGAGCGGTAAAACAAACAGTAGAGGCAAACTGCAGTCTTATTGAGGAGTTAAAAAAGTTGATTGGAAAAGGTGAGGTCTTAATTCGACCAAAGAGCAAGATGCATTGAGACCAAATGCAATGAAAATAGCCGCTAAATTGCTGAAGTAATGAGTCACCTAGCTACAATGAAACAACATAACGTACATAAAACAAACAAAAAACGCATGAACCCGCCCGACCCAAACCTAAATCTTCCTTCTTCGACCACTGTACTCCTTGGTTAGCAGCATGACCCATATTCTCTCCAGAAGTCCGATCCTCGTGAGCGTCCTCACTGAAAGAAACATCCTGACATTTATTTATCATACCATCCTACTTCAGAAACCATGTACGAAAGAACAGATGCCGCAATTTCGTAACTGTAGAGGCCTCTACACACGTTCCGATTTATCGTCCGACCAACCAACTGACCAACCAACCAACTGACCAACAAACCAACACCATTCGTAGCAGTCTACACACGTTTGGACCAACTGCACGCAGCGATTGCAGGGCCTCGCTGTTGTGGTGTCAACTTGTCGAACTGTTTTTGTTTTCGCCAAGCCCCCAAAATCGCGTAAGTGGCCAACTGCGGACAAATTGAAGAGCGCCTCGGCGGCCATTGTAGTGGCAAACATCCGCGCGAACTTTAAATGTGCGTAAGATTCTTTCTATTAGAGAGAGTATTCATTTGAGTTAAGTTGCGAAAACTATAATTGAAATATATAATTACAAAACAGCTTCAAACTCCTTCAATATACAGCAACTATCGCTCGTGTGTAAATTTATTACATATACGATGTAGAAATTGGCCAACAGCATTTCCTCTTCTTAACGAAACCGAACTGTAACGTGTAGCTTTTTTTTTTTTTTTTTTTTTTTTTTTTTTTTTTTTTTTTTTTTTTTTTTTTTTTTTTTAAGTACAGCATATGAACGCAATTTATCGTCAGACACAAACATTAATTTCGGAAGAGTTTCACACTTTACGTCTTTGCTTTAATGCTGTATTCTCCAATATTTAGATATTTCATAGTATCAAAATATCAAACAGGGCTGACTGAAACAGCTTAAGTTAGAAATAGATTGTGAAAGTGAAATATGCCATCAGATACACAACTGAAAAATAACTTCTTACCTTGTGAATACAGCAACGCCGGCCGCGGTGGCCGAGGGGACTAAGGCGCTCCAGTCACGGTCTGCACGGCCACTACGGTCGGGGGTTCGAATCCCCCCTCGGGCATGGATATTTGTGCCGTCCTAGTTCGTAAGTAGTTCATAAGTAGTTTGTAAGTTTAGGGACTGATGACCCCGTAGTTAAGTCCCATAAGCTTAACAAACATTTGAACATTTTGAATACAGCAACCAGCCACTACCAAATTCTTTTAAGAACAGGAAGTATGCCATAACTTTTTCTTAACTAATGCATCTAACATTAGCATTAGGGTATCTAGCAAGAATATTGGCATTTATTCTGTAAGCCAAATACCCTACAGTAGCGTGAACTGCTCAAAAGTCAACAACTATTGTCATAGGGTTCAACTTCACAAAGAGCGTCCATGTGCCGTTCATACATAGAACTATACCTATATGTAAAGCAGATTACCTTCAAATTTTGCGTTACAAGTTGCTAACATTAATTTCATAAACAAAAATTTGAACTGCACCTATTCGTGACCCCAATAGTTATTTTACACATTCATAAAATGAAACTTTTTGAACTTCCTGTCCACCAGTACTGCCTAAGTAGCTCCTCTTTAAGAGCTACCAGTATTACAAAAGCCTGTTATTTATTTCATTCAATCCTATATTCTCTTGACTAACAGTCTGTTAAGCGAGAGTAACTATCTCAGAACACAAGTAGTAGGGCTACTTCTATTCCTGAGAAATATAAATAGGAATACAAAATTCAATCTTTTCATTCCTTTTTTAAATTGATTTATGTATTTAAACGCTGGGCAGCTCTTCACCATCGTGCTTCATGTACACTGCGGTAGTCAAACAATACAGATGTGACTATCAAGTATGTATATAACCCGCAGTAGCTATACAATACACGATTTACTTGCTAACAACACTCGTATTTATCTGTCGCTTGCCACTACGATGGTGGCCAGCCGAAGGTTCAAATTATCCCGCGACAGCAGCGCCGTCAGGGAGTGTAGTTATTTTACAAGGTCTTTGGTTTTCGCGTCTTTGCTGTTGCAGACAGCAGACGATCGCAAGCAACAAGTTGGTCGAGTAGCGCTACGCACGCACAATTTGTCGGGTGCAATGGTGGTTGCGGTGGAGGGAGAGGGGCGGAGAGGTTCGGATGTCGGACCGCCGATAAATTCGTCCCTACAAATCGGATGGCGTGTTGGAGCGTTAACCTATGTTGGCGAGTTGTTATGATTATTTCAGTGCTGCTGCTCACAAGGCCCGGATTATTGGCGGGATTAGAAGGCCAGCAGCGAGCCCATGGAGTACAGAGGTCGACCTAGCACGACATATGGGACTTTTGGTCGGGCTTGGTAGTCCGTGTAGGTGTGTTCAGCCCGTCCGTCTGGGGTGTCGCAGGGGCTTAGCACAACTGCCTAAACGCACGTTGTCACTGGCCGCGAAAATATCGCCCATTAAATAGCTACACAAAGAAGATATGCAGATGATAATGATATACATTGGGCAAATATACTATTCTAGAACTGACATGTTATTACATTTTAAAGCAATTTGGGTGCATCGATCCCGAGAAATTAGTACCCTGACCAACGACCTCTGGCCGTAATGACGCCCTTGATACGCCTGGGCATTGAGTTAAACAGAGTTTGAATGACGTGTACTGGTACAGTTGCCCATGCAGCTTCAACACGATACCGCAGTTCATCAAGAGTATTGACTGGCGTATTGTGACGAGCCAATTGCTCGCCCACCATTCACCAGACGTTTTCATTTGGTGAGAGATCAGGAGAATGTGCCGGGCAGAGCAGCACTCGAACACTTTTCCGTATTCAGAAAGACCCGTACAGGACCAGCTACATGCGGTAGTACATTATCCTGCTGAAATGTAGGGTTTTGCAGGGATCAAAGGGTAGAGCAATGGGTCGTATCACATCTGAAATGTAACGGCAAATGTTCAAAGTGCCGTCGATGCGAACATGATGTGACCGAGATGTGTAACCAATGGCACCCTATACCTTCACACCAGGTGATACACCAGTATGGCGATAACGAATATACGCTTCATCGCGATGTCGTCAAACACGGATGCAACCATCATGATGCTGTAAACAGAACCTATATTCATCCAAAATAAAATGACGTTTTGCCATTCGTGCACCCAGGTTCGTCGTTGCGTACACCAACGCAAGCGCTCCTGTCTGTGATGCAGCGTCAAGTGTAACTGCATCCATGGTCTCCAAGCTGGTGGTCCATGATACTGTATACGTTGTCTTCAACCTTGTCCTACTCCCTTTCCAACCACACTGCGTCTCTTTCATCCAGTTCAACTCTAATAACAGCTGTTTGGTTAATGTACAGGTTGTAAATAACCTTCCGTTGCCTGTATTTCATACCTGTTGAAAGATAATTTGAAAGAGTCTATTACAATCAACATTGTCAAAAGCTTTCTCCAAATCTACAAAAGCTAGAAATGTGAGTTTGACTTTCCTTAATCCATTTTCTAAGATAAGGCGTAAGGTGAGCATTGCCTACAGTTTTTCTAGATTTGTCGTGAATCCGAACAGACCTTTCCCGAGATCAGTATTTATCAGCTTTTCCATCCTTCTGTAAATAATTAGTGTTAAAATTTTGCAACCGTGATTTATTAAAAAGATGGCTGTGTAAATTACACACCTGTCTGTGCCTGCTTCCTTTTGAATGGGGATTATTACATGTTTCTTAAAGTCTGAGGTATTTCGATGTCTCACACATTTTACTCACCGGCTCACCTTACTCTTTCCATCTTTCAGCTTTACCTAGTTTTCTGTCAGACTTTTTGATATTCTTTCAGCTATATTTATGTCTCCAAATGTATCATTTATTTTCCTGTACTTGGTATCTATTTTTCCCCGAGTTATACATTCTTCTACAGATTTGAATTTGGTTTGTAGCCACTCCTGCTTAGCCATTTTTCATTTCCTGTCAGTCTCATTTTTTACTATTCTGTACTCAATGTAACCTGCTTAATTTACTGCATTTTTATATCTTCTCCTTTCATCAATTAAATTTAGTTGTTGTGTTGTTGTGGTCTTCAGTCCAGAGACTGGTTTGATGCAGCTCTCCACCCTACTCTATCCTGAGCAAGCCTTTTCATCTCCTCATAAGAACGACAACCCACATCCACTTGAATCTGCTTACTATACGCGTCTCTTGGTCTCCCTCTGCGATTTTTACCCCACACACTTCCCTCCAACGCTAAATTCACAATTCCTTGATGTCTAAGAATGTGTCCTACCAACCTATCCCTTCTTTTAGTCAAGGTATGCCAGAAATTTCTTTTCTCCCCAATTCGGTTCAGTACCTCCTCATTAGTTACGCGATCCACCCACCTAATCTTCAGCATTCTTCTGTAGCACCACATTTCAAAAGCCTCTATCCTCTTTCTGTCCACACTGCTTATCGTCCATGTTTCACTCCCATACAAGGCAACACTCCATACAAATGCCTTCAGAAAGTACTTCCTTAGGCTTAAATCAATATTCGATGTTAACAAATTTCTCTTTTTCAAAAACGCCTTTCTACCCATTGCCATTCTGCATTTTATATCATCTGTACTGCGACCATCATTTGTTATTTTACTGCCCAAGTAACAAAACTCATCTACCTCCTTTATTGTTTCGTTACCTAATCTAATTCCTTCAGCATCACCTGATTTTCTTACACTGCACTCCATTACCCTAGTTTTACTCTTGTTAATGTTCATCTTATATGCACCTTTCAGCACACTGTCCATTCCGTTCAATTGCTCTTCCAGGTCCTTTGCTGTATCTGACAGAATTACTATGTCGTCGGCAAAACGCAATGTTTTTAATTCTTCACCCTGAACTTTAATTCCTTCTCCAAATTTCTCCTTGCTTTCCTTTATAGCTTGCTCAATGTACAAATTGAACAACATTGGGGAAAGGCTACAACCCTGTCTTACTCCCTTTCCAACCACTGCATCCCTTTCATGCCCTTCAACTCTGACAACCGCTGTCTGGTTTTTGTACAAGTTGTAAATAACCTTACGCTCCCTATATTTTACTCCTGCTTGCTTCAGAACTTTAAAGAGTTTATTCCAATCAACATTGTCAAAATGTTGGTTTGTCTTTTCTTAATCTATCTTCTAGGATAAGCCGTAAAGTGAGTATTGCCTCCCGTGTTCCTACATTTCTCCTGAAGCCAAACCGATCTTCCCCGAGGTCGGCTTCTACCAGCTTTTCCATCCTTCTGTATATAATTCGTGTTAATATTTTGCAACCATGACTTATTAAACTGATGGTTCTGTAGTTTTCACACCTGTCTGCACCCGCTTTCTTTGGAATGGGGATTATTACATTTTTCTTAAAGTCTGAGGGTATTTCGCCTGTCTCATACATCCTAGACACCAGTTCAAATAGTTTTGTCATGGCTGGCTCTCCCAGAGACTTCAGTAGCTCTGACGGGATATCATCTACTCCAGGGGCCTTGTTTCGACTTAGATCTTTCAGTGCTCTGTCGAATTCATCTCTCAGTATAGTATCTCCTATTTCATCATCATCTACATCCTCTTCCCTTCCTACAATAATGTCTCGAAGTTCATTTCCTTTGTAAAGTCCCTCTATATACTCTTTCCACCTTTCAGCTTTCCCTTCTTTGCTGAGAACTGGTTTTCCATCAGTGTCCTTGATATTCATAGAGCTGTTTCTCTTATCGCCAAATGTTTCTTTTATTTTCCGGTAGGCTGTATCTATTTTTCCCCTATTTATACATTCTTCTACATCCTTGCATTTGCCTTCTAGCCAATCCTGCTTAGCCACCCTGCACCTCCCGTCAATCCCATTTCTTAGTCGTCCGTACTCCATCTTGCCTGTCCCATTTACTGCATTTTATATACTCTCTCCCTTCATCGATCAAATTTAGTATCTCCTGTGATATCCAAGGATTCTTTGTAGGTCTTGCCTTCCTACATATTTTGTCCTCTGCTGCCTTCACTATTTCATCTCTCAATTTTACCCATTCCTCCTCAACTGTTTTATTTTCCCCTGTTTCTGTCAATTGTTGCCTGAAGCTCCCTCTGAAATTCTTAAGAACTTCAGGTTCCTTCAATTGATCTAGGTCCCATCTCATTTTCCTACCTTTCTGTAGTTTCTTCAGTTTCAGCCTACAGTTCATAACCAACAAGTTATGGTCAGAGTCTATGTCTGCCCCTGGGTATATCCTACACTTCAAAACCTGGTTCCGAAATCTATGTCTTACCATTATAAAATCTATCTGGTATCTCCCGGTGTCTCCTGGTCTCTTCCACGTATACAACCTTCTTTTGTGATTCTTAAACCAGGTGTTTGTTATAACTAAATTATGTTCCGTGCAAAATTATACCAGGCGGCTTCCTCTTTCATTCCTTTTGCCCAGACCATATTCACCCACTATCTTCCCTTCCCATCCTTGTCCTACTACCGAATTCCAGTCTCCCATAACAATTAAGCTTTCCTCTCCCTTAATTGTCTGTATAATTTCCTTTAGCTCCTCATATATTTCTTCGATCTCCTCATCATCGGCAGAGCTAGTTGGCATATAAACCTGTACTACTGTTGTCGGTGTTGGCTTCGTATCTATCTTGACAATGATAATGCGATAGCTGTGCTGGTCATAGTAGTTTACCCGCATTGCTATTTTCTTATTCATTATCAGTCCTACTCCTGTGATACCCCCAACTGATTTTGTATTTATAATCCTGTACTCACCTGACCAGAAATCCTGTTCATCTTGCCACCGAACTTCACTAATCCCCACTATATCTAACTTCAACCTATCCATTTCCCTTTTTAAATTTTCTAATTTTCCTACTCGATTAAGGGATCTAACATTCCACGCTCCGACCCGTAGAATGCCAGTATTGTCTTTCCTGATGATCACATCCTCCTGAGTAGTCCCCGCCCGGAGATCCGAATGGGGGACTATTTTACCTCCGGAATATTTTACCCGAGAGGATGCCATCATCATATGTTCATACAGTAGAGCTGCATGTCCTCGGGAAAAATAACGGCTGTAGTTTCCCCTTGCTTTCAGCCGTTCGCAGTAGCTGTGTGGCAAAGCCACATTAGCTGATGTTACAAGGCCATCTCAGTCAATCATCCAGACTGTTGGCCCTGTAACTACTGAAAAGGCTGCTGCCCCTCTTCAGGAACCACACGTTTGTCTGGCCTCTCCACAGATACCCCTCCGCTGTGGTTGCACCTACGGTACGGCTATCTGTATCGTTGAGGCACGCAAGCCACCCCACCTCGGCAATGTCTGTGGTTCATGGGAGTGGTAAATTTAGTATTTCCTGTGATATCCGAATACTTTTTTGTAGGTCTTGCCTTTCTATCCATTTTGTCCTCTGCTGCCATGACTATGTATTTCATCTCTTAAAGCTACCCGTACCTCTTCTACTGTTTTATTTCTCCCTGTTTCTGTCAATTGTTGCCTAAATCGCCCTTTGAAAATCTCAAGAACATCAGGTTCCTTCAATCTATCCCTCTCCTTATATCCCTACCTTTCAGCAGTTTTTTTCAATTTCAATCTACAGTTCATGACCAAAATAGGCAGAGTCTATATCTGTGGTTCTGGATGTGTCTTGCAGTTTAAAACCTGGTACCGAAATATATGTGTTACGGTTACGAAATCTATGTGGTACCTTTCGGCGTCTCCTAGTCTCTTCCACGTATATCACCTTCTTTCATGATTTTCTATGATTAAATTATGTTCCATACGAAATTTTACCTGGCGGATACCTCTTTCATTCCTTTATTCCAGTCCATATACACCTATTATTTTTCCTTCCATTCTCTTTTTGTACTATCGAATTCCAGTCCTCTCCCTTAACTGTTTGAATAATTTCCTTTGCCTCCTCATACATTTCTTCGAGCTCTTCATCATCCGCCGATATAGTGGCATATTAACTTGTACTACTGTGGTCGGTGTTAACTGCAATAATTCGATCACTGCGCTGCTCGTAGTAGTTTACCCGTATTCCAATTTTCTTTTTCATTATTAGACCCGCTCCTATAATACCCCAACTGATATTTTATTTATAATCCTGTATTCGCCTGATCGGAAGTCATGTTAATCTATCCATGCAACTTTACCAACCAACACCAGATATAACTACAACCTATCCAAATCCCTTTTTAAATGCAGAGAAAACGAGGGGTATGAGATATGGATTAAGACTGAAATAAATAAATACCTGGGTGACGCCGGGATTTCAGCTAGTATTGCGATAAATATTATCTTATGTTTGCTTTTTCGCACCGCCTAACATCGTAGTTTATCGAGACCGTCAGATTACGAAATGTTAAGATATTGTGTACGAGCAAGTACTTCGGCAGCAGATAAGGTATTTATGGTGACGTGCGATGTCAGAGGAATTCACCTGTTTAAGTTGCAAATTGTGGAAGTTGTGAGTGGGCTGAAGTTTTATAATTTACGAAATATGTTGCCTTACATTATACGTTTTGTTGGTTTAAAATACCTATCTTGTTTAAACACTGATTTTTTTTTTCGCAGAACACCGGTGATGTCTGTTAATATAGTACTGCTCCAGTATACGAACATAAACATAGTACACTGTCCGCCGTATATTCCCTGGTACTTATCTTGGTGCTCTTGTATAATTTTCAGTAAAATCATTGTTCAACAGAAGTTCAACTCAGATATATTGTGTTTAAGTAACGCGTGTCTCGTGCTTATAAAATAAAACAAAGTTTGTTGGAGAGTTTTGTGTACACAAGAGTAGGTTTGCTAATGAACCATCGGCTTGAGAGTGTCGTTCTGCTTAAAATTCAACGGAGTTTAATGTCAGTAAATGTTTCTAGGTGCTCCGGCGCTCGAGGTACGGACAGAAAGTTGCAAACCATTAAAACTGTTTCGTAATATTGCTGCTTCAGATTCCATGTAGAAACACTCACGCTCCTACTAGGAGATAATTATTAGCGATTATTTTCGCCGTTATTTAACATTCGCTGTTCTGAGTTGGATTAGGAATATTTTGCATGAAATGAAAACTCCATTAGGAGCGGTGTGCACCACGACCATAAAATGATAAATATCAAAAGAAATTTGTTATTACAAATCGATTTCGACTAAGGAATAGTCATCCTCAGTGCAACATGTGTAATCGTATTGATACATTTCTGGCGTTACATGTCAAGCCCCAAGGCATAGCTACAAAATTATAAGGTACTAGCTATAAACCCGGCGTTGCCCGGGTGTTTTTTTATCCTACACTCTCGTAGTCCACATCCCCATCCCCCCCTCTCTCTGCATCCACCTCTTTCTCTTCCATCTCTCTGTTCGTTTCCATCTTTCCCTCTCTCGGCAAAGCTTTATGTAAGTTACCTTCTGTCATGTACCATACAAACATTTACGTACCCATTGATCTACCTCTTAGTTTAAAGGTCATGTGTGCAAAAATTCGTAAAGGTTGGAGCAAAACTATAAATTTTGTAAAATTCCGTAAGTTAAGTACCCTCCACCATGCACCGAACGAAATTGTATACAGACAGTGACATTCCTCTTGTTTTTAAGGTAGTGTGTGGAAAATTTCATCAATATTGGAACAACGGTATAGATTTTTCTGCAATACAAACGCGGGGTCACATTGAAAAACGCACTTTGTTGTTCTCAAATATTCCAGTTTTAATTCATACAATCATTGATGTGAGAATAACGAAATAAATAATAATAATAATAATAAATAAATAAAAAAAGAAGATCTCTGAAATCGGTCGTGCCGTTCTCAAGTTATGGCGCGACCAACGTATTTAGGGATCCATTTTTATGTTGCAAAGTACCCTCCAGAATGCACCGTATGAAACATAAGGTACACGGTGACTTTCCTCTTGTTCTGAAGGTCAAGCATGCGAAATTTCGTAAAGATCGGAATGATACTGTAGATTTCGTGAGTCTGTGCTTTGCCATGCACCCATCACAAAATACTTCCTTAGCTGACGTTTTCTACCTATATTCTACATTCCTGTCAAATTTCAGCTTCACAGGTCAATTAGTTTTCGAGAATTCGTGTTTAGTCAGTGAGTGATTTTTTTTGTTTGTTTCTTTTTTTTATGGTGGTATACAAAGTGATTGAAGTACCATCGTCATGGACTATTTACACTTCACAGTTGAGGATGGTGGTTAACTGTAACTTTATTTACGACAATAAACTTTAGGGGTTAACTTGTAAGAGCCTTTATTTGGCTCCGTAAGGTACCCCTCCCGATGTATTAATGACAATTTCAATTCAACTTTGTATTTACATCTAATTTAAGACTTTATCGATTAGTCAAGGCCCGTGGCACTTTGTATCTATGCCATGGAAGTGGCATTGTCCTCCCCAATGTGTGGATATTGTGTACGGTATCCCGTAGTTGGTCAATCTTGTGGTGGATCTTCGTCCAGTGAGTGAGTCAATGTCCTTTTCTTTTATATAGATAGAGGTTAAGAAAACAGATTGCTTAATTTTGGATGCAAGAGAATTAAGGGAGACTTGCAGACAAAAATAAATAGTAACATGCAAACCTGGAATACTAACATATCTGATACAAGATCGTGCATGATGCAACAGTTTTACAGCATCTACAGCGAAACTGTTGTGACCGGTAGACTTCTTTTCGTTTCATCATTTTGTGTGTGTGGGGGGGGGGGGGGGGGCGGAGGGTCAGTTACAAAACGTTTCATAAACGTCTGAAATTACATGCAAGCTATGTTGCAGGTCCCTAACTACTCTCATTTTCCAATAATTGCCGGATAAATCTGGGTATTCTCACGCGGTGGTCTCTCATTATTTATGACGTCATATCTCCTGAGCTATGTGTCATGCTGTTTTGTTTTTGGGTCAGGAACCTTAGTACGCGAACGGAGAAGAGTTCACCTGTTTTGCTGCAATCGAATGAATGGAATATGAATACATAGAGGATATAGAGACAAATATTCATTTTTATAGATGTTCCAGATTTGGCACTCTGTAATAACTTATATATTACGTAGCTATGCCTTGGGGTTTTACATGTAACACCAGAAATGTTTGAATTCGATTGTGCCTGTTGCACTGATGATGACTATGCCACAGTCGAAATCGATTTTCAATAAAAATGTATGTTAATTTACGACCATTGCTGAAATTTCTTTTGATAATATTTTGCATGTTGTGCCATCGGTCATTGAGGGCCGTAGGGCAGTTGTTTGGATTACTGCATCATTTCTCGTCGTCAAAATTTCCCATTATTAGTGTAAAAAAATTCTTTTTGTTTGTATAAATTGGCTTTCTGTTAGCATTTCTTTCTATTAAATTATTGAATACTTTGGTGATGTTCAAGTGTCCTTTCCTATACGATTTAATACAGCTGCTTACATATTTATGTAATAATCGTTTCATCTTGATATTTAAGGCCTTTTGATCCGCGTTTGCTTTAAAAATATTTCGTTTCTTCTCTACGAGGATCTGACTTGAGCAAATCACAGGTTTTTCTCATTTATTTTCATGCCTATACATGTTTCGCAATAGTTTAGCATCTTCAACGGATATTGTTACTGATTTTAATCGAACAACAGCAGTATTGTAGTTTGTACTGCTTATTATAAGTTAATTTTCATAATTAGACGTCGCGCTGGAGAAACAAAGCGCATTGAGGCGCTAAGCTGGATACGCGAGGCCGTTTCCCGTCAGGGGTTCGAATACCCTCTCGGGCATGGATGTTATATAAGGTAGTTGATAAGTGGTTTGTAAGTTTAGCGACCCCGCTGTTAAGTCCCACATGCTTAACAAATATTTGAACATTTTGTTAATTAGACACATTTGTAAGTGCACTCTTTATTATTCGCATTTCATTCTCCTCGTTTAAGTATGCTTGACCGATGGGATAGTCAAATATGACAATTTCATTTTTAGTTATATGGACTTCTGTTGTTATCAGCCAGATTTATTTTTTCTGATGCGTTTTCTTAATCTGTTTTAATACCCTCTTATCTATGATGACCCTAACTAGTCGGTTTTGAAGAAATTAATAAACAGCTATTGGTTTAACATGCATTTTATTAAGTAATTGACCACTGTTATCTCGCTCCTTGCTAAAACATTGAAAATTGTTTGTGTGTTACTGGTAAAAATTGTTCTGAGTCCTTAGAGATTGTTAAAATAATGTTCTTTAGCGGGCATGGTATTTGTTTTCGATACTAGCATCTTATTTCCACTTCTGACCTAGGTCCTATTGAAGGACTGTCATTGGGGACGACACTTTCTGGACACAGACGAGGTGAAAGTGGCAGCGTAGCAACGCTTTCGTTAGTGAAAATCTGAAATTTTCCAATAAGAATGGAGTGTTGTATCCAACGATGGTGGAAACATCGGTTGTAATAGAGACTACTTTGAAGAGTGCCATTGTGTAGAGAAAGCGACAAAGGCCTCCGTCAAGTTTTTATTTTGCACTTTTCACCTTCAAAAATCTACACGTCTACCCAAGATACCATGAGATACAAGGCGGAGAGTACTTTTTAATAAACATAGGCACCACTTCAGCCATTACAATGAAGGGCAAAAGAGATACATATTTATCAAAGGAGAGGCAGTTTGTGTATGAGACAGAGAGAAAGTCATTCGAAAAGGGGAAGGTGGAAATGGGCAGGTGGATATGAACAGAGAGAGGGAAGATGAACAGGCAGGTGGAAGAGGAGGATTTGAACAGAGAGAGAAGGAAAGAAAAAGTATTCAAATGTTCAAATGTTTGTAATTCTATGGGACCAAACTACGTTGGACATCAGTCCCTAGTCTTACAAACTACTGAAACTCAGTTAAACTAACCTAACACACACATCCATGCCCGGGGTAGGATTCGAGCCTCCGACGCGGGAGGCCTCGCGATTCGTAACGTGGCGCTTCAGACCGCTCGGCTATACCAGCGCGGCTGAAAAAGTATACAGAGAAAGAAAGGGGTATCACATATGGACTAACTTTGGAATAAATAAGTACCCGTGTGATGCTGGAGTTTCAGCTACTATTGCGATAAAGATTCTTTCAGATTTGTTTCTTCGCACCGCCTAACCGTATAGTTGATTGAGGCCAGTAGAATACGAAACGTTGGATTTGGAGGCGATCTGATAGTTTTGTTGTCCTCAAAATGAAATCCCAGATCGCACATTAATAATTTATTCAATGACGACCGGTTTCGGGGAATTGTGTGAGCATCATTTGGTCACATATATATTTTACAAGCTGGTCATCTTATTAAAATATGGATATAAAATAATAAGTGCAACATAGCACAAAGTCACTATATAAATATACACCAGTTAAAAACATCACAGTATTTTGTAACCAGTCATATTTTAAACTTACGTATTTTTATTTAGTGACTAATTGCTATGTAGCACCTATTATTTTATATCCATTTTAACAAAATGATCAGCTTGTAAAATATATATGTGACCAGATGATGGTGACACAGTTCACCGAAACAGGTCGTCATTGAATAAATTATTAATGTGCGATTTGGCATTTCGTTTTGAAGACAATAAATGTTAGAATGTTGTGGACGAGCAAGGACCCCCGTAATAGAACAGGTATTTATGGTGACGTGCAGAATCAACGGAATTCAGCCGTTTAAGTTAGATGTTGTGGGTGTTGCCAATGAACATTATAAGTTACGAAAATTCTTGTCTTACACTATACGGTAAAGTGAACCCGTATATGTTGCAGATGTTTACTGCATATAAGAGCCTAACTGAGTTTCGGAAATTATGGTTTGCTTTAGCGTTTGGCTGCAAGGGCGTCAAAGCATCCGACGTTGATGGCCAATGAGCCTCGTATACTATTATTCCTACTGTTACTATTATTCTTAATAGAAGTAGTAGCAGTAGTGGTGCTGGTAATCACACGAAGCGTTGTCATCGTATAACATTCCAGTTGCTGTCAGCAGTGAAGTGATTTTCAAACTTGAAATTCAATGCACACATCTAAACTTTGTTGGTTTTACATGTGGAAGCAGTGTCTGGTACTGAAGCACGTATCACCAGGGAGACGACTTATGCAGAGAAGCACGTTTTGTTTACAACTTTTTACCATGAAGGTGAAAGGTTACCTTTATTTCCGATCAGGAGAACCTTCAAAATTCTCTATAAGTAAAAATGTTTACAGAAATATGTAGTGCAAACGGTATCATTGACGTATCTTAACCGACCACCTCAGTAGATAAAGCGTGAGTAAGTTCCGAAACGGAATCCACGAATAGCTTAGAGCAGCAAACACTTTTTAAATCATTTATGCCTGTTAACAGGTGATTTGAAATACACACGATGAGCCCAAACACAGTTTGCAGGCAAATAGTAAAGACCAACATGTACTCAAGAAAATCGTACACTGAAATAGTAACGTCAAGAAGGGGCCAATATAATGGCTTTACCACGAAGTTTCGGTGTCGGTGGTACTTCACCATGTTTTCCAGATGACATCGTATTCTAATTCACACCAAGGTCTGATTCTCGTTCAGAGTCATAGGATACACACTATGCCAACAAACAATAAAATACTGACGTTATTCAAACTACAAAATAATGAATAACATTTAAAAAAAATCCTGTGTAGTTTCTTAACCTAAGTAGACTTTGTAGACACCGATGCTACTTCGGGAAAATCTAAAATAAGAACCAAACCGAGGAAGAGACCATTGTTCTGCAACGTAGTCGGGTATTACAGCAAAATTTGTTTACCTATTTTGGGAAACGACTTGGAGATTCAGCAATCAGAATAACTAAATTCACATAAAAATCATTCAAGATTGAAATGGATAATTGTTTAAATGGCCACCTTCAGCCCATTGCAGCCGTAGTGTTGTCCATTGGATGCGTTGGGCACGAAGTACCAGGATTCTTCAAGTCGACAGGTCATCTCTAGCATCCAGGAAAGCTCCTGCTCAATGCAACCGGTGCCCAACACTGTGGTTGTAATAGACTGAAATGACTATTTAAATGGTTGAAATTGTCAGTCTACAAATTAATTCTAAATTACAATCTTGATTGACCATTTGAGTGATTTGGTTAGTTGCTTAAGGATGAACTTCATTAACAGTGTAATCCTACGGCTTTCAGCGACTCACTCCATGTCGGACCAATACTTTCTTGACTTGTATCATGTTCTCTCAGCATTATTTCCTTACTATCTTTTTTAACATGTCGAACACCAAATTTTTCTCAGATAAACGGCCTCTCGCACGTCTTGTGGAATCACAAACAGTTGTCTGCATTCTTTATGGCGTTTTAGCGGCCCTGATGATCGCCTTTTAGCCATTTCATTTTTACTTTGTGCCTCAGTGACATGAAATAATTTTTGGGCAACATTATAAGCGACCAATCAAGAAGTGAGCTTTGAAGCTCATGATCTTGAACTGTAAGTTACCTGCAACTGCAGTGAATTTTAGGAGCTCTTCTGTAACTTTGGAATAACGACTGGCAACTTTACTAAGCTTCCGAGTCACAACCATGTTTATTCAAATTTGGAGTCTAAAATACATGTTAGAGAGTTAGGTTCACTAAACAGTCATATAACTTTGACTTCTTACAGAGGAGACGACCTTGGTGAATTACGTAAAACATTATTTCCGTTACTTTGGACTGCTTTTGCGAACCGTCTTACCAATGTGTTGGCTTCTACAAGATGCTACCACTCGGTAGATACGAAATGTATCACAAAACAGCTAAATGCGCGTTTGAACCAAGGAGACTCGTATTTAGAAATTAATGAAATGCGGCGCAGAATAGGGCTGTCTATATTTAGAGCTATCACGTGCAAACTGTAAAAATTAATTATAAATTTAATTGATGAAGTTCCTAGATTTTAGAGTGCTTGTTTAGTTCTTTTTTTAGTTTATGAAAATTGTAGTATGTAGGGGCCAACCACATGCATTTGTCACTACGATCCTCGAAACCAACCACAAACGTTCATACAATATGCATGTGGAGTATGCGGTGAATAATAAACTTCACAACTCCCAGTGCTTTACATTTTAATAAAACTCTGTTTATTACTGGCTTTTTCATGGCATCGATGTAATAAATTTTTGACACTATAACAATAGCGAATGCGTGAGATAATAAAGTAAGCAAAGTGGTATCTCTCGTGAATACACGCATAAATTCCACTGATCTCTCGGAAATAAAACAAAGTTTCATGTTGGTGAATGAGTTAAAATTAAATTCAAATCACTCGCACAATAATCGTGAAATGTGTTGTTTACCTAACATGTATTATTATGAGTCCACAAAGTACACTGAAATGATGTATTCGCTACAGGCATGCTCGAACATTTAGGTGCCCAAATCTCCATATACAATTGTTTCATATATTAATATTTCTTAGCTCTTCTCCCAATTACGAAAAGCAACAGATTTGTTCCACACAAACACAAACAGACACACTAGATTATTGTTGGGTATAAAGTCTATAGATTTCCCTGTTTCGTAATAAACTATGAATTATATACAATAGAGAACGTTTGCGTTATATATCAGTCTTCATGTAAATCAGTTTGTTTGGTCAATAGTTCGTTATTCAGTTTCATTGTAAATCTATTACTTTTGTTAGTAGTTGATATTCCGTCTGCATAAATGCTAAGTAAAGCTGCTGCATTGCTAATAAATATAAATAAATGAAGTGTCGTCGTAGTATTCCGATGTTTCTCTCCTATTACTTATATTGTAGTAATATTTATTTTTGTTATGAAAATCGCAGAAGCCATGAGTGAGACACTTAAAATTTTTGAGTATAAAAGAAAATTTGACATCGTACAACTTGAAACAACAATACTTGCTTGATCGAGAGGCAAATGTTACACTTGCTTTCGTATCTGTTTTCTCTAACAGTGTCCTATTCTTTTGTTACTAGACTCAATCAATTATTATTATTCAATTTGGGATAAATTTTTCCATTAGTCACGTAACTGAGTCACTGTATGGTACCTCTTTTTCGAAAAGTATCCTTTTTCGATGACTCCCTACTATAAAATTATGAAAGTGAAAAAGTTTATTAATTAATACATTTGTGCTTTTCTTAAAATAAAACTTAATCAACGTTTTAAATTATGAGAGATGTAGTACATTGTGCACACAGTATCTATGCATAACACTAATTGTACATGGAAAATTTTCCACTGTATGATATTACATTCAGGATGACAAAGGCACATTATTCTGACTTTACTCAGAAAGTGTTTATGGGAGCATTTTTCAACTTCCTATAAACTTACTTGTAGCGATATCTTATGCTTGAACAAGTTCTGTTATGAGAAGATGCATTAACTTGTGTAAACAATATCTCCGAAATTTCGACTTACTATCATTGTTAACTGAAGTATCTCCTACAATAAATATTTCTAAAACCGATAAAATACTACACTTTTGTAAACTTTACATGATGTGGAGGTCCTCAGTACTTACTGGTTTTATGTAGCTCTCTACCCTACTCTATTCTAAGCAAGCTCTTTGTTCAGGAAAGCAGATAGAAATAAAGTACATTGCTTCTTGAAAGACAGCTTCCACTCGTTTCTAACACTAAACGTAGGTGTAGACCAGATGTGGCTCAAATTCAAAGATGTGGTATCGACAGCAATTGAAAGTTTTGTACCTAATAAATTAATAAAAGAAGGAGGCGATCCCCCTTGGTACACAAAACAGGTCAGGACACTGTTGCAAAAGCAAAGGAAAAGGCATACTAAATTTAAACGAACAGGAAATCCCCAGGATTTGCGATCGTACTCAGAAGCTCGAAATTTAGCGAGGATTTCAATGCGAGATGCCTACAATATTTATCACAACGAAACTCTTTCTCGTAATTTGAGTGAAAACCCAAAGAGATTTTGGTCATATGTTAAATATACTCGGGGCAAGTCACAAACAATACCTTCACTACGTGATAGTAATGGCGATCCTGCTGATGACAGCGCTACTAAAGCAGAGTTACTAAACATAGCTTTTAGAAACTCATTCACCAAAGAAGTCGAAACCATTATTGCAGATTTCGAATTACGAACAGAGGCTGTAATGAGTAACGTAGAAGTAGATGTAATCGGAGCACTGCAGCAACTAAAATCACTTAACAAGAACACGTTTTCTCGTCCGGATTGTATACCCATTAGATTTCTATCTGATTATGCTGAAGCGATAGCTCCTTACTTAACAACCATATACAACCGCTCTTAGAAGGATGTGTACCAAAAGATTGGAAAGTTGCACAGCTCACACCTATATTCAAGAAACGCATTAGGAGTAACCCACTAAACTACAAGCCTATATAACTGACGTCAATTTGCAGCAGGGTTTTGGAACTTATCCTGTATTCAAATATTATCAATAATCTCGAACAGAATGATCTATTGACCCAAGGTCAACACGGATTTAGAAAATATCGTTCATGCGAAACACAACTAACTCTTTATTCACACGAAGTGATGGGTGCTATCGACAAGGGTTCGCAAATCGATTCTGTATTTCTTGATTTCCAGAAGACTTTTGTCACCGTACCTCACAAACGGCTTTTAATCAAATCGCATGGTTATGGTATATCGCCCCAAATTTGCGAGTGGATAGGGGATTTCCTGTCAGAGAGGATACAGTTCGTAATAATCGATGGTAAGACATCGACTGAAACAGAGGTGATATCGGGCGTTCCACAGGGTAGTGTTATTGGTCCTCTGCTGTTCCTTATTTACATAAACGATTTAGGGGAAAATCTAAGTAGCTCTCTTAGGTTGTTTGCAGATGACGCCGTCATTTTCCGTCTAGTACAATCATCTGAAGATCAAAAACAACTGCAGAACGATCTGAATAGGATATCAGTATGGTGTAAGAATTGGCAATTGACCCTAAGTAATGAGATGTGTGAAGTCATCCACATGAGTACGAAAAGAAATCCGTTTAACTTTGTTTACAAGATAAATCAACCAAATGTGAAGGCCGTAAACTCCACATAATGTAGATGTAAATGTAGATATCTTGTAAGAATGCCAACCCATATCCTTTTGAATCTGGCTTAGTCTCTTTGCGTACCTCTACAACTTTTACTCCACACACATCATTCCTACAATGCTAAATTCACGATTCCTTAATGTCTAAGAATGTCTCCTACAAATCGATACCTGCTCTTAGTCCAGGTATGACAGAAATTTCTTTCCTCCCCATTTCTATTCAGTACCTCCTCATTAATTACGTTTTCTACCTACCTAATCTGCAGCATCCTTCTGTAACACCATATTTCAAAAGCTTCTATCCTCTTCCTGTATGAAATATTTATCGTCCACGATTCACTCCTACAAGGCAACACACCACATAAATGCCTCCATAATGTCTTCCTTAAACTTAAATTAATATTCAGAGTTAGCAAAGTTCTCATTTCAAAAACGCCTTTCTTCCCAGTGGGTTTCTGCATTTTATATCCTCTGTACATCACCCATAATTTATTATTTTTACTGTCCAACTAACAAAACTCATCTACCTCCTTTACTGATTCGTTACATAATCTAACTACTTTATCATCGCCTGTTTTTCTTAGACTGCATGCCATTTCCATTATTCTGCTCTTGTTAATTTTAATCTCGTACGCTCCTTTCATTTCAACACACAAACCATCCCATTCAATTGCTCTTTCAGGTCCTCTGATGTCTGTGACAGAATTGCAATGTCTTCTTGAAAACGCAATGTTTTTATTTCTTCACACCGAACAGCAATTCCTTCTCCAACACTCTCCTTGCTTTCCTTCACAGCACGCTCAATATACAAACTGAATAATACTGGAGAAGTTCTACAAACTAGTCTTACTCGATTCCCAACCAATGCTTTCCTTTCATGCCCTGTGTCTGGTTTTTGTACAAGTCGTATAAAATCTTCCGTTCCCTATATTTTACCACTGCTGAATTTTAAAGAGTGTATTCCAATCAACGTTGTCAAAAGCTTTCCGCAAGCTAGAAATATAGGTTTGCCTTTCCTTGATCGATATTCTAAGATAAGTTAGTATTGATTCGTGTGTTCTCACATTTCTTCTAAACCAAACCTATGGTCAGATTCTACCAGATATTCCATTCTTCTGTAAATAAACAGTTTTAAAATTTTGCAACCATAACCTATTATACTGATGGTTCTGTAACGTTCATTCCATTCTGCGACTGTTTTGTTTGAAATGGAAATTATTACTTTTTTCTGGAATTTCGTCCGAGTCAGACATCTTACATACAATTTTGTTATGGCTGGCTCTTCCGAAGACTTCTTTAGCCATGAATGAATGTCATCTAGTACTTGGGCTTTGTTTAGACTTTGGTCTTTCAGTGCTCTCTCAAATTCGTCCCTTTGTATAATTTATCCTATTCCATCTACATCAATTATATCTTACCTAGATATTCTCCAGTGTTATTTTCCCCCGTTTCTATCAACTATTACGTAAAGCTATGCCTAAAACTCCGATGAACTTCAGCGTCCTTCTACACTATTGGCCATAAAATTGCAACATCAAGAAGAAAAGCAGATGGTAAACGGGTATTCATAGGACAAATATATTATAATACAACTGACACGTGGTTACATTTTCATACAATTTTTCAATTGGTGAGAGATCTGGAGAACGTGCTATCCAGGGCAGCAGTCTAACATTTTCCATATCCATAAAAAATCGGTACAGGACCTGCAACATGCGGTCGTGCATCATCCTGCTGAAATGTAGGGTTTCGCAACGATAGAATAAATGGTAGAGCCACGGGTCGTAAAATGTAACGGCCACTGATCATAGTACTGTCGATGCGAACAAGAGGTGACCGAGAAGTGTAACCAACGGCTCCCCATACAATCACGCCAGCTGATACGCCAGTATGGCGATGACGAATACACGCTTCCAATGTGCGTTCACCACGATGTCGCCAAACACGGATGCGACTATTACGATGCTGTAAACAGAACCTGGATTCATCCGAAAAAATGACTTTTTGTCATTCGTGCACCCAGGTTCGTCGTTGCGTACACCATCCCAGGCGCTCCTGTCTGTGATGCAGCGTCAAGGGTAACCGCAGCCATGGTCTCCCAGCTAGTCCATGCTGCTGCAACCGACGTCGAACTGTTCGTTCAGATGGTTTGCAAATGTCCCCATCTGTTGACTCAGGGATCGAGATTTGGATGCACGATCCGTTACTGCCTTGCGGATAAGATGCCTGTTATCTCGACAGCTAGTCATACCAGGTCTTTGGGATCCAGCACGGCGTTCCGTGTTACTCTCCTGAACCCACCGATTCGATATTCTGCTATCAGTCATTGGATCGCGACCAACGCGAGCAGCAATGTCGTAATACAATAAACCGCAATTGCGATAGGCTACAATCCGACCTTTATCGAAGTCGGAAACATGGTACGCATTTCTCCTTCTTACACGAGGCATCGCAACAACGTTTCACCAAGCAACGACGGTCAACTGATGTCTGTGTATGAGAAATAGGTTGAAAACTTTCCTCGTGCCAGCGTGTTGTAGGTGTCGCCACCGGTACCAACTTTGTGTGAATGGTCTGAAAAGCTAATCATTTGCATATGACAGCATCTTCTACCTTTGCGTTAAATTTCACGTCTGTAGCACGTCATCTTCATAATGTAGCAATTTTAATGACTCACCTCCCCATTTTGCCTCGTTTCTGCTGTTTCATGGTTTCAGTCTTTATTTCATAAGCAGTAAGATATGTTGAGACTATATATCTATATCTTGTTCCTAAATTAATAAATTACCATTAGTAAATCTATTTGGAACTTTCCGGTTTCACGTAGTCTATTCCACGTAAACAATGGTCTTTCAAGATTCTATAACAAATTGTTTAATACGACTAATAAGTTGAGCGCAAAATTCTGTCAGGTGGTTGCCTCTTTGATTCATTTTCGGTACTCCATATTCACCTACTACTACTTTTGCTTCTCTTCCTTTTCTTACAACCAAATCCCAGTCTCCCATCATCACTCTCAACTGGCTGAATAATTTCTTTCACCTCCCCACTCATTTCTTAGATCTTCACCTCATCAGCAGGCCTAGTTGGCATGTATATATGTATTACTGTGATCAGTGTTGGTTTAGTATCTATGTTGACTACAGTAATGTGATCACTACTCCACTCGTAGTAGTTTAGCCGCATTCCTATGCATCTTGTTCATTATAGGATCTGCTGCTCTAATAGCCCCAACTGCTTTTGTATTTATAACTGTATTCTCAAAATGTTCAAATGTTTGTTAACCTTATGGGACTTAACTGCGGGTTTATCAGTCCAAAAACTTACAAACTACTTACGAACAAACTTATACTAAAAACAACATAAATATCCAAGCCCGAGGGAGGATTCGAACGGTATACTCACCTGACCAGAAAACTTTTCAGCGAACTTCACTATACCGGCCGTAGTGGCCGAGCGGTCTGCGGCGTGCCAGTCCTACGGTCGGGGGTCCGAATCCCCCCTCGGGCATGGATGTTTCTGTCGTCTTTAGTATAAGGGAGTTCATAAGTGGTTTGTAAGTTTAGGGACTGATGACCCCACAATTAAGTCCCTTAAGTTTAACAAACCTTTGAACTTCACTAATCCCCTCTATATCTTCAGCCTATCGATTTCCTCTTTAAATTTTCTATCCTCCCTACGCTTTTAAGGGATCTAACAATCTACGCTCAGATGAATACAATGCCACTGTCGTCTTTCCTGATGACATTCTTCTGAGTAGTCCCCACCCGGAGATCCGAATGGAGGACTATTTTACCTCCGGAATATTTTATCCGAGAGGATACCATTATCATATATTGATACAGTAAAGTTGCATGTCCTCGGAAAATGTAACGACTGTTTCATATCCTTGCTTTCAGCTGTTCGCAAAGTCATATTAGTTGATGTTACAGTCATCCAAACTGTTACCCTGAAACTTCTGAAAAGACGTCTACCCATAGTCAGGAACGACAAGTTTGTCTCGCTTCTCCACAGATACCCCTCCGCTGTCATTGCTCTATGGTGAGGCTATCTGTATAGTTGAAACACGCAAGCCACCGCATCTCGACAATGTCTACGGTTCATGGAGGTAGTATTACATGATAGTGTCCATAATGCGGGTAATACGGCTTGTTATCATATCGTGATTTATCCTTCTAAAGCCGTTGTAATAAACCACTCCAACACACCTGTCTTTGTAATGAGATTGAGAAAGTATCGGAACGGATATTCGTGAATACATCGATTAACCATGGAGTGTAGAATCGTGATGCTTCACCTTTCTTTATTCCACGAAACGAAGAGCACATGCAACACCAACAACATCGGGTAATAATAGCTTGCTTTCGTCAATATCGCAATATCGAAATGTGAGTATGTACAATACGAGGAGTACCTCACAACTGGTTCACTTCTTACTTTAATAATAGATAACAGAAGGTAATTCTCCGCAGTGTATAAAATGGCTATGACGTACAATTGCAATGGGGCACAATTAAGTGTGGGTGCCCCAGGTGTCTGTTTTGGGACCATTGCTGTTTCTTATTTATATATATGATATGCCTTCGAGTATAACAGGTGACTGTAAAGTATTTTTGTTTGCTGATGATACCAGCTTGATAGTGAAGGATGTTGCTAGTAATACTGACGCAGTATCAAATAATGGAGTTGAAGAGATAAGTTTATGGCTAGTAGAAAACAAGTTAATGTTAAATCACAATAAAACTCAGTTTCTACAATTTCTAACACATAATTTGACGAAAGCTGTCATATTGATTACACATAATGGGCATATGATAAGTGAGACTGAACAGTTGAAATTTCTAGGTATTCAGATAGACAGTAAGCTGTCATGGAAAGCCCACGTTCAGGATCTTGTTCCAAAACTAAATTCTGCTGTATTTACCATTAATACAATATCTGGAATAAGTGAAATGTCAACACGAAAAGTAGTCTATTACGCTTACTTGCACTCACTTATGACGTACGACATTGTTTTTTGGGGTAACTCGCCTGATGCAAAAAGGATATTTCTGGCTCAAAAACGGGCACTTCGAGCAATATGTGGTGTACGTTCACGAACGTCATGTCGACCCCTTTTCAGTAGTCTGGGAATTTTCACGCTAGCGTAACAATACGTTTTTTTCTTTAATGTCGTTTGTTGTTAATAATATCAGCTTATTCCCACGAGTTAGTAGCTTTCACTCGGTGAATACTAGACAGAAGTCGAATCTACATTTGCATCACACCACCTTGACACTTGTGCAAAAAGGTATACAGTATTCTGCAGTGTCCATTTTCAATAAGCTGCCACAAGAAATAAAGACTCTTAGCACTAACCCACACGCTTTCAAATCTAAATTTAAGAGCTACCTCATGACTCACTCCTTTCATTCTGCCAAAGAAGGTATTTCAGTTTTTTTCTTTATTGATTCTTTTCACTTTGTATTAAGATTATCGTGTGCATAGGACTACGTAAAAATTTTCTATCACCATTCTTGTGTAAAAAATTCATGTATTGACTTGTTCCATGACCACTCCTCAATTGGGTCCGATGGAACAGAAAACCATAGTAAATAAAATAAATAAGTAGAGTCTGTGACGACTTTCCATAAACTGTGCAGGATACAGTTGGACGAAATGCTGGCCACCAATCCATACGCGAGCTGGCGCGGCCAGCCGAAGACCGCCTAATCGCAACGACAGCTCCACCCAAGCGTGGCATCGCGCTGTCGACAAGTCGGCGCAGAGTAGCTTCAGCACAGGCGGGGATCTGTCTCCTGGCCCAGCGACTACTCGCCGCACGTTTTGCACCAGGCTACTTCCTTTGCAGCAAACCCGGTAACGCTTCGCAGTAGCTGATGTGTATGTGATATACGAGGCGCGTCCAGAAAGTAAGTTCCGTTTGGTAATAAAATGAAATTGTACACAGATACGGAAGAAATTTCTATTGCACAAAATTCTACAACTCTTAAACTACTTTTCCACATAACTTCCGAAATTTTGTAGGTACTTGTCATAGCGTGACACAAGTTTTTGCATGCATGCTTCACAGAAGGTCGCCACCGGTGTAATCAACCATGTGGTAACAGCTCTTTATCATCGTTTAGGTTTTGACCACCAAGGTCAGATTTTCGGTATAAGAAGA
The DNA here is from genome assembly GCA_026315105.1 of Locusta migratoria. Lineage (NCBI taxonomy): Eukaryota > Metazoa > Arthropoda > Insecta > Orthoptera > Acrididae > Locusta > Locusta migratoria. The sequence continues at coordinate 94,512,453 of CM048745.1, forward strand.
TATAAAGTCGCTAGGAGAGAGGTCCGAGCTGTATGGAGGATGATAAGACAGATCTCATTGAAATTTCCGTCAGAGTTGTTTAGTCACATTCAGGCATTATCGTGAAAAAAAATCTTTTGACGGTAATCCTCTTCTTACACCTAAAATCTGTCCTTGATGGACAACACTTCAACGATGATGACAAGCTGAAAGAACATGTTACGACATGGTTGAATACACAGGCGGCAACATTCTATGAAAAAGGCACCCAAAACTTTTGCCATACTATGGCAATTGCCTGCAAAATTTCTGAAGCTATGTAGGAAAGTAGTTTAATAGTTGTAGACTTTGTACAATAAATATTTTTTTCTGTATCTGTACCCGTTCGTTTTATATAACCAAACGGACTTACTTTCTGGACGAGCCTCGTATATACCCTAATCTCTTCTCTTCTTCTCCCTATGTCTATCACTTCCTCCCTCCTCTATTTCCCCATCTCCTCCTCGCGCTTTCTTTTCTATCACCTTCACACGACTCCCTCTTACCCCACACCATATTCATCTTCTGGCCCCCTCCTCTCTGCGTCTATATTATCCTCCTTTTTTAAATCCATTTCATTCCCCCAGTGTCTCCTCCTCCTCTCTCTTATCTTATTGTTATTGCATTCGGGACCCTGATTGGAACAGAAGTCAAAATGGATGGGAAAGTTGGTTGGAATCAGTGGTATTCTTGGAATGAGAACATCCTCTTCTTTGAACTTCCCTATGATTATCGTTGCTCTCAAAAATACCACGAACTGACAAAAATTCTATCTTTGCAACGTTCCAAAGATACGATCATCACCGATGAAAGCATGGAAGTAAGAATAACACGGAGGGGTTTCTAAAGAAACAACTTTTCATGTTAAATCTGTGTGGTTGTTTTAATCTTATATGCATAAGGCCACTTCCCTCTATTCTAACCTCCTTGGCGCATTTGTTCGCTACGTTACAGCGTATTTGGTCTCTTGGCGAGTAGCGAATTAATAAGCTGATATTTCGAGAATATAAAATATGATCAGAAATGGAAGCGTATTTTCGGTTTTTCTCAAATTCTGATATTATCCGGCAGATTTTCTAAAAAAAATCTGTGGATGGCTGGGTGGGTGGGTGTTATCAAGCTATTATGAAATGCATTTAAGATGTAGTGTTATTGTTTCGGCTGCTGGTAGGTGTTGTAGCGAAACAACGTGGACATCCATGTTGTTCAGCAAAGGAGTCTCTCAATCAAAAGTTAAATAACTCCAAAAGGAAGATCTATAGACGAGTGCATCACAAAGCACTTGTACAGTGAAAGCTGTAAGAAATGACAAGAGAAGTTTAAAAAAATGTCAAAATAGTTCTAAAATCATAATAAATTTCCAGTTCATAAGTAGTTTGTAAGTTTATGGACTGTTGACCCCGTAGGTAAGTCCCGTAAGCTCTACGAACATTTGAATTTTGATTTCTATTCTACTGTTACTTCGAACTGTAGAATAACCCTTACGAATCTATAGGTTTATGGAAAGTACGCCAAATAAAGAACAGAGTGAAAGATGCAGATTACGATTATATTAACTTTTACATTACATATCTCTAATATATAAAATTAATGTTTGTGTGTTCGCATTTTATGCGCGGACGTACCGTTCAATCGATTCTGATGAAACTTTCCTTGCACTTTCGCGATGGTCATAGACACCATTAAATGACTGTACGACAGAGAGTAAAGGAAATATGATGTAACAAACAAGTAAATGCGCGAAAAAGTGAAGCATCATGCGACGACTGCTTCTAAACCACCTTACCGTTTTCAACCAAATTTGGTACATACATTCCTCCCATGTGGTCACAATTAACGTAGGGGTAAGAACTGCTTACGACATTTAGTTCAGGAGATATGACGTCTTATACAATTATATGGTTGATTACCTGTGGCACCATGCGACATGCGAATAAGGACACTTTATTCATCCTAAAATCTTCATGACATTTTGGATACTTGCCCTTCAAAACAAGAGGAAGGTCAGTGTCACATAAAATTTTGGTTGGTGCATGACGGAAGGTACTTTATATATGGACTTCGTCAGATTCTACAGTTGTATTCCGATGCTGATGAAATTTTTAAATATAGTTGAACAATTCAGTTTAGCAGTGCAGTATTAATATACTCAGATTACCTATAATCATTTCAATTAATTAACGTGACTAAACAGTTGATTTTCAGAGTTTGGAGAAGTTTCGAATGAAATAAAATTTTTGAAAATTCTAGAGGCTCCCTCTAAAAGTTACATTTTTCACGCTGATAATCCACAAAGCAACATTTAAAACACAAATATTGTTCATACAATATGAATTTTATGTAAGCAATTAAGGTAAGAAATGTTTTTAAAAATATGATTCAGAGGAAAGAATACTCCATTCAGATTTGTAAATGACAGTTTTTTGGCTGTCATCTTTGATGCATACCAAGCGTACCGAATCAATGGGGTGAAAATCACAATAAGAAGGAATTTGTTGTTACGAACCTACGGTTTTAATGCGAATTTGAAAATAAATATACAAAATCTAATATATAAAACCTGTATCTTTGTTTGTTTTTTGTTCGTATTTTACGCAAGCCGCGGCGGAGCGGCCGAGCCCATTGAAGCGCTATGCTACGATTGCCGAAGCCGTTTCCCGTCTGGGGTTCGAATCCCCCCTCGGGCATGGATGTTTGGGTCGTCTTTAGTATAACGTAGTTCATAAGCAGTTTTTAAGTTTAGGGACTGTTGACCACGCAGTTAAGACCGTTAATCTTAACAAACATTTGAACATAGATTTGATTTATGCATGGCTATACCATACATCCGATTGGGATGAAACTTTGCCAACTCATTGCTTGCACTGGCGGGAAGGTTATAGGCATGCTAAAATTAACTTCGTTTGGTGCATGGCGGAGGGTGCTTTACAGTTAGTTAATTGTATATATAAAGAACAGTCTAGAGTGCAAGAAATTTTTTTTTCCTGACGATGGTGTAAAATAAGACCGAAACTAGTCAGAAGTTATTTATTTATTTATTTATTTTGCACTCTATACTGGTATTAATATATAAATTTAAATAAAAGTGCTGTTCCCCATAAGTGAAACAAAAATGTTTCAAAATATTTCAAATGTTTGTATAGTTTATGGGGGTCATCAGTCCTTAAACTTACAAACTACTTATGAACTAGTTAATACTAAGGACGGCACAAATTTCCATGCCCGAGGGGGGATTCGAACCCCCGACCGTAGCGGCCGTGCAGACCGTGACTGGAGCGCCTCAGTCCCCTCGGCCACCGCGGCGGGCCAAAAATGTTTCCAAAAATATGTAGTTAATTTATCTCTCACGCCTTCACGCTGAAGGGGCTGGACGGGTGTGAATGAAATTTGGAACAGAGCTAGCTTATGCCCTGCATTGATACATGGGCTATCTTTCGTAAGCAACTGTAAGGTGCATAGCGTAGGGTAGGGTACCTTACAGTTGGGCCGCGGTGGAGTAGCCGAACGGTCTATAGCGTCTCGCTGCGGAGCGCGCGGTTGCTCGCCATGGAGGTTCGATTCCTTCCTGGGGCGTGTGTGTGTGTGTGTGTGTGTGTGTGTGTGTGTGTGTGTGTGTGTGTGTTTAAGTAGTTTGTAAGCTACGGACTGATGACCACGCAGTTTGGCCCGATAGATTTACAAACATTTGAACTTACAGTTGGGTTAATTTTTTTTTCTCTTCACGTTGAAACAACTGGACGGATTTGAATAAAATTTGGAATTCAGATAGCTTATACCCCAAATTAATACTTGGGCTAGATTTCGTAAGCTTCCGTATGTGTATGGTGGAGGGTACGTTACAACAAACATCCAAATTGTTTGACTGCTGACCATTAAATTCAGCATATACATTTATTTTATCATGAAGGAGATTTTTATAATCTGAAAGCCAGTGAATTTAGCTAGGCGGAAGGTTCCTTGCGACTTTCACACAGTTAACCAGTCACCATGAAACTTGGCGCATGTATAGGATGGAGAGGAGTAGGTGTAGTGTACGTACAGAAATGGAAGGGAGGAGATGGACAGAGACAGCGTAGAAAAGGAGAATGAGAAACAGAGAGGTGGAAGGAGATGAACAGAGGGAAGGGGAAGAGGAAGTGGACGGAGACAGGGGCAGGAGGAAACGGGGGAGGAGCTGGTGACAGAATTTAGGGGAAGGAAGAGATAAACAGAGAGAGAGAGAAGATGAGATGAAAGCCAGTCGCCGTGGCCGAGCGGTCTGCGGTGCGCCAGTCACAGTCTGCACAGCCGCTACGGTCTGGGATTCAGTGTACCTTCTAAATTGTATCACAGTACGACACGTAGTTCATGAGATACGAGCACATAAACAATTACGTTCGTGGAAAACCGCCCCATCACGCACCAAGTTTGAATCTACAACTTCATTACTACTAATTACATTCGCAACAGATTTTTCAGACATACAGCACTTATAACAAATGAATATACACCTGAAAAATTATACCATTGTTCACCATATAACTCAGTAAATCTAAGATCATATATACTGCGATGGGAAAAACTTTTCACATCAGGCATCTCGTTTTATCACATTTTTTATTTTCTGCTAAGACACTCCTGTATTCCAGTAAGCTTAAGAAAATTCCTGAAAGATGAGAGTGCTGTTGTAAACCTTGAAACAACTTTGAACTGTGAAGCAATACATATCTATAGAGCTACAAGGAAAGGAAGAGAATGAAACACCGTACATCCGACGGATACCCATTATTTCCGACAGATCTGGCCTTTACCTTTAAGAGACTGCTGTTTGCAGTGGAACTTGCATTTTCTATTATGATTAATAAATCACAGGAATCTACTCAATACTGTGGAGTGTATTTGAAATCTCCATGTATCGCTCACGGACAGCTTTATACCGCTTGTTCTGGCATAGGCTCTCCACAGAAAATATTCATATTGTATCCTGGACAAGTCACAAAAATATTGTATATATATAAGGAACTCATAGTTCGATGGGGCGATCTATAATTGTTTAATAATGATTTTGCAGCCAAGATCGCATTTTTCATTTATTAAGTTACCCGTTTCGGCGTGCTCGACGCCATCTTCAGACCTGTCGTAATTTACATAACTAAACGACAGCATATAAAAAAATGTCGTGAAGTAATGTAAATTACGACAGGTCTGATGATGGCGTCGAGCACGCAGAAACCGATAACTTAATAAATGAGAAATGCGATCTTGACTGCAAAATCATTAATAAACAAAAATATTAGTTATAGTCAAGAAAGGAATGAATATTAGCGTTTAACATCCCGTCGACATCGTGGTCATTAGAGGCGGAGCTTAGGCTCGGATTGTTTGGCTAAGGATGGGAAAGGAAATCGTAATTTGAAGTTTTTGTGTATACTATGCGTAAAAGTATGGTGTAGTACAGCAAATCTCAAAGAGTACTATACGAACTTTCATGGGGATTCATAGGTCAACTGTGGAATGGTGTGACGAACTGCATAGCTTTAGGTGCGGCCTCCACTTTGGAATTCAGGGGTGATCCACTTTCTTTTTGCTGTCTAAGTATACTTATTTAATTAGAAACTTACGGTTCTGACATAACAGAAAGAAAGATGTGATGTAACGAATAGTGAAACATTTATCACCACAGTGGCTATTGTTCTCAGTACACCACGTATGGGCTTGTGGGGACTTTGTACAGACAGCGCGCGACAGATCGTACCTAGCAGTTCCGTCGCTGAAAACTTGAAACGTGCTTAGCCTACCGAAGGAAAAGGATGCAGTCTTGTATTCCACCTAGTAACGCATTTTTCCTGATACTGGAATAATACAGGTTAAGCGCAGTTTTACGGCCACTAGGCGGACTTTCAGACACGTTTTAAGGTGTAAAAAACCCCAACGCATACAATTAACAAGTTCTTCGCCACATTTCTTTCGACAGGCAGCGTCGCTAATGATCTGGCAGGGAATGTTGGCGCCAGGCAAACTGCATTACTCCTGCAAATACCGCCACGGTTTCTGTAATTATTCAGTAAAGTCCAAGGAGATCCGTCCAAGGCATATTTGCTGAGGCTGGTTTGCAGCGTTCCGGCAAGCAGAAAATACTGAAAGACTTCACGAATTTCCATTCATAATTCATTGCCACCAGTCCACACCTGAAAGAGCATTGCGTAAGAGGACTGACTTTTCAATCCAGATTGTCAAAATGTTTGATAATGAAGGATTTGTTGTTGGGCGCAAATGGAGTAGTCAACAAATAAACTGGCGAATAATTTTAGATATCACTTATACGGGAGTTCAGTGATCTAACACAAGAAGATTAAGTAAACAGTCTATGATCGCAATATTTTGTATAAAATGAACAGTTTCGGCAAAAATCTTTTGCCATCTTCAGACATAGTCCACCATTCCGCTGTTTCTAGTGAACTGGAGCAGCGACGCGCAGTCATAGTCTATGCACTCCTCCAGTTTATATATGAAAGTTGCTAATGCATAGTCATGAATGAGAGTAATAATGATAATAATCATGCTCCTGCTCATTTAAAGTTGATAATGAAAAGTATAGATGATCGTAATAATAGTAATTGTATTGCATTTGCTAAGTGAGGCCGCGGTGGAGTAGCCGAGCGGTCTAAAGCGTCTCGCTGCGGAGCGCGCGGTTGCTCGCCGTGGAGGTTCGAGTCCTCCCTGGGGCATGCGTGTGTGTGTTGTCCTTAGGTTAGTTTACCTAAGTGTAAGTAGTTTGAAGGCTACGGACTGATGACCACGCAGTTTGGTCTGATAGATTTGCAAACATTTGATCATTTGAATTTTTGCTAAGTGAGAGCAACCTGTTAAATAATCTTAAAAGCTTTGCCGTTGTTGTAGGAAATGTTAAATACTATGAAAGGTTTTAACAAAATTATCAAATGATTAGTGTTGCAGTTGCAGCTTATTAATAGCATGTTGTCTGACTCGGCTTTGGTAACTTCTGAAATAACTTTCCACATGCGCTGTGTTAGATGATTGGTTGTTGTGTATATAGGTCTGAGACTAATTCTGCATTTCAGTCACAACTCGTTAACGTGACTGTTATGAAGTATGTTAAAGTATATTTTGAAAAACAAAGAGAAACATAAGTATGAAATAAAGCAAGTTCAGATCCTGTAACTGTGTTCATGAAATATGCATCTTGACCTGTGATGATAAATGTTAAACATAACTTGAACAATATGGTAGGTTCAGAAAGGACTGGTTGTCAAGAATATGGAGGTACGACAATTATTCATGAAATATTTCTCTCAACTGTTAACGCTGTCCTTTTTATGGCCTATCTGTGCGCAAGGATAAGCTGCCAGTGCGCTTGCTCTCCTAATTACTGTAAGATGACACAAACAACTTTGTCAATCGCAAAGAACTTTGTATGACGGGCAACCACAGCTAAAATATTTATACATATTTAAGCAACTTTCACATAGTTAAAAATTATGTGTTAAAATTGTAAGAATCTGAATGAAAGTCCTTTGTCCCAAAAAAAAAAAAAAAAAAAAAAAAAAAAAAAAAAAAAAAAAAAAAAAAAAAAAACCAGCTCTAGTGGACAAAGGACTTTCATTCAGACTCTTACAATTTTAACACCTAATTTTTAACTATGTGAAAGTTGCTTAAATATGTATTTGTCAATCCATTTCTTACAAGCCTGTTCATTAAATCTTTTCATTAAAAGCATTATTGTAAAACAAAACCATCCTTAGTTTCTGGGCTTTCAAGGGGGAAGTTGAAGTCCTGCATTACATTCTTGGTGAGTTTAACGACAGACATGGATCACAACTGGAGATTTGGAGGTTGTGAAAATATCCATTTCTGTGAAGCAAAATCACTGTACTCTTCCAACACTACTGTGTGGGCTATGGTATACAGCACAGGCATTATTCTCCCTTTCCTCATTCGATAAACAATGAATAGTTTGCTTTACAATTTTGGAACAATTTGTCACCCTACAAGTAGCATTTGCCTATCGATCAGCCATTGAGTGGTTCACGCCATATGGGGTCCACATAACATCGCACCTAAAGGATATTATAATGTTCCAGCCTGGCTATTAATGTTTGAGATTAACAAATTTACGGAAGGAAGAGGTTTGAAGTTACAAGTTATGAAAGATCGCAGTCAGAAAATTACGAAAAAATTAGCAAATTATTACATGCATTTAAATGAATTGGCGAGCTAATTAACGGTGAAGTGTTGTGCCGGCAGAACATTACAAAAAAAGAATCGACGAACGTTTACCTTTAACAAGAGGTCAATCGGTTGTTGAAATTTGCCTGTAAATGAAATTTTCATAATATAATAACCACTCATCGAACAGTGGATGGCAGTTCATCAATATCAAACTACGACTCGTGTAGCAGACCGTGAAGTGAGATACGTTACATGATAAAATTCGGATAGGAACATTACGAAAGTCAAAGCCATCGGAATTCCAAAAAATATATAAGAAAATAGACTGCAGATTTCATTGGCGGTAAATGATGATAATATAGAATAAATTTTGAAGATTTTGAAATGGTACACGAAATATCACCATTCAATATTAACTAAAATAGTGAGTGCCATCCATTGTTGCGGTTATGCAACAAAGCCGAAAAACGCATCATGGGAGGAGGGAGGGAGAGGCAAAATTATTAATAAAAATTCATAAGTGCCAATTTAAGTGACAGGTGGGGATTATTGAAAAATAAGTATCTGCGCACACCACATATATTTCAATTACAGTACAAAATACACATAACAGCGACCACATAAAATGATAAAGTATAGATGTCGTCTGCAAGATGCTACCGCTACGGAGTAAAAGCCAAGAGTAGATACTATCTTCTGTCTTAAAAAAACTTTGATTATCCATAGATAATTGTTTTACACACCGAAGTTATAACAAATACAAAATTTTCTTTTGATAATAGCGGGGAAGGGAAACCATCTCATTATAATATTTCGCTTTTTTGATGAGTAACTCGGCAATAGGGTAGTTGCAGACTGATTGGCGAAGGGATGGATTGGACTCCATATTCGCCCGATCTGTCTACGTGTGACTACTTTTCGCGCGGCGCATTGCAAGACTCAGTCTCCTGGACCCGTCCAATGACGCTAGACCAGCTTCAATTGGCGATCTACAATGCTTCTATTTCCGTCTACATCTACATATTATATTCTACACAATCCACCGTAAGGTGATCAGGTGATGGTACGTTTGTATGGTGCTCCTGTGTGAATGATTTCTTAAAGGTTAAATTTAGGACTTCCGCTTTCCGTTTGCTTTCTTCTATTACTGTTTCGTAATGATGAACGAGTGACTGAATAGTGGCCTTTCACGCATTTATTGATTTTACTTAGGATCAGAATTTTTTCGGGTTCTCGGAAAGATCTTCTGCTAAGGTGGCTGTGGTAATTATTGTATGCTTCGCGCATCGATCTTTTCATAGACGCACGAATCTCTACTAACGTTTACTCGTCTCGATTTGCGCATTCATTTTTGAACTTATAGTGCAACAGACTTTGCTTTCATCGTAGCTTTCTAATAATATTATTATTCCACGGTAGATCTTTTCCATCCTTAATCGACTTGATAGGCACAAATTTCTCTAAGCTTTTATTTACAATGCATTTAAATTTTTTCCACGATATTTCTTTACATCCATTGTACCGGAACTAAACGATGTCCATTCATATTCTCAGTGTGTTGCTAACGATTGCTTATCCGCTCTTTCTAACAAAACACGCTGCTATTCGTCTTGAGTGGTTTATTAACTTTGGTCACCATTGACGCTATGGCGATATCATGATCACAGCTCCTGTCTGTACGCCGACATCTTTAATAAGGTCGGTCCTGTTTGTAGGCATAAGATCTAACATATTTCCATTGAGTGTGAGCTGTCGGGTTAACTGCTCAAGATAAGTTTTCGGAAAATGTGTCCAATAGTAGTTGGCAAGACGTCTTTATCACGCGAAATGAAACTAGAGAGGTCCCAATCTATTAAGACTGAAGTCTCCTCCGACTCATGGTCCGGATACGTATGTACTACCTGTCGTAGACTTTCTCTGAATGACTCTAAAACTCCTACAGCAGCATTGGTGGCAGGTAAAATCACCCAAATACTAACTTTGCTTCTTACCTTGAGACACTATGGGATATTGAGCAAGAGCTGATGCTCATGGTTACGTCACAGGAAGTACAGGACAGAAATGGTATTGAACATTGCACTCGAACAACAATTTAAGCACATTGTTATTTATGAATTCATAACTAGTAGACATTTTTTCATTTAGGGATTTGCAGGCTCGACCTAAACCAGTACTCACTAATTCACTGACACAACCACGCCAAGGAGCAAGGTTACAATTAGTATAATAAAAAAAATTACAAGTTTTGAAAGGAATTAAAGATATTCATCATCATCATCATTTTCCATCTCCAGTTTTCCTGGTGTGGCTAACAAGCGCTCTCCATCTCATCCGATCTTGATATAACATTTATAACATTTGGTCTTGGACATCATCCTAGTTAAGACCGTTCTTCTCTATGTCTAATTTAACAGCCTCTATCCATCGTCTCCTTGGCCTTCCTCTTGGTCTTCTTCCTCCAACTTCCATTCTGAAGTATTTTTTAGCTGTCTTTGTGCTATCCATTCTCATTACACGGCCATACCACTGCAGTCTTCGTTTCCACAAGATGTTCGCAATAGGGACCCTGATACCAGCTGTTTCCCTGTGTACCTCATTTCTGATCTTGTCTCTCCTGGTACTTTGATTCATAGTCCTGATAAACCTCATTTCTGTTGCTTGGATTCTGCTGTAATCCTTTTTTAACAATGTACATGTTTCCATGCCATATATAAGGATTGAATTAAAGATATTCTCAACTTAATTACTGGTCGCTGTTTCCATTAAAGTTGTGAATTAAAAATATTCTCAACTTTAATGGAAACAGCGACCAGTAATTTACAGTAATTACGGATAATGAAAGCCGGTCCTAGAAATGTGCCATAAAATGTTTAGTCTTGCATATATCTTCTTATCTCCTTTAGCAACAGTAGAAACCATTATGATTAAAATACTTGGCAATCTACCAAGGAATATGATCAGACTGCACACGTAGACAACAATTAATTACAACAACCCAGAAAATGGCAACCTCCATAGCCGTGCTGCATAGACACCCAGACACAGACTGCTGCAGACTCTTGTTACCGCCGACTCACAGTGAGACGGAATCCCCAAAAGTGGTCAAAACCACAGGAAGACTTTAATTCAGACGAAACTCATCACACGGCCGTTTTTGAGATCGCTAATTACGACTTTGATGGTAAAAATTGTCTAAACGAAGTAGCGGAGCTAAAACAGGAACGTGTCCCATGAAAACCCATTATAATTTATTATTAATAGCGTATATATGGTATTTAGATACTAATAATTAATACACTGCCAACATGATTTATTTATTATAAAAAATAACAGCATATATTTCGAAAATATTCTTCGATACCACAACATCGTAATTCAATAATATTATGAAACAATCTTCAAAGTCGGTGACACATCATGGCAATTCGATGGTGGATCATAGTGAGTCTGAGAATTGCCACTAATGAAGTGGGTGCACTAAGCCATTCGTTGTTTTATTTCAATAATATTCCCTCTGTCTTTTCAGCCTTTTGCCGCTTTGTTCTCAATTTACCAAAGAAAGAGGAAAGAGAGACTTTCACATCCTCCGGGATCTGTATCTTTCATATCCTCTATGTGAAGGTATTAATGGAGGTATACCATCATTCAATAGTTGTTTAACAATACTTAATATTTCCTGCCGAGTGAATTTTAGCTATTGACCATCCAAACCTATGTGAAAAATATTACAATAGCATTATAACACATTAAGTGTAGATAAGTGGTCAGATATCGTAAGCGTATGGCACGGGAAACATATAGTTCCGTAGCCTACCGAGCAGCACGTTGGATCATCGTGTTGTGCTAATAAATGTCGCCCGCAAGGGCACTTGTACATATTCATTATAGAAGAGAAATGGCAGATTTTGGAAGCTGATTATTGTCATTTTCATCAGATTATTAATCAATCTATAGTCTGGGAGTTGAAATTCCGCGGTATATTGCGGTATATGCTACTTTTGCTCTAGTTGAAAATGCAAGTTCGACAAAGTATAGTCGTCTTGCATAGGCGGCGGAGAAAATATAATATAAATAGGATTAACATGAAATTTATACCTATTTAGTGTACGAACATTTTGTACATGGCTGTAGAAACCGTTTCCATCTTCACTCACAAACCGATAGTAAATTTGCCTCGCTTTCACAGCGCCGCGTGTGCTCTGGACGAAGGTCACATTTGAACTGACGTTTTAACGTACCCGTCGTCATTTTATATTTTATAACCTCGTGTCTGGACTATGTATTTACCATTCTGTCTGCCTGTGTGCCCGGTAACTTGTGCACTGAACCTACTGCAAACTATTGCAATGCAATATGACTCCCACACGTTTGTATGTAGAATGACTTGTCTACGCAGGTTTTATCCAGTTTGAGTACACACATGAGTTTCCATCACGTGCGAAATAAGCACTCCCGACAACGGTAATGAAATTTAAGAGTCATAAGATTGACCCTCGCAACGGATAACATTACAAACGTATCTGAACTAATTAATCAGATCCAATATACGTACTCAAATGGAAAGGATAAGTTACTCTGATATTTATGCTCCAATGCACCATTGCAAACCACAGCAAAGACTTTATGAATGGGGTCATATGAACATTTAGAAATTTCTTCGACACGCGTGTGGGATTAAATCATTTTTTATTCACAAATTCTTTAAGATAAATACTATATTATGAAAACTTGAATCCATTTTTTTTTAATATTAAAGAGAATTTAAATGCAACCTTTTGTTGTGACTTTTCAAGCTTTCACGGCGGATCTGTGTTCTATTCAGCCAATTATCAGACAAGCTGATAGTGGGGCAAAGGGGGAATCCCAATTGGGAATAAGTGGGAGGGGCTTACCAGTTCCGGCATACGCCTTACAACCAAGGAAAACCTCCCGAAAACCTTGGTCGGAACCGGGGGATTGGGACCAATTTAATTTGTCTCCGGGACTTGCCCCGGACTAAAAATGGATTATCGAGAGAACACGAATGCACTCTCGACAATCAAAGATCGGACGCCCGAGTTACTCTAGTAATCTCGTAGAGATCAGCTCGACCAAAAGTGGACAAGCATCCCCCCTACAGGAACAGCACCCGTGGGCACGGTGTCCTGTGCGTCGTGGTAATTGCGCGGCAGCGGCGGTATTTATCAGGGCGTGTGCAGAGATTACGCATGCGCGAGAGACCGTTCAGTGTTGGTCGGCGGCGGCGCTTTTGGTGCCCCCTCCTGGGATTCTAGGAGGTGTCTTCCGCGCGTGCGCCGTGGGCAATGATGTGCTGCCGGACGCTCCTGTGGTGGAAATTGGAACTAAGTATCTGCGTTGCGCTGCGTTCCTTCGTGTTTCCGATTTTCTCTTTTCTCCTGTTTTGCTTTGATTGCAGCCAATAGTGGATTCCAGGCTGCGCTCATCTGGAAACCTGCATCCCTGTTGATAAGAGTATCCACCGTACGGATGTGTATGGCCTCCTTAAAAATACTGTCCCAGAATGATGATACTGACGATAGAACTTCCGTTTTCTCGTAACACATCCGATGACCTGTGTTCAGGCAGTGCTCTGCTACCGCTGACTTAGTGTGTGGCGTTGGTCTTCAGTACAGCGTTCTTGCACAGTTCGACATGTCTGCCCTATATAAGATTTTCCGCACTGACATGGTATTTTATATATGCCGCGTTTGCGAAGGCCAAGGTCGTCTTTGACCGAGCACAATAGATTCCTCAGTTTTGATGGCGGACGAAACACACATTTCATGTCGTGTCTCTTCACGATACGTTCTATCCTAGATGACATGCCACCAAAATAAGGCGAGAACGCCGTTACAGCGGGTGCCTCCGAATCTCCATCAACATCCTTTCGTTGAAATTGCTTCAATCGATATGCATTGCGTATTTGTCGCTCAGAATAACCGTTTTGCTGGAATACAGTTCTTAGATGTTGTAGTTCACCTGGCAAGCTGTCAGTATCTGAGACCACATTTGCCCTGTGTACCAAAGGGCGTAAGACGCTACCGCGTTGTGCAGGATGACAACTTGTGGCCTGCAAATATAGCTCTGTGTGTGTCGCTTTGCGGTACACAATATGGCCCAGCGTACCATCAGGTTTTCTTTTTACCATAACATCCAGAAAAGGTAAACTTCCGTCTCTTTCCAACTCCATGGTGAACTGGATACTTGGATGGAGTGAATTCAGATGCTGAAGAAACGTGGGTAACGTCTCTATTCCGTGAGGCCACACCACAAAAGTGTCATCCACATAGCGCCAGAAAGAAGAAGGTTGCAGACGTGCTGACAGTAGTGCTCTTTCCTCAAAGTCTTCCATAAAATAGTTGGCCACCATGGGAGATAGAGGACTCCCCATGGCGACTCCGCCAACTTGTTCAAAATATTGGTTATTGAATAAGAAGTACGTTGAGGTAAGCACATGCTTGAACAATGGCACAATGTCTTTCTCAAACTTACTGCTGATGAGCTGCAGTGAGTCCTGTAAAGGTACTTTGGTAAATAAAGAAACGACGTCAAAGCTGACCAAGATGTCTGTTGATTGTAGTTGAAGAGTTCTTAGGCGTTATATGAAATCCTCCGAATTTTTGAAGTGGTGTTCACATTTGCCTACAAGTGGTGCCAACTGAGAAGCAAGATATTTAGCCAAGAAGTATGTAGGCGCACCAATGTTGCTCACAATTGGACGTAAAGGAGTCCCTTCCTTATGGATCTTCGGTAGGCCGTACAGTCTCGGAGGAACTGCAGCCTGTTGCCGCAGGCCTTTCCTAAGGTTATTTGGAATAGAACTCTTTTTAATGAGACCTAATGTTTTCCTCTGAATCTTGCAAGTCGGATCTTCTCTCAACTTGCGATATGCAGGGTCGTCAAGCAGTGCCTCGATCTTGGAGTTATACTCAGTTCTTGAGAGAAGGACAGTGGTGTTCCCCTTGTCAGCAGGTAAAATTGCGATCTTCTGATTACTACTAGAACATGACAGGGGATCACAAAAAATTACAATTACTAAAAATTTCCGGGCTGTTATGTCGTGGTCTAATGGATTTATTACTAAAACCCAACGTTTCGTCCCCGACTGCGGAGGACATCCAAAAGTGCCACGATCCCCCTTGAGTCGGGGACGAAACGTTGGGTTTTAATAATAAATCCATTAGACCACGGCATAACAGCCCGGAAATTTTAACCATTCCGGCCGTGAAAGTTTACATTTTACAAAATATTACAATGCCCGTCTAAGTGGTGAACTTAATGCGATCAGTGTGGGCTCCACACAAAAACCAAGTTACTGAAATTTAATTTAAAATAATTACCACCACGCTGAATCTTCTTTCTGCGGAATTTGGGTATGATTACTTGAATACATCACATCTGGCAACATTATTACTAAGCCGTGGGCCTATCATCATAGCACAGAATCATTACATAGCAAACCTAAAAAAAAATTACGAAAATCTGCCAGTTAACACTAAATTGTACGTAATCACTATAACACTATTGCATGAGCAAGGTAATCATTTACAACAGACCCTATGTTACCAGACTTACTGTGTACTGGCCACCACGTGGCACAAACGTACACCCTGATCACATTGGACAAATAAAATCGTCATAATTCCGAGATTAATCCTCCACATTTATGCATTAAACAAATCGAAAACACACGAGGAAAAAATTATGACTAATAAAAGACTTCCATTGCACCAACTGGACTCACAATCTACAAGTTACCCATTTTCGCGCGCAAAGTCCAAGTTACAAAGAGAATCACTGTAAAATTGAATATTGACCCCCAAAATGAATATGTACCCGAAACAACTACAAAAACCCGTTCAACGAACTAATACTGCCCATGATAATGTAACAAATAACCGACTTAGCAGCAACTTTAACCCACGACAAAGCACACACCATCTCGATCTGGTTTTATAATGTGAAATTGCAATATATAAATAACTAAATAAAATAAAAATGTTAAATTTGATACCTATTGATTACATCATCTAACAACCGGTGATGAGCAACATTACTGAAGATTCTCACCAAATCGATACCAAAACCTCCGCGACACTAGCGAGCAGCTCTCCTCACGTCCGCACTCTCCCAGGCCAGCAACCGATCTCTTTCTCTCCCTAGGCGCCACCCGGGCCAACCGTCCCCTCTTCAAATTCGCGGGGGCGAGCGCCCTGATTGGCTGGACACTGAGTGTCCGTTACTCCACCGCCTTCGCAAACCTCTGGCTTGACTAGATCGACGCTCTAATTCAAAGCTCAAACAAAACCTTTGCTGCTAGACAGTCCTTGCCACCACTAGCTACATAGCCACAACCAAAGATTACAATATTGCCCATGTTACCAACACCCAAAGAAATATTATTACATTCCACATTCCACTCGCTCTCCCTAGCACACAAGGATGAGGGAAATAGGAGAGATGCAACAAACCTTCTCCTACCCAACCCAGCCATAAAAATTCCGAGTATCGAAAATTCAATTTGGGGGGTTTTGGCCACGTTTGGGGGATTCCATCCCACTGTCCGGCTGCAAGGCCCAACTTCGGCGAACACTGACGGGACTCACGAAGCTTCCAATACAGAAATCCGGCCAGCAGGTACGTCCTCCTGGACCTAAGGTTAGCCCGCAAACATACGCACAGTCACGTTGAGATACAAATATGCTATCTGCAACACTCGTCAAAAGCTTTCATAGTAGATATGAAAGGATTAATAAGCACATCGATACGAAACTTAACAGATTAGATGCACTGAACAAGAAGCTCCGATTCCAATAGGAAGGTAATTTAAAAGAGTAGCGCTGACTAGCAAATAATTTTTCACTGATCACGGGATTACACATTAATTTTCTAAATTCTATAAGAATAGATTACAAGAAACATTACGAAACGGTGGCATAAGCACCTCCCACATTCAAGGGAATTCTAACACTTCAGCTGAACACAGTGCACTTCCTTCTACTTTAGACGCCTAGGTATATCAGTCAAAACAAATGCACAGATTAATCATCAGAGCGTAACATTCAACGGTTAACAACACAGAATAACGGCAACACTGATTTACATTCTTATGAACCAAACATCTTGAGCAATAACAAGGCTCCCAAAAAATCATGCAACTGTTTAAATTCACAAATATTCACAGTCAACATATGACTACAACTGAAGGACTAAATTACTCGAATTGTGAGCAATGACACTGTAATACATCAACAACGGTCTGCTACTCGCAACGAACAAACAAAACTGGAGAATATCGGACCACTACTTAGCGTTACTGGAAAACTATTACTACGTACTGACAAAGGACAAATATACAGGGTGTAGCATTTATCTTCGCCACACAACATATCTCTGGAACAACAGCAGCTATTGTAGAACGACTTTCACCGGTATCAATGTAAGGGAGGGTCTCACGAATATAAATATTTTTTGTACATTTTAAAACGAATTAATTTTTTAACACATACTTATATATTTTTAAATGGACAACCTCTATTATTTCAGCAGCATTCTATAGCATGATAAATAAATAAACGACGGAGTTGATTTCATCGCAATACGCCTGTTACATCAAGAAATATTGCGAAGCGAAATTGACGCTTAAAATACTCGTAACGCGTCGCTACCGCACGTCCTGAGACTCAGACGAGAACCCCATGCTGTACAGGACGTGAGCACAATTCAGAAATACATTTAACATGCAAGTAAAAATTCAACTTGGGTATCTTCGTCACCAAACTTGATAAGTAGTCGGTCGGCTCACTAGCTACTTTCAGAAGAAAGAAAGGGGAAAAAAATTAACTTGCTGTAATGGTCGAAAGCGAAGAAGTTGAAGATGATATGATAATATTTAGAATTACGTCATCCAATATTTGAGAACTTTAGCATTAAGTGACTTGCGAATGATTTTACACATAATTTCGAACTCTCGCAATACATTTTCTTGGTGATCGTCCCCTTCACAAGAGGTTAAGCGAAAATTTTTTATCCCTTATTAATCGTCGATTTTGATCTCGTACAATTGCCATTTCAGGTATCAAGTTATAGTTTATTACTTCTATTCATTTGCGAACATATTTTGCTGCAAAGCCGGCCGCGGTGGCCGAGGGGACTAAGGCGCTCCAGTCACGGTCTGCACGGCCACTACGGTCGGGGGTTCGAATCCCCCCTCGGGCATGGATATTTGTGCCGTCCTAGTTCGTAAGTAGTTCATAAGTAGTTTGTAAGTTTAGGGACTGATGACCCCGTAGTTAAGTCCCATAGACTGTACAAACATTTGAACATTTGAACATTTGCTGCAAAATCAAGTCATTCATGTCATAAACACTGTGACGTGTTCAAAATAGTGTAATCATACACATCGCTTCAGTTTCTTACTGCTAACTTCATTCGAAACTTATTTAGTTAACACTTTGCATATATGCCAGTCAAAGCACTAAGAATTATACGAATTGTAGAGTAGTACTACGTCATAAACTATGAGATATGTGAATATTTACAACATCAGATTTACTTTACCAGTTTCGTACTATCCATTATTGTCGCAGCACATTTTCCAAACAGTATACAAATAAATGTCTCTACAATAGCTTCCGAAGATATTGATACGTTACCACCCAATCGTCTCATTGCGCCATCCACTCGCCGTAGCCAATTTTTACCGCCTCGAAGTTACGCTTGTGTCAAGTTTAATGTTCTGAGTTTACTACTTTGATTATGATGAATCCACATACATTATCTAATGGGTAAAACTGGGCATTAAGTTGAAGGAACGGTGGCATTTATGTTGTGTTTTATTCATATTGCTTCTGTCACTCTCCTCCGGAACCTATCCTCATTGTGTGCATCTGTGAGTAAGCTTGAGCGTAGATTCATCTATTTCAGTTGGATTGAATGATAGATTGCAAATTAGTTAATCACCTCGTTAGGTAAGGTGAAAAGATTTCCGCTAGCTTAGATTACGACTTATCTTAAAAGACAGGATAAGGAAAGGGAAACCTACGTTTTTGGCGTTTGTCGATTTGGAGAAATCGACTGGAATATACTCTTCCAAATTCTGAAGGTAGTAGGAGTAAAATATTGGGAGCGAACAATTATATTCAACCTATACAAAATCCAGACAGTGGTTATTTTAGTCGAATGGCAAGAAAAGGACGCAGAGGTTGGGAAGGGAGTGAGACAGGGTTGTAGCCTTTCCCCAATGTTGTTCAATCTGTACAATGAGCAGGCATTGAAGGAATTGAAGGAGAAATTTGGAGAATGCATTAAAGTGCAGGGAGAAGAAATTAAAACATTGCGGTTTGCCGATGGCGTATTAATTCTGTCAGAGACCGCAAAAGATCTGGAAGAGCAACTGAATGGAATGGACAGTGTCTTGAAAGGGAGATATAAGATGATCATTAACAAGAGTAAAACGAAGGTAATGGAGTGCAATGTCAGAAAATCAGGCGATGCTGAAGGAATTAGATTAGGCAATGAGAGTAGTAGATGAATTTTGTTATTTGGGTAGCAAGACAACTTCTGGTGGCTGAAGTAAAGAAGATATAAAATGCAGAATGGCTATGGGAAGAAAAGCGTTTCTAAAGAAGCGAAACTTGTTAACATCAAATATTAATTTAAATGTTAGGAAGTCCTTCCTGAAAGCATTTGTCTGAAGTGTAGCATTGTATGGGAGTGAAACGTGGACGATAGGGAGTTCAGATAAAAAGATGATAGAAGCTTTTGAAATGTGGTGCTACAGACGTATGATGAAAATTAGATGGGTAGATCACGTAACTAATGAGGAGGTGCTTAACCGAATCGGGGAGAAAACGAGTTTCTGGCATATCCTAAGAGAAGGGATAGATTGGTTGGACACATTCTGAGACATCAAGGAATTGTCATCTTAGCATTAGAAGTAAGCGTGTGGGGTAAAAATCGTAGAGGGAGACCGAGGGACGAATATAGCAAGCAGATTCAAAAGGATGTAGGTTGCCTAAGGTATTCTCAGATTTAGAGACTCAAAAAAATGTTCAAATGTTTGGGTAGCTTATGGGACTTAACTACGGGGTCATCAGTCCCTAAACTTACAAACTACTTATGAACTAGCTAACACTAAGGACGGCACAAATATCCATGCCCGAGGGGTGATTCGAACCCCCGACCGTAGTGGCCGTGCAGACCGTGACTGGAGCGCCTCAATCCCCTCGGTCACCGAGGCCGGCGATGAAGAGAGTAGCACAGGACAGGATAGCGTGGAGAGCTCCATCAAACCAGTCTGCGAACTGAAGACCACAATAAAAACAACTGGTATGATCGATATCAGTAAACAAGAGGTCAGCTAGAAACCTGTGAAGTGATCGTGGCCACACGCTTCCACCGGTCGACAGGGAGCATATGATAGGGTCCTCTTTTGCTCGAATTTCAAATGGATTTTGCTCGTTTTCTTTCAGGAATGAAGGGTAGACCACGAGGCGTGTTGTAGTTTCAGTGAGACAGTGCCCTTTTATCTGTTTCTGCTAGCTAAATATAACGGCCAATTTGCCCACGAGTTACAGAATTTTAAATCAGTGTTTTCTGTGGTCTTACGGCATTATCAGGGTTGTTGTTCCGATGTTTCTAAGCGCGTGCTGGGCAATAATGTACTTTCAGACAGTAAATGACTCACTTTTGTTGTTTCTTTCGCATGTATTTGCGCTAAGCATGAATTTGGTGATTTGTTGATGGTGGCTGAGTATAAATTCTTGTGGGTCCTTAAACCCTCCTCCCACGAGTACAAACAGAATATATATTTGTATAGCAGACCAGGTTTATTTTCTTACAAAGTATTCTGAATCACCAAGTTGGTATGTTTGTAACAGAATGTTAAAGTAAAGTCGTACGTTATGAATATGGCTGGGCAACCCCAAAGTGCAGGTTCAGCCGCCTAATTGGAAAGGTTTTTCCCTATCCTTGGAGCCTGCAGGCAACATTACTTCACGAAGTGTGAGAACTATTTGCTGAAGTGTGAGTCTTTTGTGTAATGTGTTCGTGTTGGAGATGATGGAAGAAGGGGATACCCGGTGCGGGCACATAGCCTACTCCTACTCACCATCAGACGGACGGACTCCCATCAACAGTGTCCCATGCCCTCAATCGATGAGACACTGCAGAGAGGTTTGGAATTCAGTGCAGCACAGTGGTGCATAGACTGGTGATCAGGAACTTTGTACCAACATTCCTCCGGTACACTCTACCAAAAGACAAACGGAAAATTGTCAACAGCTCTTGGCGTACCGCAGTGTTACCCATTCAAGTACTGGCCACGACCGACGTTGCTTAACTTCTGTGATCTGGCGGGAACAGGTGTATCCACTACGGGGTGCTCGTTGACGTAATCGAACGTTATAGCCAAATAATAACTTCCCTAAGTTGCCTCCTACAATTTTTCGATTTTCAAGTTGTAAAAATTTTTGACGGTATATAAGACCGCGCCTCATCATTTTATCGACTAATTTTTTCCTTAAAGCTTTGCCTTGCCTGTGAAAACAAAAAAAATGAAAAATGAAAAGTGTACTTTTCATTCAGCTCGAGTTTTTAGTTTCGTAACGCTCCTCACTCGATTTTGATGAAAGAATGCGGCTAAAAAATCTGATTTTTCGACACGTGGTAGTGCAACATCTTATCTTTCGAAAAAGCTATTCACCTTTTCGTAATTCGTAACAGTCGCTTTCAAATTACGCTATTTGTCAAGTATGCGTACTTGACTTAGAAATAAGGTATTCAGAAAGTTGGAGATCGGCCAGCTTACTATTCTACGAATTTTAGACCGTACATTACAGTGAGTTTAATGGGGCTAAAAGTACAGAAAAGTTTTTGAACTGGTCGTCACACTGATATCTACCTCCTTTCACAAGTAATAGCGAGGTATCTGAGCGGCGTCACGCCGCGATCGCAAGCCTAAGATCTCAGCGTGTCTTGGGCGTAGTGTGAAGCACTGCAGTGCTGACAAATTTGAATTGCTGGCCACGTGTGTCGCTCCATCATGATGTGTTAATGATCCATAACCAGAAAATAAGTATAAAATATTTTTATGGGGTGGCGACCGGTTACATTTGACAGTGACCTGCTACGGTTTTACTTGAGGTCATAGTTTATAAGAGGCATTCAACTGGTTTTTTGTCCACATTATACAATAAAGGAAATATATATTTAGTGTTTGGAACTAGAAGACAAGAATAAATTAATGTTAACTGCGCCATGGTGTTGATGGAATGAATTAAAATTTTCTGACATCACACTTTCTAGTTAGAAACGATAAAAGATACATTACCCCTAAGTCATAAATAGTCATTTCTTTCTTCATTTTTCGCTTTTTTAGATCTCAGAAAATGCCAGCACCACAAGATAAAAATAAATGTGTATAGGTTGTCCCACGTAAAAGAAATATCATTGCTGCCCGAGGTTAAAGTAAGAGAGCACTACATAAAAAAGAAGAATAGATAAAGAAACGGTGGCCGAGGAGACTGAGGCACTCCAGTCACGGTCTGTACGGCCACTACAGTCGGGGGTTCGAATCCCCCCTCGGGCATGGATATTTGTGCCGTCCTAGTTCGTAAGTAGTTCATAAGTAGTTTGTAAGTTTAGGGACTGATGACCCCGTTGTTAAGTCCCATAAACTATAGAAACAAACATTTTAGATAAAGAAACACTACAAACATGTAGTTACATCGTTATAAGGGATGTTGCAAGTGCTGGTAATCCTGAGGTTTACCGGTTTGATGTGGGACACGCTTTCGACCCATCTCCACTTTCCAATAACTCTACACAGAATTCTATTATTTATTTTTATTTGTTTATTTTGTTAAGAAGCTGTCTGAGGGGAACTGCGTTTCTACAAACATTTTGCTGAATCATCTGTTGAATTTTTTTTTTTTTTTTTTTTTTTTTTTTTTTTTTTTTTTTTTTTTTTTGTTGTCTCAATGGTACTTCGATCTTTCTATTTTAACGGAAAGAATAATGCGCTGATTTAGATAAGTGTCTGACACTACAGGTCAGATGAGGAAAGAATGAGAAGCGTGTACTACTTAGTTTCTTGTTGTGTTTTGTTTTTTGCTTCTTGGAGGGCTTGTCTCTGGCAACAAGGTATCTTCGCCCGCTGTCAGCTGAAGATCGAAGGAAAAACCTCTACATAGAACCAGATAACAGTTCATTAATTTTGTTATTTTATTTCTATTGTTCTTACAATCGGATTTTACTCACCGGATTTTAAGCACATAAAAAAGCATGTGGGAATGGACCTATCCCGTGAATTTCGAGTTACATTTAGGTGAGATTTTCCTCATGAGGACAGTTAAAAATCATTTCTGAATTGTGTATTCACTTTACAGAGTTAATAGTAATACAGGAAAAAATAAACAGAACGTTTTTTCAAAGTTTTTTTTTTTTTTTTTTTTTTTTTTTTTTTTTTTTTTTTTTTGTTATTAAGCAGAGAGACTTGTATTGGAAACAGTCTGGTGACGTGACATACTTGTGGTGCAGAAGCAACTCCGTAGCCCAATCGACTCGCGCCGAACGTCGTCGGTTCGGCGTAAGCCGGCTGAAGCGGAGTCGTCTCGCCCCGGCACAGTGAACAGTGCGATTAGAAACAATGTGTTCAATGTCGCGGCTTGGTTCGGCCCGGTCGGCAGTGTGAACACGGCCTATTCAATATTGATGATGTGGCGAGTAAAGTGCAATAACACTACACCATACGTATTGGAACTACCCAACAGGCTTTCTCGTTCCATTTAGTTCCTACTAGATGACCCGGTGAACTTTGTATCACTTATCTCTCAATATAAACCATAGTAATTTAAATCATATGTATTTTAGACCCAGTAGCATTATAAAGTCATCATCAGGTAGTCTAAGTATCAGCTCGATAGTCTGCGGAAAGAGTGCTCAAATCATGTGCACATGTCCAGGATAATATCCACGTCACATTCGTGTAACTCCTGGGAAGGTTTAAACGATGATAAAATATGGAAAAATTGCGGAGAAAATTTATATTTAAAACATGTAAAGTAATGACTTGGTTGTTGTGTTGGGTGCGTTCAAAAATATTCTTTGAAAGAGTAAAGTTAGCTTTGCATGATCTCAACCCGGGTAACTATCCCAAATTTTTAGTTTATAAGCACGTTCATCTTTCGATGAATGTCAAATGAAAAAATTATCGCTATCGGATGAACGATTCTCAAGTTATAGTGGTGAGTATATTTAGAAACACATTAAAAAAGGATGTTGGTTCGAATTTTGAGACTTTCCTTTTTAACTTTCCCTACATTTTTTACTGAAAACTTTTCCAAGACCTTAATGAACAAAACAAAAAAGAATAACCCGTCTGCCGGCCGCGGTGGCGAGGGGACTGAGGCGCTCCAGTCACAGTCTGCACGGCCACTACGGACGGGGGTTCGAATCCCCCCCCCTCGGGTATGGATATTTGTGCCGTCCTTAGTATAAGGTAGTTGATAAGTAGTTTGTAAGTTTTGGGACTAATGACCCCGTAATTAAGTCCCATAAGCTTAACAAACATTTGAACATTTTTTGGTCAGCACTTTAAGGAAAAAAAAAAAAAAAAAAAACCTGTCTCCGTCGTGCGAATAGTTATAGTGCTGAATTCAAAAACACATTGAAAACACACTTTTAGTTTTTATCAAATTTTCCAATTTTCCGGTAGATATTCCAAAACAAATTATTTCACACAAACCTCGTCCTGTCAAGCTGTACTCAAATGATGCTCTTACAACCATGTGGCAATTGATTTTTATTCATAGAACAAAATCGCTTTCGCTTTTTCCCATATTTTCCTACTTTCCGGTCGATTTTTCCAAATTTTTATTTGATGTGAACCTTCCTCTTGCTTTCAACATGAAATGTAAAAACTTTATCGCAATTACATTGATAGCTCACTGGAAAAGCTGTTTCAGTTTTTCCCGATTTTCTTCTTTTCCGGACAATTTTTCCATATTTTATCACCGTTTAAGCCTTCCCTGAATTTACACGAATATTTCAAGACTAAAATTAGCCTAATCGGTTCAGCCGTTCTCGAGTTTTAGCAAGACTAACGAACAGCAATTCATTTTTATATACGAGGGTAAGTCAATTATTATCCGCAAAGTATCTATAAAATGTTATTGTAATAAAATACGAAACTTACAAGAACATCAGTTTTCGACATAGTCTCCTTGCTTTTCAATGCACTTCGTCCATCCCTGTACAAGCAGCCTTATGCCCTCATAAAACAAGGTTTTCGGTTGAGCTGCGAGCCAGGAATGCACTTCTTCCTTCACGGCTTCGTCCGAGTCAAATCGACGGCCCCTTAATGCCTGTTTGAGTGGACCACACAAGTGATAGTCAGAAGGGGCAAGATCGGGACTATGTGGAGGATGATCCAGTACATCGAATTTGAGTTTCTGGAGTGTTTCAGCAGTGTGGACAGCAGTATGCGTACGGGCATTGTCGTGTAACAACACAACATCTTCTGACAGCAATCCTCGGCGTTTGTTTCGAATTGCAGGCTTTAGCCTGTCAGTAAGCATCTCACTGTTCCAGTACAGGACCTCGTGCATCCCAAAAAACAGTAAGCATCAGTTTTCCTGCGGACGGTTGGGTCTTGAACTTTCTCTTGCACGGCGAATTCGAATGTTTCCATTCCATACTCTGCCGTTTACTCTACGGCTCGTAATGATGGATCAATGTTTCGTCACCAGCAATGATTCTAAGACGTTGTCCCCTTCGTTACCATAGCGATCCAAATGTTTTTTTGCAGAAGTCGAGGCGCGTTTGCTTATGCAACTGTGTGAGTTGTTTTGGGACCCATCTTGCACAAACTTTACGAAACCCAAGTCTGTTGTGAATAATTTCGTAGGCATAACCATGACTAATTTGAAGACGATGAGCCACTTTATCAATAGTTAATCGTCCGTCTAAGAGAATCATTTCACGTAAACGCTCAATGGTTTCTTCATTTGTGGCGGTAAACGGTCGTCCGGCTCCTTCATCGTGCCTAACACTCGTGCGAACATTTCGGAATTTTCCAATCCACTCGTACACACTTCGATGTGGAAAACACTGCTCCCGTACTGTACTGAATGTCTTCTATGAATTTCGGCCCCTGATACACCTTCCACCCAGAAAAAACGTATCACTGAACGTTGCTCTTGTTCGGTGCAAATAGACAGCGGAGCAGCTTTGAATTAACAGCACGGCAGCGACAACGAAATTAACGTAGCAGCTTGAAAATTGCAACGATATAACAACAAATAAAGCATGCGTCACCAACGTAACATGACAGTACTACCAACATAAACAAAAATATTACTAAATTGCGGATAATAATTCATTTACCCTCATAAATAGATTTAAAAAAATGCTTTATCCGTTGATTCATTGTATATGGCTGCAACCAGTTTCACTTTACGGACAGGGAAAAGCCTACAAGTCAATTCTATGTAGGAGACACGTATGAGCCACAGTGACGCATTTAAAATCCCCTCTTAGTAAAGTACATACGGTACATGCAGCAGCAGAAAATTAAATATATACGCCGGACGCGGTTGCCGAAGGGACTGCGGCGCGCCTGTCACGGTCTGCACGGCCACTACGGTCGGGAATGGATGTTTGTGCCGTCCTTAGTGTTAGCTAGTTCATAACTAGTTTGTAAGCTTAGAGACTGATGACCTCGTAGTTAAGTTCCATAAGCTATACAAACATTTTCAATTAAATATATACACGCTCTTGACAGAACAAAAGAAACAGGGTACGTCAAAATATTACGTCATATTCAGTGAGCAGCATAAAAGTTATACTGCACCCTTCATTCCGTCGGATAGCACCAACAGTCGTGGTTGGTACAAACTAATCCACTCCCGAAAGTAGGAGCAAACTTTCTATTGTGTGCGTGGGCGTCGAGAGACTCCACTAGTCTGGTCCGCAATTATTTTTCGCCATTAGAGGCACGTGCCGACCGCGCCAGCAGGTGTGCGGGAGGCGGGGCCGGCGGCGGGGCGCGCGACGCCGTCGCCTAGCAACCGCCCGGGAGCGGGATCGATGCTGCGCAGTCGGCACCAGACGCTGCTGTACGACCGCCCGGCTACCGGGCTGCCCGCGCGCCACTTTGCTGTGCGTAGCCGCGCGCCTCCAGTAGAGAGCAGACACACAGACTGAGGTGACTGAAGACATGTCAGGGCGGTATGCGCAAATGCAAATACTTCACTTATTCACGTATATACTTCGCAAGGCACGAAATTCCCCGACGTCTGCTGCTCCTGTATGATGGACAAACGATCTACAACACAGGAAAATTCGTGCCGGACTCGAACCCGGGTCTCCCGATTTTCGCGAGTGGTCGTCTTAACCACTCGGCCACCCGTGCACGCTTCCCGGCCAGACCCAAAGTTCCATGTTTTGCACTTGTCTCCCACACATGCTCGCACACGTTATAATGTCAGTCCCGCAAGAGGGAAAGATACAATTCTACCACCGTAAGCCTGTCAGGCGTTAATGTTTATTATTATGTCTATTCCAAGGGAACAGACGGTGGAGGTGATCCGCAGCAGAGATAAATATATCGCCGGCCGCGGTGGCCGAGGGGACTGAGGCGCTCCAGTCACGATCTGCACGGCCACTACGGTCGGGGGTTCGAATCCCCCCTCGGGCATGGATTTTTGTGCCGTCCTTAGGATAAGCTAGTTGATAAGAAGTTTGTAAGTTAAGTCCCATAAGCTATACAAACATTTGATAAATATATCCATGTATATACTTCGCAAAGCGCGAAATTTCTCGACGTCTGCCGCTCCTGTAAGATGTAAAAACGATATGCAACATATGAAAATTTGTGACAGACCGGGATTCGAACCCGGGTCTCCCGCTATTCGCGAGCGGTCGCCTTAACCACTCGGTCATCCGTGCACGCTTCCCGGCGAGACCCAAACTTCGAGTCCCGTTCCGGAACAAATTTTCATGTGTTGCATATCGTTTGTCCATCTTACAGGAGCAGCAGACGTCAGGAAATTTCGCGCTTTGCGAAGTATATACGTGGATATATTTATCTCTGCTGCGGATCACCGCCACCGTCGGTTCCCTTGGAACAGACACCGTAATAAACTTCACTTAATTGTCTTATTTCCTGTTGCTCCATCTGAAGCATAGAGGCTTTATGAAATTCGTCCAAACAGTACGCTTAACTTCAGTTCTTCTCAACCTCGGATATTTCCTTTTTGAACGTCATCCTCCAGGACGTCTTTGGTCGACCTAGCTATCTAGTGCCTTGAGCGTTCCATTCTGGCGCAACCCTCTCGGCAACTCCATCCGGCTTCCTTTGAGTGTGTCCAGTCAAGCGCCACTTCCTTTCCTTGATCAGGATGTCAATCGGCTTGCAATTGGTCATGGTACACAGATCTTCATTTGAGATTATGTCCGGCCACCTCACACTTGTTATTCGACGCAGAAGACATCTATTTATGACCACCTGCAGCCCACTGTTTATCTGCTTTGTTACGTATCCACGTATCACACCCATATAAAAGAATCGACTTAACACGTTCGCTGCGGTTACCAGTGCGGGCCACTAACGCTGTAGGCGGACGTCTGTAAGCGCACGTGAGCAGAGAGCTGAAATCAGACCCCTCTGAAACCTGTACTTATGTGGACGACATCACACTTCTTATTATTTAGATTCAATTGCCAATTTTACACCAAACTGATATCCTATTTAGATCGTTCTGCAGTCGGTTTTGATCTTCAGATGACTTTACTCTAGATGATAAATGACGGCGTCATCTGCAACAACGTAAGAGAGCTGCGCAGAGTTTCTCCCAAATATTTTATGTAAATTAGGAACAGCAGAGGGCCAATGACACTACCCTATGGAACGACGGATATCCTCTGTTTTAGTCGATGCCTTACCATCGATTACTACGAACTGTGTCCTCTCGGGCAGGAAATCTCCTATCCAGTTGCAAATTTGGGGTGATATACCATAATCAAGCAATTTGATTCAAAGCCGTTTGTGAGATACGGTGTCAAAAGTCTACTTTTCGAGATTGGGTGACATTTATGAACAATCTAAGGAACTGTGTACCTCACGAAATATACATATTCAACGCCAATGTTCAGGAGTCACCAAAATGATGCAACAGTCTTTTGTGTGTGTATTTTATCATCTTTTGTTCTATAATGGTGCTGTCGCTTTCTTGCCGGTTGTGTGTTATTTTCCCTATTTTCCTTGAAAACCTAGGTTTTTCTGCATTTACCTTGAAAATAACGAAGTGTGCGCAGCCGAAATAACAGCGTTGGTCATTACCCGTCTCTACACCTATAAGCTTTTCGTATACCTGCGAATCTGTAGTGTGACAGTGGTGTGTTCTTTCCCCCACTTTGTTCTTGTTAGTCCCGGATAGCGTGATGAGAAGGGTAAAGCTAGGACGAAAGAGGGATGTTTAATGCGAATATAATGTCTGTAAAGGAGGTGGTGCTAAGATGCATGCCGATTATGTCATAAATGCTACAAGATCTCTGACTTATAAGCGTCGTATGCATTTATTGCAAACAATTCTAACAACTCCTCTGATTTGTTAATTTTATTCCAAACTGTTTATCCAACGGAGAAAAAGAAACACGTCTCAACTACAATGTGGTGCTATGGACACCTAATCCCATATAACAAATTTTCAAGGTGTATAGGCGATGTTTTTATATGAAACCAGTAATGACAAAAACACACAACTGCAGACAGGAAAATGTTACGTGATGTTTTTTGGTGGCCTGTCCTGACAAGAGTGCCCAGCCAAACTAACTAAACTGATTGTAAATGGGACATAAAGTCGTTGAGGAGGCAGGCGACCACGATGAATGATTAGGTAGTACTGCTGTGAAGCTGGTTAAAAAAATGTTCAAATGTTTGTTAAGCTTATGGGACTTAACTACGGGGTCATCAGTCCCTAAACTTACAAACTACTTATGAACTACTTACGAACTAGGACGGCACAAATATCCATGCCCGAGGGGGGATTCGAACCCCCGACCGTAGCGGCCGTGCTGACCGTGACTGGAGCGCCTCAGTCACCACGGCCACCGCGGCCGGCGAAACTGGTTAGGTCGCAAATTCTTTACTATAGGTCACACTTCATGTACTACAGCTTGCCCTCAAAAATGACGCGTTTCCGATTTACCATCATCAGATAGCATCTCTTCCGTGCCATGCGCACACGTGAACAGGTAGTCTGCTTTTGTATGTGTATCAAACAACTTCTTACATCTGTTCCCGTGTGCACATGGCACGGAAGAGATGCTAATCTGATGATGGTAAAACCGAAATGCGTCATTTTTGAGGGCACGCTGTACATGAAGTGTGACCTATAGTAAAGAATTTGCGACCTAACCAGCTTCACAGCAGTACTACCCAATCATAACTAAACTGAGGACTCAGCTAGCGCACGCCGCTTATAAGCGTTGGGAGGTCTGCCGTGTTGATCGCGGAAACGCTTATAAGCGTCAGCCGCAGCGAAAGTGTTAAGATCGCTGTTGAAGAGGCGGAACTTATTCTTTCTGGATGTTTCTATTTTACCACACGGGGTAGAGCTGGACAAATGCACTATTTGTCTTCCGGATACGACTTTGCCGGCCGCAGCGGCCGAGCGGTCTGCAGCGTGCCGGTCACGGTCTGCACGGCCGCTGCGGTCGGGTGTTCGAATCCCCCCCTAGGGCATGATTGTTTGTGCCGTCTTTAGTATAAGGTGGTTCATATATAGCTTATAAGTTTAGGGACTGATGACCCCGTAGTTAAGTCCCATAATCTCTACAAACATTTGATTTTTTTTTTTTTTTTTTATTTTTTTACGACTTTGGTCGTCTTCCTCTGCTCCCCAGCCCGTTGTAACTATACTTCCAAAATAGAGGAAGGACTTAACTCTCTGAATGTCCTTCCCAATTATTTCCAGGCTGGTCACTACATTATGGTTTATCCGTGGTCCTGTTTGTGTTGATTATGTGACCTTGAAAGGTTTCCGTCTGTAAGACACAACTAAACAATATATGAGAATTAAGAAATCCTATGCTTACTTGTTGTCTTCATACTTTTGCATCATGTAAATTAGAAGGCTCACCGTTGTATCACCGGACAGGCAAATATATATATATATATATATATATATATATATATATATATATATATATATATAATTGCAGTTAAAATTTTTTCTGAGGTTTTTGAATAAAGCACTTTCCTAATAACAGAAATGAATCCTGCCTTTTACCAACTTGCAGCAAACGAACTTGAAACATTGATTGACCACGAATAATTATTGCATTGCCCCTGTAACCTTTAGCACTTACCTCGTTGATAACGCCTTTCTCGAAAGCGATTCAATTAGCCGTCGTAGCGTCGCACATGCTTAAAATTAATATTCATTATGGGAAAAGAAACAGATGCGATTTCATACCTGTGAATATTCTGACTGAACTTCATTTACTCTGACAATGCCAAAACCCTACAATAACTATTATTACCCCTGAGAATCAGGGGGAAAACTTCCAGCTATGGGAATAAACATCAATAAAATAAAGGCAGAACAAATAGCATAAGGTTTAAATTTCTGTATTGACTCATTGTGGACATAACTTACAGAAATGAGTTACAAAATTTCTTTACAAACGGCCTTCCTATTTCACAAAAACACACTATAAAACTGTACTATGCATGGCTACCTAACATCTTTCCTACCATCTACTTTCCAAAAAATTTTGCAAATAAGAATTTGGGCAAGCAGTAACATTACCTCCAGGAGATCCTTTCCCTGTGGCGGCAGCTCAACAACTCTCTCCTACCACTACTGCCGGGTATTACTACTGGCGTCGCAGCGCCAGAGATGCCATTACACGCAGCATAGCTGCTCACAGATGTTACTGCGTACTTGTTGCACCCATCTGTAGTAAATATCGACTTTCTCAGTGAAATGTCAAATAAAGAACAATGTTTACAAAGGGCATCTTATGTAGAATTTCTTATAATACATAAAAACTGGAACCGTACAACCTGTACGTTGCACTTCCTGCTGAAACTTGTTCAGTTTGTCTTTTATATCTCGCCACGGCTGTGACATAAAGCAAATAACATATGCAAAATGAAGATCTTCAAGTCTCTCTCTCGTTCCGCATTAAACACCCTTCTTCCGTCCCCGCATTACCCTTCTCATCACGCTATCCAGGACTAACAAGAACAAAGTGGGGGAAAGAATACACCACTGTCACACTACAGATTTGCAGGTATACGAAAAACTTATAGGTGTACAGCCGGGCGATGACCAACGCTGTTATTTCGGCTGGCGCACACTTAGCCGTTTTCCAGGTAAATGTAGAAAAACCTCGTTTTTTTTTTAAATTTCTGCCAGAATCACTTGGCCGAAGTCGATGAAAACCAAGAGAATATCTCCCACAATATACTGTGACTCGAAAGTATGCCAGAGTAGGCGCATCTCCGTTGATGCCGCCGTTGATCCTCCAAGTGTCTGTTGTAAGCGTGGCCAGTACACAACTCCCCGTAAACTTGAACTCATGTCAAGACGCGCTCAGTCCCTAACGTAATTCCCTTCAGGAGATCTTTGCTACCTCCTCGCAAGGCTGCTGTCTCACCTCTCACAAAGAAATGAACGAACCAAACACAAGCGACCCTGAGGTGCCGCTTCCCTGCTCTTATCCGTCTCTGGAACCCTACGGACGGATTTCGCCTTCTCAAACGAACAAGGCCGCAACAATACTCCCCGATCTACCGAACCGAAATTTAACTCGGCTTATGGTAAAAACCAACTGCATCCTCCACGGGCCAAGTGCTTTGGAAACTGACAGGCCATCGCTTCTCGACATTGGAAAGTTGCACAGGTCACACCTATATTCAAGAAAGGCAGTAGGAGTAACCCACTAAACTGCAGGCCTATTTCATTCACGTCAATTTTCAAAAGGGTTTTGGAACATATTCAAATATTATGAATTATCTCGAACAGAACCATTATCGACCCAAGGTCAACACGGATTTAGAAAATATCGTTCATGCGAAACACAACTAGCTCTTTATTCGCACGGGTGCATGGGTGCATGGGTGCTATCGACAAGGGTTCGCAAATCGATTCCGTATTTCTTGATTTCCAGAAGGCTTTTGACACCGTACCTCACAAACGGCTTTTAATCAAATTGCGTGGTTATGGTATATCGCCCCAAATTTGCTAATGGATAGGGGATTTCCTGTCAGAGAGGACACAGTTCGTAGTAGTCGATGGTAAGGCATCGACTAAAACAGAGGTGATATCGGGCGTTCCACAGAGTAGTGTTATTGGTCCTCTGCTGTTCCTTATTCACATAAACGATTTAGAAGAAAATCTAAGCAGCTCTCTTAGGTTGTTTGCTGATGACGCCATCATCTACCGTCTAGTAAAATAATCTGAAGATCAAAATCAACTTCAGTACGACCTGAATAAGATATCAGTATGGTGTAAAAATTGACAATAGACTCTAGATAATGAGAAGTGTGAAGTCGTCCACATGAACTTTGTTTACGAGATGAATCAATCAAAAGAAACGGCCGTAAATTCCACTAAATACCTAGGAATTACTATTACTTCAGACTTAAATTGGCAAGAACACGTAGATAATGTTGTGCGAAAGGCGAATCAGAGACTGCGTTTTATTGCCAGAACCTTTAAAACATGCAAGAGAAGGATAAAAAAACTGCATACACTACACTTGTCCGTCGATTTCTGGAGTATTGCTGCCCAGTGTGGGTTCCTTATCAGGTGGGTTTGGCGAAGATCATAGAAAGAGTCCAAAGAAGGGCAGCTCGTTTCGTATTGTCGCGATACAGAGGAGACAGCGTTACGGAAATGATACACGATCGTGGATGGGAATCATTACAACAACGGCGCTTATCGCTGCGGCGTGGCCTACTTACGAAACTCCAATCGCCAACACTCTCCTCCGAATGCGAAAATATATTGTCGACTCCCACTTTCATAGGTAGAAATGATCATCAGAACAAAATACGAGAAATCAGAGATCGAATGGAGGTTCAGGTGTTCTTTCTTCCCGCGCTCTATTCGAGAATGGGATGGGAGATAAATAGTAAATGGTGAACCCTCTGCCAGGCACTTAAATGTGATTTGCAGAGTATCCCATGTATATGTAGATGTAGTTGTAGATGTACCTAATGTAATCTGCTCATCCACCGGTCCTTGACAAAAGACGCGCTGGTCACTACGAACCATCGTTTCAGATCCTGTTAATTTGGTGAATCCGAACAATGGTGGTTCTCAGCCGTACTTTTTTAGCCCTTGCGCCCTCTTACCAGGAATTGTACGGATATCGTGCTTTCCTCCTACTGACCTAGTAACCCGAACGGACAGTATGGAATAAAGAAAAATAATACAATAATATTTTCTAGATAGTTTTACACACAACATCAGTCACCCCCTAGACATAATTTATGATTACGACTTTGCTTTTTAAAGGAATTTGAATAGGTCGGGAGACAAATATTGGAAGGTGGAAAATAATACCAGCTTACAAACTACAAGAATATTGATAGTCTTATCACATGTACATTGATGGGGAAGACGGTGATTATGGGGACCTGGACGTGAACGAGCTGCATTTTCACACCTTGCTTTAGGTGCGCATTATTCTTGACATACAGTGCGGACGAAGTACCAGAACTGAATGACATTAACTCAAGCAGTAATAGGAAATCTATTGAAATATCTGTTATAGTTTCAGAATTACAATGTTTTGCAAAATTCAAATTGTTCAAATGTTTGTAGAACTTATGGGACTTAACTACGGGGTCACCAGTCCCTAAGCTTACAAACTACTTATGAACTAACTTACCCTATGGACGGCACAAATATCCATGCCCGAGGGGGGATTCGAACCCCCGACCGTAGAGGCCGTGCAGACCGTGACTGGAGCGCCTCAGTCTCCTCGGCCACCGCGGCCGGCCAATATTTTGCCTACTGTTTTTTAAATACACGTTCGTATTCTGGAATCATTTTTGGTGCATCGTCAGTCTAATAACATTCTTAAGATAACCTTATGCCTTTTGTTTTGTAGTTTGAAGTATATCTGAGGAAACAGAAAACCCCTATTACACATAATTACTATTTAGTTCAAAAATTACCGCTAAAATTACATACAGAATGACAATCATAGATCATTTCTGTAATTTGTTAGGCATAATACAAACATACTGTCCTATTATTAAATTGGGTGAATTTCGTGAATAGCTGAAAGCAATTATGTAGATATATATGTACTAAGTTACGCGACTAGATACATATATAACTAACATATATAACTAATGAGGAGGTACTGAAGAGAATTGGGGAGAAATGGAATTTTTGGCATACCTTGACTAAAAGAAGCGATCGATTGGTAGAACACATTGTCAGACATCAAGGAATTGTGAATTTAGCGGTGGAGGGAAGGGTGTGGGGTAAAAACCGCAGAGAAAGGCCAATAGATGGATACAGTAAGCAGATTCAAACAGATGTAGGTTGCCGTTATTATGTGGAGTTGAAGAGGCTTGCTCAGAATAAAGTATTGTGGAGAGCTGCATCTAACCAGTCTCCGGACTGAAGACCACAACAATAACAGCATATATGTACCTAATGTTGTGAAAATGTCGTTTCGAGAAAATTAGAGAAGAATATACACAGTGTGTCTGACTCATCGTATGCCGCTTTCAGAACATTCCAGTGGCATAATATTACTAGCCAGCTCCTTCATTATCCTCTACAGACTTTTTCAGGTGTCTTTTCCTTACTCTATACTCCTTGGTGGTGGCTGCCGCAGTCTTTTCAGCTTCAACTTGTTGCTGACAATCTCTGGCTATCAGAGCAGCTATCATATTGTT
Organism: Locusta migratoria; assembly: GCA_026315105.1. Taxonomy (NCBI): domain Eukaryota; kingdom Metazoa; phylum Arthropoda; class Insecta; order Orthoptera; family Acrididae; genus Locusta; species Locusta migratoria. The sequence continues at coordinate 94,548,574 of CM048745.1, forward strand.
TCTTGGTTGGATGCCTAATTTGTCCATTACTTTTGTTCTGATAATTATACCATCACTGAAACAGATAACAATATCCATCACATCTATTTTGAGTACTGTCCATCCAACAAACACTGTTTTCGGTACACGCTGCCACACGTAGCTGCTGAAACTCTCATTAAGATTTTGTGTACGGCCATTTGATAAGTAATTTTTTTATCTGCAACGTCCTTGTACAATTGGTTTTATTGATTCTATGGCTGTGGAAGACATGGGACGTTTGTAGTGATATTCCTTGCCTGAAGTATCAGCGTGACGAGTGTCCATACATTTGTTCAAAGTTTGTTTAAGACTATGATAACAACTTTTAAGTAAATAATCGACACATTTTTGGAAACTGGAGAAATTAATCCTTCAGGTCGAGACAAAAATGTTTTTCCATTTTGCAGTCATTTTGTCGTCGAGGTCCCCTTAAAACCCACCACCACCATCCTGATTTAGGTTTTCCGTCACGTATCGGCATTTAGTGGCGCCACTGTCGTAGCACGATCGAGGCAGCCGCCATGGCTTCCCTCAGTCGGTGCTAAGACATCGCGAGGTGCCGATCTCGTGCCCGCGCGGCCGCAGGATATACCGCGCGCACTGCAGCAGGCGGTTCAGTGTCTGTGTTACTGACAGGCTGTGCAGTTGCACCTGGTAGCTGGACACGAGTTGCTGTTGAACGCGTCACCGCTTTGGGACAAGCGAGGACTGCATTGTAGTTCCTTCTCTTTCTAAACAAAGCGTTCTAGTGGTTACGATGAAATATCAACAAAGTTAATTAAAGCGTGTTCTTATGAACTTAGCACAATTTCAATTTATTTGTGTAACCAGTCTATTATAACTGGAACATTTCCTGATTGGCTAAAATATGCGGATATTAAACCTCTATTCAAGAAGGGGGATAAAGAGATACCATCAAACTACAGACCGACTTCACTTTTGCCAGCATTCTCAAAATTTCTAGAAAAGGTAACGTACAAGCAGCATCTCAACCACCTGACCACGAATGGCATAGTGTCCAAAACACAGTTTGGAGTTCTGAAGGGTTCCGATATTGAGAAGGTTATTTACACTTTCAGTGAGAATGTACTTTATTCATGAGATAATAAATTGCAAGCAGCAGGTATTTTCTGTGATTTGTCAAAGGTATTTGATTGTGTGAACCATAACATCCTTTTAAATAAATTAGAATTCTATTCGGTCACAGGAAATGCTGCAAAATAGTTCAAGTCGTACCTCACTAACAGGAAACAAAGGATGTCAATGGAAGTGACTAGTGAATTAAACCAACAGTCATCATCGGAATGGGACGAAATTACATGTGGTGTCCCACAAGGATCCATCTTAGGGCCATTGCTTTTTCTTATGTACATTAATGACCTCTCATCAGTTACACTACCAGAAACAGAGTTCGTTTTGTTTGCAGATGATACAAGTATTGCAATAAAAAAATACGTCAAGCATAGTTATACAATGGTCTGCTAATGATATTTTCATGAACATTAATAAATGGCTTAAAGCCAACTCATTGTCATTAAACTTTGAAAAGACTCACTACTTGCAGTTCAGAACATATGCATTAAGTATGAAGAAGAGCAGATAGAAGAGGTTGACAGTATTAAATTCACGGGCTTACCGCTTGATAATAAATTTAGTTAGGAGGAGCACACCGCAGAACTGCAGAAACGACTCAACAAATCTGTATGTTATCAGACATAGGAGACATAAAAGTAACAAAGCTTGCATACTTTCTTTAATTTCATTCCATGATGTCATATGGTATAATATTTTGGGGTAACTCTTCAAGTCAGTCAAAAGTCTTCAGAGACCAAAAGCGTGTAATACGTATTATTTGTGGAGTAAATTCACGGACATCCTGTAGAAGTCTCTTCAAAGACTGGGAATATTAACTACTGCCTCACAGTATTTTTATTCTTTAATGAAATTGGTCATAAATAATATATCCCTTTTCCCAACAAACAGATCAGTTCATACATACAATGCTAGGAGTAAAAATGATCTACACAAGGACTTAAAAGCTCTTACTTTAGTTCAAAAAGGGGTCCACTACTCAGGAACACACATTTTCAATAATTTACCATCAAGTATAAAATAAAGATCAGTTTAAGAGGAACCTAAAAGACTTTCTAGTGGCCAACTCCTTCTACTCCATTAGTGAATTTCTAAGTTGTACGAAATGATGCATGTATCAGTTCTCATACTGTATACGTACCATTATATTATCAGCTATAAAAATATATAAAAAAATAAAAAAGAAAAAAAACACTTAAAAACGTATGTATCTGTATTTATATTATTAGTATTATTTATTATTCAGCTTGTAAATTTTGTTTCTTGACATGTTCCACATCCACGAGGAACTCCTCAACATGGATCTATGGAACGTAAAACTAATCTAATCTAATTGTCGCACAGCTACCAAAATGGCAGATATTGAAATAAATGACAGAGGGATAGAAAAACAATTAAAATCCCTCAAAAGAGGTAAGGCCGCTGGACATGATGGGATACCAGTTCGATTCTACACAGAGTACGCGAAGGAACTTGTCTCCCTTCTTGCAACGTTGTACCGTAGGATTCAAAAGACCGGAAAATGCCGCTGGTCATCCCCATTTTCAAGAAGGAACGTCGAACAGATGTGCAGAAGTATTGGCCCACATCTCTAATGTTGGTCAATTTTAGAATTTTGGAATACGTCTTACGTTTGAGTATCGTGAGTTTTCTCGAGACTAGAAATCTGCTTTGTAGGAATAAGCATGGGTTTCGAAAAAGACAATCGTGTGAAACCCAACTCGCGCTATTCGTCCACGAGACTCAAGAGGGCCATAGACACGGGTTCCCAGGTAGATAACGCGCTTCTTGACTTCCGCAAGGCGTTTGATACAGTTCCCAAAAGTCATTTGATGAACAAAGTAAGAGGATATGGTTTATCACACCAATTGTATAATTGGATTGAAGAGTTGATAGATAACAGAATGCAGCATTTCATTCTCGATGGACAGAAGTCTTCCGAAGTAAGAGAGACGTCAGGTGAGTCACAGGGGAGTATCGTGGGATCGTTGCTACTCACAATATATATAAATGACCTTTTGGATAACATCGGATGTTCACTGAAACGTTTTTCGGATGATGCTATGGTATATGGAGAGTTTGTAAAAATGGAAAATTGTGTTGGAATTCAGGAGGATCTGTAACAAATTGGTGTATGGTGCAGGGAATGGCAATTGAATCTAGCAGGCCAGCAACCGGAAATTTTCTGAGAGTATGCATTAGGAGTGATTTAAAATTGAACGACCTTACAAAATTACTCGTCGCTAAAGCAGATGTCAGTCTGAGAATAACTGGAGGGATCACAAGGAAATGTAGTCCGAAAACAAAGGAAGTACGTTACAGTACACATGTTCGCCCACTGTTTGAATACTGCTCACGAGTGTGGGATCCGTACCAGGTGGGGTTTCAAATGTTTGTATAGTTTATGGGACTTAACTATGGGGTCATCAGTCCCTAAACTTACAAACTACGTCTGAACTAGCTAACACTAAGGACGGCCCAAATATCCATGCCCGAGTGGAGATTCGAACGCCCGACCGTAGTGGCCGTGCAGACCGTGACTGGTTCGCCGCAGTCCCCTCGGCCACCGCGGCCGGCAAGGTGGTTTATAGAAGAGGTAGAGAAGATCCAACGAAGAACAGCGCGCTTCGTTACAGGTTCATTTAGTAATCGTGAAAGCATTATGGAGATGAACGGTAAACTCCCGTGGAAGAATCTGCAAGAGAGACGCTCTGTAGCTCGGGACGGACTTTTGTCGAAGCTTCGATAAGATACCTTTACCGACGAGTCAAGCAGTATATTGCTCCCTCCTACGTATATCTCTCGAATAGATCATGGGCATAAAATCAGAGAGATTAGAGCCCACACAAAGGCATACTGACAGTGTTTCTTTCCGTGAACAATACGGGACTGGAATAGGAGGGAGAAGCGATAATGGTACTCAAGGTAGCTTCCGCCACACACCGTCACGTGGATTGCCGCGTATGGATGTAGATGTAGAAGCTGTGGACAATGTGTGGGAACGGACAGCAATCTTCGACAAAACTTTTATTTTCAGCTGGCATCTCTCTTCGTAGTTTATACTTTTGTGTCTCTGGGATGCCGTTGTACAATGGAGGTAGACCATGGCTAACAAGGGTGTGAACAAGGTCTGCAACTGAAAGAAGTGATTAGTTCATGCATACTTTTATTATAATTGAAGATGATACTCAACTTCAGGTGATGTGTCTGTGGTACACTTCTGCCTATTACATAGTACACAGTTCTTCAATGTAGCAATAGAACTGCTATACTGTTCCGGTTTGTGCTAACGTAGACTTTTGGCTCGTTGTAGACGGCTCTCCTGGAACTGTAGCATTCCTAACTCTGCTTCGTACTGACTGCTGAACTGGTTTGGTCCTCTGCTATACTGGCTCGTAGAATGGCTGTCGCGGCTGAGCCGCGCTGGCTTATCTTGGCGAGCCCCTGTCTTGCTATTGGCCGGCGCGCGGAACACGTAGAGAGGTAAAGAGGCTGAAGGCGCCCTCGGCGGTCGAAGCACCCTAGAGCGAGTTATCGCAACTTGTGGAAGTGGCTGGGCGACGTGTGTAGAGCGCCGGAAATGTGGTGAATGGCGACGCCGTAACACATACCGTGCTTCATGCACTCAGGAAGAACTGCTATTTGAGTAGCCTATTATCAAAGACGGGCATTTGTCGTCTGCCAGAAACTTAGATAAACGTCATTTTTATTGCGAAACGTAGAGCTTATATACTTATAAGCTGATTTGAGCATTATAAACGTTAATACTCGATGATTTATACCTGAAAATGGCTAATATCAATTTGATTACTCAAGCACCTTCAAATTGTGATTGGAAATACAGATGTACGTCTTTGAAATAAGAACGTGAAGGCGTCCGCTTTTGACGTGAACACGCTTCCAGACATCCGTTTTTGATACCCAGAAATTCCCTTACTACTAACGAGAATCTTTTACAAAAATGTTTGTATAGCTTATGGGACTTAACTACTGGGTCATCAGTCCCTAAACGTACAAACTACTTATAAAGTACCTCATACTAAAGACGGCACAAACATCCGTGCCCGACGGGGGATTCGAACCCCCGGCCATAGTGGCCGTGCAGACCGTGACTGGAACGCCTCAGTCCCCTCGGCCACCGCGGCCGGCAATCTTTTACAGGTGTATAGTCTGTGAAATTATAGGAATATCGACATAAAGTGGAAAATATTAAATTCTGAATTCTATTACTTATTGGAAAAATGAAGAAATACAATAGTCATAATAATCTGTTTAATTTTATATACAAAATAAATTGTTACGGAACTGAATCTCTAATATTATTAGTATAAGGTATGTTGACACTGTCGCCAGATTTTTTCTAAACATCCTTACGTTATTTCCGATATCGAAATTCTTTCCAACAAGTGATAATTTCGTACAACACACCTTACAATAGAAAAGTGTAGTTTACAAGCTAGTCTTACTTTTCTTTCTTCTCAATGTTTATTTTCCAATTTTCAGGTAGTGGACACTGGTGACATATTATGTTCCATTTCACTCGCTTTAAGATGGTTATCAGTAATAATACTATAAGAAATTACTGTAAAACTTAAGCAAGGGCTAATAGGTCTTACTACCTGGTACATGCTGTCGCCATGCTTGATTTTCGAGGTCATGTGATCATATACTGTGTTCCCATTGGTGCACACTGCTTCATTGAACAAGTGTCCGAATTTGATATCAAGCTCTTATGTAGGTGTCCGCTTATGATGTGAACAAATTTAACTTGTGATTTATCACATTTACGTCAAGTTTTGGATAAAACGGACTTAACCAATGAAAAGAGCGGAAGAACGTCCTCTACGATGGACTGCTAACTAAATTTCGACCATTAGGTCAGATAATTGCAGAACGACATATTGACCATAGCTGTTTATTTTTTCTCGGTGCTACCGGTTTCGGTCAATTTACCATTATCAAGCATTAGCAGAGATTAGCTAATAGCTTAACATGTCGTGACACAAACTATTAGGTAATCTCTGCTAACGCTTGATAATGGCAAATTGACCGAAACCGATAGCATTGAGAAATAAAAAACAGCTATGGTCAATATGGCGTTCTGCAATTATCTTAAAGCTGTTATGCCCCACCTGTTCACCTTCCTAAATTAGGTCAGATGTCTAGGATTGATATTAGGCTACTCATTTGTTGTCTGTGTAATATAGTTAATCTAAGCTGTAGTCGAGTATTAATGTAAATAAACTGCCTTCTTTAAGGACAAAACAGTATTGAGTATAGCTTGAGCTACTGATACGTAAGTGTGGTAGCGGCAGAGTGGCCGAGTGGATTGAGGCGCTATGCTCCGATGCGCGAGGCCGTTCCCCGTCTGGGGTTCGAATACCCCCTCGGGCATGGATGTCTGTGCTGTCCTTAATATACGTTAGTTTATAAGCAGTTTGTATGTTTAGGGACTGATGACCCCGCAGTGAAGTCCCATAAGATTCACAAACATTTGTACCTGAACGTGAGTGTAAACATTTCATGTAGGCCATATGTACTGCTTCAAAAATAAATCTTGAGTCAATTGGAAAACTGTAGTAGGGGGTACTAATTATTATTTCTGACAGTATATATACCACAGTAGAAACATGAGATTGCTAATGTATCTCTTTGAATGCAGTTTGTAATATCATTTCTTTTTAGTTCTTAATTCCATCAAAGAAACAAAAATGTCATCGCAGTACACACACAGAGATGAATCGTTAAGCTTCAAACACTCAGCGTGGGCTTACGCCAGTCGTGATCAACTAACATACACTCCTGGCAATTAAAATTGCTACACCACGAAGTTGACGTGCTACAGACGTGAAATTTAACGGAAAGGTGGAAGATGCTGTCATATGCAAATGATTAGCTTTTCAGACCATTCACACAAAGTTGGTGCCGGTGGCGACACCTACAACGCGCTGACACGAGGAAAGTTTCCAACCTATTTCTCATACACAAACAGGAGTTGACCGGCGTTACCTGGTGAAACGTTGTTGTGATGCCTCGTAGGGATGCGAAATGCCTACCATCAAATGTCCGACTTTGATAAAGGTCGCATTGTAGCCTATAGCGAATGCGGTTTATCGTATCGCGACACTGCTGCTTGCGTTGGTCGCGATTCAATGACTGTTAACATAATATGGAAGCGGTGGGTTCACGAGGGCAATACAGAACTGCGTGCTGGATCCCAATGGCCTCGTATCACTAGCGTCGACAAGCATCTTATCCGCATGCCTGTAACGGATCGTGCAGCCACGTCCCGATCCCTGAGTCAACAAATGGTGACGTTTGCAAGACAACAAACATTTCACGAACAGTTCGACGACGTTTGCAGCAGCATTCACTATCAGCTCGGATACCATAGCTGTGGTTACCCTTGACGCTGCATCACAGACAGGAGCGTCTGCGATGGTGCACGCAACGACGAACCTGGGTACACGAATGGCAAAACATCATTTTTTCGGATGTATCCAGGTTCGGTTTACAGCATCATGATGGTCGCATCCGGTTTGGCAAAATCGCGGTGAACGCACATCGGAAGCGTTTATGCGCCATCGTCATTTTGGCGTATCACCCAGCCTGATGGTATGTGGTGCCATTGGTAGCACGTCTCAGTCACCTCTTGTTCGTATCGACGGCACTTTGAACAGTGGCCGTTACATGTCAGGTGGGTCACGACCAGTGGCTCTACCCTTCATTCGATCTCTGCGAAACCGTACATTTCAGCAGGATAATGCTGCCCGGGCCAGCATATTCTTCAGATCTCTCACCAATTGAAAAGTCTGGTAAATGGTGGCCGAGCAACTCGCTCGTCACAATACGCCTCTCCCTACTCTTGATGAACTGTGGTATCGTGTTGAAGCTGCATGGGCATCTGTACCTGTACACGCCATCCAAGCTATGTTTGACTTAATGCCCAGGCGTATCAATCCCGTTATTAAAGCGGTGTGGTTTTTCTGGGTACTGATTTCTCAGAATCTATGCACCAAAATTGCTTGAAAATGTAATCACATGTCAGTTCTAGTATATTTGTCCAATGAATACCCGTTTATCATCTGCATTTCTTCTTCATGTAGCAATTTAGTGGTCAGTAGTGTATTAATGTTTCAAGTGAAAATTGTATGACTCCAAAGGTAAATGTAAGAACGCAATTGGGTGGTAATACGCCTCTGTAGTCCAGTAAATTCAAACGAAAGAGCGGTATTATAAACGTATAGAACACGCCACAGAATTTTTGTCCGTGAAATAGCACAATTTCATAGTTTGAGAAGAGAACAAAGTGTAGTGATAAAAATAGCAACAATTTGTTTGGGTGGGGCCTCCAGTCAGAGACATTGACATTTGTAAGAATGTCGTTATGGTTCCAGTGTTCTTGTGTAGGTGTGATGAATAGTGTAGTGTTTACTGCTCTCTGAAACTGTCATGATTTTCTGTTTAATTACAGTGTGAAATGAAAGTTTAAAAAAAAGGATGGACAGCATGGTGGCTTTCCGCGTAGGGGGCACGGCTTCGATTGCCGGTCGTGTCGGGGATGATTTTTTCCCACTTGGAGACTGGTTGTTGGGTCGTTCTCATCAACATTGACATGCAAGTCGCTGAAGTGGCGTCAGATAAGTGACTTGCACCAGGCAGACACAACACCACCCCAGTTGCGGTCAAACAGCCACACGTTCGTCCGATGGTGTTCAGCAACGACAACAGTTGAGTGACAGAAAGCAAAGTCATCTGTCGAAACACCTCTGTGGTTTTCTTCAAATAGTGTTTATCGTCATGTATATACCGAAGGTCAAACAAAGCGTTTGGTCGTCAGTGAAAGGCCGACATGAGCATTCTCGCAATTTGGTGGAACTACACAATCGAGTTGTCACTGGGTCATTTAACGTGAGTTTGACTATCATCACAACCCTATGGACTCGCATCATAGTCCTGGTGGTTATCAAATCCACTGACGGAATTATGTGGCTCTGAATGAAACCTGAAAAAATTTCTATAAGGACAATTAACTTTTTATTCAAAGATCATATTATTGCATAGTAAATACTCACAGTTGTAAATATTGCTAATTGGCTTTTAAATCAAAAATCTGCTGGAAATTCTGTGCGTCGCAGAGGATACCGTGCTCACGGGTGCGGTTCCTCTCTGCGAGTTTACGAGAGTAACTCGGGCGTCTGTTCCTTGATTGTCGTGAGTGCACTCGTGCTCCCCCGATAATCCATTTTTAGTCTGGGGCAAAAATTGGTCCCAATCCCCCGGTTCCGACCAAGGTTTTCGGGAGGTTTTCCTTGGTTGTAAGGCGTATGCTGGAACTGACAAGCCCCTCCCACTTATTACCAATAGGAATCCCCCTTTGCCCCACCAATTGTCTGATAATTGGCTGAATAGAACCGCGACTCTCTATGGGCCGGATCTCAAACAGCCCGCTCCACTCCTAGGAGTGAGGAATGAAAAGAACAGTTTATTTATTTATTTATTTTTATTTATTTTTTTATTTATTTTATTTTATTATTATTTTTTTAATTTTATTATATATATATATATATATATATATATATATATATATATTTTTTTTTTTTTTTTTTTTTTTTTTTTTTTTTTTTTTTTTGGAACTTCTTATATGACTCATACTGAACAGTGTGAAAGGGAAAAAAACAAAAGACATGAAACAAAAATTAGGACATGAAATAAAGTAAGAACTGAAAAATCCTCAAATATTTGTAAGCCGAAGGACGAAATTGATAGGTACATCGGTCCCTACACTTACCAAATATTTAAACTAATTCATGTTAAGAATAACACATAGGAGTCCACAACTATACCCGAGGGAATAACCGAACATTCCATGGATGTAACCGCGCAATCCGTGATATGGTGCCACAAACCTCACGGATGTTTTTAACGAACTATTTTTGATTTAACTAATAAATCGAATTGTGGATACCGTTCATTGCAGTGCATTTAAGAGCTTTTACGAGGGGTGTTCAAATGAAGAGGTACGAAACGACACTGTCCAGTGTTCTTGCATTTAAGATTTTTTTTTTTTTTTTTTAATTTTTTAGCGGACCGAACTTGTGGAAGTCACAGGGTGACATGTCCATGCTCTAGGGCGAATGCCCAAACAGCTCACAATTGAAATTGGCCAGTACACTTTGTGTCACCCTGGAGATGAGTGGACGCGCATTATCATGGAGCAGAATCACTCTCTCCGTAAACAGACCAGGCTGTTTGCTATTGATAGACTTGCACAGGGTACGGAATGTCTCACAGTACACGTCACTGTTAATGGCTTTTCCGTGCTCGAGGAGTTCGATGAATATCGGAGCTCAAACGTCGAAAAAGGAGGTTAGCGTCACATTGCCTGCTGAGGTCACGGGCTTGAATTTTCCAGGGGAATGGCGCACTACATTATCCCAAAGCGGCGTATTCAAATTTCAACCGGTTTGATTCTTAACAAGTTTTACCACTTTTCATTTGTACACCCTCGTACTTCATGTAACGAAACGGTTTGGCGGCAAGAAACGCTAACGTACTTGTAGTTTCATGGAGGAAATGAAAATATCACGAAGTTGGTTCTCCGTACGCAACTATACTTATGACATCAAATCTCGTTAACTATGTGTAGTAAGGACATAAATTTGTTGATACATTCAGTTGAAATTGTGGATATTATGTGGAAACGTGGCGTGATTAGTTTTCACAGTAGCGAAGTGACAAACAGATCTTGAAAATAAGTATTTTTTTTTCTCTTAACCAGGTTTCGTTATTACTAAGTGTAATTTCATCACAAGGTAAAAAAGGTTTACATGAGAAACGTAACGTCCGAATTATACATTGCGATAAAGCTCGCTCATGTTGAAAAGTATGATATGTAACATTATTACCTTTAAAATGTAAAACAAAACAAAAAATTAATACAGCGGTGTGGTGTGAGGAACAGGAAGCAAAAGAAATTTATGCAACCATTTTGGTGTATTACATAATTTTTAAATCTGTATATACGGTTGACGTTATTCAGTATGTTTAAAATTGTAATAAATTACTTTGTCATTCCTGATGCTGAAGCCATACTAAAGGAGCAGAGACAGTATAAAATGAATAACCCTTTTGCCTCTCTTTATACTGTGTGGACAGTGAGCGAGAAAAACTTTTAAAATAATATGTAGAATTTTTCAGAGATGGCTATGTGCCGTCACACTCAAATATTTAATGAACATTTCCTCCGTAATTTATACAGCATCTGTATCTTTAAATGTGAATGTCTGTTCGGTGTACGTTTGTCACATCTGAACCAGAACACATAAAGAGCTACAAATTTGTACAGTTACTAATGTCTACCCGGGGAAGGTTTTAGGCACGGTTTTAAGGCGATTGGTTAGCTATTTATCTATATATATTAATGTGAATGTCTGTTTGGTGTACGCTTATCACGTCCGAACGACAAGACGCAGAGAATTAAATATCTGCACAGTTACTAATTTAAACCTGAGAAAGGTTTTAGGCACTGTTTTATAGCGATCTGATACATATTTAGTAATTTGAAGAATATAACACGAAATGCGGAACAATAATTACTCTTTGAAAATTATATTTACTCTTTGAAAATGGTACTATTGGTTGCATTGTTGCTTGAAGGTTTATAATGATAAAAGGGTGGAGTATATTGGGATGGAAAGTTATCGGTGTATATAAAATTCTACGTGTGTGTGTGTGTGTGTGTTAATATTTCGCTCTGCAGCGAAAACTACAGAACGCAAACGAATGGTGTGCGTGGGTATCAATATTTTGCTCTTCAGAAAAAAACTGCACAATGGAGATAAAAGATCTGTATTGTAGTACGTAGTCTTCCGTTGTACACCATAGCAGTTCCATGCCGATAGCTATAAGGGGGTGGAAGATATGGTGGTTGAGAATCGTCAAATTATAAACAAATTCGGACTGAAGGCCAAGCGATGACGTTTGCGACTCTATAGCAAGAAAGTTACATACAGCGAAACGTGATGCTACAGGCCATATCTTTGATTAAAAGCAGCGGATTGTTGATAACCTGTTAAATTATATTTGGATATGATATAACGGGTATTTGTAAATTGTAAATCATTAAGTATTTCCCATAATTTTAGTTTTTTATTTGAATATTGATTTTTTTCTCTCTCTCTCTCTAAAGAAGATATTGTATTTCATTTCATCCTACAAAACCAGTCCCATAGCACACTACTGAAAGATAGCTTATCTATCATAATCAACCAACACGCGAACGGAGCTGCGGGTTTAAGCTAATTATCAATAATGCCTCAGTGTGATTAAAATCTTGGAGTTTTCAAATTAAATTTCTAACATAGGTCTCTATTATAAATTACATTGTGATAGGGTAGAAAAATATTTTTATACGGGCAACAATTACGTAAATACTGAATGGCGTTGGATCGACAACCTGCGGATTACTTAGAGCTGACCGTTTTAGCGGTACAGTAATATACATGTTTTTGTTAATGGAGCGCTACCGTTCGTCCGTGTGCGAACAGGTTGTCGGACGCAGACAATGGAAAATGCAGTTCCCACGGGAGGCGTCCCGATTCGCATTGACAACGTTCAGTGGAGTCGAACAAGAGCGTACGAAAGCACACAGCATGCGCTCGATGACACTCGACAAACATTGCTATCAGCCAGTCCCGAAGGACGTACAGTGATTCAAAATTTACGAACCTCTCTCGCTTGTTTCACTTTTCGTGCATTTTAACGGCCGACGATTCCATGAATATTTATAGGGGGAGAATTTTGGGATCAGTAATTTTTTTTTTTTCATCTCGTAACTACAGTAAACCCGAGGTAGCTCTTTACTTGCACGTATCTATGTAGCTCTTTGGAGAAACTTCACGACTTCCATTATCGTTATTGGTACACCGCTTTTCGTAGTCGCCGAAAACTTACTTCCTGATGACAGCTCAGTAACACCATCAATGCTAGGCGCAATTGTGTATCTTTTTCGTTTCAGGGGCAATGGCCTGCGGTAAATTATTTTCTTCATATCGAATACACTTGGATGAAGTCATACAGCACTCTCTAGTCACCGGGCGGACGTGGGCGTCATGTCAAGGATATCGTGGCCACTCCCGTCGGAGATTCGAGTCCTCCCTCGAGCATGGGTGTGTATGTTAAAAGTAGTGTGTGTGTGTGCTTGAATGAATGCTAATGGTAGTATGTGTGTGGCGGCAAGCGTGTCACTGTTTGTGTTAACAGACAGTCCCCGCTAAAATACACAAACAAATGTTCTGTTTTAGTTCATCATCATAATTATCATCATCGTCATCATTATTAGAGACTGATTATGGCTTTCAGCGTTCAGTCTGGAGCATAGTACCTCTAATAAAATTCCTCCATGATCCCCTATTCAGTGCTAACATTGATGCCTCGTCTGATGGTATGCCTTCAAAATGATTTGTTCAAAATCATTCTGCATCGAAACCGAATCTAATTACTTTCTTCTTGGTCTACCTCGACTCCTCTTACCCTCCACTGCCGAGCTCATGAGTCTCTTAGCTAACCTTGCTTCTCCCCTGCGTGTAACATGACCCCACAATCTCAGTCTATTCGCTATAACCGCTTCATCTATGGTGTTCATTCCCAGTTTTTCTTCGATTTCCTAATTATTGACACCCTCCTATTGTTCCCATCTATTAGTACCTGCAATCATTCTTGCTACTTTCATATCTGTAACCTCTACCTTATGAATAAGGTAACCGGTATCCATCCAACTTTCACTCCCATACAACAAAGTTGGTCGAAAGATAGAGCGGTGCACCGCTAACTTCTCTTGGTTACAAAATAATTTGACTAAGCAATGAGACTTAGTACCTTCCTTTGCCCTGTTAGAATAAATTACAACTGACATGAGATACGATGATCTTACGTTAATGTGGTTCAGTTTGATGTGCAACGGATAACACCTCAAATTGTACAGTAGTTAATAAGTTAACAGTAATTAAATTTGTAATTGGTTTACACATTAATCTCGTGAGTGAGGAACAATATGAGCAAATGGAAAGTGCAGATCTATTAGCGTGCACCATATACCAGTAAGCAGACTATACAAGCACAATTCGACTGCGAGAGCCAACAAAAAGGGCGTGCTACTAACATGATAATTTTGTCACTTAACCCTCCTACTACCAGAATTATTTTGTTACACAGAGTACCGTTGGGGTCAATATGACCCCAAGTAATTAACATGGGATATATTGGCAGTATTTAATTTATTTTAATGAACTGACACAAAAGCATACATTATTGATTGAAACCGGTAGATATATAGATATATAAGCACCTAAAGATCTAGTCTCAACACTTGATCTTATAGATCCTTACATCTAAAACAAAGCAACTCTTTACATTTAAAACAAAGAATGTCTGAATGGTGTTTACAGACAAAGGAAAAGCATATTCTGCACGTTTATGAATGTTTTCTATCCATTGAACGTTCGCACAGGTAGCCGTCCACGTTTTACCCCCGTATGCACTTGTGGTGAAGGAGGAGGAGGACGAGGCAGAGAAGCTTTGCTGCGCTGACTTCTGTTTTTCTGTACTAGATTTGTTCCCAGTTCCAGAAGTAGTTGGTTTTTTTTTCCCAGTCAGGATTCAAGTCCAACCAAATTATGAAAGCATTCAGGGCACTAATATCCAAAATATTATATATATAAAAAAAACCACCATGGGCCATCTTCTTGTCATACATTTTGTGGTGTAGGTTCTGACTAACTTGTCCATAGTGTCTACACCTGATTTTGTTGCATTATAGTCTAGGATTATAATAGGTTTCGCTGCTTTGCCGTCACCTATTTCCTCCCTGAAATGCATAGTACTCAGCAATGTCACTATCTTACCCTTTTTTGGGCAATAGGAGACTATCGTAGCTGATTCCTGGAATCCGAAGAGAGATGAACCTACAGTTCTTCACCTTGCGTCGATAAATTCTGCAGGTAGTTCACTTCGACTTTTTCTTAGTGTTCCTAGCAGAGTCATTTGTTTTCGTTTTAGTTCCTTTGTCAACTCCAAACTTGTAAAGAAATTATCTGTTGTGATATTTCTACCACTTCCAGATAAATGTTCTGTCAGTTCTAACACTACTCTTTTCCCCTGATTTATTTCTCCTTGCTGGCCTTCGCCCTTTCCTGTGGACACCTGCAGGTGTGTGACATAGTAATTAGTGCTGTCACATGCAGCCCAAATCTTTATACCATACTTTCCATGTTTTGAGGTGATGTATTGGCGAAATGGACACCTACCCCTGAAAGTTACCAGTTGTTCATCAACTGTAATATTCTCATGTGGTTCGTATGCATCATGCAGTGTGCTTACCCACTTCTCAAATAAATCCCTTATAGGAGCCAATTTATCAGGGCTATGATTCTGCCGCCGGTGCTGAGCATCATCAAACCGAATACAGCGTGATATTTCTATAAAGTGGTTCCTAGCCATAGCACTATTGAAAATAGGTCGGCCATGCTCTTCGTTCCATAAATTCACTATGCCCTCATTGTGACCTTTGTACACCCCCGCAAGAATAAGCAGGCCAAGAAAGCATTCAAATTCTTCCCTATCAATATCTGTCCATTTGTTACCAAAAGTAATGTTACCCTCTTTGTTGGTCCACTTCAAAATAATCTGGAAAATGCTGGGCTTCATAAATAATTCAAATGCTGACTGCACAGTATTTACGTTCCTTACAGTATGTCTCGTGGGACCTGGAGCTGTCTTCAATATATTTCGTGCTGGCTGTCTCCCATGTAATCTAACAGGATTTTTCCCCATGTTTCATTTCCATTTCTCGACCTGAAAAAATGGGATTACTTACATATTATTATTATTATTATTGTTGTTATTATTGTTAGTAGTAGTAGTAGTATCGGTTTTTGCAAACTTATGGCATATTATTTGTACTTACTTGAAAACATTCTGATCTGATATGCCATCAGCTTCAGGAGTTTCCAAATCTCCAACATCTTCATCAGAATCTTCAGTTGATTCACTACCTCCAGAAATAACACCATCAATCTCTTCGTCGTCATCAGACGCTGTATCTCCTAATTCCTCTTCTTCATTCAAAATTGCTTGTATTTCAGCACTACTCGGACGTTTTCGAGACATTATGTAGTTCTTGCACACGCTGAGACAAAACACTAGCAACAACTGAGGCGACACACAACTACTGCTGAGGCAAGAAACGGCAACAATGGGTATAAATTAGAATTGGAAATGTTAGTTTCATTGTTGCAGGTGTTTCCTATAACATCTGTTCAACGTAATATTCGTTGTTCTGTTTTCATAATGTTACATTCAAGAAACGAAACAAAAATAAATTTGTTTGGGGTCATGATGACCCCAGTGGTACTCAGTGCATAGGCCATAAATAAATTTTAATATGTTTTAAATGTAAAACTGAATAATATGTCATTGCATACAAGCAAGTTAGAGAGACAAAGTCATAAATTTTGAAAATAATTGCATGAAAAATAAGGGAGATATTGTGGTGTCGCACAAGTACAAAGTGCGCGCCACCTACTTTCGCCGCGCGCCGCCATGCACGCACGGCGCGGCGTTCTCACGACGACAGCCACGAGCGCCCTCTGCTGCAACCCCGCTCGTGGCCACCACGGAAAGACACCGGTCACTTGGGACTGAGATAGCAACCAGTTAGGACCTTCGTAATCAGATAGGCACCAGTGAAGACTTTGCTATTGTACAGGCACTAGGCAGGCCTCTAACAACTATGTATCAACATTCTGCAGTACTATGTAAAAGTAAGTATTGTTACATTCTGTGCAATATATATCTCTTTCTAATTTACTCTAGTGTTTATAGTTTCTGGCTGCTCCCCTCCGTACCTGCACCAGCGTGCTATCTATATTCCTGTGTCGGTCTCATCCACCCGGCCACCGACACCTACGACGAGGCTGGGACACAAAAGCGGCGACGAAGTCGGGACACAAAATTGGCGACGAGGAGTGATAGAACCTTGGACCAGCCCGCTTACAGCAGCCAGACAGCAGCAGTAGGAGCACGCAAAAATTGCTCCCGCCCACCCACCCTTATTATAACAATTTTGGGGAAAGATATTTTGTTACGTGTTTTGTGGACTTTTTTGTTGCAGAGCGTCCTCTTTCATATTGCATTTGTGTTTTGTTATAATTTACTTGTATGCGTGGCGCCTAATCGGTCAGCATGGCCACTACCCCGAACCCAAACTTAATGGAAATTATTCAGTTACAGACGGCGCAAATCAATCAACTACTGCAGGCCGTGTCGCAGTTGACGACACAGGCTGCTCACCAACAACAACAGCCGTCACATCAGCAGCCCACACCGGCCGCTGCACCGCTTCCTACATTTCGCCAGTACAACGAACGTGAGGAAGAATGGAGCGACTATTTCGCACAGTTTCAAGAACTCGTCGCGGCTCATCAAATTACAGGTCAGAGAGTGAAGAACCTTTTCTTATCGATTGTGGGCCCCCAGACCTTCGTACTATTGCAAAAACTTTTCCCTCTCGCATCTCCTCGTGATGTAGACTTTGAACAAATTGTAGATGCACTGAATGCTCATTATGAGAGAAAAGTTCTTGTAGCCGCTGCACGATACCGATTTTTCAGACTTAAAAAATTACCGCAGCAGTCACACCAAGAGTGGATTACGGAATTGAAGGGCTTAACCCGCCAATGTAAATTTACTTGCTCTTGTGGACTTTCGTATAGTGACGTGATGTTGAGGGATGCAATTACGCAGAATATTCAGGACCCCAGAATTAGAGCAGCAATTCTGAAACAGTCTGACCCCTCATTAGACAGTGTACTGCAGCTTATAGAAGCGCATGATACTTTTGACTTAGCAGATGTAGAAATGCAAAGCCACAGTGTTAATTCAGTGCGCCGCAACGGACGCTTTCCTAGCCGTAGTTCTCAGTATAGCACTAGTGATTCTTATTTTTCTACCGGCCGTGCTGAACAGACAGTGAACAGTAGCCAGTGTAAAAGTGCGACACAAAGGTCGCCCCGTCGTATTAGAAACAGTGATTTGAATAAAGGGCGCCAACGCTCATTTCAGAAAAATGTTAGTAAATCGTGCCCCCAGTGTGTGTCTCGCCACAAGCGTGCTCATTGCCCTAGTCGCAACGCAACCTGTTATCAATGTGGCAAATCGGGACATGTGCAGTCTGTGTGTATGCAAATTAAAAACTCAAAGAACAGTAACGTTAGAAACAGTGCTTCGCAAAGTGCGAGAACAGTTCATTCTGTAAATGTTATACGGGCTGTGGAATTGAACAGTGCTTTCCTTGGATCTCAATTGCAAGAAAGTAGTTCTGCGCCTATGGCAAAACTATATAGTGCACCACGTAGCAAGCGCCGACGAGCGCGTAAAACAGTGCAACGGAAAAGGGTTCGGGACAAGCAAAATGACTATGAACAGTGCATTCCTGTAGTGAAATTAGTGCCTTCTGCAACTGCTCCTTGTAATATTGCCCAGTACTGTGTAGCTAGTGACAGTAGACATCAAGTAGCTACTCAAAAGTGTAGTGCAGTAGTTAGTAAATCTGGAGTAAATTCGCAGGCTTGCGCGGACGTCGATCCGGCGGTAGTGTCATCTAGTGACAGTGTTATTAATCCGCTGCGTGCCGAGTCTGCGCCGCTTCCTTCACTACGCGGCCCGCGCAAGCGCAGTAAACAAACCGTAGCAGAGGTTGCCCACATTCGCGCACCTGTCGAGCGCCGCAAGCAAAACCTTTTTGTGAATCTTTCCATTGACAATAAGACTGTGCAATTTCAGCTCGACACTGGTTCCGCTGTTACCTTAATTAATAAAGATACTTATGAACTTCTGGGTTCTCCAAAATTATCGCTGTGTCAACAAGTGCTAACAGCTTATACCGGTCAAAATATTCCCGTGCTAGGAACGTGTAGCCTGCCCGCCTCTTTTCAAGGTGTTACAAAAACAGTTGCTTTTGTAGTTCTTCAGGCCAAATCGACACAGAACATTTTTGGACTAGATGCTTTTGACTTGTTTGGTTTATCAATTCAAAGAGATGTGCTTCAAATTTCTTCAATAGTGCCTCAGGATAAAATCAATGCATTGTGTGAAAAATACAGTGACTTGTTTCCCCGGAACTAGGTTGTGCAAAAGACTTCGTGGCACAAGTAACTTTAAAAGAATCTGCAGTTCCAAAATTTCGTAAAGCTAGACCAGTGCCTATCGCATTGCGTGATACAGTTGCCAAAGAACTTAAACGTTGGCAAGATGGTGGGGTGATTTCTCCTGTTTCTGCGAGTCAGTGGGCCTCGCCTATAGTAATTATACCCAAGCCGTCAGGAAAACTTCGTCTCTGTGCGGACTTCAAATCAACAGTGAACAGTCAAACAATTGTAGACACTTATCCCCTGCCCAGACCTGACGAACTAATGGACAAATTAGGACAGTCTCGTTTCTTTTCTAAGATTGATTTAGCAGAGGCATACTTACAAATTCCGCTTGATGACGAGTCAAAAAAATTTTTCGTCATTAATACTCACATGGGCCTTTTTCAATTTCAACGCCTACCCTTTGGCAGTTCTTCCGCCCCCGCTATTTTTCAGCGTTTTTTGGAACAGCTGACAGTTTCTGTACCGTGTTGTTCGAACTATTTAGATGATATCGTGGTATCCGGACGTACAGTTGAAGAACATTTAGCAAACCTGGAGTGCCTTTTCAAAGTTTTGACTGCAGCAGGTCTACGTTGTAATAAAGCAAAGTGTTCGTTCTTTCAGACTGAAATAGAGTACCTAGGCCATGTGATTAATGCCCAAGGAATTCATCCCTTACAGTCACATCTTCGAGCAATCAAAGACTTGCCTCCTCCTAAGAATGTGCATGAATTGCAAGCAGTGATGGGAAAGCTTAACTATTATTTCAGATTTATTCCCAATGCCTCTCAGATTGCAGCTCCACTGCATCACTTACGTAGGAAGAATGTTCCTTTTGTATGGTCTAAAGATTGTCAGGTGGCCTTTGACAAACTAAAGTCTGCACTACTCAGTGATGCATGTTTGATTCCCTTTGACCCACAGAAGCCTGTAGTGTTAGCAGTTGACGCCTCGTCGTACGGTCTGGGTTCCGTTCTGTCGCATCGTATTGGATGTCACGATCGTCCTATTGCCTTTGCATCCAAGCTACTGACGCCGACGCAACAGAATTACAGTCAGATAGAAAAGGAGGCCTTAGCAATCATTTACGGCGTCACAAAGTTTCATCATTATCTCTATGGCAGAAAATTCTATTTGTTGACAGACCACAAGCCTCTCACGTCGTTGTTCTCACCCACAAAGCCAATTCCGCCACGAACGGCACAAAAGCTTCAGAGATGGTCCTTGATATTGTCTAATTATCAGTATGAGATTTTGTACCGACCTACCACTAAACACGCCAACGCGAACACACTTTCCCGACTTCCGGTTGGCCAGGATGTGTCATTTGATTCTTCAGAAATAGCATGTTGTCAGATAGACTCCAGAGATGCTTCCGCTGTCGCAGACTTTCCTTTGAACTCTCGTCGGGTTGCACAGGAAACAGCTGCGGATGCAGACCTAAGTGTGGTAGCACGTTTTGTTCGCCCTGGGTGGCCTGCCAGAGCCAAAGACATTGATCGGCCTCTGGTTCGACGTTATTTTGCACAACGTCATGCATTATCTTTAAGTCAGGGTGTACTGTTGTTGCATACCGCCAACGACCAAACAAGAGTGATTGTTCCTCGTTCCCTGCAACGTGAAGTGTTACGCCTCCTGCATCAAGGACATTGGGGCATTGTTAGGACAAAGCAACTGGCCAGACGTCATTGTACCTGGGTTGGTATGGACGCTCAGATAGAGAGCATGACATCACAGTGTACTGTTTGTGCGGAGCATCAGGCGGCTCCTCCGCAACGTTTCTCAGATTGGCCACGCCCCAAGGGACCATGGCAACGTTTACACATTGACTTTGCCGGACCTTTCTGGAATACGCGCTGGTTAATTGTTGTAGACGCTTTCAGCAAGTTCCCTTTCGTGATTGCCATGAACTCAACGACGGCGTCTAGTACAATCAGTGCCTTAACATCAGTGTTTTGCATCGAAGGTTTGCCTGAAACTATCGTCAGTGACAATGGACCTCAGTTTGTTAGTGCGGAATTTCAACAGTTTTGTCGTGTGCATGGTATTCAGCATATTACCACTGCACCTTTCACCCTCAGTCCAATGGTGAAGCAGAACGTTTCGTTCGAACATTCAAGTCTCACATGGAGAAGATGAAAGGTCAGCACTCCAGGCAGCAAGCTCTTCAAATTTTCCTGTCTACGTATCGATGCATGCCACGTGACGGCCCGTCTCCTGCCAAGCTGCTACACGGCCGCCGTCACCGCACTCTCCTTCACCTGCTGCAGCCTCCCACGCACCGAGTCGGTTCGTATGGCGCTACGCGTTTTCAGGTTTCCACACCGGTGCTGTACAGGGTGTTTGCTGGCAACAAGAAGACATGGTTGCCGGGCACCATTCAGCGCGTGCTCGGTCGCAATATGTATGTTGTACGTTCTTCCACAGGGTCGGAGCTGCGGCGCCACGCAAACCAATTGCGTCTGCATAGGCCGCGCGATCCTGTCTCCGGTTTCTTGATTCCAGACCCAGTTCACCGCCAGGGAGCACATCCACATCGTTCGTCGACGGGTCCAGCGTCCCCGGACTACGAGATCGTCCCGATGG
Organism: Locusta migratoria; assembly: GCA_026315105.1. Lineage (NCBI taxonomy): Eukaryota > Metazoa > Arthropoda > Insecta > Orthoptera > Acrididae > Locusta > Locusta migratoria. The sequence goes on from CM048745.1 coordinate 94,570,464, forward strand.
AGATTGACGCGACTCCGCCGCTGTCGCCGCCGCAGATGACAGCGTCACCCAGAGGGACTCCGGGACCGTGCGGGCCCTCCCAGCTTGGGCCACGCACCTCAGAAGAAGATGACCTGCTCCCTCTGGGCGGGGGCGGGCGCCCTTCCGCTGGTTTTCGCGGGTTTTCCAGCGGATCGCAAGGTGTATACCGGGGCGCGGACGGCGTCTCGATCCCAGCCTCAGCTACGACGCCCGTCCCACCAGTAACGCCCCCGCCCAGGCCCTCCTCCCAGTGCCGTCGCCGTGGCCCTCAGCCCTACGCCACGACGGCGCGGCGGTTTGGGGGGAAGGGGTGTGGTGTCGCACAAGTACAAAGTGCGCGCCACCTACTTTCGCCGCGCGCTGCCATGCACGCACGGCGCGGCGTTCTCACGACGACAGCCACGAGCGCCCTCTGCTGCAACCCCGCTCGTGGCCACCACGGAAAGACACCGGTCACTTGGGACTGAGATAGCAACCAGTTAGGACCTTCGTAATCAGATAGGCACCAGTGAAGACTTTGCTATTGTACAGGCACTAGGCAGGCCTCTAACAACTATGTATCAACATTCTGCAGTACTATGTAAAAGTTAAGTATTGTTACATTCTGTGCAATATATATCTCTTTTTAATTTACTCTAGTATTTATAGTTTCTGGCTGCTCCCCTCCGTACCTGCACCAGCGTGCTATCTATATTCCTGTGTCGGTCTCATCCACCCGGCCACCGACACCTACGACGAGGCTGGGACACAAAAGCGGCGACGAAGTCGGGACACAAAAGATATATATTACAAATGTGCTTATGGGGTCATATTGATCCCAGTGGTAGTAGGAGGGTTAAATAAACAAAATGTCGAACAAAGATATTTGAGATTAATTGGATACCAAAATCACTGCACTTGATAATGCGCCTATCTGAACAACATACTGATTCAACGTAATAGAAATGTCCTACAAATCTGGTAGAGATTTGAAGTATCACGCACCGAAAATATTTTTTTATCTCTTTATTTCAGATCAGACATATCACTTTAACTGTTACTAACATTGAGAGACTTAGTAATTTGAACTTTCATTAAGACTAAGAAAATCTATAACTATGAACTTTACTGGATTTATGAACAAACTACTTCCTGCTCTCATTAATAGACCAATTTATCATGACAAAATGTTCTAATTAACAAATAAATTTAACAAACACAATAATTATGCAACACTATCATAAGAAACAATGGTCAGAAAGGATAGCAATTCAAATTGGTGAAAGGAACGAGGAACTGGAAAATGACTCAGGGTTAAATGATAAATGCGAGCTCCACTGAACAGTATTCATTAGAAAAAAAGACTAACACCAACTACAATAGTTCAAATACAGGCTAGAAGACATAACAATAGAAAAGTACACATTTCCTTATTTGAGGCAGATTAATTTCCATACAAAAATTACAATCTGCAGCCTTGGCTGTGACTCTTCAAAATTGTCTGAATTTCTTTTACTCTTCGAGTCTAACACACAGACAGACTAACCCGACATTTCCAAGACCACTACTCATCGACTCAACTCTACCATAAGAACACAACGACTGCTCTCCACGAGAGTCACACCTCGACTCTTCACGAAAAAGCTGCGAGTGCAAGACATACTCCAAAGATAAAACAAAGTCTTTGGTTTACAGCAAAGATATGAAAATAAGTACTGTATGTTATATCGATTAATGAAATGGTACAAAATATTACATAAACTTGTTTACTACAGAATCATAGCTTAGGTCTTTGTAACAAAACATGCTCAAGGCTGTATGACAGGCAAAAATTAAGTGAAAATGATTTTGCGTACTCCTTTCAATGTTTTCCTTACTATAAATTAGTCTAGGATCCTAGTCTATGGACCTATGAACCCTAGCAGTTCGCTCCATTAGTTACTCGTACTCTAAAATTGCTGGACTAGCTCATCACACTTTCATTTTTCATTCTAAGTGGTCCAGCACTGCACTGGAAATTCACAAACATAATTGTTCGAGTAATCTGCTTCGGCAGTGTCATCCTCGTCCGTCGACTTTATAATGGTACTTTTGTGTCCCAACTTCGTCGCCGCTTTTGTGTCCCAGCCTCGTCGTAGGTGTCGGTGGCCGAGTGGAATGAGACCGACACGCTGGTGCAGGTACGGAGGGGAGCAGCCAGAAACTATAAACACTCGAGTAAATTGGAAAGAGATATATATTGCACAGAATGTAACAATACTTAACTTTTACATAGTACTGCAGAATGTTGATACATAGTTGTTAGAGGCCTGCCTAGTGCCTGTACGATAGCAAAGTCTTCAATGGTGCCTATCTGATTACGAAGATCCTAACTCGTTGCTATCTCAGTCCGAAGTGACCGATCTCGTTCAGTGGTGGCCACGAGCGGGGTTGCAGCAGAGGGCGCTCGTGGCTGTCGTCGTAAGATCGCCGCGCCGTGCGTGCATGACGGCGCGCGGCGAAAGTAGGTGGCGCGCACTTTGTACTTGTGCGACACCACAGGTACTCTACTAATTGTAATTTTGTGTAATGTGCTGTTGTAATGTACACTGACACATTAACAGAAACAGTTTCTGTTGCCAGCACTTTGCACTTCTGTTATAGGTGGAAAGAAGAAAAAAATTATATGATGACTTGTAAACAATTGACGATAGATAATCGTCGCCGTTTTTTATGCAGGTTCGTACAACTTCTTCGTTCAGTACCACACTCTCGCTGCTGACGAGGCTTTCCGTGACTTGCTTCAAGCTGATTAGTAAATAAGAGTATCCTGAATACTGGATTGTATCTCAGCAACAGCAAGAGAAAACAAACGGTTTTCAGCACTGCACGAAATATGTTAATGAACATATCTGCCACCGCGTATTTTAAATATTAGTCAATTGAATTGCTAAATGTTGCACTACACTGGCCTTCCCAGGAGTACAGCCGAACAATTGACTTGCAATGACGCTGAACTCCTGCCTTCTAAGGTTAAATTATTTATTTTTATTTATTTATTCTTTGCGTTTCAAGAACACTAAAAATTATTGTCTCTACAGATCATTTATATGTGCCACAAATTTTTAACAAAATAACATCGGTTAACGTGCTGCATTAGTGTTTTTCGCTAATAATAATTTTTGTCGTGTATGTACATTACAGTTCTGAAAGCTTATTACTTCGCCTTCCGATTTGGGCTAGGGTGAACGGGAAAAACCAGTAAAAATCCGTGCCAAAGCCTTCAGCATTGAGAATTGTATTGTGCTGTTATTACATATTAAGACAGCTTTTCACAGTCTTTCTTTTTTTTACCATCTGTTGGATTCGTCGCACCACGTTTGCCGCAGAATGGGATCTACTTGTCACCCTCACCCAAGATGTCACGGGAAGGAACAGCATTTCACACCAAGGCAGCACGAACGCTTGACATGAGAAGGTCGTAAAGATGAATTAAAATACCATCATGGCATATGGAGAGAACTCATTTAAGATTGGTATTAGTTCTGAGTTGCAAAGAATGTGCTTTCAATAAAAAATTCGGATCCAGTCTTCTTTTTCCATACTGGTGAAAAATTTGAATTCAAAATTAAATTTACACGATATGTTGTCTCAGGTCTAAATACTCCAACACATTCTTCAGAACACAGAACATTAATATGTGTCATTGACTGAAGTTATTGAAGTTCAGATATGGAAATCCTGTTCAATCATGGAAGTCCTAATTGTAATTTCGTATAATGTGTTGTCGTAATGTACACTGACACATTAACAAAACCAGTTTGTTTTTCCAGCAGTCTGCACTTCTTTTATAGGTTGAAAGAAGAAAGAAAATTATAGGATGACTCGTAAACAATTTTTGAAAGATATTCGTCGCCATGTTTTATGCAGGTTCGTGGATCTTCTTCGTTTCATTAGTAAATAAGAGTATCAAATTATTGACGTGGTCTTCTGTATTCGTTTGTACTTATTACAGAAAATCATTTCCCAGACTATTAATTTCAGATCAACATTCATTTATTGTTGCTTCGTTAATAACAATAATAGTTTTAGCCTAACCAAACGTACATTCAGTACAAGAACAAACCATTTCATTTCTTTATAATCGCAATCTACAACAACAGGAAACATAAAATCTTTGACAGAGAATCTAAACTCTACAGTTCACAGCACTGCGCGAAAATTATTAACGAATATTTCTGCCACTGCGTATTTGAAATGTTACTAGCAGTTGAATTACTAAATGTTCCACTACAGGTTTACTCTTGACTTCTTGCGCTATCCATTTCAAATGGCTTTCAGGAGGAAGACAAATTTTATTTTAAATCATTTACTTGACAATCGATCGATTTTATTAATTTTAAAAGCTTTCATATTCTGCGCATTAAGAGGTATAATCGTCTGTTAAGTTCAGATCCATAAAAGAAGTATAACTAATAGAAAAGGGTTATTAGTCTTGAAGCTGACGGCATTGAAACATTCCAATTGTATTTATAGACTATACAAAAATGATACCACTTATACACTTCCACTGAACTTCACAAATAATTTTTTGCTTTTACGAAGTCGTCACTCGCTGACACCCTCTCCCCTCAAAATTTTAAAAGGAGGAAAGCTAATTGCCTACTACACTTTCGCTGTTCATGAGGCCAAAATCCAGGATGTGTCTTGACATGCTAATGTACTACTTCTCACTAAAAAACTATTCACAAAACCCATTGCAAAAAATATATCGCTGTATGCCTCTGGAGGATTGTATCACTGTACGGCACATAGTTAAAGATAAATGACGTCATAAAAAGTGAGTAGCCTATAACTGAACAGTAGTTACCCAAATGCACCAAGTGCTTGATAATGGGGGCAGTTAGTGACTTCCAACACGCTTTAAACACAACGACAAAGCATTTCCCAACGTTTTCATACAGCATAAATACTATTTATCACTTTTATTTATTTGTAACGTAATCAGACGTTTGAAAAGGTTCTGTAAATGGGAATTTGATTCTTCTTGAAACCGGCGGTTACACTAGTCTTTAAAACATGGCTCTGATTCTGTTAACGTCATAATGTCTCTTATATCAAGTCCTCGAAGAAATCCTGAAATTGTTCCATTCCAAACTGGTCCGTCATCGTACACTTATTTATTTGCACCATCAACGTAAGTTTAGAATTATTACCTTTAACATAATAACTTCAAATTCCATGCCATAAAACTTACAGCAATCAACAAAACTCAGTAAAACTGATGCGGTACTCTTTGCAACACCCAAAGCTGTCGCACTGCCACTGAAAATTGCAACAAGTAGTTTTCGTACTATTCTGCAGATTATACTTTTATCAATTTTTCGCAATACTTTCATATTCTCAATGTTCTTTATTAGTGGAAAATTAGAATATGAGAAGATTTCTTTATTCACAACCAAAACTTGGTGGACGCAGAAGTCCGTACCTGAATGCTTGTATCTGGTGAAGGTGAAAATCAAAATCGTACCCTGAAAAAAAAATATCGAAAGGAGAAGCCGAGTAAATAATAATAAGAAGAAGAAGAAGAAAAATAAGGATTTAAGAGAAAACTTCTGCATTAAATTCAACAGGATAAGTAGTACTATACTATCATACATCGCAATTGCTGAAGTAGACATTAAAATGAGTTATGAAAAAACATTCAGAAAAACGGGTTACAGCGGGATAAAGGAGAAGAAGATGGGGGGGCAAGGTCTTTAAAGTTCGAGAAAGTTAATTATTTGAAACTGTATACGGAAGTTTCCAAGGTTTCCCCTTTTTTCTACCCTCGCTCTTGTTACCAAGACACTTCGTGCCAATGTTTTTATTTGTGAGGGGCCGTATTGCTTCGTACCTCTTCAGGGTATGATAACGATAGTTTCTTTTCACTAACCTGACATCATTCTAGACTGTTACGTCTGTTATCTTTCTCTAAAATTAATAATTTTTAAATAACAGAAATATAGCTTCATACAAAATAATTACATTGTATATATAGACACATTTAAATTAATTGCAATATATTATATATTGATAAAAGAGCTGGAGGGTTTTGGCGAACTTTTCAGAGCTAATCAGATTTTAGACGGAAATATGGGCGGATTTTTCCCACGGGATTCTTGTTCAGCGGCCCATATGCTCTGTGTTATTCACGCTACGTATTATCCAGTGCTCTCCCCAACACAGTAAGAAATATGGGCGGATTTTTCCCACGGGATACTTGTTCTGCGGCCCATATGCTCTGTGTTATTCACGCTACGTATTATCCAGTGCTCCCCCCAACACAGTAAAAGATATTTTACAAATAAAAATATGAAAGAACAAGTAAATGACTTCATATTATCCCCTTCGGAAGGTATACAGAGTGATTCAGAACTACAAGATTATATATATATATATATATATATATATATATATATATATATATATATATATATATATATATATATGTGTGTGTGTGTGTGTGTGTGTGTGTGTGTGTGTATGAAGCGTCAGACTAGTAATTCGGAGGTCCTGGGCTACAATCGCTGTTGCATGCCTTGGAAATGATTCAAAGAGGCTCTGGATCTGTTCTTGGAATGTAGCAATCCATGCTACATACAAGTATTGTCAAATTTAATCTGGTGCCACAATGGGTTTTGCATGCTGGGCTAGTCATTATGCAGTTAACGAGCAGACTTTATCAGTAGAGGAGAGATGGGGAAAGCAGAGCCAAGGTAGCAATGCAATGCCATGGGCGACGAAGAAGCCTTGAACATTGCGTGTCACTGGAGTCGAGTATGATCGTGTGGCAATGTAACCGTTACCAGTCTTCAAATATGTGAGGGGGCAACAGGATTGAGGACTTCAGAGATATTAGGATACCAGCATTGTGTTTGGGAGGTGCGGGAGTAAATAACACCCAAACATATTGCCGAGTGAAGACAGCAGTTCAACATGTCTGACTTCAGTGCATGAAGACCCACATCCAATCAAGCTGTTGCAGGCGGAAACGGTATTCGAACGACATTATTCTTCGTCAGCACCAATAAAGATAGTCGGATTAGAATTTGAAGACACCATGGTCAGACACCGTTCATCTGTTGCCTTATGCTTCGCCACACTAGTGCTTCATTTGTTACTTTGGTTTGGGTGGTATTGTATTGTATTGGCGGTCCCGTAACTACCGTATATTTCAAAACTTTTAAAAAACGCACTTATCCGCAAATAATGTTAGGTGCAGTTCGTTTACTTTATTCGAAATTTCTATAACAAATTAGTAACTTGAGAAAGTATAAAAGAAAAATTCATTTCTGTATATTTTCATGCAGTGGCGGCTTCAGATGACTGGGGGTGCACTTCTTCGAGTGCCGGATCTTGATAGTGGCGCCGTCCCGCCCCATACCCGCTCGGCGTCCTAAGAGACAATCTGGCGCACCTCTGCGAGTGGCACGGGAGAAAGCGTCCCGGTTTGCCGTCTCCCCTCTCGGTAGACATATCTTCGTTACAACATCTGCACACTGTCTTACCTCGGCTTTCTTTTTTATTATTATTATTTTTTATTTATTTATTATTATTTTTTATTTTTCGCTTGCTTCAACTCGAGCTGAGGCGTCAGCCTACCAAGCTTCTTTATTTCACTCCTTTGTTCCCATCTTAAAGTTGAGTAATTTGTTTCTAAAATATACTGAATGCTGTTCACTTTTATTTGATAATAAACACCAAGACCACATGAATATACACATGAACACTAAAACACAGTAACAGATTACACTGTTTAGTGACTGTAACAAAATGAATCTGTTACGATGAAGAGACACTGTAAGCAGTGTAACACCACATCACGACCATAAGCATTAGAATCACCATATTCCAACATTTTTCATTGTTACGTAATTTTAATTATTTGTTTAGAGGCAGAAATTTCTCATTTATCAAAAATTTTAGTAAATTCAAATTACATCCGAGTAATTCAGAATAACAGTATCCAGGGAATACGTAGGTCAAACACCTCGTATATGGAAGATAATTTGTCAGGTTGCTATTATAAAAAGTACCCGCAGGTGAATTATTCTCTCTCTACCTTACTTGCTCTCTATGTTACTAGATCTCGAAGTGTGATAGCTCTCGGTGATTAGTTTCGAAGTAGTATACGCGCTTTATTTCGAAGATAGGAAGGAACCGAGAAAAAGTATTTATTTATTAATATAAACTTTCCTATCCTGATCATACGCGAATGCGTACATATCTTTGGACTTTGATCGGGATAGGCTAGGACGGAAGAATTAGAAACTTCTGCCTCCCGTAATAAACTGATTAACATTCGTGATTTTGGAATTTGAAATTATTGTCAAGTTTAATGAAATAACTTTTAAAAACGTATTTGGAAGAGTTAAAGTATGTAAGCAATGTAACAGGATCCAGAGACTTTAATATAAATAAGACTTTGACGAAAATAATCACGTATTGTGAACTCATAAAGTTTTTTTCTGTGGAAGTGATTTTGTTGCAAATATTAAATTCAAAATAGAGAATCTGTGATACTTAAACAAGTCTTAAACAATTATTCAAGTATTTAGTTCCCTTATTATTGTCCAAGAAGATTCTAAAATTAAACATGTATCTGTGAATTTCGTACTGAATCAGTTAATATGTGAAAGAAAATATCTAACAGTTTTGATTAGAAGAAACTTCTAATGAATTTTTTTAAACAATAATTCGATAGAAAGTACGTGACTGTTTGACTAACTAGCAAAGAATGTATCTTAAAATTGGAGATACCGTGTAGATGAAGCAGAGAATTTCGCCATGGGAACAAAATAATGCTAGAAAAACCAAGTAAACGAAGAAACAGCAGAAAGCGAAAGAGAAGAGTGCTTTCCTCGTGAAAGAAAGAGTACGAGTACGAAACACCCGTTATTTATCCGGAATAACTTCATTACTTTTCGGATCGCCGCTATATATAGAAGTACATGTGGGACGTATGGAAACGACAAATTATTCTGCAGTCATAATAGACCAAAAGCAACAATTCTCCACAAATTCGGCGAGGTCAGGAATATATGCGATATACTGATTAGGTGAAAGTATTAAATGTATCTGCAGATATCAGAGATCACGTTCCGTGGTACGAGAGGCATCCGTTACCAGTAAAATCTATAGAAGAAGTCTGACATGGGAATAAATTCACCAAATACTTGAGAATATTGCAGACAGCTGCTATTCTGAGATGTAGAGGTTGGCACAGGTGAGACACATGAGTGTTGTCACACCAATGTGAATGTGGATTGGTTTATCGTGGCATCTATTCCACATTATGTAACAAGAGTGACATAAAAGTTCACCCAATGAAGATATCTATTGGTTTTCCATCTGAGGAATATAGAAGCAAATCTTTTCTTAAAATTAAGAACGATTTAATAAATTACTGCAATTGGAGAAGAGATATAACTTCATACAAATAATTGTAAGATGAAAAGAATTAAGTTACATAACATAACCGATGCTGGGAATATACTTGAAATCATAAGAAAACGTAGTAGAATAGTGAAAATAAAAACTTCTCTACCATCAAAAGTGCAGATTTAACAGACATATAAAGCAAACATATTTCTGATTAATAACGAATGATGGCCAATATTGCTTAGACCAAGGACTACCGTAAGGAATCTACGAAAAAGGTAATGTTAACTGATTGAATTGTGCTGCTCCTGGAAGAATATAAAATGTAAACACACAGAAAATGTGGAAAATAAACAGAAAGAAGAAAGAATAGAAACTTTGGAAGTTCGTTTAAGAAGGGGGTAGATCCTGAAACAGATGGAGCAGTAATCACCGAATACCGCAAACAGCTATATAAGGGAAGAACAGTAAGGGTCGATAAAGGTTATAATATGGAGAGGCGATTATCCAGTTCGTAGAATTGAATAGATAGACCAAAATGTTATATTATTGGAAAACCACTAACACTAACATGCAAGTACTAAAAACAGATGTCAGCGTTATACAGTGTGCTGCGAGGCGTCAGTGACCTTTGTGGTAACAAATGGAATTTATATCCAGTCGTTATAATTTTATGCATTTAATAACAGACGTGTGAACTTCTCGTGAAATACAAACACATTAATTCATTTAAATAATTAATATTTTGATAACATGCTCAAGGCTGCAATTGACAGTTCATTTCCCCTGTCTGGTTTATTTATGCTTTAATTTTATTCAAGTGAAATTATGGCTACATTTAAACTGCTGTCTTCATTCTGCACACTGCTAATGAAATTTTTGCTTTTTGACTCAGATTAATTATTATTCCTTCCACTTCATAATACAACTTTTTCATCCGATTTCTGTACGTCTCCAGATGTCAGTTTGAAATAATCTCGTAACTTCAGAGTAAGTGTTCGTGCACGAATAGATCTATTTACTGGTTTTACAGCTAATACTATCCTTATATAAAAAGGAAAAGGAAGGAAACTTGTAGTTTAACGTCCCGCCGACAGCGTGGTCATTAGAGACGGAGCTTACGCTCGGACAGTTTGGGTAAGGATGAGAAAGGAAATTGGTCGTGCTCTTTCAAAAGAACCATCTCGGCATCTTCCTGAAGTTATTTAGGGAAATCTTAGAAAACCTAATTCTGTATGACCGGTGGTGAATATAAACTGAATGCGAGTCCAGCGTGTTATCACTACGCCACTTCGCTCGGTAATATTATCTATTATATAAAGCAGAGTGTACGTATGTTTGTAAGTGTTGCATAAAAATCTACAGTTTTGATCCAGCCTCTCTCAGATTTTGTACACGTAAGATTGAATCTATGAGGACTGTCGCCGTAAGTGCGAGAATCACGTAGGATATACAGTTCACGAGATATGATGTATAAACAACAAGTTGCGCGAAAAACTGCTGCATTTTGCGACAATTCTGCTCATTTTCTCCTAAACCATTGGACCGATTTCAAACAAATGTGGAACACATGTTCCTTACCGTGAGGGAACAATTGCTGCAGGGTTAATAATCACATACAACATATGGTTCAGAAGATATGATTTCATAAACAACAGGAATCGCAAAAAACCGCCACATAATGAGGCACTATGACAATGAGAGTACTTAATGACTTGCAACAAACTTTGAACATAATTTCAAACCTTTATTACACTTTCTCTCGCTGACAATCATAGGAAAACGATGAAAGGAAAAAAGTTTCTCACTTACTACTTTACCGCTGTTTATGGAGTAAACCTAGGGCATTCGGTATAACGTTACAATTTATAATATGTGTATTAAAATCGAAACCACAGGAAATTTTACAGACAGTATACACGCATACAGTTGAGTTTACCTTCTAAACTGTATCACAGTACGACACGTAGTTCGTTAGATATGAGCACATAAACTGTAACGTTCATGGGAAACCACTACATCACGTACCAAATTTTTATCTATTACTTCTTTACTACTAACTGTATTCCCAAGAGATTTTACAGACGTATATTTCTTATAAAAATGAATATATACCTGAGAAAGGGCAGGAATAAATAAATAAATACCCGGGCAACGCCGGGTTTCAGCTAGTTTATATAAATCAGATAAAATTATTTGCGACGGTTTTTACCTTCGGACATTGAAACATGTGCTCATTTTGTGAGAATATGGCAGGACTCTAAATTTTACTGACTTGAAAAGGAAAGTCCAGCAGATATACGTCTACTAGCTACTGTTTAGATATGTTCATCTAAAGCACTGCACGAACAACAAAATCCCAGATATTCACTTACACATCAAAGGAGTAGAAAAGTAACTCAATCGCTCAACAGAAGTAAGGTCGGTAGATCTGACGGGGTACCAATTCCATTTTCCCGGAGTATTGGAATGCGCCTGTCCCCCTACCAACAGCGGTGTACCGAAGGTCCTTAAAAGGGCGAAGTATTCCTAAAGAATGTTTAAAGAAAGCGTCATTCATTCCTGTTTTCAAGAAGGGAAGTCGACCAGATGCACAAAACTATAGGCCTGTATCTTTGACGTCGGTCAGTTGCAGAATTTTATGTTAGACTATTATGACAGTTATGGAGACCGGAATATCTTTTGTAGGAATCAACATCGTTTGAGAAAGCTGAAACCCAGCTCGCGGTATTCATCGACGTCCCAGTGGGCAGAATATACAGCCTCAAGTAGACGCAATTTCTTCTGCAAGGCATTCAATATCATTCCAAGCCATCGCCTGATGAACTTAAGTGCAAGCATATCAGACCACCTGTAAGACTGGATTCCCGTGTTCGTAGCTAACAAAAGGAATTCCCAATTTATTTATGGAGGAGGGGAAGGAAGAAAGTTTAGGAAGGAAAGGCTTGACATTAGCTGCATTAGGGAATTAGAACTAAACAATGGCGAGAAGTGAAAATGTGGGCCGGTGCGGCGGTACGACTTCTTCATGCGTTAGTAGGACTGAATAACAACTTAAAAAAAAAAAAAAAAAAAAAAAAAAAAAAAAAAAAACTGATTCTTGCGCAGATGGAAGAAGCATGTGATGCTATAGCTTCTTTAAATTGTCACTCTTAATAAAATATTTCAAAGTTCATTCATAGTTCAAAATGTCAAAAGGAAGTTCGTGTTTAATTCTTCTTAATGGATCTTTCGCACAGAATAATATTTCATAAATTTCATCGTTCAAAGTGTAAAAGCGTTTTAAATTACTTCTTTATCTTCTATTAATATACCATTCGGACATGTAAATAATAATAAGAAAGGAATTCTCAACGGGAAAAGTCTTCAGACGTTAAAATTATTTAAAGTATGCCACAGAGCAATGCTATAGGACTGTCAATTTTCAACCTCGTAGTTAATATTGTTAGTTCCTTTTTGTCATGTTTTTCCCACAGATATTTAGGTTATCCGTCTATGCAACTGATTAATAATAGATTTTATTGCCATATTCGTTTCGACTTTATTTGGAAGGTATCATCAGTTGCCTGCAATATATACATGATTATGTTTTACAATATTGCGTATTTATATTTTTAGTAATTTAGGATATAAACAGTTGTGGTGCGTTATTTAAGTATAGTTTCTAATATTTGAATGTTAGTACTTAGCAGGCCGCTGTGACCGAGGAGACTGAGGCGCTCCAGTCACGATCTGCAGGACCACTACGGTCGGGGGTTCGAATCCCCCCTCGGGCATGGATATTTAGTCTTAAGTAGTTCATAAGTAGTTTGTAAGTTTAGGGACTGATGACCCCGTAGTTAAGTCCCATAGACTTTACAAACATTTGAACATTTGTTATTACTTACAGTATTTCGTGGATCTTGCTTTTCATGTAGTGCTGATTGGTGACTGCCATTTGTTTGCTTCAATTAAGTTCCTTTTGCGGTTTTGTTTTTCAGCACTTCTCCCCGTAGTTAACTTCGGACGTTCAATGAGAGATTTCTTGCGGATGATGTTATAGCTCATCGTGAAGTCGCAAATTTGGAAAATGGTACAGAAATGCGGGACGACCAGTAGCGTATCGACTCATGGTACAGGTAATAACAACTGAGCCTCAGCATAAGCACATGTAACGTTCTGTGTTTACGTAGTAACAAAGATCCTTTATTATACAACTACGCAATAGCGGGACTAACACTGGAAGCAGTTACTTCCACAAAATATCTGCGAGTAGAGAGATGGCGCGATTTGAAATGCAACGATAATGTAAAATCAACCTGGGGTAAGGCAGATGGCAGACTGAAATTCATTGCAAGAATCCTCAGGAAGTTAAGTCCGCCAACAAAGGAAGCGGGTCGTCATTCGACAGTGCCTGGAGTATCTCTCATCATTGTGTGATCGGTAGCAGTTAGGGCTATAAGAAGATGTAGGGTAGATGCAACGGATAGTAGCACGCCCCGTTACGGGCTGATTTGGTTAGTGCGGATAGCTACATGGAGCTGATTAATGTACTCCAGTCTCGGACGCAGCAAGAGACACATTCTGTATCGCGGATCCGGGTTCTGTCAAAGTACAGAGTGCAAGCGTTTCTCAAACAATGTATTGGTTCCTCTTACGTACATCTCGCCAAACGACCACAAAGAGATTATGGTACAACCGGAGGCATACCAGTAATCTTTGTGTTAGCGAGGCGTACGCGACTGCAAGTGGAGGAGTAAGTGACAGTGGTACATAAAGTAGCCTCTGCCAATCACCGTGCGGCACGCGGTGGGTTGGGCGAGCGCTCTAAAGCGCCTTGCTGTGGAGCGCGCGGTTACTCGCCGTAGACGTGTTTGAGTCTTCATTCGGGCGTGGATGTGTTTCTTGTCCTTAGGCTACTAAGGAAGGGCAGACCTACGTTTTTGGCGTTTGTAGATTTGGAGAAAGCTTTTGACGATGTCGACTGGAATACACTCTTCCAAACTCTGAAGATAACAGGGGTAAAAAACAGGGAGCGAAGAGTTGTATCCAACCTATACCAAAACCAGGCAGCGGTTATTAGAGTCAAAGCGCAAGAAAGGGACGCAGAGTTTGGGAAGGCAGTAAGACAGGGTTGTAGACTTCCCCCAATGTTGTTCAATCTGTACATTGAGCAAGCAGTGAAGGAATAGAAGGAGAAATTTGGAGAGGGAATTAAAGTTCAGGGAGAAGAAACGAAAAGTTTGAGGCTTGCCGATGACATAGTAATTTTGTCGGAAACTGCAGAGGATCTGGAAGAGCAGTTGAATGGTATTGACAGTGTCTTGAAAGGAAGATATAAGAGGAACATTAACAAGAATAAAACGAAAGTAACGGAATGGAATGTCAGAAAATCTGGCGAGGCTGAAGGAATTAGATTAGGTAATGATACAATAAAAGTAGTAGATGAATTTTGTTATTTGGGTAGCAAGATAACTTCTGATGGACGAATTAAAGAAGATATAAACTGCAGAATGGCTATGGGGAGAAAAGCGATTCTAAGTAAGCGAAACTTGTTAACATCCAATATTAATTTAAATGTTAGGAAGTCCTTTCTGAAAGCATTTGTCTGGAGTGTAGCATTGTATGGGAGTGAAACGTGGACGATAAGGAGTTCATACAAAAATAAAGCTTTTGAAATGTGGTGCTAAGTCGAATGATGAAGATTAGATGGGTAGATCGCGTGACTAATGAGGAGGTGCTTAACCGAATTGGGGAGAGAAGGGGTTTCTGGCATATCCTGACTAAGAGAAGGGATAGATTGGTAGGACACATTCTGAGACACCAAGGAATTGTCAACTTTGCATTAGAAGGAAGTGCGTGGGGTAAAAATCGTAGAGAAAGACCAGGGACGAATATAGTAAGTATATTCAATAAGATGTAGGTTGCCAAACATATTCTCAGATGAACAGACTTCCACAGGACAGGGTAGCGTGGAGAGCTGCATCAAACCAGTCAGCGGCCTGAACACCACAACAACAACAACAGGCTACTTTAAGTAGTTTATAATCCTAGGGTGAGATAACCGCAATAGTCAAGTCCCATAAACATTTTGACACCGTGTGGCGGCTTGCGGAGTATGGATATAGGTGTAGATTTAGATATAGATATATGTTCTATGTAACCATAATCCTTTATTGCAGCACCCGTGTACGTTACCAATGCTATCAGGCATAACTGCATACCTAGAATTAAATCGCTTATCGAAATACATAAAGCTCCTTTGAGTTGCCTTTTGTATTCAACGTGAGTGATGCCTACTGGAATTTGATATGCCCTCCCCCAATCTTAAAATTTCGAGCATCTGCCGTAACAGTAATACGACTGTAATCATTGTCTGTTAAGGGTTCAAGCGAGAAAAGGCGTGTGTTTTGTCATCATTTAAGATATGCGCCAAAGATACCCAAAGATATAATTGTCCTGTGTCCGGGAATTAATTAACGTTGTCGAAATATAATGTTGTTTAATGTAAATAATAGGAGATAACTGAAATTTAACTGTGAAGCTACGTTATGTTTGTGAGTAAGAAATTGCTGTGGCTAGCTTACATGACACATCGATTTACACACACCGTAAATAGGCGTTGAAAAGTGACAGTTAAATTCTTACGGGTGAATTATGGCGACATGGGTTACATTTCTAGCCCGGTACTAAAAAAAAAGTAAATATTTCAAAAATATATGACAGTCCCCGATTATAACACGCTTAACTATAGGTGTCATTTATTCAATTTTTATGTTACATCTCGCAATAAGTGGGAGAATAAACAAAGTTTAATGTTACATTATTATAGTAAAATTCTTTTATAGGCAAACACACTCTTTAAGAATCACTTATCAATAAAAATGTAATGGATAAAATTATTTAAATGCAAATGGAAGGACTGAGTTGGAACCTAAACAAAAAGCGGTTGCCATCTTAAACAAATGTTTATTAAAATAACCATGAAGGACATTCCATAATTTAAATTTTTTAGAAAATTAATCAGTTTAAATCTCAGAACTCATCAAGCAACGGATGAGACCCGTACATTAATTAGTAATTAATGTGTCAAAATCAGAAAGGCAAGAAGCAATTCTGAATAAATTTTATTGCTCAAATAGCTTAAACCTGCGGTTCCGCTCGCGTGTTGGTTGGTTATGATAGATAATGCGCGTCTTATATTTCCTTATTCGTATGCTTATCCTTACAGAGAAAGAGCTGAAGACATTGTAGCACGCATAGAACAAAGATATGTTCTGTGACATCACGTTTGAGTAACCTCCTTGCTATAGAGTCGCAAACGTCATCGCTGGCCTTCAGTCCGAATTTTTTAATAATTTGACGACTTGCAACCACCATATCTTCCACTCCCTTATAGCTATCGGCATGGAACTGCTATGGTGTACAACGGGAGACTTTGTACAACAATTACACACAGACAATTCGTTTGCGAACTGCAGTTTTCGCTGCACACACGTAAAATTTAATATACACCGATAATTTTCCATCCCAATATACTCCAACTTTTTATCATTACCAACCCTCTAGAAATAATGCAACCAATAAAACCATTTTCAAAGAGTAAATATAATGTTCAAAGAGTATTGTTTCGCAATTCGCGTTATATTCTTCATATTACTAAATATCTATCAGACCACTATAAAACCGTGCCTAAAATCTTCCTCAGGTATAAATTAGTAACCGTACAAATATTTAAGTCTCTGCGTCTTGTCGTTCGGACGTGATAAGCGTACACCGAACAGACAATCACATTAATATATGTAGATAAATAGCTAACCGATCGCCATAAAACCGTGCCTAAAGCATTCCCCGGGTAGACATTGGTACCTGTACAATTTTTTAGCTCTTTATGTCTTGTGGTTCAGACGTGATAAACGTCCACCGAACAGACATTCACATTTATAGATGTAGATAACTATAAAAAAATGAGCTTCGAGTAAAGCCCAGACTTAAATATCATAATCACTTGTTGAAACCTGTACCTTAATCTGTATTAGTGAAACAACTATATTTATTTATTTATTTATTTTAAATCAACTCTGAAATAAAGTGATCTTCGGTGAAGCCCGATTAAACTCCTAACAGATTAAACAAATAAGTCCAATTTAAAGTATTAATTCTTAAGTAGATTTATGAAACAAGAACTATTTCACAGCCATTTTTTTAATTTTAATTTTTAAATTTTAAATTTAATTTTTAAATCAACCATGAAGTAAACTGATCATCATCGGATGAAACCGACTTGAAACCTTAACAGATTCAACAAATGACCATCTCAGGGTGAAACCCAATTTAAAATTTATCAATAAACGAGTGAAGCTCGTACCTTATTTTTAAAAAAGGCAAAGTACCAAGGTGGCATAGAACTGTAGAATTACGAGAACAGAAAATGCCATTACCAATTAAAATTTAACGTTACAATAAGTGTATGACGCCACAACAGCGTAAACTGGCATACTAGTCCGACGGTGCTCTGCACACACTTGGCTGACAATGATTAAAGCCTGAAACAGTCCGGTGACGCCAACCGTTAAACACCACAGTAAATCATCTGTGTGAAGTAGTAGCCAGCGAGTGGAAACAGCATATTAACCAAACACTGCAACATGAAAGCCCAAAAGAATGTTGACACAAGGTAGGCGGGCGATTACCCAAATGTAATTAAAACTGTCCAATACACCAAATGTTCCGGGCAGTAATCTAAGAGGGGCGGAAACAACACTGCCGAAAAAAACGTTGATGACCAGGGCAAGTGAGTGGCACCGGCTACTTAAGCAGGAAAAATACCCCGGTTACACTTAAGGAGTAGTAATGAAAACAACAAGGTGATCGCGGATAATAGGACACGCCAAGAAAAAAATTAACCAATATTTTTTTCGCAATAGCGAATTTCACTTTGCGTCAATGTATAAGGTATAGATGTTCTACCAAATGGTGATATATAAAATTTGTGTCGGGCCGGGACTCGAACCAAGATTTCCCGCTTTTCGCGAGCGGTCGCCTTAACCACTAGGCCACTAGGCTATCCGAACACGACTCCACGACCGTCCCTAACTTCCATATGCCACACTTACTGCACTTACAGAAAAAAAAAATTATAAGAATTATTTAAAAAGTATTGATAAATGTAGCAACACAGTAAAGCGACACCATACTGTGATTTAACAGATGCCTAAGCGAGGCAATGACGATAACAGCGTTGTTTTCATTCTCCCTGGTGCGGGAATACAGTATAAGCTGCGAGAGCTAAGGGATGAATGTAGTTGACTCATAAGTGCAGTCAGTGTGGCATATGGAAGTTTGGAACGGTCCTGGAGTCGTGTTCGGGTAGCCTAGTGATTAAGGCGACCGCTCGCGAAAAACGGGAAACCCGGGTTCGAGTCCCGGCTCGCCACAAATTTTCGTGTCACCATTTGGTAGAACATCTATACCTTATACAGTGACGCAAAATGAAATTCGCTATTGCGAAAAAATATTGATAAATATTTCAACACTGTAAATCGTCACTATACAGTAATTTAACAGATGCGTAAGCGAGGCAATCTACATCTACAACCTTACTCCGTAAGCCACCCGACGATATGTGGCGGAGGGTACCTTGAGTACCACTATCGATTTTCCCTCCTATTCCAGTCATGTATTGTTCGCGGAAACAAGGATTGTCGGTATGCCTCTGTGTGGGCTCTAATCTCTCTGATTTTATCCTCACGATCTCTTCGTGAAATATACATAGGAGGGACATTATACTGCTAGACTCCTCAGTAAAGGTAAGATCTCTCCTGCATAGTCTTCCACTGTAGTTCTGCGATCAGTGACGATAACAGCGAAGGTTAATGTGGTGTCGCACAAGTCCAAAATGCGCGCCACCTACTTTCGCCGCGCGCCGCCATGCACGCACGGCGCGGCGTTCTTACGACGTCAACCACGAGCGCCCTCTGCTACAATTCCGCTCATGGTCACCACTGAACGACATCGTTCACTTGGGACTGAGATAGGAACCAGTTAAGACCTTCGGAATCAGATAGGCACCAGTGAAGACTTGGCTATCGGATGGGCAGTAGGCAGGCCTCAATTATGTATCAGCATTCTGCAGTACTGAGCTATGTAAAAGTTAAGTATTGTATACATTCTGTGCAATATATATCTCGTTCTAATTTACTCTAGTGTTTCTAGTTTCTGCTGTCCCACTGGCTGCTCACCTCCGTACCTGCACAAGCGTGATACCTTTATTCTTGTGTCGGTCTTCCTACTCGGCCACCGACACCTACGACGGAAACGAGACACAAAAGCAGCGGCGAGGCTGGGACACAAAAGTGGCGACGATGAGTGATAGACGAACCTTGGACCAGCCCGCTTGCAGCAGCCAGACAGCAGCAGTCGGAGCACGCAGAAATGGCTCCCGCCCACCTACCCTTATTATAAGATTTTTGGGGGAACATTTTCAGTTACGTGTTTTGTGGACATTTTTGTTGCAGTGCGTCCTCATTTATCTTGCACTAATTTACTTGTATGCGCAGCGCCTAATCGGTCAGCATGGCCACTACCCCGAATCCAAACTTAATGGAAATTATTCAGTTACAGACGGCGCAAATCACACAACTCCTGCAGGCAGTGTCCCAGCTAACAGTGCAAGCAGCTAACCAACAACAACAGCCGCCGCTTCAGCAGCCCACCCCTGCCGCCGCAACGCTTCATACGTTTCGCCAGTACAACGAACGTGAGGAAGAATGGAGCGACTATTTCGCACAGTTTCAAGAACTCGTTGCGGCTCATCAAATAACAGGTCAGACAGTTAAACAAGTCTTTCTCGCCGTACTTGGCACCAAGACTTTCGTGTTACTGCAGAAAGTTTTCCCGCAAGCATCTCCTCGTGATGTAGACTTTGAACAAATAGTAGAGGCACTAAATGCTCATTATGAGAGAAAAGTTCTCGTAGCTGCGGCACGGTACCGATTTTTCAGACTTAAAAAATTACCTGAGCAGTCACACCAGGAATGGATGACTGAGTTGAAGGGCTTAACCCGCAAATGTAAATTTACTTGTTCGTGTGGACTCTCTTATAGTGACGTTATGTTGAGAGATGCGATTATGCAGAACATTCAGGACCCCAGAATTAGAGCAGCAATCCTGAAACAGTCTGACCCTTCATTAGACAGTGTACTGCAGCTTATAGAAGAGCATGATACTTTTGACTTAGCAGATGTAGGAATGCAAAGCCACAGTGTTAATTCAATGCGCCGCAACTGACGCTTTCCTAGTCGTAGTTCTCCGTCTAGCCCTGGTGATTCTTATTTTTCTACTGGCCGTGCTGCTGCTGCACAGACAGTGAACAGTAGCCAGTGTAAAAGTGCGACACAAAGGTCGCCCCGTCGTGTTAGAAACAGTAATTTGAATAACGGGCGCCGACGCTCATTTCAGAAAAATGTTCGTAAGTCTTGCCCTCAGTGTTTATCTCGCCACAAGCGTGTGCATTGCCCAAGTCGCAACGCAACCTGTTATCAATGTGGCAAATCGGGACATGTGCAATCAGTGTGTATGCAAAACGGAAATTCAAAGAACGATGCTATTTGTAACAGTGCTTCGCACAGTGGAAGACCGTTTCATACTGTAAATGTCATACACGCTGTGGATTTGGACAGTGTTTCTCTTGATTCTCAAATGCAAGTAATTTCTTCTGCGCCTACTGCAAAACTATGTAGTGAGCCACGTCGCAAGCGCCGACGAGCGCGTAAAACTGTGCAACGGAAAAGGGTTCGGGACAAGCAAAGTGACAATGTACAGTACAGTCCTGTAGTGAATCTAGTGCCTTCTGCAACTTATTATTGTAAAAGTGCCCAGTACTGTGTAGATAGTTGATGTAGCTACTCAAAGTAATTTTAGTGCAGTAGCCTCGCATTGCGCGGACGCCGATCCGGCGACAGTGCCATCTAGTGACTGTGATATTAATCTCATGTGTGCCGATTCTGCGCCGCTTCCTTCACTTCCCGGCCCGCGCATGCGCAAGTGTCGTAAATGTCGTAAGCAAGTTCTATCAGACGTTGCCCACATTCGCGCACCTGTCGTGCGCCAGAAGCACAAACTGTTTGTGACTCTCTTGATAGAAAATAAGGCTGTGCAATTTCAGCTCGATACTGGTTCCGCTGTCACATTAATAAATAAAGATACTTATGAACTTCTGGGTTCGCCAAAATTGTCGCCGTCTAAGCAAGTGCTAACAGCGTATACAGGACAAAATATTCCTGCCTCTTTCCAAGGTGTAACAAAAATAGTTTCTTTTGTAGTTCTTAGGCCAAATCTACATAGAAAATTTTTGGACTAGATGCATTTGATTTGTTTGGTTTATCAGTTCAAAGAGATGTGCTTCTAATTTCGTCAGTAGCGCCTCAGGGCAAAATAAATGCTTTGTGTGAAAATTACAGTGACTTGTTTTCGCCGGAACTAGGTTGTGCAAAAGACTTCGTGGCATATGTAACTTTAAAGGAATCTGCAGTTCCAAAATTTCGTAAAGCAAGACCAGTGCCTATCGCAATTCGTGATAAGGTTGCCGAAGAACTTAAACGTTGGCAAGATAGTGGGGTGATTTCTCCTGTTTCTGCGAGTCAGTGGGCCTCGCCTTTAGTAATTATACCCAAGCCGCCAGGAAAACTTCGTCTCTGTGCGGACATCAAATCAATAGTGAACAGTCAAACAATTGTAGACACTTATCCCCTGCCCAGACCTGACGAACTAATGGACAAATTAAGACAGTCTCGCTTCTTTTCTAAGATTGATTTAGCAGAGGCATACTCGCAAATTCCACTTGATGACGAGTCAAAAAAGTTTTTCGTCATTAATACTCACATGGGTCTTTTTTAATTTCAACGCCTACCCTTTGGCAGTTCTTCCGCCCCCGCTATTTTTCAGCGTTTCTTGGAACAGCTGACAGTTTCTGTACCGTGTTGCTCGAACTACTTAGATGATATTCTGGTATCCGGACGTACAGTTGAAGAACATTTAGCAAACTGGAGTGCCTTTTCAAAGTGTTGACTCCAGCAGGTCTACGTTGCAATAAAGCAAAGTGTTCGTTTTTCCAGACTGAAATAGAGTACTTAGGCCTTGTGATTAATGCCCAAGGAATCCATCCATTACAGTCGCATCTTCGAGCGACCGAAGATTTGCCTCCTCCTAAGAATGTGCAGGAATTGCAAGCAGTAATGGGAAAGCTTAACTATTATTTCAGATTTATTCCCAATGCCTGTCAGATTGCAGCTCCACTGCATCGCTTACGTAGGAAGAATGTTCCTTTCATATGGGCTAAAGATTGTCAGGTTGCCTTTGATAAATTAAAGTCTGCACTGATGCATGTTTGATTCCCTTTGACCCTCAGAAGCCTGTGTTAGCAGTTGATGCCAATTCCGCCACGTACGGCACAAAAGCTTCAGAGATGGTCCTTAATACTATCTAATTATCAGTATGAGATTTTGTACCGACCTACCACTAAACATGCCAACACGGACACACTTTCCCGACTTCCGGTTAGCCATGATGTGTCGTTTGATTCTTCAGAAATGGCATGTTGTCAGATAGACTCCAGAGATGCTTCCGCTGCCGCAGACTTTCCTTTAAACTCTCGTCGGGTTGCACAGGAAACAGCTGCGGATGCAGACCTAAGTGTGGTAGCACGTATTGTTCGCCCTGGGTGGCCTGCCAGAGCCAAAGACATTCAACGGCCTCTGGTTCGACGTTATTTTGCACAACGTCATGCATTATCTTTAAGTCAGGGTGTACTGTTGTTACATACGGACAACGACCAAACAAGAGTGATTGTTCCTCTTTCCCTGCAACGTGAAGTGTTACGCCTCCTGCATCAAGGACATTGGGGTATTGTTAGGACAAAGCAATTGGCCAGACGTCATTGTACCTGGGTTGGTATGGATGCCCAAATAGAGAACATGACGTCACAGTGTACTGTTTGTGCGGAGCATCAGGCGGCTCCTCCGCAACGTTTCTCAGACTGGCCACGCCCCAAGGGACCATGGCAACGTTTACACATTGACTTTGCCGGACCTTTCTGGAATACGCGCTGGTTAATTGTTGTAGATGCTTTCAGCAAGTTTCCTTTCGTGATTGCCATGAACTCAACGACAGCGTCTAGTACAATCAGTGCCATAACATCAGTGTTTTGCATCGAAGGTTTGCCTGAAACTATCGTCAGTGACAATGGACCTCAGTTTGTTAGTGCGGAATTTCGACAGTTTTGTCGTGTGAATGGCATTCAGCACATAACCACCGCACCTTTTCACCCTCAGTCCAATGGTGAAGCAGAACGTTTCGTTCGAACATTCAAATCTCACATGGAGAAGATGAAAGGTCAGCACTCCAGGCAGCAAGCTCTTCAAATTTTCCTGTCTATGTATTGGGGCATGCCACGTGACGGCCCGTCTCGTGCCGAGCTGCTACACGGCCGCCGTCACCGCACTCTCCTTCACCTGCTGCAGCCTCCCACGCACCGAGTCGGTTCGTATGGCGCTACGCGTTTTCAGGTTTCTACGCGGGTGCTGTACAGGAAGTTTGCTGGCAACAAGACAAGTTGGATGCCGGGCACCATTCAGCACGTGCTCGTTCGCAATATGTATGTTGTACGTTCTTCCACAGGGTCGGAGCTGCGGCGCCACGCAAATAAATTGCGCTTGCACAGACCGCGCGATCCTGTCTCCGGTTTCTTGATTCCAGACCAAGTTCACCGCCAGGGAGCATAGCCATTTCGTTCGTCCCCGGACTACGAGATCCCTATGGACGTCGACGCACCTTCGACGCAGTCGTCGCCGCCGCCGCTGTCGCCGCCGCAGATGACAGCGTCACCGAGAGGAACTCCGGGACCGTGCGTGCCCCCGCCGCCTGGGCCACGCACCTCAGAAGAAGATGACCTACTCCCTCTGGGCGGAGGCGGGCGCCCTTCCTCTGGTTTTGGCCGGTTTCCCGGCGGATCGCAAGGTGTATACCGGGGCGCGGACGGCGTCTCGATCCCAGCCTCAGCTACGACGCCCGTCCCACCAGTACGCCCCCGCCCAAGCCCTCCTCCCAGTGCCGTCGCCGTGGCCCTGAGCCCTATG
This sequence comes from Locusta migratoria, assembly GCA_026315105.1. NCBI lineage: Eukaryota > Metazoa > Arthropoda > Insecta > Orthoptera > Acrididae > Locusta > Locusta migratoria. The sequence continues at coordinate 94,594,979 of CM048745.1, forward strand.
CCGGCGCGGCGGTTTGGGGGGGGGGGAGGGGTGTGGTGTCTAAAAAGTCCAAAGTGCGCGCCACCTACTTTCGCCGCGCGCCGCCATGCACGCACAGCGTGGCGTTCTTACGACGTCAGCCACGAGTGCCCTCTTTTACAACTCCGCTCGTGGCCACCACTAAACGACATCGTTCACTTGGGACTGAGATAGGAACCAGTTAAGACCTTCGGAATCAGATAGGCACCAGTGAAGACTTGGCTATCGGATAGGCACTAGGCAGGCCTCAACTATGTATCAGCATTCTGCAGTACTGAGCTATGTAAAAATTAAGTATTGTATACATTCTGTGCAATATATATCTCGTTCTAATTTAGTCTAGTGTTTCTAGTTTCTGCTGTCCCACTGGCTGCTTACCTCCTTACCTGCACAAGCGTGCTACCTTTATTCCTGTGTCGGTCTTCCTACTCGGCCACCGACACCTACGACGGAAACGAGACACAAAAGCGGCGACGAGGCTGGGACACAAAAGTTAATGCATGGTTGATTTCATTCTCCCTGGTGCGGGAATACAGATTAAGCTGCGAATGCTAAGGGATGAATGTAGTTGACTCATAAGTGCAGTCAGTGTGGAATCTGGATGTTTGGGACGGTCCTGGAGTCGTGTTCGGTTAGCCTAGTAGTTAAGGCGACCGCTCGCGATAAGCGGGAAACCCGGGTTCGAGTCCCGGCCCGGCGCAAATTTTCATATGTTAACACTTGGTAGAACAGCCATATCTTATACAATGACGAAAAGTGAAATTCGCTATTGCGAAAAAATATTGATATACATATATCAAAACTGTAAATCGTCACACAGTTATTTAAGAAAATTAACAACGCCGAAATGGCACTAGGAGGAATATGTTAGACCATGAGCGAAAGTACAAACTTACTCAACTTATTACTCCGCTACGGCGTGAATACCAGAACCATTCAACATGCAAGGTCGTTCTACGAGCTTCCTATGGCCCATAGCGTCAGCGTATTAACTCAATAAACGCCCCACGGGTTCTGCAGAACTCAGAGAAATCTCTCAAACTTTCAAATACACCAGATAGACCCACGAACTAACAATTAATATATCAGAAGCTTACAAAGTTCAAAGTTCATCAGAACAACATCGGAAGGGAGCTGGGAGACCAGTGCTACTCCATATGAAGACGAGTAGCCTACATTACTTATTGGTTCCATAGCAACGAAACGCCGGCCGCGGTGGCCGAGGTGACTGAGGCGCTCCAGTCACGGTCAGCACGGCCACTACGGTCGGGGGTTCGAATCCCCCCTCGGGCATGGATATTTGTGCCGTCCTAGTTCGTAAGTAATTCATAAGTAGTTTGTAAGTTTAGGGACTGATGACCCCGTAGTTAAGTCCCATAAGCTTAACAAACATTTGATTTAGATTTGATTTAGCAACGAAACTAACGACGTCCTTGGCTGCAGGAATTGCTACTCAGTGAGCGTAGCAAAGTGCTCCAATCGTCGAGAAGCTTAGCAACCAATCGCATGCGAAACAATTCGCCCCAAAAATCCCGTACACGGCGGACTGCGACCAGCACGCAAATTGAAGAGCGCCATGGCGGCCATTATGGTGGCAAACTTCCGTGCGAACTTTAGATGTATGTAAGTAAGTCTGTAAGTATTATTTCGAGTTAAGAAAACGATGTCTCACATAAATGTATAACAACAAACAGCTTCATACTCTTTGAAAACACACCAACTATCGGTTGTGTGTAAATTTAGTACATGTACGATGAAGAAATCGGCAAGCAGCGTTTCTTCATCCTAAGTATACGGAATTATAACATTTAGATTCTTAGCGTTCTAAGTGCAGCGTATGAATGGAATTCATCGTCACACACGATTTTTTGGCACTTTCTCAGTATAGTCTACGACGGCAAAAATTTGTACAAACATTCATTTCGGAAGAGTTTCACAACACTTTACGTCTTTGCTTGTGTGCCTACTATATTTTCAAAAATTTAGATATAGCGTCAAAAAAATGAAACAGGGCTGCCTGAGATACTTATTGTTAAAAGTCGACTGTGAAAAGGAAACAGCACATCAGATACATAACTGAAAATTCTTTTAAGAACACGAAACATACTACTATCGTTAGCATTGTGGTCTCTAGCACGAATATTAGCACTTTAATACTGGAAGCCAAATACCGTACAGTAGCGGGTACTGCTCAAAAGTCAGCAACTATCGTCCTAGCAGTAAACTTCACAATGTGCATCCTGTGTGTCATTAATATATGGAATTATACACAGTTATGCAATCCCCGTTCAGTTGTTATGCCTATATGTCAAGCAGACAAGTGTTACAAGTTGTTAATATCAATTTCATGAACAAAAATTCGAACTGCAGTGTCACAACTAAACTCGCGCCCCCCATAGTTATTTTACACAATCCTAAAAAGAAACTTTTTGAACCTTCCGACCACCAGTACTGCCCATAGTTGCTCGTTTTTAAAAGCTACCAGTATTGTAAAAGCCTGTTACTTATTTCATTCCATCCTAAATTTGTCTTGACTAACGGCCTGAGATGCAAGAGTAACTATCTCTGAACACATGTAGTAGGGCTTCTTGTATTCCTGAGAAATATAAAGTGGAAGACAATATTCCTTCTTTTTATTCCTATCTTAAATTGATTTATGCATTTAAACGCTGATCAGCTCTTCACCATCGTGCTTCATGTATACTGCAATAGTCTGACAATACAGACGTGGCTACCAACTAAGCATATATCGCAGTAGCTATATAATATACGATTTATCTTTTAACAACACTTCTCTTCTTCTGCAGGGAGACGCCAAGTTTTCCTGGGATGAGACAAAATAAACAGCTTTGCGGCCACTTAAGGAGGCTCTAACTTCTGCACCATTGCTAGCCTTGCACGACGAGAATGCGGAAACGGAACTTCACACACACGTCAGTGGTTATGGGATAGGAGCAGTGCTTGTACAAGTTCAGAAAGTTACTGAAAAAGTGGTAGCCTTCCCACTACTACTTCAGCAGTTGGTATCCCACGTAAGAAATATGTGTACCAAATTTGGTTGAAAATTAGGAGAAAATGAGCAGCATTGTCGCTTCATAGACCATATATAATATGGTGACGTCACTGCAACCAACATCTAAGTCACGTGACTCGGGGGAGGAAACCGTTTTCGTCATTAAGAGTAATGCGAAATATAGCTGAGAGTTGCGGTTATTATCCTTTGTAGTGGAAATGAAACGTATATTTGAACAATAAAATGTCTTAGCATATTCTTATCACTTCTTTAGTAGTACAATTGGTGTTAGTTCTCCGCAGTTGCAGGAATTAATGTGATAGCTACTGCTTTTACAGGAGCTTCGATGAAAGGTATTGACAGTCTTTTTACACTCAACAGAACTACAGATTTTAAGAAAAAGATGGCTGTCATTGTAATGTGAGTCTTTCAGTTTCTATTTTACACAGGAGTAGAAGATCAAATACAGTATCAGTTTAAAAGGTGCATCAGCTTCCTTACGATTCCTCAACAATACATGTAAAATGTTTCGTTGTACTTTCATAAGAAATGAAATCTGTTTGCATCCATAATTTCGGATTTTAAAAATATACAACCGCTTATATTTTAAGATTTTTGCCACAGACCGCGATGCCAAAACCTAGAGCAACCAAAGTAATGATTTTTTACTTTAAATAATAGGATAGTGAGAAGCCGGCCGCGGTGGCCGAGGGGACTGAGGCGCTCCAGTCACGGTCTGCACGGCCACTACGGTCGGGGGTTCGAATCCCTTCTCGGGCATGGATATTTCTGCCGTCTTTAGTATAAGGTAGTTCATAAGTAGTTTGTAAGCTTAGGGACTGATGACCCCATAGTTAAGTCCCATAAAGTTCTACAAACATTTGAACATTTTTTTGGTAGTGAGGAAACATCATCGATGTACTCGGCATGAAATGACTTTATAGGTACAATGAATAGTCTGCATGAATGTTTAGTTTTCTATAACGTTATTGAAAGCAGATTTTCACCAGAAATGACTTACTTGCTGACGTATAAACTTGCTCAAGAGCAGCATGAAGTATCTTTCTATCGATAACCACATAAGTTGCAAAAACTAAAAGATTCGTAGCGTAAAACAAACACCGAGGACATGTAATTCCGTTGCTTCTAAAAATAACTGGCAATATGGTACTTTTCACATGGGCACATGCAAACACGACAATCACTGTATTAATATTAATAATAGGATAAACTACGTTACCTTTACTACTAGATGTGTAATGGAAATACGACAAGTGGTTTTATTGTTAAAATCAACGCTTGATTTCGCCTCTAAATGAGATACACTAGTGCTCATAATGACGAAAACTCAGACACGTGACTCGGGGCAGTATTAGATGTTGGTTTCAAATGACAACACAGCAGAGATAGGGACACGCGCAGTCTATGTTGTTGCTTTATGTAGCAGTTTTTCCCTCATCTCATTGTTTATGACGTCATATCTCGTGAACTATGTGTAGTGTGTGATCCGTACACTTACGCTGACAGTCGTCATGGACTGAAGCTTATGTGTGCAATATTTCATAATTATTGGAAGAGAACTGTAGATTTGTGTGCAATACGTACACATTAACCAAGACACAAACAAATGGACACTCTGCTTTATATATAAAGATTGCGAAAGCACGAACGTTCATTTTGGAAAAATGTTCTGTGGTTTTCTTTACATGAAAAGTCAGAACGTATGCGACGAAAACGGTAAACTAGGAACCCTTTAGATTTATGACGAATATATTAGGTCTTTATATAGACAACATGGAAAACACATACCAAACATACCAGTCATGTTAGTATGATAATTGGAAAACTGAAATTCTTGCGTAGTAAGTGTGATTGGTAAGACTATCAGACTTCCTCTTTAGCTAACATTATGAACGAATTTGGTGTCTATGATATATGGATGTTTTATGTTAGGAAGCGTTGCAGAATATATACTGCAAACCTGATATACATAAAATGCAGTTCCAGAAGCAATAAGGTCGTCACCAATTAATACCCAGTCTACGCTAAGTCAAAGAAATGTCTCATGCCATTCACTGAAATATACTACGTAAATAGTTTTGCTACAAAGTTCGGTACTAATAAAAACTTTCGTAATGACCAAGATCCACTTTGGCACGTGTACATTTTTTATTCATTCCTGAACTATTATTGGGAGTTTGGCATTCATATAAACTCGTAGACTGCGGACAACTTCTTGTAGCGGCAAGAATCAGTACATGTAGACACGTTCGTCTCCTTATTCTGTGAACTGGATGTCTCCAAATTTAGGGCAAAGCTTGTTGTTTTGAAATAATTCGTTCCTTACCTTCATCCTGAATTATAATTCATGTAGAATACGTCTGAATGATGGCATACAGGTACCCGAAATGCTGGGCTAATTCTGGAATAAAACTTGTAGAGACCAGACTAAAATATCATCATGTGTCCGAAACACTCCTCCGTGACGCGACCTTCACCAAAGTTCATCCGTAGCTACAGTAAGTGTACTATTTTCGAAAAAAAAAAAAAAAAAAAAAAACGTAGTTCCGACGATATCTTCCTACTCAAATAAGAAACAATGTATCACGCTCAGTAGGAAGAAGAAAAAGTACCAGCGATGTGGAGGGAAAGTACAGTGCCACTGATGTAGAAGGGAGAAGGAATGTTCAAATGTTTGTAATTGTATGGGACCAAATTACGTTTGACATCATTCAATAGCCTTACAAACTACTTCAACTAAGTTAAACTAACCTAAGGACAACACTCACATCCACGCCCGAAGGAGGATTCGAACCTCCGACGCGGGAGACCGCGCGATCCGTAACGTGGCGCTCCAGACCGCTCGGCTACTCAAGGGAGAAGGAGATAAGGTAGGTGTGCCAAATGGGGCCATCTTAAGGTTTGGAAATTTTTCGCCGCCAAACTAGTTAGCCGATGGACTTGAAACTTCACATTTCTTAGGAACAGCTCTTGAGGTACGAAGAGAAAAATTCTCATCATTCAAAGTAATGGAAGTATATTTTAAACTGAAATTTAAAAAAACATAGCAAATGGCCTTATTGGGACACACGGGGTTTCCAATAATGCCAACCCATGTACACCAACATGGCCATATCCAGAATAGGTGGGGTTTGTGACAGTGAAATTCTGAATATACAGTCAAAAAACTTTTATTACGTATTAAAAGAAAAGGAAAAAGAAAATTTCAGACGGAAACTAATTACTGTATTTCACAGTTGGGATAAAAATATTTTTCAACAGTGTCTCTTGTCGATGCCGGCACAAAGCACATGAACGTGGAGTTCACATAGTGAGCAGTGAATCGTATCTTCTACCAAGTCTTCAGTGCAGATAAAACAATACCACGAAAAAGACACATCGGATTTTGAGGAGCTGGGGGCTACTTGAGAGCTTTTCTTCGAAGTATTTGACGTGTTCTATTGTCCCCGTCCTGATGTTTGAGGTTTCTCTTGGAATAAAATTCGGGTTACTTTGCTCCCTACGTAATTCAAAATTTGTCTTCTCTGTGTACGACTCTTCTTCATTTTAGGGGTTTTTAAGATGTTGACAACGAATCTCCCAGCACATGATGAAATGTGAACTGAGAGCTCCGTTTCAGGAGGCGTTTCACATTTGTCTTGTGAGGTCGGTTTGTTCACTTTCATGCTATCATCTATATTGGTTTCACCAGGTTACATTGAAGGCTTAGCTTGTATCTCAGATGTGTCAGCCATATCAGCAGCATTTCATTGACATCTATGGAGTCATCATCCTCCATTGCCCTTGTCATAAAATCTTCCACGTCGATGGTCTGTGTAAGTTCCGACATTTCGTTCCCTGTGATTTTGCTGAGAGCAAAAAATTCAGGAGGAATAGCATTCGGGTCAAAGGGGTAGATTCATGTGCTCCCGAACCCAGCAGTTACGTTGCTTAGTGTCCAAGCTCTTGGCCACTTTTGAGAAACGTTTTTCGAATGATACTTTCGTTATTTTTCTGTCAGGGTTATTTTCCACGTAAAGATTTCGTCATCCCAATATGACTCAAAGGGTTTGAACAGAGACCTATCCACTGGGTGGAGGGCGTAGCTTGTGCTGCTTAGAAAACAGTAAAGATGGGATAAACAGGTGTGAGAGCCAAATAAGGGCACCCTGGCTCTAATAAGACCAGCGTGGCGTCATTGGTCTGCACACAGTTTTTTGTCCATCCCATGCATATTTCTAACAAGCTAATCTCAAAATACCTCAAAAGTTCCAAATCTACAAAAATATGCCTCAAAAGAATCACCAATTCATAAAGAAGCCTCAAAAATTATTTACACCAGAGCTTAGCAAAAGGTAACCACAGTAGCTTAACAGAAACCTCCAGAACCACAGATAAACGTCTGTAAATGAAAAACGGAAAAAATGGCACTTCTTGTTTTTCATTTGTTACTATGACGCCGTTTCCGGTCATATAGGTCCTGCCATACGACATATTTGAATAGAATTTTCTTAAATTAAGGGGGTTGGCCTTATTGGGGACTATGGTCTGATTTGGCCCACCTACCTTATTCCTGAGTGCGAGCACTACAGGGGAATTAAGCTAATATCCCATACGATGAAGATCTGGGAGAAAATTATGGATAAAAGGATCACGGAAGAAACACAAATCTTGGATAAACAGTTTGGGTTTATGCTAGGCAGAGGAACGATGTTGTTTTATTATTCAAAATCTGGTGATAATAATTCATCTTCTTCTTATTCTTTTAATGATAGTAGTTACTTTATTTCTTTTGGTATAATTGGTTTATTAATTGTTGCTGTGTTTGGTGGAAGACTTTTATCTTGATTAAATTTTCCTGTGCCTTATTTAATTGTTTTACCTTATATTTACAGTTTTTAACTTTATTAACTATTATTTTAGGTTCATATTTTGGTTATATTATTTATGATTTTATTTATTCTTATGAATTATTTTCATTGAATTTGTTATCTTTCGTTATGTTTACTGGTTCAATGTGAGTTATACCTTTTCTTTCAACTTTTGCAACCGTTTATCCTGAGACAAACCAATGGAAAAGTATGGGGAGCGACAAAGAGAACTACGCCTAGAGTTTTTAGACCTGGAGAAGGCGTATGATAGAGTATGTTCGACTGGTCAAGGACATGTATGATGGTGCCTGCTCTAAAGTAAGATCTAGTGTCGGTGTGACTGAGAACATCCCTATCATGGTTGGAATGCATCGAGGGTCACCACTTAGCCCATACCTGTTCAATATAGTGATGGATGTGTTGACGGAAAGAGTGCAGGATCCAGCTTTATGGTCTGGATGTTTCGCAGATGACGTGGTGATAGTGGAAAAGTGAAAATAGAAGGTAGAAAGAACATTGGAGAGATGGACGGAGGAAACTGAAATTGGAGGACTGAGAGTTAGCTGGAAGAAGACCGAATACCTGTGTCTGGCGGAGATGGAAAAATTATGTCAGTTGGGGAGAGTTGGAAAATTCTAGTACATGTGTTCCTATGTAACCAGTAAAGAAGATTTAAATAAAAAGATATGCCACATTATCCAGGCTAGATGGACGAACTGGAAATGGGTATCAGGTGTGCTCTGCGACAAAAGAATAAAACCAAAGGAATGAAAAAATTTTAATGCTGTGGTGGGACCAGCTATGTTGTATGGTCGTGAGTTCTGGCCGTTAAAGGAAGTTCAGGAGAAGAAATTAAACGAGGCTGAGATGCGTATGTTAAGGTGCATGATGGGGAAAACGAGGACGGACAGTGTAAGAAATGATCTTAGTAGAGAGGGGACAAGTGTAGTGGAGGCATCGAAGAACGTCCAGGAACGACGACTACAATGGTATGGGCACGTGATGAAAAGGGAAGAAGGACAGCTATTAAGGAAAACAATGGAATTTTAAGTGAAGGGCTGGAGAGGAAGAGGCTGCCCAAGGAGAAGATGGATATCCGCAACACTGAAGACCTGAGAGAGAAGTGACTGTGCCGGGGGGTCACGTGGGACCAAGGGAAATGGAAGGCAAAAATAAGAAACAGCGACCCCATGAACTGGGACAAGCAGAAGAAGAGGAAGTAGAGAGTGTCCAGAAAAGGGCTCCCTGATTTCAAAATTAAATATGTAGAAAACAAAGATCGATAGAGGAATGCAGTAAACGGTATGTTTATTGTGAAAGCTGTAAGAAGTTTATACAACAGTTTGAAATAATAGTTACAAAAGCTGGTAACAGATGGCGCTGTACGCTGTACAGCTCATATCAGCATACGTAAGTGAAATAATCGTATGAAAACACTCTTTGCAAACAATCACATCACAATGTTTTCAAAATATTCATCACTGGCACTACAGATGTGGCGCAAACGAAGAATGAAATTCGCCATCACATTTCGTAGTGTGTGAACCGAAATGGATTCACATGCCACAGAGATCGCCGATTCAAGCTCGTCCAGTGTGGCGGTATGCTTCGGGTAGAGCATGTCTTTCACTGCGAATACAAAAAAAAAAAAAAAAAAAAAAAAAAAAAAAAAAGTCACAGGGAGTCAAATCCGGTGATTGCGGAAGCCAATCCATGCCTACGCCAGGCCAGTAAATTTGGGATATCACAAAGCAATGCCTCGATTCCCGAAGTATTCATCAAGAAAGCGAAACTCTTCTCGATCCGATGTGGTCGTGCTCCATCTTACATAAACAATTCATTACCTGGTAGATCTTCTAACGCTTGCTGTGTGGCGACAAATTGTTCCAAAATTGCAACGTAACGTGCTCAAGTGATCGTTTCTCGAATGAGAAGCCCACACAGTAACTTTAGGAAAATACAGGGGCTTCGCTTCACACCAATATGGCTTTTCGGAACTCCAAAATCGCTAGTTCTGCTTATTCCCGTATCCATTCAGGTGGAAGTGTGCTTCACCTGTAAACCAGATGCAGCCAACATCCCGAGGGGACTGAGGCGCTCCAGTCACGGTCAGCACGGCCACTACGGTCGGGGGTTCGAATCCCCCCTCGGGCATGGATATTTGTGCCGTCCTAGTTCGTAAGTAGTTCATAAGTAGTTTGTAAGTTTAGGGACTGATGACCCCGTAGTTAAGTCCCCTAAGCTTAACAAACATTTGAACATTTGAACAGCCAACATCAAATCCTTCACTATCAATCATTGTGAGCATCTGATTAGCAAAGGCAACTGTTTGTTGCACAGCTCGTACGGGTATGGCCTGGTGCGTTTGAATTTTGATTGGAAACGTTTGTAGGCTCTTTCTCAGTATTTTCTGCATGGTGGATCGCTTCAAACCAGTCTGAGATACAATTCTACGGACGGATGACATTGGACTTCGCTGAATAATTCCAGAAACTGTGGCGATATTTTCAGGCGTAACTGCGGTTTGCTTGCGGCCAACATCCCCCAATAGATCATCAGTTACGCTGCCTGTTCGTTGAAATTTTGCGAAGAGCGTACGAATGGTTTTCGCATCGGGTCCTTTTGGAACATTAAATCATGCTTGAAACTTCGCCTTGTTGCCGTAGTACTCTCTTCTAACCTGTGGTACTCTAGTACCAGAAAAACGCGTTGTTCAGTGGACTACATGGTTTTAATCTCTTTCTTCGGTACGCTAATCTTCTTTCACGTTTCAATAGTGGAACTGATCGCTCTGGGCTTCGGTCACTATTTATACTAGGCATTACGTATGGCGATTACAGCGCCATCTGTTAGCAGCTTTTGTAACTATTATTTCAAACCGCTGTATAAACTTCTTACAGCTTTCACAATAAGCATACCTTTTACTTGATTCCTCTATCTATCTTTGTTTTTGAGATATTTTATTTTGAAATCAGGGAGTCCTTTTGTGCACACCCTATATTGTACCTTATTCAACCTTTGAGGTTTCGGGTGTTGTATGGTGGGAGATTGTGGGGCAGGATGAGACAGAAGTCACTGAAAGATAATACGATTCCTTTATAAATTTGCAGCACTCTCTATTATCGGCTGAAAAATGCTCCTGCCTAAGCACAAGAAAGGGAAGTACATTCCCCTTTAAGGGACTGACATAAAAGTGGGAATTCAGCTGCTCAGTCTTCATTCCTCCTTTTTCACCAAGACGTTTCGAATACCATCATATTCGCACTCTTTTAACACAGGAGAGGCCAAATATTTTTACAACGTCTCTCATTAAAATGAAATTCTCACGCACAGGATTTTGCCTTTACTGCCACCGCCTACATATGCCTCTCTCCCGGTGTCTCCTTTTTTCCCATTGGCACTTTCCATCGTCTAGCTATCCAACTATCCCTCTCTTCATCCCATTCTCTCGATGTGCGTTACCACTATGTTTGCTACTTTTGCAGTTTCTCTACTATTGTCTATGTCCCATTCCTTTTCTCTCAATCTTCCACTGCCTCTTTCGTGGCATATCACTGGATTCTTTGTACAAAAAGTGTTAACAGGAAGACTAAAGAAACATTCCTGGACACAGGAGACTATCAAGAGTCCTAATTCTTTTTGGGCTGTACTTCCTAGGTTATATGGCCTTCGTAATGTGCATCTGGAATGATGTCTCTTAGACCCATTGTGTCAAACATTGATGGTCCGACATATCTTGCTGGTTCGTTGAGCATCACATTAAGAACTCCTACGTCGATTGGAGGGAGTCCATTTGAATGACTGATATTTTTGTCAGTTTTGATGTGGTTTCTCTCTCTTCACTTGCTTTCCTCTGTCTGATTCATTGCACTAATCTCGACGGTCCCTACTGTTTGTCCACCTATTTTAATTGGCTCTTCACTACAATACCTCTGGGCGTGAGATGACGCGCGCCCTGTGCACTAAGGTACATAGAACCCCTTCAACGCTGAGCTCGGTGGCGACAACTATCAGCCTGCAGATAAAAATCTGAGTTGGTTTCCTAGATATGTATCATATCCAAATGTATTACCTACTTTTCTCAAAACCAACACATAAAGGAAGGAAAAGCAACCATTCTTCTCCACCTCCAGGGTAAAAAGGATGTTAGGGTGCTTAAATGTTCAAAAAAATTGTTCTATTTTTCACTACCATTAGGCTAAATAACAAATGCGTTATCTACGTATCTGAAAAATTAAGCAGGTTTCAACGCCACTGTCTCCGATGCATGTTCTTCAAAGACTTCCATGAATAAATTGGCAACGTTAGGTGACAACGGACTTCAAATCGTAACTCTGTCTTTTCATAGTACTGGCCTTCAAATAACAAATAGGTGGAAGTCAAGACATGTAGAAATAAAATAATTATGTCAGTACCAAAACTAGCCTCAATTAACTGAAACGAATCAGACAGACGAAAGCGAATGAAGAGAGAAACCACATCAAAATTGACAAATATATCAGTCATTCAGATGGATCCCCTCCAATCGACGTAGGTAATCTGCAGAGTTCGTAATGTGATGCTCAACAAACCAGCAAGATATTCCGCTACACGATATGTCGGAGCATCAATGTTTGACACAGTGGGTCTAAGACGACATCATTCCAGGTGAACGTCACGAAGGCCATATAACCTATGAAGTATAGCACAATATGAATTAGGACTCTTGACAGTCTCCTGTGACCAGGAACGTTCCTTTAGGAGATTATTAGTCTTCTTGTCAACACTTTTTCTAGGGTCAGCACCAATCCTGAGATATGCCGAATTAGAAATAAAACACGACATTTTTTAACATAATGCTGCTTCTTTAAAGCAACAGTAGAATTTATTTTGTCCCCAGTGTAAATAACAATGAACGTGAGCAGTTGTCTTAGCTGTTTTTATATTACTCACAGGCGAACGTGCTCTAGAAAACACACGACAAGCTTCCCACCCAACCTCCTCATTTGAGTTAGGAGGTGATTTGAAAGCAAACTTCGATAGAACTTAAAAAATTACAGGTAAACGCTTAGGGTCGGTGTAAAGTTAATTCCTTTTATCAGAACGGATCAAACTGTGTCGTCCAAGTGTTTGTATGAAATTAATCACAGATCGTCTAGTTGTAGAAACATTCTCCGAACTACGGAACCGTTCAAACTTCACGGAATGCCGGACTATTAAAGTTTGAAATTCCCATTCACATTGTGACCAGGAAGCACCGTCCAACCAGTCGCAAGAAAATTCTGAAATTTCATAAGGTAATTATATAAATGAACCTCAAATAATTCCTTAGAAAGAAAATCCAATTTTCGGCGGGTTAAATGAATCCTTTCACGGACAAGAGCTAAGCCAACACGTTGTCTGATAAAACAGGTGGCAGGAGTATTAATATGATGCACAAACTTAGAGAAACTTGGAAGAATATTTTATGTCGACACTTCAACAAAAATAACGAACCACATTGCAGTCTGACTCTGCTACTAAGACGTTTATCTAACTTCCGTGAACAACAATAGATTTTCTCCCTGTAGGAGGTATACATTGTGTACCTCTACATTAAAAGTTGTTCACTGTACGAAATAAAAGCTTAATTCTGGTAGGATGTAACAGGATACAAGTTTACTGTTATAAAAAAGCTTATATTTAGCAGTAAAATTAGCAAAAGGTCCGTGTGAACTACCGGCTACTCCCTGCTGCGAAACCTTGTTCTCTGGCCCAAATTGAGAACTGACTTGGTTCAAATTACTCTAATAACAGGAAGTTAACGATACAGTGGCCAATATACGTAGGAGCTCACACGAAATTACACAAAGGCATTAATAAACAAACCACCACAATTAAAGTTATTTCATATAGGTGGCTAAGAAAAACATTTATGGCGCAACGGAACTTAAACATAAAAAATTTCACCTGAGCTTGTTCACAGCACTTGTTGAAAACAATATTAAGTAAAAGGGGGAAGTTGCTCGAAATCTACAATTTATAGGCAAGTCAAAATTATAATGAACTTAAATTGTTTATTCAGGTCGAACGCAAGCAATATGGAGAACCAATTTTGTTAATTAAATTAAAATGCATCCCATTTACATTACCTAATACTGACGATGCCCATCTTTGAATTTAACATAAATTACACAGAAATCAATGATACTGGGGGGGGGGGGGGCAAGATTTACAAACACCACTCACTCGCTCACACACACTCAATGCAAAAGCGAAACTCACCAAAATCGCGTGCTGAAGCGAGGCAGATGAAGGCGCCGCTACCGTAAGCGAAATTTAGCAAATCCTGAGGTACCACACAACACAATATACAATAAAACTACAAAGATGGCTCTGGTCTTTCGTGCCTGATTTGAGATGGTACGTGAGTATAGCAAAGTGAAGTTGCATTTAGATTAGACCGCGAGCAAACACACTAACGGCGACAGACGGTTACATTACATGATCGTACTCCACCGAAGGTGAAGTGGTTAAAAATCGGATTCTTTACACAAAATCACGGCGGACTCTTAGCATGCATTCTGAGAGTGAACTATCTAGGCAATGGTTTTATGAGAAGTGACGGGAATTCAGGTGAGTAGCTGCAAACCCCTGAAGTCGGAGTTAGGACCCACGTGGTTCCGAAAACCGATAAAAATGTATAAATTAAATTTACGAAAAATAAAGAAAATTAACTACGGCATGCAAACCCTGAGGTACCATATAACTGCGTAGAATTTCATAAGGAAGCTACTTAAATGTAGCACCATGCGCCTGGGAGCGTTCACAGAGACGGAAGAAGTCCAGTATCAAAACCCGAAAAGTGAAATATTTTCAAAGTCGGTAAAATAAAAATAAAAACTACGGCATGCAACACATATAAATGTTTAGAATTACTTAAGGAAATGAATGAAATGAAGCTACATGCAATACGAAGCCACTACAGTGACGGATGAAGTCCAGTCTCAAAAAACCATAAAAGTGAAATAATTACAAGGACAGAAAAGGGAGAATAAAAACTACGGCATTCAATCCTTAGAAATTCATAAGCAAGCTATTTTAGGAGGTTGTACAAGGCTCGGAGAGAATTACTGACAAAGACTGTGTGCATATTACAAGTCCGGAGAAGAAATAGCAAAATTGAAATAGGCGGGAAGAGAATATCGCGAAATGTTAGTGGAAATCAGAAGGATGCACGCATAGTTACTTGCCTGATGGGCATTCAACGAACAACAGTGGAAGCTGAAGGCTTTGTTCTAAGAACCAACCACGTAGAACACATATCACTCACGGAAGGAAACGATAAGAATGATGTTACATGCACTGTACGAAAATGAACGTATTGTCTGTTAGAAATCGGGCCCCACTAAGCTAGAAAGAATTTACACAGAGTTCGTACACCGCCACATAATCACAAAAGGTTTGAATATACCAGGCCATTATCAAAGAGCAACTAGTAACACATACACCATGTTTATCTGTTGGAAATCACTGGATTGAAAACCTAGAACACATTTCCGCGCACAATCGGAAAAAATATTCCGAAAAATGAAAATAAGTTCAAGAGTCTAAGTTAAACATGATAGACAACGAATCCCTACCCCCCTCCCCCCCCCCCCCCAAACACAATAGCAGAACCAACCTTACCTCACCACGATCCGAGCACAAAATCAAGACCGAGCGGCCAGGTGGCGCAAACCGAAATCTGGCAAAACCCAAGAAACAGCTGTGGTGGGGACGAGAGACTCGCCCTGGAGAGGGCTTGTCGACTGGTTTGTAACCAAAGGGTGTAGAAACATCTTTGGTAGCACCAGCAGCAGAGCTTGGTAGTGACTAAGTATCGACTCTGAGCCAGAAAAAACCATGCAAACCGAGCTATTACTACCCACATTTAGACAGCCATTAGATTCTCGCACACCCACTTAAAAGTAAAACAATTACACATTTGACTCTGTAATAAATTATTAAAATAACAAAATCCTAGCAAATGTTAACCAACATTTCAGAAACTAATATTTTAAAATATGAAATATAAATGCTATTCTTCATGCCTCGAAAAGAGTGGGGTTCTAGTTTTAACAAAATGAAATAAATAACAATTTTATAAAAATGTTCAAATGTTGCCGGCCGCGGTGGCCGAGGGGACTGAGGCGCTCCAGTCACGGTCTGCACGGCCACTGCGGTCGGGGGTTCGAATTCCCCCCTCGGGCATGGATATTTGTGACGTCCTTAGGATTAGCTAGTTCATAAATAGTTTGTGAGTTTAGGGACTGATGACCCCGTAGTTAAGTCCCATCGACATTTGAACATATTGTTCAAATGTTTGTAAATCTATTGGACCAAACTGCGTGGTCATCAGTCCGTAGCTTACAAACTACTTAAACCTAAGTAAACTAACCTAAGGACAAACACACGCACCCCATGCCCCAGGGAGTACTCGAATCTCCACGGCTAGCAACCGCGCGCTCCGCAGCGAGACGCTTTGTAAAAATATATGGAAGACGACAGACGGTCGACTTTCAACCTTTATGCCATACGTTGGCAGCATTTATAACAAGATTGACCGTAAATACGACGTGAAAAGTGTCTTTCGTTCACCTTCTAAAATTAAGGCACTTTAAGGGTCCGTCCGTTAAGGATGATTTGAGTTTGCGCAATGTCGGTGTGTACTGTATCCCATGCAGCTGTGGCATGTCACATATTAGTCAACAATTAGAAATGTCGAGAACTGATGTATTGATCATAAACGTCACACACGGTTGCAACAACCTAACAAGTTGCCGTACGCTGATTGGACACAGGCCGCTCGATGGAATACGACAAAACTGAAATTTTTGCATTCTCCTACTATTACTGGGATTGTGTTATTTAGAAAGCGATTGAAATAAACTAGCCGATCACCTGCTGTGCAGGGATGGAGGCTTTTGTGCGAAGTTTGCATGCAATCCTGGTCTCTCACTTGTTCAAAAAACAGAGGGACATAATTAATGCCGCGTTAACCGCTGAAACCTGATATTTATCGTTGATATTGCTTTTGGTTTCAATCTTCGATCGTGCGATGGAGCTGTTTACTCGATATGTATTGTCTTTCTGCTGTTATTAAGAGTCGATGGCCGAGGCGAAGTGGCCGAGCGCATTGAGGCGCTATGCTCCGATGCGCGGGATCGTTCCCCGTCGGGTGTGCGAATCCTCCCTCGGGCATGGACGTTTGTGCTGTCTGTAGTTTAAGTTTGTAAGTAATTTGTAAATTTATGGACTGATGACCCCGCAGTTAAGTCCCATAAGCTTAACAAACACTGGAACATTTTTTTTAGAGCCGATGTTTTAAACGTCGTTGAGTACTGCTCCGTCGCTGCTGTACTGCCGAAAAATCGCCCGATGCCGTCTTTCATACGTTTGTGAAAATTAATATATGGATCTGTAAACATGGCAGTTTAATACTGGTTGACTACAAAATATGACACATGAATTATATTACGAAAAGTAAGTAGCAGAAAGAAATTTTAAATTTGCAGCCACCTAAGCGTCCCAACATTTTAGGGAAATAAGAGTTAAGTGAAAAACCAAATAGTAAATGAACCAGACGAAATCTAAATATGTACGAATAATAATAATAATAATAATAATAATAATAATAAAGACTGACGAGACTGATGGCCATAGCAGTCTAGTCCCCCTAAAACCCCCCAAAGACTGACGAGAATTGTTATCTGCCGCTGATGTTGCAAGTATTTCGAACAGATAATAGCAAAAATTTAAATTAATTAAATATGACGACATATAACAGTTACGATGTCATTTTATTTGTTTAAATTTATATTACAGTATTACATATTACATAATTATTTTACATGTTTAATTTTCTACCATATCTCTTTTTATTATGTTTGTTCGAGATATTTGCAAAAATCGTAAGCTACTGGAAAAAGTAGTGGGCCGTAAAACAATCCAGTGCGATGTTTACCCGTCCTCAGTATGGTCGTGGAAGAAATTGGAACAACGTAGAATGGCCGCGTGACGGACTGTACAGGCGTTACCACCGTAGGTTCGAGTCCTACCTCGGGCATGTGTTTGTGGGTGTTGTCCTTAGTGTATGTTAGTTTAAGTAGTTTGTAAGTCTGGGGACTGATGAACATAGCTGTTTGGTGCAATAGGTTTACAATCATTTGAACAAACTGGGTTTGAGTAAGAGGTACTCTCCGCAACCAACGTTATGGTGATTTCTGGAACATGTATTTACATGTAGAAGCACCGACTTAGGAAGAGACGACGGAAGGAATGAAAATTTGGATCAAATTGTTTAACTTCTTGTCGCACAGTAAGCTTACTGATGCATTTTAATGATTTGTTAATATTATAGCTGGATTAAAGATACGTGTGGAAATTATAACAATCCAGTATCCTAACCGGTGGCGGCTGGTGCATCGAATAACTGCGGGTTCACTTCTTTCAGTCGGCCTACCAAGCTTCTTTGTTTCACAATTTTGTTCGAAGCTTAAAGCTGAGTAATTTGTTTCTAAAAGATACTGAACGTTGTTCATTTTCTCTTGATAATAAACCAAGAACATATGAA
This sequence comes from Locusta migratoria, assembly GCA_026315105.1. NCBI lineage: Eukaryota > Metazoa > Arthropoda > Insecta > Orthoptera > Acrididae > Locusta > Locusta migratoria. The sequence continues at coordinate 94,613,454 of CM048745.1, forward strand.
TATGCAGATGTTCAAATGTTCAAATGTTTGTAATTCTATCGGACCAAACTGCGTGGTCATCAGTCCGTAGCTTACAAACTACTTAAACTAAACTAACCGTAAGGACAACACACACACCCATGCCCCAGGGAGGACTGAACCTCCACGGCGAGCAACCGCGCGCTCCGCAGCGAGACGCTTTAGACCGCTCGGCTACTCCACCGCGGTGAATATGCAGATGCACACTGAAACAGAATAAGTAACTGATTACACTGTTAAGTGACTGTAACAAAATAAATCTATTACGATGAAGAGACGAGCTGCCTTCGGGTCACGTGCCACGGTAAGCAGCACCCCCTCCTAACCGTAGGCATTTGCAAAGGCTGCTCTCCAACACTTCTTTTCGAACAGTTTAATACTTGTTACAACGATGAGTGTAAATGTAACTTACAGATAAAAACCGTGACTCATTTGCTAAAACGTCCAAACATATGCAGCAGAAGTCATTATTATTTCCGTATCTGTTAAAAGAAGATTGAGTTTACAAAATAAATTTGCTTTCAGTCGGTCTAGAACCCACTACCTTCAACGGTGCAGCGTGATGCCGCTAACCATACGACTGTTCTTGCTGGGCGGAGAGTAGTGATTTCATTATCATTCATGAAGCCTTTCACAATTGATGTGTCTTTAATTCATAGTTATAAGATACTAGCTTAAACCCGCGGCTCCGCTCGCGTGTTGGTTGATTATGATATATAAGCTATCTTTCAAAAACTTGTTATGAGACTGGTTTTGAAGGATGAAATGAAAAACAATACCATCTTTAGAAAAAATATTTTAAATCAACATTCAAATAAAAAAATAAAATTATGTGACGTGCTTAATGATTTACAGTAAATAATACATACATTATTCCTCCACCCCCATGAACCACAGACATTGCCGAGGTGGGGTGGCTTGCGTGCCTCAACGATGCAGATAGCCGTACCGTAGGTGCAACCACAGCGGAGGGGTATCTGTGAAGAGGCCAGACAAACGTGTGGTTCCTGAAGAGGGGCAGCAGCCTTTTCAGTAGTTACAGGGGCAACAGTCTGGATGATTGACTGAGCTGGCCTTGTAACATCAGCTAATGTGGCTTTGCCACACAGCTACTGCGAACGGCTGAAAGCAAGGGGAAACTACAGCCGTTACTCTTCCCGAGGACATGCAGCTCTACTGTATGAACATATGATGATGGCATCCTCTCGGGTAAAATATTCCGGAGGTAAAATAGTCCCCCATTCGGATCTCCGGGCGGGGACTACTCAGGAGGATGTTGTCATCAGGAAAGACAATACTGGCATTCTACGGATCGGAGCGTGGAATGTTAGATCCCTTAATCGGGTAGGAAAATTAGAAAATTTAAAAAGGGAAATGGATAGGTTGAAGTTAGATATAGTGGGGATTAGTGAAGTTCGGTGGCAGGATGAACAGGATTTCTGGTCAGGTGAGTACAGGATTATAAATACAAAATCAGTTGGGGGTATCACAGGAGTAGGACTGATAATGAATAAGAAGATAGGAATGCGGGTAAACTACTATGAGCAGCACAGTGATCGCATTATCATTGTCAAGATAGATACGAAGCCAACACCGACAACAGTAGTACAGGTTTATATGCCAACTAGCTCTGCCGATGATGAAGAGATCGAAGAAATATATGAGGAGCTAGAGGAAATTATTCATACAGTTAAGGGACAGGAAAACTTAATTGTGATGGGAGACTGGAATTCGGTAGTAGGAAAAGGAAGAGAAGGAAAAATAGTAGGTGAATATGGACTGGGCAGGAGGAATGAAAGAGGAAGTCGCCTGGTAGAATTTTGCACGGAACATGATTTAATCGTAACAAACACGTGGTTTAAGAATCACAAAAGAAGGTTGTATACGTGGAAGAGACCAGGAGACACAGGAAGGTATCAGATAGATTTTATAATGGTAAGACATAGATTCCGAAACCAGGTCCTAAACTGCAAGACATACCCAGGGGCAGATATAGACTCTGACCATAACTTGTTAGTTATGAACTGTAGGCTGAAGCTGAAAAAACTGCAGAAAGGTAGGAAAATAAGGAGATGGGACTTAGATAAATTGAAGGAAAGCGAAGTTCTGGAGAATTTCAGAGGGAGATTTAGGCAACAATTGACAGAAACATGGGGAAATAAAACAGTAGAAGAGGAATGGGTAGCATTGAGAGACGAAATAGCGAAGGCAGCAGAGGACAAAATAGGTAGGAAGACAAGACCTACAAAAAATCCTTGGATATCACAGGAAATACTAAATTTAATAGATGAAAGGAGAAAATATAAAAATGCAGTAAATGAAACAGGCAAAATGGAGTACAGACGACTAAAAAATGAGATTGACAGGAAGTGCAAAATGGCTAAGCAGGAGTGGCTAGAAGCCAAATGCAAATTTGTAGAAGAATGTATAAGAAGGGGAAAAGTAGATGCCGCCTACAGGAAAATAAAGGAGACGTTTGGGGACAGGAAGGGCAGCTCTACGAATATCAAGAACTCGGATGGGAAACCAGTTCTCAGCAAAGAAGGGAAAGCTGAAAGGTGGAAAGAGTACATAGAGCAGCTCTACAAAGGAAATGATCTTAGAGACGATGTTGTAGGAAGGGAAGAGGAAGTAGATGAAGATGAAATAGGAAATACTATACTGAGAGAAGAATTTGACAGAGCCCTGAAAGACCTAGGTCGGAACAAGGCCCCAGGAGTAGATGACATACCCGCAGAGCTATTAAAGTCTCTGGGAAAGCCAGCCATGACAAAACTATTTGAACTGGTGTGTAGGATGTATGAGACAGGCGAAATACCCTCAGACTTTAAGAAAAATGTAATAATCCCCATTCCAAAGAAAGCAGGCGCAGACAGGTGTGAAAATTACAGAACCATCAGTTTGATAAGTCATGGTTGCAAAATTTTAACACGAATTATCTACAGGAGAATGGAAAAGCTGATAGATGCTGACCTCGGGGAAGATCAGTTTGGATTCAGGAGGAACGTAGGAACCCGGGAGGCAATACTCACTTTACGTCTTATCTTAGAAGATAGATTAAGGAAAGGCAAACCTACATTTTTAGCTTTTGTAGATTTGGAGAAAGCATTTGACAATGTTGACTGGAATACACTCTTTCAAATTCTGAAGTCAGCAGGGGTAAAATACAGGGAAAGGAGAGTTATTTACAACTTGTACAAAAGCCAGACTGCAGTTATTAGACTCGAAGGGCATGAAAGGGAAGCATCAGTTGGGAAGGGAGTAAGACAGGGTTGTAGCCTTTCTCCGATGTTATTCAATCTGTACAACGAACAAGCGGTGAAGGAAAGCAAGGAAAAAATTGGAATAGGGATTAAAGTTCAGGGGGAAGAAATAAAAACATTGCGTTTTGCTGATGACATTGTAATTCTATCAGAGACAGCAAAGGACCTGGAAGAGCAGTTGAATGGAATGGACAGTGTGTTGAAGAGAGCGTATAAAATGAACATTAACAAGAGCAAAACAAAAATAATGGAATGCGGTCTTAGAAAATCAGGCGATGCTGAAGGAATTAGATTAGGTACCGAAACAATGAAGGTGGTAGATGAGTTTTGTTACTTGGGTAGTAAAATAACATGCGATGGTCGCAGTACAGGGGATATAAAATGCAGATGGCAATGGGAAGAAAAGCATTTTTGAAAAAGAGAAATTTGCTAACATTGAATATTAATTTAAGGGTAAGGAAATCTTTTCTGAAGGCATTTGTGTGGAGTGTTGCCTTGTATGGGAGTGAAACATGGACGATAAGCAGTGCGGACAGGAAGAGAATAGAGGCTTTTGAAATGTGGTGCTACAGAAGAATGCTGAAGATTAGGTGGGTAGATCGCATAACTAATGAAGAGGTACTGAACAGAATTGGTGAGAAAAGGAATTTTTGGCATACCCTGACTAAAAGAAGGGATCGCTTGGTAGGACACATTCTTAGACATTGGGGAATCGTAAATTTAGCATTGGAGGGAAGTGTGTGGGGTAAAAATCGCAGAGGGAGACCAAGATATGCATATAGTAAGCAGATTCAAATAGAAGTGGGTTGTCATTCTTATGAGGAGATGAAAAGGCTTGCTCAGGATAGAGTAGGGTGGAGAGCTGCATCAAACCAGTCTCCGGACTGAAGACCATAACAACACAACATTATTCCTTACAGCCTGTGTTGCAATATCTCAACACGTATCGTGAGAGTAATGTCCAAATTCATTTTAATTTCATTTTAGGGCATTCTGGTAAACTACGTTACTTGTATTAAAAGAAATTTCCTTTTTACTGCTTTATTTATTTATTCTTATATTTCCTTATTCGTATGCTTATCCTTACAGAGAAATAGCTGAAGACATTATAGCACGCATAGACCATGGATATGGTCTGTGGCATCACGTTTTGTTGTATGTAGCCTCCTTGCTATACAGTCGCAAATGTCATCACTGGCCTTCAGTCCGAATTTTTTAAATAATTTGACGACTTTCAACCACCATATCTTCTATCCCCTATATCTATCGGCATGGAACTGCTATGGTGTACAACGGGAGATTTCGGACAACAATTACACACAGACCATTCGTTTGCGTTCTGTAGTTTTCGCTCCAGAGCGAAATATTAACACACACGTAGAATTTTTTAAACACCGATAACTTTTCATCCTAATATACTCCACCCTTTTATCATTATTAACCCTCATGCAACAATGAAACCAATAAAACCAATTTCAAAAATATAATTTTCAAATAGTAATTATTGTTCCGCATTTCCCGTTATATTCTTCAAATTACTAAATATCTATCAGATAGCTATAAACCGTGCCTTAAACCTTCCTCCGGTATAAATTAATAACTGTACAAATATTTAAGTCTATGCGTCTCGTCCTTCAGACGTGATAATCGTACAACGAACAGACATTCACATTAATATATAGATAAATAGCTATCAAATCGCTGTAAAACAGGACCTAAAGCCTTCCCCGGATAGAAATTAGTATCTGTACAAATTTTTAGCTCTTTGTGTCTTGTTGTTCAGACGTGATAGACGTACATCGAACAGACATTCACATTTATAGATATAGATTTTACTAAATATGACGTGTTTTGATTAATCTTCAATGCGGCAAAAACAAATATAAAGGGTGGTAGTTGCCTTCATGGACGATTTGCGCGTGCTTAAAGCGAGGTGCGCGATAGCTCCATTGTCTTGCTTCGTGACCATACGTGCGTAACCATCAGAGTTCGAGTAACAAGGAGCTGTTGTCTATTTCAGCTCCAACGCCAATGTTAAAAGCGGCGTTTACGCTCGCGCGTCCCTGCTTTGGAAGTGCCCATATGCTGCCTCCAAGGGTTGCAGAAGAGAATTTGAACCTCAGCTAAGCATGCGCATTGCAACGCTGCGGCCCTGCCGACTATGTTAACCCTGTGGGCCACACCACCACTCCTACGTCTGGGCCACACCATAGGCCTCAGAGGCCCACACGATATATAATAATGGAAAACTCTTTAAGAAATTCAATGTCATGATAAGGATGAGGGTATAATACATTAAATAAGCTTGAATAACTTGAAATAAATGTATATATTTCCTCAAAAACCCTACAAAACAAAATAACCAAAGTCTCATAAATTAAACAATAGTAGTTTAAACTTCATATAACGCAAAATATCCATCATATTGGGAAACTACGGACAATTAATAATGTTTGAAACAAAAATCGGTATCACAAAATTCAGCGGAAGTTTCTCATTTTTTACTGGTACAATTTCAACATTATTATTATTATTTATTTTTTTTATTTTTTTTTTTTTTTTTTTTATTTTTATTTTTTTTTTTTTTTTTTTTTTGACCACACACTGGAAACTTACAGAAATCACACTGCTGCAGTTTTGATTTCGTTTCTTTTTTGTTGTCTCAAATTTTACAGTAAGTTCTTTTGGGAATAGCCCCTTCCTCAATTTGTTCACGAGCTGCCTCTGCAGGTGGAGTCATGTTTAGGCAACTATAAATACTGTCCGGTAGGTCACTGGGAGTTGGTGCGTCAAGCGTAGCCTTCATCCAAGGTTCTATAAGGTGTTCAGAAAGTGTCAACATAAATTCAAACCGGGACAATGATTTTGTTTGACCGTTGTGTCCCTTTCCCTTGGTTTTCGTAAAGTTATGGAGGTCTGGGAGGCCTAGTTGTTTACCTGAACGGGCCGACAGAGGCGGAAGTGTTGTGCACTGTACACTGGCTCAGAGACAACTAACTAGAAGAGGCTTACATGCGAGTCACGTCCCGTCCAGCTGTGTTGGAGCGGGATTAGACAGGTCTGAGTGAGCATCTGGGCCTCACAGGCCTATGGTGTGGCCGGCAGGGTTAAGCGGTCGCGCTATGACTCGTATACGTGCTGTCGCCTCGATGTAAAACGTTTCTCCTGTGATACAAAAACTTTGACTCTGCCTATAAAATAATCTTATAGAAGAACCAAACTGAAGAATGATAGTTTAAAAACAAAACATGTTATTTAATTTATTTACTTACGTTTTATTGACGACGAGCTTTTTTCCGGATGTTCACTGAACCAGTGAACACATAGGACTCGCCACCAGTGATCCTAACAATTGCAGTTGAAATATAAAATTCGACATTACGATTAAATAAACGAAACCTGACTTAAAACCAGACGGCTTTAAATTTCAAATCTTCCCATTACAGTTTTATTTCGTTGCTTTCCATCAGGATGAAGGAAAGAGGGAAGGGACCGAGGCACGGGGGGGGGGGGGGGGGGAGGGAGTGAGGGGCGAGAAGCCCAACGTTTCAGGTTTATTTTGTTATTCGCCCGTATCCCTTTCTCTCTCCCTTTCTCTCTCTCTCTTAGCCCTACCGCTGCAGAGCAGAAATTAGATGTTGCTGTACAGTTATTATTACATTCCGATACTAACCTGACGGCTTCTCTTGAAATTAGATTACGATAACATCGTAATCCCCGTAACTAACTTCCAATATTTTGTTTTCTTTTTTTCCCATAGCGAAACGCGTCGACGGTGCCTGACGGAGCTGCGCCGCGCGCCGTCCAATCAGACAGGTGGATACGCAACCCGCTATCAATGGCCGGAAATTAAACAGCTGGTGACGTCACGGGCGGTCAGCCACTTGTTATGCGAGCGCGCCGGGGCCTCGCGCCTTTCATGCGGGGCCGGCTTTGTTACATTCCGCGGCCGATTCAGCGCGCCAAATTGGCACCGTCTCCAAAATTACGGCGAATTGTGGAAATGGCCGCTAATTTCACAGCGCTGCGAGAATGACCGGCCTAGCGCCGGTATTGAAATTCTCGCCCGGTCAATGCCGTACCGTGGTGTACTCGCTGGTGAATATCGTTCACACGTACAGAACCAACTATTGAAGTCATAGTTTTACTCATCCTTTGACGTTGATAGAGTATTGTGCACTAATGTGACGTAAAGACATAGGCCTAATATAAATTTATTGTACAAATTGTGTAAACAAATAAATGGGTACTGCAACGTGCCAAGTTGTGATGTGTGTGACGTGGCTACTTAATATGTGTATGTGCGTGTGTGTGTGTGTGTGTGTGTGTGTGTGTGTGTGTGTGTGTGATTGTTTGTTGCCTTCAGTACTAACAGAGCTCTACAAAAAATGAAATATCGTATCGGTCTACTAAAATTATGAATCTAACTTGACAATTGCTGCGCCACGTATTGCTGATCGACATAAGACAAGTTTGGGCACGTCGAAACTTAGGCTATCTGACTGCAAAATTAGAAGGATTAAAAAGCTGCAAAATCTTGGTTGGCTGATAGTCACTTTCGAGTACAATAAAAGAATGTCGTACTGTGTTGTACTTGTTGGCCCTGTCTTAGTATTACTATACAATCAGTTTGCAAGAAATATTATTTTGTTGTAAAAAGGGAAGTGATACCTCGCTTCACACCAACACACATTCCTCACTTGATATCGTTCATGTCACCCACTTGTTACAATGTACTTAATTACCATTAACTTACATTCACTTACAGCGTGAAGAATAATCACAAACATAATTAAACCAATCAAACTGAATAAATCTGTTTTAAAGAAAATTAGCAATCAGCAAACTCGAGATGAGTAACATAAACTATAAAAAATGAAGAATGTGCATATTATTGCGAAGTCGTGCAATGAGGCAGTTTCTAAGATAGGGATGCAGCACTACCCTCAGGAAAGGATTAATTATAAAAATTCAAAATGTCAAAAAGTGAAAGGAACTGTTTTTTTATTATTATTACGTTTGGTTAATGCCCTATCTTCGCAGTGCGAAAAACATTTAAAGTAAATTACCAAAAAATTAGCAGCATCATGAAGAACTCCGGGCTGTGTCCACCGCGAGCTGCAGTGCAACCGTCACGCTCCGCTACTACTCTCAGACTCTCTCGCGGCTACACTCGGCAAAACCCCGCCTACCGGCTCCCAAAGATAATCCTTGAGTACCCAACAAAGGTGTTTATATATATATATATGTTGTTTCCAAAATATATAATCCCAAAACTTAAGGTAGGGAATTTCCATTCAGTAGTCACCTTACAGTAGCATGCGCATTAGACAAATGAAGCAGTTTCTCCGAACGTAACTTCAGTAACAGTTCCAAACGTATGACCACTACATTTCGTACAACGAAACATTGCAATAGTACGACTTAATGTAACCAGGTATCTAATATACAGGCTGTTTCGAAAAGGTACGGGCAAACGTTCAGGAAACATTCCTCAAACACAAAGAAAGAAAATATGTTAAGTGGACATGTGTCCGCAAACGCTTAATTTCCATGTTAGAGCTCATTTTATTACTTCTGTTCAAATCACATTAATCATGGAATGGAAATACACGGGAACAGAACGTACCAGCGTGATTCCAAACACTTTGTAACAGAAAATGTTCAAAATGTCCTCCGTTAGCGAGGATACATGCGTCCACCCTCCGTCGCATGGAATCCCTGATGCGCTGATGCAGCCCTGGAGAATGGCGTACTGTATCACAGCCGTCGAGAATACGAGCACGAAGAGTCTATACATTTGGTACCGGGGTTGCGTAGACAAGAGCTTTAAAATTCCCCCATAAATGAAAGTCAAAAGGGTTGAAGTCAGGAGACCGTGGAGGCCATGGAATTGGTACGCCTCTACCAATCCATCGGTCACCGGATCTGTTGTTGAGAAGCGTACGAACACGTCGACTGAAATGTGCAGGAGCTCCATCGTGCATGAACCACATGTTTTGTCATTCTTGTAAAGACACATGTTCTAGCATCGCAGGTAGAGTATCCCGTATGAAATCATGAAAACGTGCTCCAGTGAGTGTAGGTGGAAGAACATGAGGCTCGATTAAGGTGTCGACAACAATTGCTGCCCAAACGTTCACAGAAAATCTGGGTTGATGACGTGATTACACAATTCCATGCGGGTTCTCGTCAGCCCACACGTGTTGAATGTGAAAATTTACAATTTGATCTCGTTGGAATGAAGTCTCATCCGAAAATACTAAAATGAGCTCTAACATGGAAATTAAGCGTTTCCAGACACATGTGCAAATAAGATGTGTCTGGGGAATGTTTCCTGAAGGTTTGGCCGTACCTTTTTGTAACACCCTGTAGAAAAATTAATGTTTATTTATTTGTCTTTTTGTTCGTATTTTATGCGAATCGCGATAAAATTTTCTCAACTTCTTGCTTGCATTCGCAAGTTTATAGGCATACTAAAATTAACTTCGTATGGTACATGGCGGATTATGCTTAACAGTTAAATCTTTTCTTACGCTTTCACGCTGAAATGGTACATGGATCTAAATGAAATTTTGGAAAGAGGTAGTTTATACCCTGATCAATACACGGGCTACGTTTAGCAAACCACCGTATGATTCGTGGCGGGGGGTACGTTATAATGTGTTAATATGTTTGCTGCTCCTTCATGCTGAAACAGATCGATAGATTTGAATGAAATTTGGAATAGAGACAGCTTAAGCCCTGCATTAATAGATGGGTTGCCATTCGTAAGGCACCGTACGGTGCGTGGCGGAGAATGCCTTACAATGTAATATATAACAATGAATGTTTGTTTGTTCGAATTTTATGCACTGCCGTACAGTTCATCAGATTAATAAGGAACTTCATCAACATATTTGTTGCACTTTCAAGAAGGTTACAGGGATAATTATACCACTGTACGACACATAGTTCAGGCGTATATAAAGAATGACGTGTAAATTTATTACTTCTTTTCTGTGTTTCTTTTCTGTTTGGTAATGTATTTTGCAGATAGTATCCATTTATGCCCATTAATATACATACAAAATTATTTCTTTGTGCGACCTATAGTATAGCTGATTTACCGTGATAAATAGAGACGTGTGGGAAATTACTGCAATCTGTTTGTTCGTGTTTAATGCTCTGCCGTACTCTTCATCCTACTGCGAAGAAACTTTGCACACTTCACCTTCAATACAAGACGAAGTTCGCTGTGTGCGTGAAGTTTTGTACCATGCATGGCATATGGTGCTTTACCTACGAATTTCTTTTCCCGAACTTGATGAGATGTCGCATGCTTAACCTTGCACATAATAGAAACATCATCGTCCATCTAAGATGTCATAAGGTGCATGAAGGACGGTACCTTCCAATAAACTTAGGAACCACTTCACTGATTAACATGAAAGTTAACAGAGTTATAAATTTTTTTCACATATGGAGAAGGCATTGGATTGAGGACGTGCAGGAGGAGTTAGACAGACAAACGAGGGGATGACAGGAGGAGAAAGGGGAACGTGGAGAAGGGCAGAGAAAGAGGGGTAGGAAAAGATGAAGAGAGAAGGGGTGGAGGAGATTTCAGAGAGAGGGGGAGGGGGATGGAGAAATGGACAAAGAGGGAAGGAAAGAGAAGGTCGGCTAGTTGGTAATAAAAGTAAGTTACGGGGAAGCAAATAATCCAGTTAAACTACATGTTACAGAGAGATATTGTCAGCTATCACTAGTATTCAGAATGAAACTTTCACTCTGCAGCACAGTGTGCGCTGATATGAAACTTCCTGACAGATTAAAATTGTGTGCCGGAACGGGGACTCGCACCTAGACGCGAGGTACTGGCAGATTTGAAGTTGTGGGGCGGCACCGTCAGTCATGTCGGGGTAGCTCAGTGTTAGAGCGCTTGCCCGCGAAAGGCAAAGGTCCCAGGTTCGAGTCCCGGTTCCGGCACACAATTTTAATCTGTCAGGAAGTTTCATCACTAGTATATATTACAGGCTGACTCATTCAGTTAAGATGACAAAAGGGAAATTTAGATTGCGGACGGAGACAGACTAGGATACAATATGTAGCAGTCGTACCTTCAGTGCCAAGGTCAACGTTGGTTACCAAATTTCATTTGTCAGCAGGAGACGTGGGCTCGGATTTCTGAATTCGTACGTCGTTATATTCAGTGCTTAAAATCATTTTCGTAGCGGAAGCTAATATTTCGTTTTTGGCTTGGTAATGCAAGAAAGGAGATAGAACTGTATGTCACAATTACACACTCCTAGGCACAGCTTATAAGATCTTTAACAAGCATATTAAATGAAAGGATACAGGAGCACACAGAAGGCGTGCTAGGGGAATAGCAATTGGGCTTTCGACCAGACAGAGGAAAAAAATGCTCAATAATTTGTGATGCGACAAATGACGGAAAAGTTCTGAGTATGATATACAGAGCACTGGAAGAAGTTGGCATAAGTACCAAACTATTAATACTAATCAAAATGACAATGACAGAGACAAGAGCAAAAGTAAAGGTTCTTAGCGGAAAAAGTTAAAGGGTTGGCTATAATAAAGGCGTGAAGCAAGGGAACAGTCTATCCACTGTCCTATTTAATAATAAAGTCAGCAAAAGAGGTACCATATTTATGAAACCAGCCAGATATGTGCGCATGCTGATGACATTTCTATAATATACTCTCCAAGAACTGTGGAAGCACAAAAAAAATCGGCCTCAAAGTAAAAGAAAGCGAAACAAAACATATGGTACAGTTACTATCTGAGGCCAGAAGAACTCTTAAAGACCTAAACATCAATGGGAAATGCTTTAAAGGAGTGTCGTGTTTTAACTACTAAGGAACACTTACAACAAGTGATAACAGTACTGGAAAGTCTATTGGAGAAAGAATACAAGAAGTAAATAGGGCTTACTTTGCAAATACACAATTTTTCATAAATAGTCTTATTAGAAGAAAAAAGAAACTGTTAATATACAACTCCTAGTCCGCACAGTTATTACATATGGGTCAGAGGCACGGACACTGACAGAACGTGACAAAAATGTCTGAGAACCTTTGAGCGGAAAATACTACGCAAAATCTAAGGTCAAATAACGGAGGAAGAAGGCTGGAGATTACGATACAACACTGAGTTTCAAGTATTAGTACAGGGTAGGGCCATAGAAAAAATTTGTATCATAGCAAACAGCCGGCCGCGGTGGCCGAGGGGACTGAGGCGCTCCAGTCAGGGTCTGCACGGCCACTACTGTCGGGGGTTCGAATGCCCCCTCGGGCATGGATATTTGTGCCGTCCTTAGTATAAGGTAGTAGGTAAGTAGTTTGTAAGTTTAGGGTCTATTGACCCCGTAGTTAAGTCCCATAAGCTTAACAAACATTTGAACATTGAACTCATAGCGAACACGATGACTAGGACAAGTGGAGTGAATCGCAAATGATAGAACTGCAAAGAAAATGATGGTGAAATTCATTTGGATACCGAAGAGGGAGACCTAGAAGAAGGTGGAGTGATGACGTAATGGATGATCTAACCAGTATGGGAGCCAGGGTGTGGAAAAGAGCAACAAACAACCGAGACATGTGGAGGAAATTCGTTGAAGAAGCCAAGGCTCACCAAGCGCTGTAGCGCTACCGAAGATGAGGAATGAAACGTTGGGTAGATATAGCACATCCTTCATCTTCAAAAGAAAGCATCGCTTCGGTAAGTTGCTAGTTCACAAACAATGAAAAACTATTTGCCTTCTTAATTCATCAATGGTAGGAATAAATCTTCCTAGATAGCAAATCTTTAAAAGTGGTAACAAAACTAAACAGTATTATTAACGAGCAATTAGCACAGTGAAAAGTTCTGGATTGGATGTACAGTAGATGGACAAAACAATACGAACAATTAAGTTAGACACAAAATTTATATATAATTGAACAGCAAGCGCACAATCATCAAATGTCAAGTGTATTTACATTTTCCAAAAGAGTGTTAGCCATTGTTGTACAAAAATATCCGCCATTTACGTTGGATCCGTAAATTTTGTCCTCACTCTCTGCTGTAAGACGTCACATGACGGTACAATATTATGTTCAGGCGAGATTGTTTTTCAATTCAGGGGAGAATTTTGAGAAAATATCCTCATGCTGTATGAAGCAACCATTGTTGGTGAGTGAGCGTGGGCACATTATCTTTTGCCGGCCGCAGTGGCCGAGCGGCCTGCGACGCCCAAGTCACAGTCTGCACGGCCGCTACGGTCGGGGTTTCGAATCCCCCCTCGGGCATGGATGTTTGTGTCGTCTTTAGTATAAGGTAGTTTGTCAGTTTAGGTACTGATGATCCCGCAGTTAAGTCCATTAAGCGTAACAAACATTGGAACATTATCGTTTTGTATTATTTTGTAAAATGTAGGAACACGGGAGGCAATACTCAAATTACGACTTATCTTAGAAGATAGGCTAAGGAAAGAGAAACCTACGTTTTTAGCATTTGTCGATTTGGAGAAAGCTTTTGACAATGTCCAAAATTCTGAAGGAATCAGGGGTAAAATATAGGGAGCGAAGAGTTATATTCAACCTATACAAAAACCAGACAGCAGATATTTGAGTTGAAGGCCAAGAAAGAGACACAGAGGTAGGGAAGTGAGTAAAATATGGTTGTAGACTATCCCCAATGTTGTTCAATCTGTACATTGTTCAAATGCTCAAATGTTTGTTAAGCTTATGGGACTTAAATACGGGGTCATCATTCCCTAAACTTACAAACTACTTATCAACTACCTTATACTAAGGACGGCACAAATATCCATGCCCGAGGGGGGATTCGAACCCCCGACAGTAGTGGCCGTGCAGACCGTGACTGGAGCGCCGCAGTCTCCTCGGCCACCGCTGCCGGCTCTGTACATTGAGCAGGCAGTGAAGGAATGGAAGGAGAAATTTGAAGAGGGTATTATAGTGCACGGAGAAGAAATAAAAACATTGCGGTTTGCTGATGACAAGTAATTCTGTCAGAGACCGCAAAAGATCTGGAAGAGCAATTGAATAGGATGGACAGTGTGTTGACAGGAAGATATAAGATGAACTTTAACAAGAGTAAAACAAAGGTAATGGAATGCAATGTCAGAAAATCGGGCGATGCTGAAGGAATTAGATTAGGTAATGAGACAATAAAATTAGTAGATGAATTTTGTTGTTTGGGTAGCAAGATAACTTCTTATGGCCGAAGTAAAGAAGATATAAAATGCAGAATGGCTATGGGAAGAAAAACGTTTCTAAAGAAGCGAAACTTGTTAACATCCAATATTAATTTAAATGTTAGGAAGTCCTTTCTGAAAGCATTTGTCTTGAGTGTAGCATTGTATGGGAGTGAAACGTGGATGATTAGGAATTCAGATAAAAAGATGATAGAAGCTTTTGAAATGTGGTGATACAGACGAATGATGAAAATTAGATGGGTAGATCACGTAACTAATGAGGAGGTGCTTAAGCAAATCGGGGATAAAAGGAGTTTCTGGCATATCGTAACTAAGAGAAGGGATAGATTGGTTGGACACATTCTGAGACATCAAGGAAGCGTGCGGGGTAAAAATCGTATAGGGAGACCGAGGGACAAATACAGTAAGCATATTCAGGCGGATGTAGGTTGCCGAACATATTCTCAGATGTGGAGACTTCCACAGGACACGGTAGCCTGGGGAGCTGCATCAAACCAGTCTGCGGACTGAAGACCACAACAACAACAACAATATGTCAATGTTTGTGAGAAAGTGGGATAGTCGAAATATTGAGGGTAGCGATAGAAACGGTTGAATACCAGGATACAGACGCCCAACTCAAGCTGAAACTTCCAGCATGCTCGACTGTGGGAACCAGGTATCATATGCACAAATAATATCCCGTTGTGTGAATGAACATACGTAAACTATGATTCATCTGATCACAAGTATCCAGAATTTATAATCGTGGCACCACTTCCTTGGCAGCTTTGCGTTGTCTTTAATTATTAAGGGTTTAACAACTGGAGAAATTCCACGAATATTAAGCTCCAGCCATGCTGTTTACATAACAATAATATTACATAAGTTATTGTGTATTTTTGCAGCCACTTTTGGCGTGGAAAGTTTATGGTGTCTGGTCACAACCCATCTTAATGCTTGTTGGTCGATGTCGATAAACTTCGGGTCGACTATTCCAACCCGCCAGTGATGTTAAACTTTGTTTTAGCCACGCTGCCTTACCAAGAATAGTGTCGCAAGTGAAACGATAAACACTACAGACGTTTCTTTTACAGATGCCCCCCTATAACTGCGTTTGCTTTAAGATCCTCCCTTTAACAGCGCACTGTGAAGTTGGTGTCTTTATAAGTCTGAGAGACTGGTTGACAGTTGGTTGTTCAAGGTGTAACAAGTATAAATGCGATTTTTCTTCTGCTGTTAACACAGAACAGTGGGCCGAACTAAATAATAAAATGGTGTTTGGTCTTTTCCAAACTTTTAAATATAACTATTGTTGTGGCGTTAAGTCAGCACCACATGCCAGACGTAAGAGAATTATCGTGGAGAAGTTAACAATCGCCTTAAAGCCAATCGTAAGCAGGCGCCGCGCATCCTGGAGGGAGCAACCGAAGATATGCGCCCTCTAAAAGCGACTATATCTTGGCCGACATACGTCTGAATGCCCGTTAGTTACTATTCCGGAATACATCAGTTACCAGTGAGCTGCGAAGTCCGTTACCAGTGAGAACTCAGACAGTAACTAGGCAGCTACGACGACAGAAGTAGGACAGCACTAGGTTAGAACGCGGCTACGAACTTAGCTGTTACTAGGCAGCTAGCATTACACGGACGACGCCACGAGAAGCGAGAAGAGAGAAGAAACAGACTTACTTTCGAAGGTTGAGTATCCTAAAATGAAGTCAATAAATATCTTGTAATTCTAATTATATTAATGTTTAACATGTTAAAGGATCCTGCACCAGTCCCTTTCTTAACTACTGGACTGGGACAAGTAAACAAAAAAAGGTGACGAGGTCACAACAACTATTAAAAGTAGCATGTCTTCAGCTTATATAGTTGTTCCACGTAGGCGTAGAGCTAGGACGTCTACATCACCCGAGATCAGGGGCACAGCAAGGCAGCAGACCCTGCTAAAGTGAGGCCGGAGATCACACTTCCGCTGTGTGGGAGAACTGCTCAATGAAAAGGTAAAAGAATCATTACACTGATATCTGTACATATTAAGGTACCATATACAACAATATTTGAAATATTTTCTTTCATTCTAGCTACATCCTGTACACAAGGTGACAAACAATTGAAATTATTTAATGGCGTTTCAAAAATGACTTCATATCAGAACTCAGGCAGGGCCAGAGTTATGCAGAAGAAAGTAACAAATCCAAACGGATAATTGCCGAATAATTGGAAGACTATTGAAATAAGTTAGAAACTTTGGGTCTAGCCGCAGGTAAACCATTCTGGTGCATCAGGAAGGAATTAACAATGTTTTAAACAGTTCGAGAAATCTGCCACAGATTCCTGCGAATACCTTGAGCTGATGGTGCCAGTATTTTGAAGAGTTGCTCAATGTTAGTGAAAGGTTCAAAATGTGTCAGTACATGGGGTAGCAGTGATGGAGAAGGATCACATTTGAGAAAGTGGAATAAAGAGTCTGGGTTAGAGGAAATTCCGTCGGAGCCCATCAAATACAGTGGAATATGAGATATCAAATGGTTACACATGATAAATGAAATGTCGTGAGATTCGGGACAGGCTCCATCCCACTGGACAAAAGTTGTAATCACAATTTTCAAGCATGGATACAATAAGACCAGTAACAACTACAAAAGTATCTTTTTAATTAGCGTTGTCGGTAAAATCTTCTCAGATATTGTTGAACGGGGAATGCGAGTATTTGTTTAAGACAATATGTATGAAAATCAGTGTTGCTTTAGGCCTCATAGAGGCTGTCAGGACCAGGTCTTTAGCATACGGCAGATGATGGATAACTGCAATGGGTGGAACAGGGAAATGTGTTTATGTTTTGTAGTTCTAGAAGAGGTTTATGATATTATTCCCAGGAGGCAAACATCTGTAGGTTGTTCAGTCTTTATGCTGATTGTCAAAGAGCAGAGTTGACGGTAAATTGAGTTCATAGTTCACGGTAGTTTCCAGGGTAACCTGTCACAACTATTGTTCGTACAGTTTATGGATCATTTGTTCGAAACAGTAGATTGGCAGGGTGAGATTAAAATGCTTAGTTGTGATGGCGGATACGATTGAAACATTGCAATATAATATTTCAGAGGAAGATGAGAGGTGTAAGTTTCATTGGTATGAAATGTAGTATCTCCAAAACGAATATAATGTCTGAGGGAAAGAGGTTCAAATAATCTGAGTGCCAAGTAGAAAGCACAAAGAACAGGTGGAAAGATTTAAGTACTTAGAATGTATTTCGTCACAGGACGGCAACGTAGTGAAAGAAGTAGAATAAAGGTGAAACAAAGAAAATACAATTTACTCTGTTCTGCAAGAAGTATGCCAATACCAAGTCTAAGTTAGCAGTGTACCGCTCCATCGTTTGACCAACTTTGTTGTGTGGAAGTGAAATTTGGGTGGATGCCTTACTAACGAGGTTGAGGTAACAGATAAGAAAGTAAAAAGGATGACTGTAGGTGCTAACAGATAAGAACAACGGCAGGAGGGTGTCCATAATGAGGAATTCAATGAGATATTGGGAATGAACACCATAACCGAAGCGGTTATGACTCATGTGACTCATGTTACCCGAAGAAGCAGCGTTACCTAAGAGGCTCATGGGTTCGTCAGTAGAGGGCGATAGGAGTCCAGGTGGATGTAGGAGAAAGTACTTGGATTTAGTCAAGAATGATTTTGAAGTATGAGACTTAACAGCAAATAAGATATCTTATTAGGAGCAATACACCCCAGACAGAACGCTGAAAGGCATAATCAGTCTGTGATAAAGATGGTGATGATGATGACTACGATGACGATGATGATGTACCTTCATGGTAACATAGGTATTTTGCTCTAGAACAGTTAACTACAGCTGTAGTCTCAACTATTAAGAAGTTTAAATACTCATTTTATGGGAAAAAATATTAAGGACTAGCAAATTTCCACATATTACGTTTGTTGGATCGGTGCTCTTGTCACAATTATATATGCTCACGAGATATGGTACGTTATAGAACATGAGAACAAGTTACACATTTCTATGGCTGGAAGGTTGCACCATCCATGTAGAGAAAAAATGTTCAAATCTTTGTAGATCTATCGGAGAAAACTGCGTGGCTTAAAAAGTAATTAAACTAAGTTGAACTAACCTAAGGACAAACACACACACCCATGCCCCATGGAGGACTGGAACCTCCGACGGTGAGCAACCGCGCGCTCCGCAGCGAGACGTTTTAGACCGCCCGGCTGCTCCACCGCGTCATGTTCAGAGAGGGAAAGAGTTTTATGAGAACCTGCTCAATACCTGGCAAAAAGTGACATTTAAATTGGCAATGAAATATACAGAAAAAAGAAGGAAACTGTTGTAATTTAATAAATTTTACCGTATAATAATGCAGGGTCTCATACTAGTCTACAATAAAGAGTTATCGCTTCTATCAGTGTCAAATGGTTAAAACTTGACGAGCTTTGTACTACTTTCGATGGACGGCTTCTTTAATCACACTGTCCCAGACTGTTAGTGCAGCCCTCGACAAACCTTTCATCAAATTTAATGCAGTGATCGCTTTCTAAATCATGGTCAGCTAAATTGGATTTGTCGGTGTAGGCGATGAAACTTCTCGTTCCACAATGTGCACCATGTATTCAACTAAGGCTCAATACAGATCCAAGGTATCTTGTACACACCTGGTATTCTGAGACCTGCTCCAACGTGCTCTTTATCTTACCCCATGGAGCGGCAAATAAATTATTTTCTTGTTAAGTCCTGTCGTATCGACTGCACACCAGATAGCGGAGCAACGAGAGACCGACGATTATCAGGCACCACCACACGAGACAATTACGTCAAGACTTGTGACCACGCCTACGGCGCCCGCAGAAAGCGACGACTACGGCGCCCGCAGAAAGCGGCGCCCTCTACATGTCTGACTTAATCGGCTGCACCCTGATGGTTGGACTTGTCAGTCGACCACTGGACTCACGAGAAACAGACAGAAGGTCCTGGCTTAGTTCAGTTTAAGTCGTCATTTAGAAGTCCCCCTGTGTTACCCCTCTCCAAAGCAAGGGCGTCGCTTAACAAAATTTGATATAAAAGGAGTTTGTGGCATATCCTAAACGAAGAGGTCAAGAGACGTCAATAAATCTGCAATTTAGCAATTATAAGGGAGTGTGTATAGGCTAAAAATCGTAGAGGCAGATGCAGGGACGATTACAGTACGCCGATTGAAAAGAATGTTGGTGACCGTTCTTAGATGAAGAGGCTTACACAGGACAGGGTAGCGTGGAGAGCTGAATCAAACCTGTGTGCGGACTGAAGACTTCAAAAACAACAGTGGCTGCGTCATATTGCGACCTTGTTTGTATTAGGGGCCCAACAGAGACGTATGTGTAACTGATGACGGGACGTGTAGTAGGTGTCTTGCCAGGTGCCTGCTAAGCCGTGGCCTGCATACGTGGGTTGCCCGGGCTCCTCCCCGCCTCGCTGTGGCCGCCTATCGGCCCGCCTTCGGCCGTGCCCTTGTGGCTGCTAAGTGGGTCGCGACACGGCGCTGATGGCCGGCCGGCTGCAGATAACGAGCCTTATTGATCTGCCGACAGGTGCGGCGCCGCACCGCCGGGCTGATAGCTGGGGCTAGCGGGGAGGGGGTGCAGCCGCTCGAGACCTGCTTACCTGCTGCTGCAGCTGCAGCAGCCTCACTGTGCACAGGCACGGCGGCACATACTCTCCGAGTGTGGGTACTTGTTCAAGAGTTGCACATCATCTCATCAATTGTCTCCTTCCCCTCCCCCACCCCCACCCCCACACTGTCAGTAATCTCTACACATAAAAATGTTCTTACCGTTTGTGTATAGCCGTTGATCTCCGAAAGTTGTTCACCGATTGCTGAAGGTTTCTAGGTAGGGGACAGTCGGGTAAGTCGACCAGGAGACTAACAAGGAAAGTACTTAGTCTCGAACAAACAGAAATACACCAAAACCGTATGATAGATAATGTAAAGGTCCCTTATTGCACTAGTGGTACTCCCGCATCTAACATGGAGGGTCCCAGCCTACGGTTGTCAGACTCGCACACCCTTGGTCAAAGGGCTCCGCACTCGACGTCAGGCCCTGACACTGTCTCTGAGCATCCCTCGCAGTCCTTAAAATCGAAAGGACAGCGAGAGGAAAAGAAGAAGAAGCTAAAGAAAAAAGAATCTTCTTTGGCTCTAAAACCACGCCTTGTCACATCTTCCGCCTCTGATGACGAGTTGGAGATCCTTGCTTCCCCCAAGGATCTCGCTCTCCTGGACTCTCCAGAACCAATGGTTCTGGATCCAGTCGGTACACATTCGACAGCAGCAGGAAGGTAACTTATGGACTAATCACCCTTATCCTATCATGGCCTATCAAGTCAGCACTGACCAAATTCTCCAGTGGAATTGTGCCGGTTTTTTCTCCCATTTAGCAGAGTTTCGGCAGCTTCTCAACACTTCACCTGCACCGTGCATTGCCCTGCAGGAAACCTGATTTCCCCCGATGCGATGCCCTGCCTTACGAAGCTATCAGGGATGTTACCGGAATCGCACAGATTATGACAGGGTTTCAGGTATATATGTCCTTTCATCTGCATACATTGAATCTATAGCTCTCCAAACGCCTTTAGAAGCTGTGGCAGTCAGAGTGAAGTCTACAATCGACCTCACCATTTGCAGTGTATACCTGCCCCCAGACGACGTAATACCCCAACATGTTTTGGCGGTGCTGATTTCTCAGCTCTCCTCACCTTTCTTACTTCTGGGCGATTTTAACGCCCACAACCCCCTATGGGGGGGAGGGGTACTAAGATTACTGGCCATGGCAGAGGCGTTGAGAGTTTATTATCTCAGCTTGACCTCTGCATTTTAAATACCGGTGTTGCCACACACTTTAGTGTGGCTCATGGCACTTACTCTGCTGTTGATCTGTCGGTATGTAGTTCTGGCCTTTTACCGTCTGTCCACTGGAGAGTGCATGAAGACTTGTGTGGTAGTGACCATTTCCCGATATTCCTTTCACTACCACGGCCTCAGTTCCTTGGACGTTTGCCCAGATGGGCCCTTAATAAGGCTGATTGGAAGGAGTTTACTACCGCTGTAAAGATTGGCCCTCCATCGGATGTCACCATAGATGAGATGACTGAAAGTCTCACCGCAGCCATTATTTCTGCTGCTGAACCGAACGATCCCTATCTCTTCTGGATCCCCTCGGCGGAGGACGGTACCATGGTGATGGCCAGAGATCGCTGAGGTTATTCGGGATTGCAGGCATGCACTCCAGCGCCAGCGCCATAAGAGACACCCATCCTTGGAGAACCTCATTGCGTTCAAGCGACTTCGTGCACGAGCACGTCTTTTAATTAGGTGTCGTAAGCAGGAGTGTTGGGAACGGTACATGTCCACTATTGGTAATCTACCTCTCCATCCCAGGTCTGGGAGGAAATTAGACGCCTCTATGGATACCACAGTGCTACAGGCATGCCAGGGATTTCTATTAATGGAGTAGTTTGTATGGACCCAGATGCAATTGCTGAACATCTCGCTGAGCACTATGCTCGTAGTTCTGCATCTGTGAATTACACGCCATCTTTCCGTACCGTGAAAGAGCGGGAAGAACAAAAGCGACTGCACTTCTCAACCCGCCGAATGGATTCCTAAAATGCTCCATTCAGTGAATGGGAATTCCTCGGTGCCCTTGCACATAGTCCCAATACCAGCCCCAGGCCAGTTCGCATTCATAACCAGATACTGAAACACCTGTCGGCGCAGTCTACACAAAACATCTTATCTGTGTTCAGTAGCATCTGGAATGATTGTGTCTTCCCGTCACAGTGGCGAGAAAGTATTATTGTGCCAGTGCTTAAGCCGGGTAAAAACCCATGCGATTTGCACAGTTACCGACCAATCAGCTTCACCAACGTTCTTTGTAAACTGCTGGAACGTATGGTGAGCCGGCGGCTGTGCTGGGTACTAGAGTCTAGAGGCCTGCTGACTCCATGCCAGGGTGAATTCTGTCAAGGGCACACCACTACAGACAACCTCGTTTACTTGGAGTTCTGTATTCGTACAGTCTTTGCTCAACGTCAACATCTTGTTGCGGTGTTTTTTGATTTGAGAAAGGCTTATGATACAACATAGAGACATCACATCCTTCAGACGTTAAAAGTATGGGGTCTTCAAGGCCAGCTCCCGATTTTTATCCAAAACTTTTTAGTTGTCCGTACGTTTCGTGCCCAAGTTGGTGCTTCTCGTAGCATCTCTCATGTGCCCTCTGGGCTCTGTTTTGAGTGTCCCCTCTCTCTATGCTGAAGACTTCTGCATCTCTTTTAGCTCTTCCAGCAGCCTAGTTGCTGAACGTAGGTTACAAGGAGCCATTCGGAATGCACAATCCTGGGCTCTAGCCCATGGCTTCGTTCTCTCCTGCAATGACCAGAGTCATGCATTTCTGTCGGCGTCGGCCGGTTCATCCACAACCCGAACTTTATCTCAACAACCACCTATTGGAGGTTGTTGACACTCACAGGTTTTTAGGGCTCGTCTTTGACTCTCGGATGACATTCGTCAACTGAAACAGAAGTGCTGGCGCCATCTGGGCAATACGACGTGGGGTGCCGATCGGTCCACACTGTTGCGGATATACCAAGCTTTGGTGTAGTCCCGTCTCGACTTTGGATGCCTTGCCTATAGCTCCACATCCCCCTCGGCATTGCGCTTGCTGGACCCCATTCACCAATGTGGTGTTCGCATCGCGATGGGTGCCTTCTGCACCAGTCCCGTAAACAGGTTACTTGCAGAGGCTCTGCGGATCCGCCGCCAGCAACTGCTCGCGGCCTATGCTGTTAATGTCCATAGCTCCCCAGACCATCCAAACTAACGTTTGCTTTTCTCTTGCATGGTCGTCCGTCTTCAACAACGGCGACCCCGTTCCGGTCACACACTCGCCTTCCGTGTCCAGTCCCTCATTTTGGAACTAGAGTCTTTCCCTGTCCCATCTCTGTATGGGGCCCATATGCGTACACCCCCATGGTGTGTACCGGGGTGCTGTAGGCTGGACTTGGCCGATAGGCCCAAAGACTCAGTTCCTCCAGAGGCACTCAGCCATCAGTTCTTCGCTGTTGTTGCGGAGTACACTGGATACGACATAGTCTATACGGACGGTTTGTTGGTTTGTGATCGTGTTGGCTTTGCCTATGTCCATGGCGATCACACCGAGCAGCGGTCTCTGCCGGACGGCTGCGGTGTTTACACTGCAGAGCTGGTGGCCATTCTTCGTGCTCTTGAGCATATGTGCTCCTGCTCAGGTGGGTATTTCTGCTCTGCAGTGACTCCCTGAGCAGTCTTCGCGATCAGTAGTCCTGTGCCGGCTCCGCATTGGCCAAACTTGGTTGACCCATGGCCATCTCCTCCGCGGTGAGGACCCGCCTCGTTGACGTTGTGGCTCTTCCTTTACGGTGGCCCACATTTTGATTGACTACCATCTTTTAGCCGCCCTGCGGCGGGATTTTAATTTTCCTGTAATTTTATCTGACGTTTTACGTAACGATGCCACAATGGCGGACTGTTTTAGGTTTTATTCGTGACAGCGGTTTTTACAACTCGATATGAAGCTTTGATTCAGCGCATTGTATTCGTTTCTCTTGTCAGTATGTCCTCCGCTTGAGGGTTTCCTTGTGTTGCCCCGTGGCTGACCCTTCCTATTTTAATTTCATGGTCGGTCAACCACGAACTTTGGCTTTGTCGTTCCATTCCCACGCTTGTTTGTTGTTTCCATGTCTCCTTTCGTGTTGTCTCCTGCCATGTTGTCTCTTGCCGAAATTGTTGATATTCTATTGATTGAGTTGGGTTTTCCTCTCGCTGCAGTTTTAACTCTGGGCGAATTTTTCAGTATTTCCACAATTATCTCGATAGAAAGGGGACTGATTACCTCTGCAGTTTTGTGCCCCTAAAACACCAAACCAACCATATGGAATCTACACATCTTATAAAAAAGACTGTTTTTAAATTTTAAGTCTTATCTTCACCGTTTCATGCCTTGTTTTTCAGAATATATTGAATTATTTTTGTATATACCTCAGTGATTTTGTTACAGTACCCCTTCTTCCCTTTTTTATATTTTCGTTTAACTTGTGTTCATTTAGTGCTTCTGCTATAAGGAATTTATTCTTCTTGGGCAGCTTCCTTCTGCAGTCAGCTTGCGTTACTGTAAAGAATATAAAATCGTCATTACTCCCGTATCGGTTTACGTAAAGATAAAAGAAATAAAGGAAAAGGTGATTATATTGAAATACGCCAGATTATTCATAACGGTGACAGTAGACAGCTACAGGAATGACGACGTCCATCATTCCTTTGTTCGTCCGGCTGCGACGCCAGTCCTTGATTAACAAGTAGCGCGGCTAGGATCAGAGGGATCAGAAATGAGGGATTAAGATTACGCGGCGGACGGCAGCTGGACGGCAGTCTGACAGGCCGAAGATTAAAACGGAGGATACTGCCCGCGGGTCGGTCCTATTCCTGATGAGAAGCGCGGCCGGCGAGGCCGCAACCACCGCCGGCTGTAGTTGTGTCGCGGGACAGTCGTCTCTCTAGGCGGCTGGCGCACATCACCAGCAAGCGCCCAAGGCGGGATAGTGCTGTGTCGTCACCCACCCGGCTAGAGCTCCTATATACCCAGGCTGAATCGTCTACCATGTTTTCCCCAACATGGTTGCAATCGCGCTGCACTAACAGCGTAGAGGCGCATGCCCTGTCATCTTTCACGAACAATTTCGCAAAAAAACTGACTGGTAGAAATATTTAGTTTTTCCGTTACTTAAATCTTTATGTGTCAGCATGGTGAGGAAATGCTCGTCAATTCGTTAATAGTCATACTTAATAAGGTATTGGCTTCGCAGTAAGAGACTGCGCTACATTAGGAAAAGTTTGCAGTAAAAAATAAAGGCTGTTATGATATTCCGTTTGGTGCTTGAAACTTTCCCAATGGATTTAATTTTATTTTCGACTTTGGGGGAGATCTGTACCTTTCATTCATAACGCTAAACTTTATTTTATTTAGCGCACTCATTTCCGATGGCGATAAGGCCAGAATGAATCATTGCATATCTCATACGCGGTTAGAGGCATCAAAATGATATTTTGACAAATGATAACTTGCAAAGAGGGGAGTATTTTGCCCCATGGTTACTACGCAAACCTTCATTAATTGTAGCGTTATTCACGGAAATACATAGTTGAAGAAGAAAAAAGAGTAAAGTTAGTGATCTATTGTTCAATTTGCAGATATTCCTTCGTCACTCACAAATGTTTATTTCTTTGTTCTTGTCCAAAGTGTTTCAGAGCCACTACTCCGTTTCCAAACCCTAATAGGAGTTACATTTCCTTCAGTTTAACGCAACGGAAGTTACTAGATGTAATGATGATTTTATGTGAGAATACTTGAAAATGACAGATTGCAAGGATCTCTTCATTAGCTAACGAACTGACTTGTTTTCATTTCCTCACATAATAAAGCACTCTGTATTGAGATATTTAGAATATCCTTTTCATATAACTAAAAAATTGAAATTGCATATTACATAGATACACAGCACTTTTGTAATGTGCAACTATTAAATTTAATGGGTTAAAAGAAGTGAGTACCAGTATCTTCAAGTATGGATGTTATTCAGTAATAACATGCGACTAATTATTAGGAGCTCTAATATGGAAGACGTGTTACTACTAGACGAGCAGGCGGATCCCAGTGCGTCATATTTAACTGACATTATCTCAAGTTAGAGTTTCTGTTTGGAGATGATGAAAATTTGATGTATTTTGAACATTTCATTCGCTTTATGTGTTCACCAAACTTCAACAGAAACAAAGTTCCTCGCATGTCGAAAATTCTGTAGCGTTGTCAGATAGTGCATGGTCGTAAACTATCATTATATGCTCTTAATAAATTACTGCCATCAATAAAACCAGAAAGAAAATGTAGTGTAGTTCTTAACGAAGACATTTATGAAAATTCCACGTTCATACAGTGAGTAGTTTGCGAGTGTGAGCGAGTTGAATGAAACGCGAGGTAACGCATGAGATCGTCCGGAACGTGGTAATTCCTACAGCTTGGGGAAAAACTGGCAGATAGTTCAGCTCGGGTTTATAGGAGCCTTACACCCGACGCTGAGGCGTATCGCGGCATTCGGCTAGCCGCTATTAGAGGAACGTGTAGCGCGCGAGGCGCGTCGAGATTTTTACATGTCAACCACTTTCAAATGACCTCTCTGCGATCGGCAGAAGTCGACTGAGTTCGTGTGTCTACGAAATGTTTATCCTCTCTACCAACCTATCCTACGCAACACCATTGAACGCCGTGGCCATTGTCAATGTAGTGTTGATTACTTGCTAAAACAGCTTTACATACCCCGACAACTCATTTTAGAAAAAGGAAGGCCGTCATTAAAAGTGGTGTGAGGTATATAATTTCGTGCTCCTTCTGTGACGCTGTAACCAATTACTTGTTGTTTCTTTTATAACCTGTAAGGTATAGCCCGTTAGCTAGCTGCACTGGAGAAAGAGGCGGGGCTTGTTCTAACATCTTAATACAAGTTTCTGCTGCCAACATTCTCCTCTCAGAGGCCACGTATAAGTGCGTGATCTGTAAGTAAGTTCGAGCGGGACCGTGCAAATTGGAGAGCGACACAACAGCGAGGCCGATGGACGTGAACTCCGCAAATCAAATGAGGTCGACATAGGTCTCACTAACCCTCGCAAACAAATTCCGCAGCTTTCCCTTCTGGTTGATCTGTGCATCCGTGTGGCATCCTGCGTAATTGCACAATGAAGAAAACATTCCAAGGGGTGGGAAAAGCGGAGAGGCTGGAGCAGATTCGATCTATGGTGTCGCCTGAAACCCAAAACATTAGATACAAGAAATGTTTCATCGGGTTAGGCCCATGCTACAAGTTTTTAAAACCTAATACAAGAAATTTTCCAATGTGTGAAGCGCATACTGGAAAGTTTACACAAATTCTACAAGAAACTTTTCATTGGTGAGGTCCATACTAACAAGTTTGCAAAATGTGATACAATAATTTTTTAATGGTTTATGCCCATAATAGCCACCACATTAGACACAACAAATCTTTCATCGGTTGAGGCCCAGACTACAAGTTTACAAAATATAAGACTAGAAATTTTTCAGTATGTGAAGCGCATAATGGAAGGCTTACACAATTTCATAAAAGAAGTTTTTCATTGGGTGAGGTCGATACTAAGAAGGTTTGAAAATGTAACAGAAGAAAGTTTTCAATGGATTAAGCCCATACTATAAGATTTACACAGTTTGATAAAAGAAATCCTTAATTTGGAGAGGTTCATACTAGGAGGGGACGACGAGGCGTGTTTACGTCTCATGTGAGTACGTATTTCTACACATGGCTTTGTATATATAATTATTTGTATAATGTTTATGCATACCAATGTCTGTTAATTGAGGTTTGATTCCATTTCCTGGATGGTGGTCAACGACCACACAATGATGAACACACCCGATGTATTGAGCAGCATTGGCCGTTAATGTTTTATTTAGAATCAACAGATCAATTTCAATCACATAGTGACTAGCTTCAGTGTCCTTCAAAGAAGCATTATGAATGCCCTGCAACGGCGCACATAAAATTGCAGTGTCAAAGTTTGAAATAAAAAACAAATAATAAAAAATTCCAAATGTACACAGTATCAAACTAGTTGCGAAAAGGAGAAAGGGAGCCAAGTTTAAATGCCAGCTCTTTTAGAAACTATAAATAAGACACAAGAAGGTAAGGTGTTAAACCTTATCTTTCCTTATGAAAGACAGCACAACAAGGCAGTACACAAACTGTGGATAAAATTGGTTAAACATGCAACAGGAGCACAACTGCGACGATTCCACGACTTAATTCAGCATTTATGCCCGCAGAATTCCGCCTGATGAACTCGTAGAATGATGTCCAGATGGGGTCAGCTGTAAGCTGCCAAACTGTTTAATGTTGATTGGCAGAGTCGACCTGTTACAATATCTCGCTATTTGTAGCTGTGAGATATGGAACTATTTCTAGCTAATGGCAACGAGGTCTATGGAGTATGATTCTAGCTTGCGATTAAATGGCAGGAACATTGGAAGCACTTTTAATTCATAAATGAAACATATGATGAACCTTTGAAAGTAGCATTGGATTTAATAAAACTTCAAAACATTTTAAACATAAGTAATGGATACATCTCTCTGCGCCGCCATCTTATCACATGCCCTTTAAACACTGACATATCTCTCCAAGCAAGTGCTTTGGACTGTATATACACAAAGTAGACTGACACTGTCAATACATCCTCTCTCCACCAAGCCAATATCTGAAAGACTGAAACTGTCAATACGTCCTCTCTCCACCAAGCCAATATCTGAAGAGCCTAAGCCGTTCTTCGTCACTTAGTTTTATATAATGACAAAAATCTCAAATAATTTCTCTGGAAAAACTACAACTAATACTTATACAATTATCTAATTTTCCATGTAATTTTACAAATACACAATTTCAAGGTAACAGAACACTATGACGTTAAGGTTTATAATCGAATACAAACAGTGTAGTGATTGTGATAGTATGAAACGAGTGATTTAACATTTATTAATAGTATCAATCTTGATTCAAGTAGTGAACATAAAATTTTATTTAAAGCTTCAATTTTGCCAATATGTGACTGTTTCGGTCTAAATCGACATTGAAACCTGAATCAATCCTTAGTTATTCTCCTAGTGAGATAATAGGCTTAAAATCTTTTACGTAAATAAAGAGATCACAAATAGTGCACAACATATGATTTATAGTGTGAATTTTACCTTAATGAACAATTAACACAAGAGTGCTACATCTACAAAAATGTTCAAATGTTTGTATTGCTTGTGGGACTTAATTACGGGGTCATCAGTCCCTAAACTTACAAACTACTTATGAACTAAGACTAAGGACGGCATAAATATCCATGCCCGAGGGGGGATTCGAACCCCAGACCATAGTGGCCGTGCAGACCGTGACTGAAGCGCCTCAGTCCCCGCGGCCGGCTCTACATCTACAGTATGACATAATTATGTAAGTAAACTGTTTATCTACATTTTAAATGAAAATATACTATGTGTGTGGTATGTGTCATTCCCCAAGATATAACTGGTTAGGTTCTTAAAACACTGCGTAAAGTTGTGCTTAAGATGAAATGAAATATTCTGGATATTAAGTGACTGCTATCGAACGAGTCAATAAAGCAGAGTGGTATCGGTACTAGAATTGAGTGTCAAATAGCTCGTTCAGTTGTAATACCCACCTCGTGCATGTATACGATTGAGGAAGAGTATAGATTTCACAAAAACTAAACTGTGGGTGTCCTAACAAGTGTATTTGTAATATAATTTACATTCATATGGCATAAACAGTCTACTTTCTATAGAAATGTGCATTTTTCTTAGAAAAGAGCTTTGATCAATTTGAAGTTGATCCAACTACTCGAACATAGTACAGATACAAAAGATGCACATAAAATTCTTTCTGATTTTTGACTAAGAGTGTAGCTTAAACTTTTGAAATGTAGCAGACAAGAGTTTTCTTTCAATGTTTGTACTTTTTCTCTGTTTGCATCGATAACATAAACTTACACAATCCTTCAAAGAATAAATAAAAATCAATTGATCATTAATCTCTTGGTTGACTACTTAACCTTGGACATACTACATTAAAGAAATATAAGTTAAATTTTGTGTTCATAAATTTTCAGTAATCAGATATTCAAATACTCAGGGAGTATGAGTAGTATAGCTCATTTTGTTTTCAGTTACACAATTTACCTAAAGTTTGTATAAACATGCCAAATGCAGGAGTAGAAAGATCTGTCAAAATTTCTCCCTTCACTCTCGGCATCCATTAGTATATTTTCGCATAAAAAAACTCAATTTAGTTTTGATCATAAGGTTTTAGTTCAGTTATGTTTTTGCGACCATATAATATTCTTGACTGTGGATATATGAGTCTATAGGCATTGGGATGTGGATTATATTTCACTTCAAATAGACTGATGTAAATTTCAAAAAACTTTCTAAGTTCAGCAGTGAGTATTTTTGGCTTTTCTTGTTTTTTAGAAGCACCAGATCTCCAGAATTGAGTTGTTTTGCTTTCCCTTTCTCCCCATGTCTTCTCTTTCGCATTTCCCCTTGTTTGTTTTTTCATCATCTCCCTGACACAGTTTTCCCTTTCTTGTGGAGGGTAGTCGATATTTTCCGAAAATATATTGGAAGGTTTACGGTTGTATAGTACCTGACAGGGAGAAAACCCAGTTGATGATTGCTGAAGGCTGTTCATCAGATCTTCAAAATCTGTCACATACTCAATCCAACTGATATGATTCTGGCTGCAATAAGTTCGGAATAGCCATCCTATTTCTCGCATATATCTTTCTTCGGGGTTGCTAGCAAGATGATAAGCTGAAATTAGGATGTGTTTAATTTGGGTGTCCTCGATGAAGGATTTCCGAGGTCTGGATGTGAAATGGGATCCATTGTCTGTTAAAATAGCTACAGGTTCTCCCACATTATGTAAATAATCATTCTTAATCTTGGTGATGATTTGCTTACTGTTTGCCTTACTTATAGGGTAAAGCTTGATGCATTTTGAAAATACATTAACCATAACATAAATATAGGCATAACCTCCCCTGGAGTTTGGTAATGGGCCAAAATATCGGTAGCTACCAAGTCTAGTTGTTTTTCAGGTATAATGTCCTGCATGACCCCCCTACATGTTTGGTTGCTCACTTTTACTCTTTGACATTTGTCGTATGCAGCTTATCTTTTCCTTACCCTTCTGGCAATATTATAAAAGAATAAGTTCTCTTGAATCTTTTGAGCACACTTCGTTGCATCACAGTATCCAAAACTCTCGTGCACGTAGTCAATCAACAAATCTGTCTTATCCTCTGGCCAACACAACTTCCAGAACTCCAGAGCAGGTTTTGGTCTCCGAAATAGTATCCCATTTTGAACCTTATGGAATTGATCTACATTCTCACCCCCGTTTTTACCAATAAAACTTTTCACCAGTTTCCAATTATCATCGTGATTCTGCAACCAGCGGATGTCATTACAGATTCTCAAGATTTCTTGTTCATTTCTAACCCCTTTTATATACGTAATTTGGAATGTTCTTTC
Organism: Locusta migratoria; assembly: GCA_026315105.1. Taxonomy (NCBI): domain Eukaryota; kingdom Metazoa; phylum Arthropoda; class Insecta; order Orthoptera; family Acrididae; genus Locusta; species Locusta migratoria. Next base: position 94,645,158 of record CM048745.1, read on the forward strand.
ATCAGTTGTATCACCCACTTCAACTTCACCCCCCCCCCCTCCACTGGTAATCTTGATAGAACATCGGCCACGAAATTATTTTTCCCTTCAATGTACCTTATTTGCTACCAAAACTGCTGCAGAAACATTGCCCATCGTATAATTCTATCGTGATGAAGTTTACATTCCTGTAAATATGAAAGTGCCTTTTGATCAGTGTAGATAATAGTCTTGGTCCCAAAAGATAGCATTTGAATTTAGAAAAAACCCCAATAAATGGACAAAACATATTTTTCAGTCACGGTATACATGTCTTTTTGTTTTCGCAGTACCCAGCTGGCAAAAGTTATGCTCCTCTGCTCAACCACCCCATTTACTTTCTTCTCTAGGAATAAATGTGCCCAAAGTCCAGTATCACTGCTGTCTGTGGCTAAGCAGAAAGAAATTTTCATATCCGGCCTCTAAAGAATCTGACTGTACATAATTGTTTTTAATCTCATTAAAGGCATCTTGGCATCCAGATATTCAATTCCATATGACATTCTCATTTAAGAAATTATTTAAACATGGTGCATTCATTGCCTGAAAAATTAAAACTTTTCTATAAAATTGTGTGTGGCCATAAAATGATTTTCCTTTTTTTTCTTCTTTTTATTATTATTCTTTGGGGCAGGAAAATTCTGAATTGCTTTAATTTTATCCTCATCCGAGGTTATCCCTTGATTCGTGATTTTATGTCCAAGAAATTTAATTTTCTCCAGGCCAAATTTCCATTTATCAAGTTTAAGGGTCATACCCCCTTTCTTACGTTTCCAGCACAACTCCCTCAGTAAGACCCAAGACCTTTCTGTTATTAAGATATCATCAACATAAATGGATAGTTTTGAACTTGTCTCACATCCCAAAATTTCATCCAAGGCTGTAATGAATAAATTCACCTACCGATATATTTAACCCAAACGTAAATACACAGTATTGGAAACAGTTGCCGTTGTATAAGAAAGCAGTATACTGTCTAGAGTTGAGGTGTAAAACTACTTGGTGGAAACCAGCTCTTATGTCTAAACTTGACATAAATCATATATTCTCAAATTTTGACAATGAATCTTCAAATGTCTTAGAATTGTGGGCATCAAATGGAACAGGAATTATTACTCTAAGGCCAGCATTTACAAGCGCTCTATGTTCTTGCTACGGTCACTATGGTTTGACGATGCTTCTACAAGAAAATAACGACTATTTATTAATAAACTTGCTGCCATCCGGGGTCTCCTACCAGCATGTCTGAACAACTGCAAAAATATCTATAGTTCAGGGAGTTCACAACCATAGACAAAATGCTTGTCCCATTTTGGTCAGTACATGCCCAATAAGCCCGCTAAGTTTGGATTGAAGTTGTATGCGTTGTGCGAAAGCAAGAATTTTATACAATGGCAGAAAGAATCGTGGACCATATCCTTCATGTAACCATTCAATGGATATTGTGAAGAGATTTGTTGAGCACAACAAGGCAACTCACAGGAATGTAACTACGGACAACTATTTACATGCACGGACAGACAGAGGCTGGACGGTGAATCGCCGGTAGGTACCGATGCCAGGTGAATTGACGTTTGGGAGTCGCGGTTTCCGTCAGAAATACCCAGAGCGGTTGCTTGCGTCACTGGCTGTCAATCAAAGCGGAACGTCGATATCTGAAATTGTTTCCGGAGAAATAGCTGTGGGCGCAACACGATATTGCAATCTACGGAGCGATGTGCTTTTAATCACATGCCCGTTATATCCGTGCGTCTGTTTGACTATGGTGGAGTAATACACGTGTAGCGAACACTCATGCTGCGCTTGATATCTTAATACATTCTATCTTTTTCATCAACAGGCGTATCTTGTTCCGAATGTCACCTGGAAAACATATACTGCGATTACACGAAATCTATTTGTAAAGAGGACAGCCGCGGCGGATTAGCCGCGCGCACTGGGGCGCGCATGTTCTTAGGTTAGTTTACCTTAGTTTAAGTAGTTTGTAAGCTACGGACTAATTCAAATGTGGAAATGTTTGTAGAGTTTATGGGACTTAACTACAGGGTCATCAGTCCCTAAACTTACAAACTTCTTATGATATAGCTAATACTAAGAACGGCAAAAATATCCATGCTCGAGGGGGGATTCGAACCACCGACCGTAGTGTTCGTGCAGATCGTGACTGACGCACCGCAGAACGCTCGGCCACCGCTGCCGGCTACGAACTAATGACCATGGAGTTGAGTCAGATAGATTTACAAATATTTGAACAAATTTGGCCCACTTTAGGTTACGGTAGTAACACTAAAAGTGAGCTTTTGCGATCGCCTTTTGACATCTCAAAACTTAAATGAAAATAACGGCTTAACCATTCATCTGACACGGGTATTGAATACATGAACTTGTAGAGGAGAAAATTCTCTTTAATTTTGCTCTGTTACGTGATTTGTTTTTTCCTTATCTCGCATCGTTTCAGAGATATTTACAAAAATAAGTGCTATGTCTGTCCGTAACGTGTTCCCACTTTTTTAACTCGAACCGTTCAACCGATCAGCACCAAATCTTACAAACATAACTGTTGGCCGTCAGGGACCAGAACCTCCTATTTTCTAATAGTTCGGACCAACAATACGTTAGTATCACTAAAAAAAGCCGATTTTAATATAATTGTAACTGCAAACAAACCGTTCATCTGACAAGATAATTCAATAGCCGAATTTTTAAAGGAGAAAATTCTCTACAACTTTCCTCTGTTATGTTTGTTTCGTAATTCTCATCGTTACAGAGCTATTTGCAAAAATAATGGTGATTTGACACCGCGGACATGTCTTGAGTTTTCGTATGTGAGGCCTTACGAACTGTCACGTGACATTCCTCGCCCAGACCTCTCTTTGGCATTCGCCATCTTGCTTCCTGTATTTGATGCTTTCTTATTATAACTTACGTGTTGTTATTTCAAAGCAATGGCGCACTGAAGAATTAACAAAATCACGTCGTTCTTCGTACGATAAATGGTGATCTAGTGACTAAAAATGCCATATTTATATCAGTTAAGAACTGCCTTCAATAGTAAGATAAATAAGGCGCGGTTTCATGATTGTCGCAGTGTAGTGAGCAGAACGTGAGATTGTAAATACCATGCACGTGATCGGGGGGTCGAAACCCACCAGCACCACCACAAAAAAAAAAAAAAAAAAAAAAAAAAAAAAAAAAAAAAAAAAAAATCTTTGTTTTTCTGAAAGGGTTTCGGGCACTCTTATTAATTAAATAGAGCTATGTTCTGTAATATTTAGAGCTGTGTATATGTAAGAATGCTCCCTTTAAAATGCGTGTTTGTCCTATTTCGTGAACTTGCCCTGAAATTCTTAACAACGAATTGAACAATGGTCTGCTGAAGCGTATACACGTAAACTGGAAGAATACTGTAATAATGAAAATTCTGAACAACGTTCTGATACTGTTTGTTTCATATATAAAGGAAATCCTAGGTTTCTGTAGCAACTGTCGTTCCTTACAGAAACGGAAGCGAAGTGTATACATTGGAAGAAATTACCTTGTGTTATTTTATTTCTAAGCAATTATTCACTATTTATTGAAAGTTTTTAATTAGAATCAATGCATCTACTAATTTGTTTGTCTTTGACATGGTGCTATGGATGCTTTTAACGCAGATTTTATTACCTTTCCTGTAGTTGAGGTAGGTCTTTGTTCATGTTACTTTCTTCTGCGCTAAAATAAAGAGCAAATATTCTGTTTCAAACCGTGATTACGTTTTCTTTAGGAGCTAAAATAACGAACGGAATAAGTGTGGTAATACTGAATTCCACATAAATGTAGTACTTCATCTGTATACAAAGTCATTACTGTTATTACGTCATTTACAACAGTTATTGTAACAGTATCTCTCCAGTTTATGTACATGTGATACAGAAGTCTATGTTTACAATTCGTTGGTATGTATTTCATGGCATGTTCTCGAAACAGAAGAAATGCACTTTTCAGAGAAAGCGCTGTTACTTTTGAACAGCTTGGAATCTTGAGAAATACAATTATGTTCAGTTAACAGGAGTGTGCCAAAACCTTTTAGGATGCAAGAGGGGAGAAATTGTCAGTGGTGGTTATATTTTTTTATTTCTATATTTCTGTCTTCTTGGAGATCGGAGCTTTTCGGTCGTTTGTTCATGTTCGTTCTGGGCTATTCGTTGAGAAATTTGCTCAGTTTTTATTACAGATGTCGTTGAATCCTCTTTTTTTCTCTCTTTTCATTGGCTCTTCGGTTTTTGGATGTTGGTTTGTCTTGTTATATTTTGAACGTTTCGTCGTTGACTCAGTTTTTTCGCTACAGAGGGCGTAGAGCTACCATGCCGGCAACCATCTCCATATTCAAGATACGTTAACATTGTTAGTCTCTGCAAACAACTACCTACCACAGACTATCACCGACAGTCGCGAAACTCTCTAGGGAAAAAAATGCAGTTGAAGCGATACTAGCGTTCCAAGCAGTCAGTAGGGAATAACAGAGGAATGAGATTGCACAAACTTAGAAGTTGCCATTTTCAGTGCTGTTGCTTTCAGATTTCAGATTCATTGCACGTTGTTGTGAACTTTCTAATACGAATATGAAAACATTATTAAGGTAATATCACTACTTCTGTTAATGACAGTCTATAAGAACAAATTTCCCATACAGTTTAATTCACACAGTTCACAATACCTCAGTCGTAATCGTATCGCCCAAAAACTTTTTAAAAGCAGAAATGTTCGCGTGCTCGGTGCGTACTAACATGTTGCATGAGATTTTTTTAGCGGATTTCAGACATTGTAATATATTCAAACATGTACACAAGTTTTATATTATACGAGACTATAAATCCACTTTTCATCTTGTCCTTCTATGCCTTTCGTGTACCTATCATAATTTTTTTTTAGCTTCTTGGTACGTATCAAACTGAATGTCTTCAAGAATGTGACGTGCCACTATGGACAGTTTATATATCGATATGTTATTTATTTGTAGCTAGGCATTCAATTTATCAAACTAGTACGTAACCGGCAAAATGTGTTGCTATACAGACAAATTTGTGAAAGTGAGGTTAAAATAGTTAACTGCTATTGTAAGCATTCATACATTACTTTTATACATCAGTAATATTATGAAATAGTGGTCAAGTATCTGTGATTCTGATTAAAAGCAGAAGTTTGGATGTGAATGAATTGTTAAAAATTTACTTCTATGCCTAAAACTATAACTAACCACCATAAATGAAAACTTGTTAATCGTAACATTATTCTCTTATTTCTGAGCATCTTCTGCAAATAAGAGATTTCTGATATACAATTTTGATGGTTGCTACAATTTGTAACGTTACAAACGCTCATAAATACGAAGGTATTGGGAATGTACTGCTTCACTCCATTAGTCAATCGTTTCGCAGTATGCTTTTACGACCCAGCCGCTTGGCAGCGCTGCAATCGCGAAGTTGCTAAAATTTCCTGGAAGTTTTGTGACTTTTATGTTAGGCTGTATACCTACTGTGAACTGCTACTTCTACTGCAGACGGTGTAACTTCTCTGACTCATACTGTTCACTATTTGGACACAGAAATTTGCGAGTAACACTGATACTACAAATGGAGCCAAAGAGTAGATACCTTTCAAACCGAATGAGTAATCACCATTTGCATTATCAACATATACGAAATTTACATTTAATATGAATGAATATTAAATGTCAGGTTTGATTACAGTTACTGCTAATAGTTTTCCTAAATAGTTACAAATCTAACAAGGTCAATCAGTATTGTTTCATTGACGATTATTAAAAAATTCTTTATGATCGTTCTTCTCTTTAAATAAAATCAAGTAAGAGCATTTTACTTACTGGCAAATTAATCAACATACTTAAATATTGATATATGTATGTAGGTACTTATTCTTTATAGACACCAAGACGACTGAAGCAATTGTGATGAAACCTTCAGGAAATATTCAGAATAGCCCAGCTGGAGATCCTGTGAAGTTTGGTAATGTTCTGATCGAGATATTTATTGATTTTACGAATAAAGTAAGGCCGCAGTCGAGTGGCCAACGCGCTAAGGCTTCTTGATCCGAAGTGCGCGGTTGCTACCCGTCGGAGTATCGAGTCCTCCCTCGAGCATGAGTATGTGTGTATCTTGTCTTTAGCAGACGTTAGTTCAAATTATTACATTTGAACATCGCTGTATATAAAAATATTGAGTTGGTTTGTGTGTTTTTGACAAAATCAAAGTTCTTCAGCATTGAGCTACAAATTTGTCACAACGTTGTACTGAAACACAGTAAGGTTTTCAGATACCTATTTATTTAATATATTACACATAACCTATATACAGGGTGAGTCACCTAACATTACCGCTGGATATATTTCGTAAACCACATCAAATACTGACGAACCGATTCCAAAGACCGTAAGTGAGTGGAGGGGTTAGTGTAACTGGTTAATACAAACCATAAAAAATTCACGGAAGTATGTTTTTTAATACAAACCTACGTTTTCTTAAATGGAACCCCGATAGTTTTGTTAGCACATCCGAACATATAAACAGATACGTAATCAGTGCCGTTTGTTACATTGTAAAATGTTAATTACATCCGGAGATATTGTAACCTAAAGTTGACGCTTGAAATCTCCGACGTTCAGTTGCGTGTTGTAACAAACACGGGCCACGGTCGGCGAGCAGCATCTGCAGGGACATGTTTACGATGACGACCGTGTTTACGAGTGTGGTTGTAGTGCACTGTTGTGGTTTGGTCTAGCTGTCGCACTGTCCGCATGTAGCGCTTGCTGCTATTGTTATTCTGCATTCGTCGTTGCACACAGACTAACTGTAGTACACTGTGTTAACAGACGTCTGTGATAGTGTAGTGTTGTAGGAACTATGACCATAGTGTTTTCGAACTCTGAAAAGACGGAGATGATACTCATCTATGGCGAGTGTCGACAAAATGCAGCTGAAACCTGCAGGGTGTATGCAGAATGGTACCCGGATAGAGAGCATCCAACGTGCCACACATTTCAAAACATCTCCCGCCAACTGTATGCAACAGGTATGGTCGCAGCCCGCAAACGGGTGCGTAACAGGCCCATCACAGGAGAAGCGGATGCAGTTGGTGTGTTAGCTGCTGTTGTCGTGAACCACACAGGAGTACACGGTCCATTGCGAGAGCCGGTGGACTGAGTCAAAGTAGTGTCATGCACATACTGCATCGTCACCGCTTTCAGTCGTTTAATGCGTCGCTCCATCAGCAATTACATGGTGATGGCATTAATCATCGAGTTCAATTCTATCAATAGGCATTAATAGAGAATGCGTTGCAGTTCTACCTGTTTACCGATGAAGCGGATTTCACAAACCCGGGGCAGTGAATCTACGGAAAATGCTTACTGGTACGTGGACAATCCTTGCTGGTGCCGACAGGTAGAGCGACAGCGACAATGTACTGTAAATGTATGGTGTGGAATCATTGGCGACCACCTCATTGGTCTTCACTTCATTGCAGGGGCCCAAACAGCTGCAACATACATCGCATTTCTACAAAATGATCTGCCAACGTTGCTCGAAAACGTCCCACTGGAAACACGTCGACCTATGTGGTATCAGCATGATGGTGCACCTGCACATTCCGCAATTAACACTAGGCTGACCCTTGACAGGATATTCGACGGGCTTTTCTTATGACGTGGAGGACGTATAAATTGGCCAGCCCCTTCTCCTGATCTTACTCCTCTGAACTTCTTTCTGTGGCGTACGTTAATGGAGAATGTCTACCGTGATGTGCCTACAACCACAGAGGATATGAAACAACGTATTGTGGCAGCCTGCGGCGACATTACACCAGATGTACTGCGGTGTGTACAACATTCATTACGCCATAGACTGTAATTGTGTGCAGCAAATGATGGCCACCACTTTGAACATCTATTGGCCTGGCATGTCGGGACACACTTTATTCCACTCCGTAATTGAAAACGGAAACCACGTGTGAACGTGTAACTCATCCCTCATGGTAATGTACATGTGCGTCAGTGAAAAAGACTAATAAAGGTGTTAGCATGTGGACGTAATGTGCTGGTCTAGTCTCTTCTGTATCTAAGGTACATCACCGTTCCCTTTGGATCCATACTTAATTCGGTGCTATCCGATACACACGATCGAACAGCGGAGGAGTGCTACTCAAGCGTCAACTTTAGGTTATAATATTGCCGCGAGAGACAACGAACACCAACTGCCGGCGTGGCGCAGGGGATAGCGTCAAGGACTGCGGAGCAGAAGGTCGCCGGTTCAATCACCCCCACCGGCAAAAATTTATTCCTTTGTAATTTACAATTCCAGAAGGTTCTACATCTTTCTTATGTTCACTTGTAAATTCTACTTGTTTCTTATGTTAACTGTTCTTCTAATTTCTGGTAAATTCTGTCTGTGTATAAATAGTAGAGCACTCTGCCTGAGAGGCAGTCAGTGCTGCGTGTATGTTGAGTTCGTAATAAACGTGCTTTCAGTATAAGTGCTGTGTTTAGTTGCCTTCGAAGTCAAGCCTACTTCCATTGTAACATGACATTGTTCGGTGGAGGCGCCGGGTACACTGTGCAACAGCTGCATCACCGTGGCTCCGATTAGGCAACGTAAAAGCCGTCGCTTACACGGATTGGAACCGGAATACAAGGGATACACCGAGTACATCCTTCCAAAAGTCCGTATTATTAGAAGAACGATGGAGACGAAACCAGCAATAAGCCAGCTGCACATCAGACACCCGTCGGTGTTCTCTGGAGATGCTGGACAGGACCCCAACAAATGGCTAAAAGGGTTCGACCGAGTCGCCAAGTACAACAGGTGGGATCATACGATGTGCTTGGCCAACGTTTATTTCTACCTGGACGGAACAGCCCAGCAATGGTTCGAAAACAACGAAGACAAATTGAATGACTGGGAGACGTTCCAGGAGGAACTTAAGAAGACGTTTGGAGACCGCCAACGACAAATCCGCTCGGCGGAAGAACAACTGAAGAACCGGGCCCAACGACATGGTGAGCCGACACAATCGTACATACAGAGTGTTTTGGCCCTGGGTAACGTAGTTAATCTGAACATGACTGAAGCGGACAAAATCACGCACCTGATGAAGGGAATTGCAGAAGATAAAAGACGTCGCTACGACAGAAGAGTTCATCAAGTTGTGCCAGCCTATTGAAGAGATGCAACAAAGGAGGGTTGGACGCAAGAAGTATGACAGACTCCCAAATGTAGTCCCTATGGCCGTTGTGGAAGACCAGCAGGACTTGGCTTCTCTCATACGACAAATCGTGAGAGAAGAATTACAACAGTGCATGGCAGCCGGTACTATTTGACCGAGCGAGCATCAGATTATGGCCATGGATGTGAGGCCTGTAAGTCACGAGGTAGCCGACGCCGCTGAGGACGAGGTATTTCAAACATTAGCTCCTGTCTGCCCCGCCAATCGCACCCGCCGTGAAGAATGGCGTCGCCCTGTTATGACTTACGCTGCAGCCGCCAAAAGGCAGCCCGTGAACCGACCGACGCGACCACAGCCAACTCCCCCGGTAACTATGACGCCCCGCAGAAGAACAGACGTCTGGAGGACAGAAGACGACACACCGCTGAGTTTCCACTGCGGACGCCCTGGACATGTCGTACGCTACTGCAGAGAGAGGAGGCGAGTGTTCGATGATTACTTTGCCGCAACCTGTTAGCCGTCGGAGCAGTTCTATCCCACGCAGTCACCTGCTGATGAATTCTGTTGACCTATGGGAAGAAGCCCATCGCCGTACCCTAAACGAGGTCGCTCCCGGACGCGCCGCAGCCGTTCACCGTCGCCGTACAGAGGTACCAGACGCTCCCCTAGCCGCCGCGCCCAGGAAAACTAAGCGATGCGACCATCTACGGAGGTGAGGCCGCCGCAGATGAAAATCCTCCATGCACGACGGTCGCCAAGATGTCGGGAAATCTCATCGACGTCATAATCGACGGCCAACCTGTCCGGGCACTTGTTGATTCAGGAGCCTCTTTCTCTGTATTATCGGATAATTACCGCCGCACACTAAAGAAGACAATGTTCTGGATACGGGAGCAACTGTGCTGAAGGTCGCGAATGGAAAGTACGTCCATCCAGCAGGAACTTGTGTCGCCAGAATAACCATCAACAAAAGGACGCAGCCGTTTGAATTTGTCGTGTTAACAGAATGTAGTCACCATGTCATCCTCGGATGGGACTTGCTTCAGGCATCCCAAGCTATCATTGACTGTGGAAGATCTGAGCTGCAAATTGAAGAAGTTGTTCCGCCAGATACACGTAATACAGAATTTTCTGGGAAGTTATTCGTCGTTGAAAATGTGACTATACCGCCGTTGACAATGTGAAGAGTTGCAGTCACAAACACAGATGACTGGTTAAACTGTGAAGTTCTTGTTGATAGTAAAAAGTTTATCAGGCTCACAAAAGAAATTTACGTACAAGCGGCTATCATAAGCATTACCGGTGGTCAAGGAGAGATTTGGATCACAAATTGTCACGAGCAGTCACAACTTATCCCCAAGGGAATGTGTATCGGGACAGCTGAACAGCCGGCCGCGGTGGCCGAGGTGACTGAGGCGCTCCAGTCACGGTCAGCAGGGCCACTACGGTCGGGGGTTCGAATCCCCCCTCGGGCATGGATATTTGTGCCGTCCTAGTTCTTAAGTAGCTCATAAGTAGTTTGTAAGTTTAGGGACTGATGACCCCGTAGTTAAGTCCCATAAGCTTAACAAACATTTGAACATTTTTTGAACAGCTGAACAATCCAGGACGGTGAGCTCAACGTCATCAATGAAGACCCATGCCCTGCTATTAGTACAGACAACACGCTGGAGGAAACAAACGTGGAACTGCCAATAGGGCCTGGACTGACCAAGGAACAACGCCAGCGGGTGTTAGGTATACTACGCCAATTTCCGGGTGCTTTCACACCTCAGCAGGGGAAAAGTGAGACGAAACGGCCCACGATAAAGCACCGTATCAATTCTGGGGATCATCCGCCAATTAGACAGCGTTCGTATAGAGTGTCGCCAGCTGAAAGACGGATAATTCGGGAGGAAGTGGAGAAGATGTTGCGAGATGACATTATTCAACCTTCGGAGAGTCCTTGGTCGTCTCCAGTGGTCCTCGTAAAGAAGGATGGTACGTGGCGATTCTGTGTCGGCGGCTGAACAGTATCCATTGCCGCGTATTGATGACACCTTAGACTGCTTGAAAGGAGTTACATACTTCTCAACTATGGACATGCAGACAGGTTACTGGCAAATCGAGGTTGACGAAGCTGACAGGGAGAAGACGGCTTTTATTACACCTGACGGTCTCTATGAATTTAAAGTAATGCCATTTGGATTATGTAATGCTCCAACCACATTCGAACGCATGATGGACAACTTGCTTCGACACCTTAAATGGACGACGTGTCTCTGCTATTTAGATGACATTGTCGTTTTCTCGAAAACATTTGAAGAATATCTGAGTCGCCTGTCAACTGAAGTGTGTTCAGGCTGCAGGTCTCCGCCTCTATCCAAAGAAGTGCCTCTTCGTCGCCAAGGAGATAAAAATCCTGAGGCACCTAGTCAACGGAGATGGTGTCCATCCTGATCCAGATAAAGTAAGGGCAGTCACAGAATTTCCAACTCCTCAGCACATTCGTGATGTGTGAAGTTTTCTCGGGCTGTGCTCATACTACCGACGTTTCATAAAAGGATTTTGTAACAAGGCACGTCCATTACAAGAACTTCTGGAGGGAGCCGCCAAATTTTACTGGGATGAGACAGAAGAAAGAGCTTTCCGAGCGCTTAAGGAGGCTCTAACTTCCGCACCAGTGCTAGCCTTGTACGACGAGAATGCAGAAACGGAACTTCACACAGACGCCAGTGGCTATGGGATTGGTGCAGTGCTTGTACAAGTTCAGGAAGGTGCCGAAAAAGTGATAGCCTATGCGTCAAGAGTACTCTCAAAGTCCGAGATAAACTACTCTACAACTGGAAAAAAAATGTCTCGCGGTTATCTAGGCTATCAACAAGTTCCGGCCGTATTTATTCGGCAAACCATTCACCGTCGTGACAGACCACCATTCTTTGTGTTGGCTGACTAGCTTGAAGGATCCATCAGGTCGACTAGCAAGATAGGCACTAAGACTCCAAGAGTACGATGTCACAGTGCTATTCAAGAACGGGCGCAAACACAAGGATGCTGACTGTCTTTCGGGGAATCCATTAGTGGAACACAACAGAATTAATGAAATTTCAGCTTTCACTGAATTAGATGACGTTACGCTGAACAGAGGGAAGATCCAACACTATCAGAAATGATAGAGGCCTTGGAGTAAGGAGAACCGACCAAAGGAGAGTTCCGACTTATAAACGGAACTACTACGATCCACTGGGCCCCAAATGGCTACTTGTTGTTCCAGCTCATCTCCAGCCAGCTATTCTCAAATATTTCCATGATGCTCCAATATCCGGTCATCTGGGATTCGTGAAGGCCCTAGACAGAATTAGACGCAGGTATTACTGGAAAGGTCTCTACCGATCTGTCAAGCACTATGTGAGTCACTGTAAAGAGTGCCAGCGACGGAAGCATGTGCCGCAGTTACCTCCAGGACATCTCGTACCGATTCCGCCGGCAGCAGCTCCATTCCACCGAGTTGGAATCGATCTTTTAGGGAGGTTCCCGAAGTCGACAACCGGTAACCGTTGGATAATAATCTGCACTGACTACCTCACACGCTACTCTGTCACCAAACCTGTGCCGACTGCAGAAGCTCCAGAGATCGCCAAATTCCTTGTAGAAGACATTATTTTGAAGCATGGAGCACCACGTGTCATGATATCTGATCGTGGAAAAGTATTCCAGTCAAAACTAGTATCAGAGGTAATGTCACGGTGCAACATTGTCCACAGAATGACAACTGCATACCATCCTCAGACAAATGGTCTTACGGAACGTTTTAACAAAACGTTAGCCGACATGCTGTCGATATACGTCGATGTGGAGCAG